>CM038669.1:110136065-111336065 GCA_021605145.1 Aegilops bicornis | reverse complement strand
ATATGGCAAATGGATGTAAAGACCGCATTCCCGAATGGGTTTCTGGAAGAAGAGTTGTATATGATGCAACCGTAAGGTTTTATCGATCCAAAGGAAGCTAACAAAGTGTGCAAGCTCCAATGATCCATTTATGGACCGGTGCAAGCATCTCGGAGTTGGAATAAACGCTTTGATAGTGTGATCAAAGCATTTGGGTTTATATGCACTTATGGAGAAGCCTCGTATTTACAAGAAAGTGAGTGGAGCTCAGAGCATTTCGATATTATATGTAGATGACATATTATTGATCGGAAATGATATAGAATTTCTGGATAGCATAAAGGGATACTTGAACAAGAGTTTTTCGATGAAAGACCTTGGTGAAGCTACTTACATATTGGGCATCAAGATCTATAGAGATAGATCAAGACGCTTAATTGACTTTCACAAAGCACATACCTTGATAAAGTTTTGAAGAAGTTCAAAATGGATCGTGCAAAGAAAGGTTTTTACCAGACATAAGGTGTGAAATTGAGTCGGACTCAATGCCCGACCACGCCAGAAGATAGAGAGAAAATGAAAGATGTTCCCTATGCTTCACCATAGGCTCTATCATGTATGCAATGTTGTGTACCAGACCGACGTAAGCTTAGCAATAAGCTTGGCAGAAGGTACCAAAGTAATCCAGAGTGGATCATCGACAGTCAAGAACATCCCGAAATACGAAAAGGACTAAGGATATGTTTCTCAGATATGGAGGTGACAAAGAGCTAGTCGTAAATGGTTACGTCGATGTAAGCTTTGACACCGATCCCGGACGATTCTAAATCGCAAACCGGATACGTGTTTTTGTTAAACGGTGGAGCTGTCGGTTGGTGCGCTTCTAAACAAAGCGTCAGAAGCGGGATCTACATGTGAAGCGGAGTACATAGCTGCTTAAGCAAAGAAATGAAGGAGTCTCGATGAAAGAGTTCATTTCCGATCTAGGTGTTATACCTAGTGCATCGGGACCAATGAAGATCTTCTGTGACAATATCGTGCAATTGCCTTGGCAAAGGAATCCAGATTTCACAAGAGGACCAAGCATATCAAGAGACGCTTCAATTCCATTCGGGACCAAGTCCAAGTGGGAGACATAGAGATTTGCAAAGTACATACGGATCTGAACATTGCGCACCCGCTGACTAAGCCTCTTCCACGAGCAAAACATGATCAGCACCAAGACTCCATGGGTGTTATAATCATTACAGAGTAAACTAGATTATTGACTCTAGTGCAAGTGGGAGATTTAAGGAAAAATGCCCTAGAGGCAATAATAAAGTTATTATTTATTTCCTTATATCATGATAAATGTTTATTATTCATGCTGGAATTGTATTAACCGGAAACATAATACATGTGTGAATACATAGACAAACAGAGTGTCACTAGTATGCCTCTACTTGACTAGCTCGTTAATCAAAGATGGTTATGTTTCCTAACCATAGACATGAGTTGTCATTTGATTAACGGGATCACATCATTAGGAGAATGATCTGATTGACATGACCCATTCCGTTAGCCTAGCACTTGATCGCTTAGTATGTTGCTATTGCTTTCTTCATGACTTATACATGTTCCTATAACTATGAGATTATGCAACTCCTGCTTACCGGAGGAACACTTTGGTACTACCAAACGTCACAACGTAACTAGGTGATTATAAAGGAGTACTACAGGTGTCTCCAAAGGTACTTGTTGGGTTGGCGTATTTCGAGATTAGGTTTTGTCACTCCGATTGCTCTGGAGAGGTATCTCTGGCCTTCTCGGTAATACACATCACATAAGCCTTGCAAGCATCGCAACTAAAGAGTTAGTTGTGAGATGATGTATTACTTGAACGAGTAAAGAGACTTGCAGTAACGATATTGAACTAGGTATTGGATACCGACGATCGAATCTCTGCAAGTAACATACCGATGACAAAGGGAACAACGTATGTTGTTATGCGGTCTCGACCGATAAAGATCTTCGTAGAATATGTAGGAACCAATATGGGCATCCGTGTCCCGCTATTGGTTATTGACCGGAGATGTGTCTCGGTCATGTCTACATTGTTCTCGAACCGTAGGGTCCGCACGCTTAAGGTTTCAATGACGGTTATATTATGAGTTTGTGTATTTTGATGTACCGAAGGTTGTTGAGTCCCGGATATGATCACGGACATGACGAGGAGTCTCGAAATGGTCGAGACATAAAGATTGATATATTGGACGGATATATTTGGACACCGGAAAGGTTCCGGAGAAGTTTGGAGCTCCGGAGGTTACCGAACCCCCGGAGGTATATGGGCCTTATTGGGCCCATGTAGGAGGAAGGAGAAGGAGCAAGGGAGGCGCGCCCCAAGCCCAATCCGAATTGGGGAGGGCCGGCCCCCTTTCCTTTCTCCTTCCCCTCTTCCTATTTCTACTACTAGTACTACTTCCTAAATACTAGTACTCTTTCCTTCCCTCCAAATAAGATAAGGAAAGGAGAGGAAACCTACTTGGAGTAGGTTTCTCCCTTGGTGCGCCCCTTGGGCCGCCACCTCCTCCTCCTCTCCTTTATATACGGGAGGGGGCACCCTAGAACACACAAGTTGATCCTTGAGATCGTTCCTTAGCCGTGCGGTGCCCCCTCCACCATATTCCACCTCAGTCATATCAGAAGCGGTGCTTAGGCGAAGCCTCGCAACGGTGAAACATCAAGATCGTCCTGCACGCCGTCAGGTCGACGGAACTCCTTCTCTCCGGAGCTCTGCTGGATCGGAGCCCGTGGAGCGCCATCGAGCTGAGCGTGTGCCAAGAACTCGAGGCGCCGAGTAATGCGCTGGGATCGGCCGGATCGTGAGGAGAACGTCGACTACTTCCTCTACGTCATCATCAACTCGGAGGTGCCGGAGTAACGGCGCTGGGATCGGCAGGATCGCGAGGAGAACGTCTGACTACTTCCTCTACGCTAGATCGCTTCCGCCACGGCCCACGAGGGTACGTAGACAACACTCTCCCTCTCGTTGCTATGCCATCACCATGGTCCCGTAAAAGCGAGGGAAAATTTTGAAATTATCCGTTCCCCAACATAAGCTTCCTATGTCTCAGATGTGATGACCTCAACCGCATGGTCCGGAACTTCGGTGGGGTGCATCGAAGGGAAGAGGAAGACACATTGGCTGGCTTGGCCAAAGATCTTGGCGAACAAAACATGTATGGCTGGGTTTCCGCGATTTTCGCGCCTTCAACCAGCCCTCCTTGCCCGGCAGCGTGGCACTTACTAATAAATCCTCACAGCTTATGTGCGCAGTGCTCAAGGCGAGGTATTACCACGAAGGCCGCCTATAGGATACAGTCTTCTCCGCAACGCCTCCCTACGTGGCGTGCCATTCAAGATGGCCTTGAGCTCCTCAAGAAGGGCCTCGTCTGGCGTGTAGGGGATGGCCGTAACATCCGGATTTGGCGAGATAAATGGATCCCCCGCGAACCTTCACGCCAACTTATTACCCAACAGGGTACCTGCCGACTATGACGAGTGGTTGAGCTCCTGCACGAGGATGGGGCATGGCGCCTTGACCTGCTCCATCGCTACTTCCACCCGGCAGACGTGGAGGTGATCTCCAGCATATGTACTTCGACCCGCGTCACCGACGACATCATCGCATGGGCCCCGGAGAAGAACGGTATCTTCACCGTTTGATCCGCTTATCGGTTCGCCATGGACGAGCACGAGCGTCCACTGGCCACCGCCACGAGCAGGGCACCGGATGGTCATCGCGCCATCCGGAAGATCATATGGGGTGCCTGCTCCCCAAAGGTACGCGTGTTTGCTTGGAGGATCGTTACGAACTCGCTTGCTACTTGGGCAAATAAGCTCTCTCGCCATCTTGAGGTTTCGACCTATGCCCCTTGTGGATCGGAACGGAGGATATGTTCCACGCTTCTGCAGTGCCCTTTGGCAAAGGAGCCGTGGCACGCTATGGCCACGGATTGGTGTATCCCTAAGGTGGAGGACATCGTGAACACAGGTCCTAATGGCTATTCACCCCGCCGACCCCTTGGCGAGGCTACGAGGATGATCGCCCCTTATGATCATGTGGAGAACTCCGCATGTCCGGAATGAGATCACGCATGACAAGAAGCCGCCTTGAAGCCTCACGACGTTTCTTGCATGGGTACATTACTTCACCGCTCAGATCCAACAATTCCCAAATGCGGATGTGGTCAAGGGGAAGATGACGGTCTCCTTGCCCCCGTTTGTCACTCGGCCTCCTAAGGAGGCTAAGGAGGAGTGATCATGGACTGCGCCAGCGTCAGGATGCACTAAGCTGAATACCGATGGCGGTTTTGTTGCGGCGACGAGAGCGGCAGGAGGAGGGATGATTTTGTGCAATGATCGAGGAGAAATCATCTATACTGCATGTAGAGAGCTGCGCACATGCGATAATGCGTTGGGAGCGGAACTTGCGGCTTGCAAGGAGGGCCTTGAGCTGGCCCTAAACAGGACCGGGTTGCCTATCACGGCCGAGCTTGATTGCGCGGAGGTCGTGGCGATCACAAAGAAATGTGGAGGATTGTTCGGCACCGCACCCTCATTCAGGAGATACGAGATATAGCGGCTGGCGCTGGAAGGGAGATCTCATTTACTCTATGTTGTCGTTCACAAAATAAATGTAGCCATGAACTTGCCTCTTACGGGCGACGAACCCCCCGAACCGTTGTGTGGTTCCACTCGGGGATTGACCCTGTTGTACGTCTGGCCTCCGCTAAAAGACCACCTTGAGTAATGAGAAATCCCTTTCACCCGAAAAAAAAAAGGAGCGGTTCGTACCGTAATCACGAAGGGTTTTGAAGACCAAACCGTACCACACGAGGAAGATTAGGTTTCGCACGGCATTGGTTTTCACCATGGAAAAAAAAACTGCCATCCCTGTCTTCTATGGCCCCACCCCACGGATGACGAGCACCGAGTTCACCATGAACCGAGAATCCGTGATTATCAGATTCGGCACATCCACCTCGGCGGTCGGCAGGCGCCAAGACGCCCCGTCGGCGCGCCCGCAAAATATCGCCGCCCCGTCGACAGTCGACGGTCGACAGCGCGGCTGCCACAAGCCACCCGCGGCCGCGCCCACACATTCCCGCGGTCTCCGCCTCCCGTGCCCCGCACGCACTCCCGTCCGCTTCGCGAACCTTCCTCCTCCGCCACAAGGGGAGGAGGGGAGAGCGACCGCCTCGGCCTCACCCACCAAACCCAACCACAGCCACGGCCGACCAGCCCCGACCCCGAGAAAATCCCCTCGATTTCCCCTCCCCTCCCCTCCCGACGCCGCGCCGGGCAAAATCGCCGGTCATTTTCCCGGGGCCTCCGCGCCTCCACGCCGCCCCTTCCATCGGTAACTCCGCCGATTTATCTCCCACCCTCCCCTCTCCCCACCACCTCCCTTCTCGTTGAGAGTTTCTCCTAGCTCTCTCTATCCGCTCCTCGCGAGCGATGGTGGGCGACCTCTCCCTCTTAGCCTCCGCCTCCGCCTCCCCCGTCATCCTCGCGCCCTCCAAGGTACGCTTGCTCCCTCCCCGCGGTCAGCTTCTGCTCGCGTCCGATTTCCCGCCGTGTGTGACGGGATGATGATGGTGGTGGTGTGGCTGTGCAGGAGCTCCATGGCGTCCTGCCGTTCCAGGGGAAGAGGTCCCAGCAGGACACGGGGAGAAGCGCCGCCGTGCAGCTCTCCCCGCAGCAGCACCTCCTCGAGGGCGCCTACCAGGCGCAGCAGCCCCTGCAGATGATGGTCCCCGGGATCGGCCAGGCTGCCGCCGCCGCCTACCAGACCTTCGACAGCGCCGCGCTCATCGACGTGCAAGGTTCGCAATCCAGACAAACCCGTTATGGCCTGGCTCGCCCTGCCCCCTGAATATGATGCTGCATGCTGCTATATTTGCCTCGTTTCATCATTGGATGCTGCAGCAGTCGGCTTCAGAGCCTATTTGCTCATGAGCTTAACGTTTTGCCTCATTAAAGGTTACACCCTGGCTTCAAATCGGGACACTAGCACTTGCAGTTAGGCACTGCACTCTCTTTCCAAGAGAACCTGTTTTTCTGCTGTAAACAGCAACTATATTCTGATTTACTGAATGCAACAATAATTAAAGGTACCTGATTGTGAACTTAAAGAAGCGAGAAGCACGATGCATGAGCCGTGGCTTGCGGTTTTAAAAAGTGACCAAAAAAAAGAAACCTCTACACGTCGACTGCTTTGTTCTGTGCTGCACGCAGAAGATTGTCGACTGAAGTTGCACTGCATTCTACAAGAAGCATGCTGCACGAGCCTTAGCTTGCGGTCTACAAAACTGATACTACCTTTTTTTTCGCGTTGTCTACAAAAGTGGTACAAAAACATTCCTTCACACTTCAATTGCCGTGTCTGTGTAGCAAGTGAAACGTTGTCTATTGGACTCGCACTGCTTTTTCAAGTAGGTTGGCTGTTTGTGGCACTATGACACAGTTCTGGCCAAGGTTAATTATGAACTTTCGCTAAGTGGTTTATCCTTTGGTTCATAGTTTATCCACCGTAAAAGTCAAATTTTACATGCGTTTCAATCTCTGATGGCTCCTGTTTATTTATTTGTAACAGATTCCCACCCCGATTCGGTTCGACTTAGCCTTGGGATTGCTGAGCAGTGTGCAAGGCAAGAGAAAATCCTAAAGTTTCTAATGTCAGGTTCTGATGTCAAAGAACTTGATGCCTCTTTGCTTACTGAATTTACGGGGCATCAGATGCTATCAGCTAATATGGGTGGTCAACCATATACCTCTGATGACAAGTTATCTGTCTATGAGTTTGGATTGGAGGAGCCTCTGCAGTATCTAGCAAAAAATCAACTTATCATCCCTGATGACAAGTTATCCATCTACGAGTTTGGATTGGAGGAGCCTCTGCAGTATCTATCAGAAAATCAACTTATCATCCCTGATCCACTTTTGGAATTTGCTCAGTCCCAAGGTGCCCTTGCTATAGATGAAAATGGCCGGGTCATCTTCACTGGCAGTGGAGAGGAGATGAGAGACTTACTTTCGGTTTTCTTAGAGTTCAATGTACCTAAACGAGAACCAAGTGGTTGCAAGGCTGCATATTTAGTTCCATACTTCGACAGGTAATAATTGGAAGCATCATGCTCCGTGTGAACCCTTTTCCTCATCTTGCATAGTCCCCACTCTCGTGTAAGGGAGTGGACTCTTTAATCTTTATCAATTTATTTTGTCATTATTGGCGTATTCAATTACTTTGCGGAAGTTATAGAGTTGGTATAACTTGGTATAGCATATGTATCCTGTGTGAACTTGCTGCAGCTGGCCCATTAGTTACGTCCAGTTTGCATGACGTTGTCGTATTTAAATCATTCCTAGTCAGCTGCACATGCTGGCATGTTGGTAACTGGACATTTGGAATCATTCCTGCTCAGCAGGATGCATACCACATATGTTATCTTTTTGAACTAGGAAACTGTCTATTATGTACTTATTGTAGAAGAGTGATTTACTATAGCCATACAGAAGTAGAAACTACTGAATGCATGAAATGTTAAAATTATCTCTCAAGTATTATATTACCCTTGGATCTAGAGGCTGCACTTCTGCCTGACAGCGATTTGTTTAGAAGTAATTATCCATTGTTTCTGATCTCTGTACCCCTTTAAAGTATTATGGTTAATAATTTATATCCGAGCAAATAACATTTCTATCAGGATGGATACCATTTTTATTTCTGTCAGTTACATGATATAGAATTTTCTTTTTTTGCACAAGCAGGAAAAGGGGCCGAAATAGTAGTCAATCCAATTCAAAATCAGCAAGCACCGCAGTTGATGCTCCAAAAAGGTAGTGCATCTTTCTTTAGTTATGTATTACTTCATTATGTTGTTGTTCTCATGGTGTACTCAATTATGGTAACTTCCATGCCTAGCTCTGATGCTGCTATGTTTATTCTTTGACCTGCTGGTTACCACAGCATATACCTCCCTGATGTTTACTACTTTGGTAATCACTTGCACCATAGGTTAGGCATAGAGTGTGACAATTTTTGTATTCCTTCCAAATTCCGATTGTGACATGTTAGTTGCATCTAATTGCGGAGTCCCTGACCCATATGCACCCACGAAGTGCAAAAGAAAGAATTAGCATTTTGTATTAAGATTTTCCTATGAAAATCAGCAAATACCATTTGAAACAAAGCCATTGTTGTTTGAATATCCACTTTAAAATATACACCTTGATGTACTGGTGAGGTTTTGCGTTATATACCAAATAGCATGGTCGCTATACCAGTAGTATCAAAATGGATAGTTTGGTAACCCACCTGTCTAATTTACTTTACTGGGCTAACCATTGAATGGACCAATTCCTTGGAACTTGGAAGGTCAACCTTACTGAATTGCCTGAGTATGCACATGGAAATTATTTCATGTTGAAATTTATATACTGTGATATGGCAAATTGCGAATTGCACCTTTTGTTTATACGGTATCCAAGGTCATGTGCACATGTTAATATGATTCTGTTATGATACTCAGCAATGCAAATGTGAAAGCAAAATCTCCATCGAAGAAGAAACAGAAAGGAAAAACCATCAATGAACGTGACATGTATCAGAACAATTATTTCCATGCCAGCGAAGCTTTTTTCTCAATCCTTCTGGACAAGGACAGAAGCAGCTCGACAATTCTCTCACTGAAGAAAGCAGGCCCTGAGATCACTGAACTGTTGACACAGTGCTCAATTGGCATTGCTGGAACTGGCCTGGCTGTTCT
Source organism: Aegilops bicornis (assembly GCA_021605145.1). NCBI lineage: Eukaryota > Viridiplantae > Streptophyta > Magnoliopsida > Poales > Poaceae > Aegilops > Aegilops bicornis. The sequence goes on along the minus strand of CM038669.1, from coordinate 111,327,273 downwards.
TCTGTCGGTCGTGTGCAAGGTTGCTATCGGCGGGAGGACTCCTTTTGCCGCCACCCGTCTTCTGCACACAGGCGTTGGGTTTGGGCTCTTCTGGCTCTCCCATGCGGTAAATGGACTGCGGGACACAATCACCAGCGTATTTAAAGGCCCGGTTGACAACAAGTTGGAGGATGAGGTTGCTGTGAAGATACAAAGAAGCATGAATGATATTCTCTTACGGGCAGTAACTCTCCTGGCAATCACTGCTTTGAGGTTTGCATGACCTCCTACGCTGCTGTAACTTATTAGATGCACCTCGATGTATGGTTCGACTTTTGGTTCAGGAGTACAGTTCCTGTAGGACTAAGTGCCAAATACCTTCATGATTCATGATGGCCTCATAGAAAATGTGCGACGTTATAAATTGTACAGAATTTTGCTGGCAGCTCGGTGTATATGGAAGATAGATTTTGCCTGTTATGAACGTTAATTAAGCTACACTTTGCATTTTTTTTTTCAGACAGATAGCTGTTTCACTCATTTTCCTAGTATATTTTTTCTCGATCGCATCCATTTCATGGTCTATTGACATAGCAGTCTTGGGATAATTAATTAGAAAGTTTCAACAGCCAAAAGTTTTGTTCAATACTGCAAATGAATGAAGTTACATTTTTTTTGGCGAAATAATGAAGTTACCAGATATATATGTAGTACATTGAAGATTATTTATTTACTTTCTAAAGGTTGTGATATGCCTCAATTTAATTGTTGCAACTGTGGTGAAGTGTACAAGCATATTCTTTGTTCGCTCACAGGTGCAAGAATGAAACATTTCTCCATTAAAATAGTAGTTTCTGATTTTATACCAATTTCCTTCGTATGTAATTCATCTAAGATTAATCTTTAAATTCACATAGCAATGCACGGGGAAATCATGAGTAGTTGTGCAAATCTAAGACATTTTTTCATGTGCCATGCCAAGGATTAGAAACGAAAGTAGAAAGGGGAAGAGAAAGATTAGAAACGCACTATTAGCCCTATATAATTGCTTTCAGGCAATCGATACAGTTTCTTATCTTCCATGTCCTTTCCTTGGACCGTCTTTGTGACCGAAATGACAATGTCACAATCCTTCCCTTAATTTATTGTTTCTGTCGTAGTTACGTTGATACTCTTTACTCACTCACCATGCATATTGAAACATTTTTACATTAAAAGACAGTAGCCTTTTGATTTCGTATCCTTTCTTTCATACATAACTCATCCAAAAACAGTCTTTTAAATTCCCGCATGGAAAATCACCAGTATCTAATATTCATATAAACCCATGTCATTTTACACGCGCCAATCATGCCAATGATTAAAAAGAATGAGACCATCCAGGACTAGTCCTTGAAGGTATATTTTTATAGAAGAAATGCCAATGATTAGAAACGAAATCACAAGGTGGCCAGAATTTGCTTCCAGGCAACCCATACAGTTTCTTATCCTCCATTGTCCCTTTCCTCTGACCGTCTGGAAACCGAATTGACAATGTCACAATCCTCCCCTTAATTTCCTTCTCCGTCGCGGTCACGCTAGCTCGATAAAACTGAAATCAATCAATCAAAAGAAAGAAAAAAGAAGATAACTTCAGGAAAGCGTGCGGTCCAAACCAAACAACGACATCAAACCCTCTATTTATTCTCACCGTCTTCCCGCTTCTCTACAAGCAACTGTACCGACTGCAACACAGTTTCTTCAGTAAGCATGAGAACTATGACCCGTCGTCTCCCCCCAGCTCCAGCTCTAGCAGCTGCGGTGGCGGTGCTCCTGGCGGCGTTGACGTGCCTCCTCCGGCCAGCCGCGGCGAGCGACCATGCCGCGGATCGCATAGCCCGGCTGCCCGGGCAGCCGGCGGTGGACTTCGACATGTACTCCGGCTACATCACGGTGGACGAGAGCGCCGGACGGTCGCTGTTCTATCTGCTGCAGGAGGCGCCGGAGGACATCCAGCCGGCGCCGCTCGTGCTGTGGCTCAACGGCGGCCCCGGCTGCTCCTCCGTCGCCTACGGCGCGTCGGAGGAGCTCGGCGCGTTCCGCGTCATGCCCCGCGGCGCCGGCCTCGTCCTCAACGAGTACCGCTGGAACAAAGGTAGGTGCCCAGTAACTATTGCTTGATCGACGGTAGCTCACTGTTTTCTTCGTCGCGCTTCTAATGGTGTGGAGAGAATGAATTGCTTTGCAGTGGCCAACGTGCTGTTCCTGGACTCGCCGGCCGGCGTGGGGTTCTCCTACACCAACACCACCTCCGACATCTACACCTCCGGCGACAACAGGACGGCGCACGACTCGTACGCCTTCCTGGCGAAGTGGTTCGAAAGGTTCCCGCACTACAAGTACCGCGACTTCTACATCGCCGGCGAGAGCTACGCGGGGCACTACGTCCCGGAGCTGTCGCAGCTGGTCCACCGGATGAGCAACCCCGCCATCAACCTCAAGGGCTTCATGGTCGGCAACGGCCTCATCGACGACTACCACGACTACGTGGGCACCTTCGAGTTCTGGTGGAACCACGGGCTCGTCTCCGACGACACCTACCAACGCCTCACGGAGGCCTGCCTCCACGACTCCTTCATCCACCCCTCGCCGGCGTGCGACGCCGCCACGGACGTCGCCACGGCGGAGCAGGGCAACATCGACATGTACAGCCTCTACACGCCCGTCTGCAACATCACCTCCTCCTCCTCGTCCTCCTCCTTGAGCCGGCGCCGGCCCAGGGGGCGCTACGTGAGCATCCTGACCCAGACTCCGCGCGCACGTCGTTATCCCCCATGCTGCTTTTTGAAGTGACGACTGATGAAACGCCGTGCATATATATGCTGCAGCCATGGCTGACCGGATCGTACGACCCGTGCACGGAGCGGTACTCGACGGCGTACTACAACCGGCGGGACGTGCAGACGGCCCTCCACGCCAACGTCACCGGCGCCATGAACTACACGTGGTCGACCTGCAGCGACACCATTAATACCCACTGGCATGATGCTCCGAGGTCCATGCTTCCTATTTACAGGGAGCTTATTGCAGCTGGCCTAAGGATTTGGGTCTTCAGGTCAGACCATTCCTAGTTCAGTTTAACAATGCATTCCAGCATTTTTTAATAGCAGATAAATTATATTTTTAATACTACACATTTGCTCCGGTGCTCTCTGGTCCATGCTTCCCTCTTTCTGACGAAATTTGCGGATACTTCATCAGGAATCTATTGGTTGACATCCCATGTCATTCGCGTATGCCTTGGGTTATACGTGATGCATCTGAATCAATGATTAGATTTGTCTTGAATTTTAGGACATTTTGTTCTCTTCCATTTTAGGACACCTACCCACTCTGCCTTTTCAGAAGAAAAAAACAGCTACCTCCTTTTTGGAAAAAACAGTACTAAATGACAACAGGTACACTGATGTGTATCACTGACAAGTCATCAGAAATCATCAGCCAGTTCACAAGAGAAACCGCAGATAATACACTGCTTTGACTGAACTCACTCATTCACTCAGAAGTCACCCATCCGAATTAACAACTAAGATGAATTATCCACATTTATGCATTACATTCCCCGGTTGACCCGTCAGCTCAAAATTAGGATCCAACTGGACCCCGGGCATCTCTTTTCCTGACATAATTCGCGTCCGCAGCTCTCAAGTTTGCAACTTGTTGGGTTGCTGTCATGCAAAGAAGATGCCCACAGGACATGTGTTTTCATTTAGAAAGACAAGGGAGCTGACGTTGTTGTTGATCTATCAGCCGCTGCGTGTCGCACATTTCACTTACCTCCCGTAAGCATTTTGACATTGATGTTGTCGTGTTTATTTCGCAGCGGGGACACGGACGCGGTAGTCCCCTTGACAGCAACAAGATACTCCATCGGCGCTCTGGGTCTTCCAACTACTACCAGTTGGTACCCTTGGTATGACGACCAGGAGGTCAGCATCATCCCACTCAACTCTTTTGCAAAGCAGTAACATCAATAGAATCATTGAGATGCCCTGGCTGGCATGCAAATAGACTACATAACAGGACACATGAAAAATGTTATCTACCTTCTCCTATCATTTTCTTAGCTTGGTTAATTTGATTCACATGGCCAAATGGAGATTACACTCCTGCACGCAACATGCCAGCAAACATTTAGATGTCACATTAGTTTGTATTATTAACTACTACTAGTGCATGTCACACACATAATTAACTAGTGTTTGTATGATGCATTTCTTGACTAGGTCGGCGGTTGGAGCCAGGTGTACAAGGGCCTTACACTGGTCTCCGTCAGAGGTGCGGGCCATGAGGTTCCTCTGCACCGCCCGCGGCAAGCGCTCGTGCTGTTTCAGTACTTCCTGCAGGGCAAGCCCATGCCAGGCCAGACCAAAAATGCGACGGTGGCTTAACAACAAAGCGATGGAAGTCAAATAGTAGTAATCTGGATGTGAAAAAAACAAGAGTGATCATCAATAAAGCAATAGATGCTTCTTAACTACTTTTTCCTGGATAGCTAGTATATATGCACATAATGCGGCGATTTATCAAGAATATGGACACAAAGCACCAGCACAAAGCACAAAAGAACACAGGGGAAAACACTTTAGGACAGACTTGATACGAACGACTGATATTCCGATAAAGTTGATGTCTCTGCAATAAACGTTTAAGTAGCAACATCAAAACAGACTGACAGGAGCTGCACTCACCAGCAACTTACGATAATAGTGTAATCTTAAGAAGTTGCACGCTCGATCTATCATATGAGATCATGTAAGGAAGGAAACTGGACGGAGCCGCGCTGCTGGTAATGTTGACAACAGACAACTTGGCATCAGCAGCCGCCTTGGCAAAGCAATTGAAAGTGTCTGCATTCCGAACAACCGTGGCGATATAGGCCACAGGACCTCCGCTTGCGGTGGTCCCAGATACTTCGTCACCAATTTCTCCGTTGGTTGCCGCATTGACACTTTCACGTCGTCCATCATCATTTCTAAGTAGCATACAAAGTACTCGTACCAGGTGGGGCACGCAGGACGGGTTGTATATAATGTCTGCACCAAGACTGGCAAGAGAAAGAGGGTAAATGATACGCAGAAGCATGAACAGCAGAAAAATGTGCTGTTATCCACTTCGGAAGTAGGCTACTCATTATCTATCAGACGCAATAAGGTTCTTAGAGTTGTGCTTAAATTGAAATTAGTTTCAGAAACCAACGGATTAACAAAATAATAAAATAATAATAATCAAAGGTTAACAATACAAAAAGAATTTACAATACTCACACTATGTCTCTCTGGTAGTCTCTTAAATCGCTTTCACACGCTTCTTCCCAGGAAAGATATTTGCACTCTACCTACATGCCAGGGTTATAGTAAGATTAAAGTTTAGGCAAAAAAAGCATTCATCCAAAGCTGTGATCTTGTGGGTAAGTACCACCAAGCGGGATAATGGTGCCACTCCTCTTGATTAACAGAAGACATTATACATATAATCATGCATACATTATCTAACAAATGTAACTGAGGTAGCGCTATCTATATGCTACACCAACCGGAATGCTAAAATGTTATGACCGGCCAGGTCTATGGCCGCCGTAGGCCCACTGGGCAGGCTTAGGCCCAAGTTATCTTAGGTTTATTTTCAGATTATGGTTATATATACAAGTTGTAAGACTATTTTGAGAATTAAGCAATAAGACTATTCTATTGCCCGGCTCCAAGAGGAGCCGGAACCCTAAAACCCTAGCCGCCTCCTGCTTGCGCCGCCGCCGCCAATCCGCAAGGACGGCGCCTCGCCGCCGGCCGCCGCGCTCCAGCCCTCGCCCACCTCCCTCCTTCCCAGATAGTTCACGCCTAGGCAGGCAAAACCCTAGCTCCTAACACCTGGGTATCCAGAGACTCGGGTTCGACTATGTCGTCACCACCACCATCGCCGTCGCTGCCCTTGGCCACCACCGCCGCCGCGTCATCGCCGCTCGTCACGGGTCGCTGGCCCTCCCATCGGCGCCGCTGGACCTCCTCCCCGGCGCATCCACCGGCCAGCCGCCGGCCCCCGCCACCGCCCGCCGCCATCTACCTCAACCTCCCGCTGCCCACTATACCCCGGAGGCCATGGCTAGGGTCCTCAACGATTTGGTCGTCATGTCCAGTGGCATCCGGCTCTTCCTAGCCAGCCCATACGGACCGCCACCGCCCGCCCGCCGCCGCGCCCTCCGGGCCACGGGCGCTCCCGTGGTACTCGGTGCCCGCAGCACTCGCCGGCGGCTACCCACCTAGAGCTAACATCATATAACCCAATTGAGACATTGTAGAATAGGCTAAGCTTCTTTTAATATTTCTCTGAGCAAGAGCTAAAGTAGCTCCTAAGAATAGTGTTATTGGCTACCCGGCCCAACAATGCAGCCCTGCCGCCACATCTGCTCAAGACTGGCCGTCACAACTGCCACGCTCGCCTGCCCTGCGGGCCGGGTCTGGCCCAACTGCCCTCCGCGCCGGGCTGCCCCCGCCCCACGCCATCGCCACCGCCGAGCACCGGCTGAAGTCGAGCCCTACCGGGGGGCTCCCGATCCAGCACGTCCGGTTCCCGCCGTCGCCCTCTCCGATCCCGGCCTAGCTCACCGGCACGTCGCCACCGCCGGTCTACACAGAGGCCGGAGACCCGTCGGTGTCCACATGCAGCATGGCGCGCCGTCCTCGGCTCTTCGCATCGACGATCCGGTACACCGGGCGCGTCGACCCGACACCACCTCGCTTCGCCGGATCGACTTCGCCACGTCACGATGGCTCGGAGGACCTCTTAACCGGTTAAACCAAGGCGACCAGCTTCTTCCGGGCAGCGCACACTGCGTCCGAGTGCACTTGGCTCGCGTCATACCACCTTCGGTGCCGCCAGACATGGTACTACGCCCTCGGCGAGATGAGGGCGGCATGCCCTCGATCGCTTCCGCGGTATGTCTCTTCGCTTGGACCACCACGGGCGGCCGCTTGTCCGAGCTGGGCCGCCACCCTTCACCTCCACGGTACCGATTCCGAGCTCGCGTGTCACGCACTGTGGTGACGGCACTATTGGCTGAGCTCTTCGTCGGCGGCCTTCCCGACCACATCCGCGTGGACATCGAGATGAAGGGCCCCAGACCTGCAGACGGCCATGTACTACGCCAGCGTTCGAGCAGCGCCACCAGCCTTTAACACGGCCCGCGGCGCCCGGGGAGCCGAGTGCCTCCACGACCACCGCCGACCGCGCCATTTTCTTGCCGTCGCCGGCGACCACCCGGCCGCGACGCGACCCTTCCGGCGCCTTCGCGAGCCGAAAGCTCGAGCGCCGCCGCTGGGTTGTGCTTTAACCGTGATCGCCCTATGCCCCGGGTCATGTCCGCCCGCGCCTCTTCTACTTGGAGACAGTCGGCGAGACGGAGGACGTTGTCACCGATGAGGGTCTCTCGGCGACCCGGCCGCCGAGGTCGCGTCGGCACCGCGCCCAAGACCGACGGCCCTTGTCGTCTCCCTTCACGCTAGCGGCAGATCCGCAACGAGCGGACTATGCTTATCCGGTCACGATCCACGGCGAGACTCGTGGCTCTTTTGGACAAGGGTTCTACACATAACTTCCCTACCGGAGACTACTATGCGGCGATTTGCACTACAGCCCACAAAGGGAGTAGCTGCGCGTCACCGTCGCTAATGGCGGCGACCTCCGCCGCCATGGGCTCGCCGAGACGTTCCCATTACTATCGGCGACGAGCACTTCACCATCACTTGTGCCGGTATCGATTTGGGCTGCTTCGACTTCATCCTCGGCGTCGACTTTTTGCGGACTCTCGGTCCCATCCTTTGGGACTTCGACGCCCTGACGATGACCTGGCTCCTTGGCCGCAGCATCCGGTGGGAGGGCGTTGGAGGCACCCCGGCGTCACCCCCACTCCAGCTCGCCGCGGCTACCACAGAGGCCGAGCATCCGCTGCTAGATAACCTCCTGCAGCAGCACGATGATCTTTTGCGGAACCCTGTGGCCTTCCGGCCGGTCTCGACCACGTATTCATCTCTGCGGGCTCGGCTCGGTGGCGGTGCGGCCCTACCGGTACCCTCGATTCGAAGGACGAGTTGGAGCGGCAGTGCGCACTCATGCTTGCCGCGGGCATTATCCGGATATCGACATCACCCTTTACGGCGCCGGTCCTCCTCGTTCGCAAGTCGGACGGCACTTGGCGCTTCTGCATCGACTACCGCGCCCTTAATGCTCTCACACTTAAGGATAAGTTTCCTATCCCGGTGGTCGTTGAACTCCTGGATGAGCTACATGGGGCGCGCTTCTTCACCAAACTGGACCTCCGGTCGAGGTATCATCAGGTGCGCATGCATCCCGACGACATCGCCAAGACGGCGTTCCGGACTCATCACGGCCACTTCGAGTTCTTGGTGATGCCCTTTGGCCTCTCCAACGCCCCGGCGACATTCCGTGCCTTGATGAACGATGTCCTCCGCCCTACTTACGCCGGTTTGTGCTCGTTTTCTTTGATGACATTCTTATCTACAACGCCTCTTGGGCGAGCACCTCCAAAGATGTGGCCATCGTCTTCAACGAGCTTGGGCGCATCATCTTCATCTTAAGCGCTCGAAGTGCTCGTTCGGGACACCTTTAAGCTTACCTCGGCCACGCCATCTCGGCCGAGGGTGTGGCCATGGACGCCGACAAGGTGGCGGCCGTCGCCGCTGGCCGATCCTGCGATCTCCGCGGGCTCTTCGCGGGTTCCTTGGCCTTTGCGGGTACTACCGAAGTTCATCCGGAGTTTGGCCTAACCGCAGCCCGCCACGCGCCTTCTCCGTCAGCGACGCCTTCTCTTGGGATGAGGAGGCCACTTCAAAGATTCGAGGCCCTCAAGGGGCCCTCACGACGGGACCCGTACTACGATGCCGGATTTTGACCTCCCTTCACCGTCGACCGTGGACGCCTCCGGCGGGTTTTGTGCGGTCCTGCATCGTATGGCGATGGACCCTCGCCTTCTTCACCGCTTCTTTGTCGCACGCCATCTTAAGTTGGCGGCTTATGAGTGTGAGCTCATCGGGTTGGTGCAGCGATGCGCCCGCGGCGCCTATCTTTGGGGTCGGTCCTTCCGGATCCGCACGGATCACTACTGACCTCAAGTTCATCTTTGGATCGAGGCTCTCGACGGTCCCTCAAGGCGCAAAGTGGATCAAGAACTATTTGGCTTTGATTTCACCGCTGGCACCGGCCGGTCGCCTTAACACCGTCGTCGACGCTTCGTCCGGCGTGACGCCGATGTGGGCGACGGTGCGGCCGAGGCGGCTTCTACATCATCACCGGGCCTCGTTTGCCTCTACGCCGACATCCGCCACAGCGCGATCGCGGCCAGCGGACGCTTCCTCTTGCAAGAAGAATGGGCGGCGGCGAAGCCGGAGGAGCTGTGGCGACTAGCCGACGGCTCGCTTCTCCACGGGCGCCGCATCTTCGTTCCAAATACGACGATCTTCGTCCGCAGTCGCTGCGTCTCGCCCACTCGGCGGGCCATGAGGAGCGCAGAAGACGCTTCATCGTCTCCGCGCCGACTTCTACATTCCAGTGATCGTGCCTCGTCCGTGGATCGGGTACGGTCTTGTGTGACGTGCGGTATGAACAAAACGGAGACATCAGCGCCGGTGGCATGCTTCAGCCCTTGAGGTCCCATCTCGTGTTTGGCGGACATCTCCATGGATTTCATCGAGGGCCTTCCCAAGGTGGGCGGCAAATCCGTCATTCTCACGATGGTCGACCGCTTCTCCAAGTATGCTCATTTCATCGCCTTGGCCATCCATATTCGGCATCACGCCGCGGGCCTTCTTCGATGGCATTGTCCGTCTCCACGGGTTCCCTTCTTCGATCGTCGGTGATCGTGATCCGTGTTCACGGGCCATGTGTGGCGGCCTTTTCCGGTGGCGGGCGTGAAACTCCGCTGAGCACCGCCTTCCACCCTCGCACGGACGGCGATGCGAGATCGTTAACAAGGTGATTGCCATGTATTTGCGTTGTGTTACGGTGATCGCCCTCGCGCGCGGTGGGCGGCTCTGTGGGTGGAATCGCTACAACACCTCTTATCACTCCGCCCTTCGCTATGCCCTTTGAGGTGGTTTATGGTCGGCCGCCCACCGATCCTCGCCGGTTGATTCGGCCTCGGCGCAGACCGAGGCAGCCGGGCTCTTCTAAGGAGCCATGATGAGATGCTCGCCGAGGTACAAGAACGACTCCTCCAGCCCAAAGAATGGCCAAACGATACTATGATGGCCACCATCGCGAGGCGGAGTTCGCGGTGGGAGATTGGGTCCGGCTGCGTCTACTTCACCGCTTCTACGCAATCGTTGGACCCGAAGCGCGGAAGAAGCTCGGTCCTCGCTATGCCGGTCCCTTTGCTATCCCGAACGCATTGGGAAAGTGGCGTGCCGTCTTGACTTCCACGGCCAAGGCGCATCCATGATGTCTTCCATGTCGGGCTGCTCAAGCCATTCCATGGTGATCCACCCGCACCGCCTGCCCTTCCGCCCGGCCTCCAGACGGTTGCCTTCCCAAGACCAGAGAAGGCGCTAAGGCCCGCGCCGAGGCTCCGGTACGTGTTGATTCGCTAATGGACTACTGAGGAGGACGCTACTTGGGAGCAGCGAGGAGTTCCACCAAGACTACCTCGACTTTCGTTTCGAGGACGAAAGCCGCTTATGACAGGGAGAGATGTTATGACCGGCGTGTCTATGGTCAGCCAGAGGCCCACCAAGCGTGCTTAGGCCCAAGTTATCTTAGGTTTATTTTCAGATTATGGTTATATATACAAGTTGTAAGACTATTTTGAGAATTAAGCAATAAGACTATTCTATTGCGGCTCCCAGAGGAGCCGAACCCTAAAACCCTAGTCAGCCTCGCTTGCCGCCACGCTAATCCGCAAGGATTTGCGCCGCCGCAGCCGCCCACTCGCCCACCTCCCTCCTTCCCGTATAGTCTACGCCCTAGGCAGGGCAAAACCCTAGCTCCTAACATAAAATCATATTATTTTTTACAAACACAAATGTACTGAAACCAATCTGATATTAACTTAAGGAATTGAACAAACCTTATTCTTGCTTTCTTTTACTAGTTGAGAATCCCCAATGTATAAGTTATTCATTTCCATATTTGCGTTCATGTTTGTTAGTGTAGATGCATCACCATCAGTAAGAACAACCTGCATAATCACACGCATTTTGCATTACATGTGTTTCTTTTCCTATCAGTGTTTCGCCTTGGAAGAAGTTTATGAACTTTGTTGCATGGATAGTTCGTGGCATAAATCACTCATAGCTTAGGTTATCAATTTTTGTGAAATTTAAATTTGAAGGATTAAAAATGTAGCATATTTACTCACCCTTTTCATCGGGAAAGACAAGAATTTTTATAACGACCATGTTATGCAGAAAGATAACCATTTACTTGAACGGAGACTGTCATTATAGGATCATACCTTGGAAGCACCAACATGGTTAAGACATACACCAACCAAACCAACACCAGAACCTAGCTGCTTATCATGGAAACATAAGAAAAACAATCACAAATAAATTTGTCAATAGCACTCATTCTTTAGTTTTTACTTTTGATGGACGAACTCTAAGTATGTCACTATTTCAGGCATATAAAAATATGCTAAATTTAACTGATCACATATTAAATTTAACTAAGTATGTCACTATTTCAGGCATATAAAAATATGCTAAAATAAGGAAAAGCCCCCACTGCAGCCTATCTAATTGCTCAAGCAAAAACTGAGCATAAACATGGAAGCAATAAAAGGATTGACTTGTCGAAGATGCAACCGACAAACACATGTTCAAATTTGTTTGGGGGTGCAAAAGGCAGTAATAACACGTGCACAACGACAGGCACACTTAATACAACAATACTTGGATGCAAGGAAACATACTTAACAATGTGCAAATCGAGCTTTGATAGTAGTTATCTACAAAGGAAAAAAGGTCACGGCCTTAACTTGCTAATCCTCTGCATAATAAGCATATCAGTGAATAAATTTACAATACTATATGATGGCAGAAAATAGAATGCAAGGCCAGTATACAAGAGCATAACATGTTCCAAAAATATGCTTGAGTTCAAATTATTTATGCAAATCTGATTCATAGTCACAACTATAACAATTTTACCTCAAAGCAGCATTTTTTGGCGAAAAGTTCTGGGAACGAAAGAATGAACTCAGATAAGAATAAACTTGACGGCCAAAGACAGCACCTGGAAGAATAAAATGCGCACAGACATGAATGAATTATATAATATGGAAGTAGCTTAACAGAATATACGAACACATGAATTTCAATATTTAGAGCCATCGTACCCTGTATCCCCTTCGAGCATGTTAGTAGAACATAATAATCGAGCAACCAGGCTTACTGGATTCGAGGATACATTGTCATCTACATAAAAAATATCTTACTAAATTGTTATATTTAATTACCTGTGCAACTTTGTAAGAGAGATGTTCAAAATTAATAACTCACATGCAGGAGAAAGAAAAGATATCTCCTTATAGATCTTGGCCAGGCTAAGCTCTGAGTTATTCTGCGCACAAACCGCAAAATGTACTACTTCAGTATATCATGTCAATACTCGATTATTGAGATGCACTACACAATGAGATCCACATACTGCTCTTGACGACATACAGCGGCCAAATTCCTCATAGAGTTCATCAATCACAATATCTGACGATAATTCTGCCTCAGCTATAACCTTTTTAAGAATAGTTTTTACATATGTACAGTCTGGACCTCCCCCTACCTGTGTGGGTACACAATGCTTTAGACTAGCAACAGGAAGAAAAACTGACCAATAACAAAAAGACTATTACAGCGCATCACTGTAGTGCAGCCTCAACTGAATTAAATTTTAGTTCTAATTTTTTTCATACAAAATTTTAATGTATATCATGGTTATTTTAGTGCATAAGTTTTGTGATATGAAATAGTGAAAGGTATTTTACATTAGTGCCAACACAATTCTCCAAAATAAAATTTTGAACATGTGGCGTGACAGAACCTCCACCAGCCTTTCTGCATAAACCAAATATGAAAACATAAATAAATATCACCGTACTTTTTAAAACAAAAACTCAAAAAGGAAAATGAAGTAATATGTCTTGTTTGAACTTATTTGTACACTTAAATCCAGATGAATCGGCCGTCACATTTTTGTATCTTTGTGTGAAATTTAACAGGTGCTGATCATGGATATCCTTGTTAGCTATTTCAATTGAACCCGTCTTCTAGAGAGCTACTATTCGGTAGAACCCCAAAACCATAAAACTACATGTTAGTGTTGCAGAAGAAAAAATCATACAAACAGTAACAAGAGATTAAAAAGAAATCGACAAAAAAAACATGCCAGAAAAGCTTTCTGACATGCATTCTCCTGAGCATCAACCCACACTGTTTGCATGTGTTTGCCGTGTAATCTTACCTCTACTACTACTAGGCTACTGCACAGAGGAAGAGCATGGCGAATTAGGAGCAGCAAGCCCCTAAACCAGCAGCGGCAATCGCCAATCGAGGCTCTGATTACTAACGCATAGGTGGCGCTGGAAGTTTGATAGTGCTAGCAGGATGTGCTACCCACAAGGGATTAGTGTGGGATGTACCTGGCGAGGGTGAGGACGCAGGCGGGGGGCTCCAGGGCGAGGAAGGCGAGCTTGAGGTGGAGCAGCAGATGCTCGCCGGAGTCCCCTGCAGCCGCCGCGGCAGCCATGGACGCCGCGCAGCTGGGACGGATTTGCGGCGCTTTTCGGAGGCGGCGTGGGTGTGATGCAAGCCAGCCGCCAACCGTGGGGATGGGAAAAGGCCGTCTGATTCGCAGCAGCAGTAGCCGGCGGCGGTTGACCTTTTGCCCTTTTCTAGGAAAGGTTTTAGGACACGGAGCGGGCGCTGCTCCCTAGCTGTTCAAAGTGACCTACTTATTTATTCTAATGTGATCTTAAAAAAGAAAGAACGCGTCTAGCGGGCGGCCGGCCGCTCTGAGATCACTAGCCAGCGCCCATCAAAAAAGGCAACCGCCTAATTCACCAAAGCAAAAAAGAAAATCAACCCACCCGCCTGCGCAAAAACCGCCTCAGACTCAAACCGCGCGCACGAAAACCGCCAGGACCCGCCGAACGAACAGGTAAGCTTCAGAAAAACAACCCCGCGAGGACAGCTGGCCGCGGGATCACGTGCACGTGCCTCTGAACCCCACCCTCCTCACCAAACCGTGCGAGACCAACTGCCCCCAGGTCATCTTCTTCTTCCCCATGAAAGAATGATCTACCCGGGGGCAAAATCCTCCTTCATCGCCAGGAGAGAAGACCATGGCGGCTTCCAGGGACAAATAAGAGAAGAGAAAGAGAAGAGGTCTTAGGAAATCAGAAAAGAAGATCAAGAGAAAAAGCATATCAAAAGGAGGGCGAAAAAAGAACCTACCTGGAGATCCACAGGTGAGAAAACTTGTCCATTTTCTTCCTGATTCTCTCTTGTCTACTTGCCCTTGTAATGATTTCCTTGCACGCATCTTTTACTCGTGTATTGCGGAAAAACTATGCACCCAGCACTTTCCTTTTCGTGCAACTAAGTCAAGTGAAGTAGCCAACTGAAGAAGTACTGTGTGCCAACTCAGCAGATTATGCAGCTGTAATGTTATTTTGTGCAACTAACCCAGTTGTGGCATGCAACTATAAGCACAAACTGTGCAACTGAAAAAATTGTGCAAATATAGGTCTTAGGAAAAAATTATGCAACCAGTAGTTACTTTCCTGCAACTAACCCAGATAAAGTAGGCAACTGAAGGAGTGTTGTGTAGTAGCCAACTGAAAATAGGCAGCTTCTGAAACTATTTTGTGCAACTAACCCAGTTGTAGCATGCAACTATACCCCACAAACTGTGCAACTGGGAAGATATAAAAAAGCCACAAAACTGACCAACCTTGGCAGGAACTTGAAAAATATATGGAAGAAAACAACCAATATACGATGACGAGCAAATATATGATATATTCTGATAAAAAATAGTCTGCAAATATAGGTCTTAAGAAATAGCTTTCATACGCTGGCATCACGAAAACTAAAAAACACACCCATCAAACCGTTGTTCCATCTATGCAAATCTAACTAAAATAGCTATAGACAAACATAGTTCAAATCTGATTTTGCTTTCTGAAGTTGTTGTAGCAGACCTTGCTTCATATGTTCACTTGCATTGATTTGCAGTAACTCATGCTATCCCTTTCATGTCAGACCTGCACATTGTATATACAAAAAAATGGTCAATAAAAAATGTAGCTACTACGTGAAACATGTTCTTATATTGTCCAACTACTATGATGCTTGTTCCACCTTTGATACTACTTGTGTGCAACTGGTATGCTACATTTTTATCCAGTTTGTATCGTTAAAAAATGTCAAAAAAATGTGTTTGTGTGACTGGAACTGCACAACAATTTGACCAACTGATATGAAAAAATTGTGCAATTCTATGACACTTTTGTGCAAATGTTGTGATGCCTTTGTGCAACTACTATCAAAAAAACTGTATCTGGAGAAAAACTTACTAAGTTCTTTTACTAAACCACTTGCATTCATTCTGAAGAAAATCATGCCCTCCCTTTCTTCTTAGAACTGCACATTGTAGATAAAAAACAAAAAGCGATGGTCAATAAAATATGTAACTACTGCCTGAATATTCTTATATTGTCCAACTAGAAATGATGCTTGTTCCAACTTTTAAAATACTTGTGTGCGACTGGTATGCTACATTTTTATCCAGCTTGTATCATAAAACAATGTCGAAAAATTGTGTATGGGTGACTGGAAAATGCTCACAGTTTGTGCCAACTAGTATGAAAAAATTGTGCAATTCTATGACACCTTTGTGCAACTACTATGAAAAAAGTTGTATCTGGAGAAAAAATCTATGTAAAAAATGACTACTTGCAGCTTTTGAAACAACGAAAATGATTGTAACAGTGTTAAATTCATGCCTTCAAATTGCTAGCGACTATGCCCCAATACAGCTTGTTAATGACTTTTTTGTTGAAACAAAATGCAGGTTGAAGCAGCTTTCAAGGATGATAGATCTCAATGTGTTGCCTCCCGATCTCAATGAGTTGCCAAATGATGATGTCGAGTTTGTACTTTCCGGGGTTTTCACACAGCCTCATCAAGATCATGGCTTCATTAATGATGTTGATGTCAACATGCAATCAGAAAGCCATACACTCGAGGAAACAAACACCACAGTTGCAGGACCTTTTTTTGAGCTAATGGGCAGCTACACCCTTTCATTCATTCATAATTAGTTCATTACAGATAATGGTCCTAATTACATCAGGGAACTCATTAATCCAGCAGGACCAAACATCATGCTCTGCCGATTTCGCCAGAACATGTGCTGCCTCATTACAAGTACGATTGACATGAATAAAGGTACAAGATACAAACTTTGTGGCACATTTTTTAATATCATGGACTATGGCTCCAATAGGGGACCTATCAAAACCTAAACCCTTGACCTTGTTGATCACTGACAGGCAATCATATGCTACCATGATGTTCCGTATGCCAAGGTTATTGGCAAGGATTAAGGCTTGACGAAGTGCCATGGCTTCTGCTACTTCAGGAATTTGAATTCGTTCAAAGTAACCTCTATTCGCAGCATGCACCCTTCCCTGGTGATCACGTATTACCACACCAAAGCCCGTTCTTGCGGATTGGGAGAATGTCGCTGCATCCACATTGACGAGCATCGACCCATCCGGCGGCGGAGACCATTTTTGGTTTGACTTCAAGGTCTCACGTCTAATGGAAGTGGTCGAACTAAAATGATGCATATTGATAAATTCAACATAAGCTTTGATCTTTCCCACCACACGAAGAGGATGATTTAAAGCTTCGCCATTACGGTAGGCATTTCTATTCTCCCATATGTGCCATATTGCCACTGCCATAACCATAGATTGAAAATCAGAAGGCGTTACAGATCCACTCTAAAACCCATTGCCTAATGTGAGTAAAACTTTTCAGTTTCAAACAAATGGCATACTCTTTCTTAAGCTCTTTCCGGATTTCTTTAACATAGTGGCACTGCAAAAAGCAATGTTCAACAGTTTCTTCCCTATTGCAAAAATGACAATCATACCTTGTGGGGATTGATCTCACTTGAAGTTGAGCGCCTGTTGAGAGACAGTTATGGGCGAATCTCCACAGAATTACCTTCATTTTATTTGGGCATTGGATTGCCCAAAGTTTCCTCCAAATTTTCTCCATGATCTTATGATCTGAAATAGCCCCTTTGCCATCTGTACTCCTGTCACTCCAAAAGTTTAGTGTTCTCAGAAAATTATATGCCGACCTCACTGTATAAATTCCATCTTTTGTGTGGGGCCATGACACAAAATCTGGGCATCCTTCTGTACTCAACGGTAAGCTAAGAATTTTCTCTGATATATCCTCTGAGAAAATGTTTCTAACGATTTCTTCATTCCACTTGTGTTCGCCTTTTATTATCAAAGAACTCACCATATCATTACCACTTCTAGGGGCAATATGTTGTAGAGTTGTAGGGGCAATATCAGGGATCCAATTATCTTCATATGTATGAATTGTGCTGCCATCTCCCACTCTCCATAGTAGGCCCTTCTGCAACAATTTTCTCCCATATATCGATCAAGGCCAAGTATAAGAAGATGATCTCGGACATTTAGTCATTCAAAAGTCGCCTTCCAGATAGTATCTTCCTTTTAATACCTTGGCACATAATGAGTTCGCATTTGTTAAAAGGCGCCAACATTGTTTACCCAGCATGGCTTGATTGAATATAGCCATGTCTCTAAATCCCATGCCACCTAAATATTTCGGTGAGGACAACCACTTCCAAGATTTCCAATGTAATTTCCTTTTTCCATCTTCTACACCCCACCAATAGTTGGAAATAGGCTTTCTCATCTTTTCACAGACACCAATAGGGATCTAAAAACAACTCATTACGTAAGTTGGTATTGCTTATGCGACTGACTTTAGTAGAACTTCTTTCCCAGCCCTTAACAGAGGTCTATCACTCCAACCGTTGAGTCTTTTCCAAAGTCGACCAGTGAGAAAGTTGAAGTTGTTCGTTGGGGATCGTCCCACCCAGGTCGGCATGCCAAGATAGGTAGCTTGTAGTGTATCATCTTGAATTCCCATCTTCTGCTTTACCCTTTCCTTTATTTTCTCATTACAGTGGGTGCCAAAGAATATAGATGATTTCTGAGTGTTGATCTTCCGTCTGCACCCTTCGCAGTATGTTTGAAGAGCTGATTTTAGAGTATCAATACTCCTATCATCTTCTCTGGTAAAGAACACACTGTCATCAGCAAACATGAGATGAGAAATAGGAGGGCCATTTCTACCATTGCGGATTCCTTTTAATTCACCAAAAGCTTCCTTTTGCTGCAGTAAACAAGATAAGCCTTCAGCGCACAACAAGAAAAGGTAGGGGCTAATTGGATCCCCCTGCCTAATGCCTCCAGTGGGTTTAAAAGATTGAGTTAATTCTCCATTAACTCTAACCGCATATTTCACAGAGGTTACACATCTCATAACCGTCTCGACCCATTTATCATTGAAACCCATTTTCAATAAAACACCCGTGAGGTAGTTCCACTCCACCCTATCATAAGCCTTTGTCATATCAATTTTGAGTGCAAAGAATGGGTGTTTGACTTTCTACTTTCTTATTGTATGGAGACATTCATAAGCTATAAGCACATTATCAGTAATTAGTCTTCCTCGCACAAAAGCACTCTGTTGTTCAGAGATTATTTTCGGCAAAAAACGTTTTAGACGATTAGCTATAACTTTGGAAGCAATTTTATACATAACATTGCACAAAATTATTGGCCGAAAATTAGAGAGAACATCAGGAGAATTTACTTTTGGGATTAAAACAATTACCGAATCACTGAAGCCTTCTGGAATTTCTGATCCCAAAAGAAAACCCTTCACTGCAGCACAAACATCCTCTTCTAACAGCTTCCAATGTTTTTGATAAAAAAGAGCAGGAAAGCCGTCAGGTCCAGGGGCCTTGATGGGCCCCATTTGGAAGGGTGCGGTCTTGATTTCTTCATTTGTATATTCTCGACAAAGAGCTTCATTGATTTCTTCATTCACTTTAGAAGGAATTGCTTGAAGCACTGCATCTAATGAGGTACAAGGTTCAGAGGTGAACAAATTAGCATAGAACTCATATACCATACTCTTGATAGCTTTGTGATCTTCACATCTTGTTCTGTCAGCTTGCTTCAAGAAATTAATTCTATTAGTTCTCCTCCTTGCTGAAGCTCGGGCATGGAAAAAGGAGGTGTTGCGGTCCCCCTCACGAAGCCAATCAACCCTTGAGCGCTGACGTGCCATAATCTCTTCTCTCTCAAAAAGTTCACATAGACGTTTTTCAATCTGCTTCTCTTCAACACAGCTCTCGGTCACCAAACTATTCCTTCTTAAAACAGCCAGTCGTTTCTCAAGTCTTCCGATCTCTTTTCTTATTTGTCCAAATGATGTCTTACACCAGGTTTGCATAGCTTTGGATAATTTATTTAGTGCAGACCATGTGTTGTTCAAGGAAGGAGCACCATCTTTCAGATTTTTCCAATTTTCCTCTATCATTTGATTATAATCCGGAGCCCTCATCCATGTAGCTTCAAATCAAGGAGTTATGCACTTTGGGTAGTAGCGATCGATCACCACTCTTAGCTATTGTTATCAATATTGCCAAGTGGTCTGAAGATGTAGTTATAATGTTCTCTACAGAGCAATTATCAAACCTTTTAAGAAACTCACTATTTGCCAATGCTCGATCTAGTCTAACCCTTATGTTCATCCTGCCATGCTGTTAGTTAGACCATATAAATTTAGGTCCAATATACCCAAGGTCCAAAAGTCCACATTCATCTATGCAATCTCTAAACAGGGCCATTTGATTCTCGTTTCTATATTTAAAGCCCATGTGCTCATCCCTGTGTAAAGCTTCATTAAAGTCACCAGCACATATTCACGGACCATTCCATTGAGCCTTCAAGAATCGAAGTCTATCCCAAAAGATGTGCCTCAACTCTTTCTTTGGTTCTCCATATACCAGTGTTGTGCACCATTCGACTCCATTTTCTGTTTTGACTCTTATATCCATCAATTGCGTGGAGTAAGCTTTTAATGACACCGAGAGAGAGGAGGACCAAAATAAAGCTAGCCCACCACTCAGTCCATCACTTCTAACTACAAAAGCTCCTGAGTAACCCAGCGACCACATGAGGTTCCGAGCTCTCGAATCCCTCATCTTCGTCTCGGACAGGAAGAGGAGGGAGGGACGATATTTATTAACGAGCCATTTCAGCTCGCCAACTGTCGCGTCCGTCCCCAGTCCACGACAGTTCCAGCACAAGAACCTCATAGCGTGTGGCGGGGTTGCCCTGTAGAAACCTCCGCCTGATCCGCCGATCCTGATGGTAAGTTGTCGGAGTCCTTCCTCTGTTTCTTGTAAGGTTCAGAGAGACATACATCTCCAGCTGGCAAGGCAATTGGCAGTGAGCAGACAACACTATTGTTTAGTCCTCCAATTGCAGGAGCTAAGTTACTTGTTTGCCGCACTAATATCTCCTCATAATTCAGAATTTGGTTCTTGGGCCTGTAAACTTTTAATTGCTTCCTCTTCTGTCCAACCACTTTAGTCGTGCTAGGTTGCAAAGAATATACCTCTTTGCTCGCCTCAGCATGTCCTGCTTTGTCTTTCTGCTTGTAATCAAGTTCCTTCTTTTTCAATGGAGAAGTGACGCCGTCCTGCATCTCTTTTATGTCCGAGTCCTTCTCCTCTGAGTTACTTCTTGGAGATCTTTGAGCACCACTATTCTTCTCTCCACAGTGAGAACTTTTGCCACTAGACTGTGGGCTTTGTCCTGACCATGAGGTCAAAATATTTTTCTTTCTGTCGTCCTTCACGCACAGCCTATCTGCATTATAAGGAAGTTTACCCTCCTCATCTCGCTCTCCCGGGGTTGGACATTCTAGTGAAGAATGGCCAATGATGCCACATGAGAAACAATAGTGTGGAATTATTTCGTACTGCACTTCATATCTCTCGTAAGCTTTCTTTTTCTTCGAATATGCAGTGACCCATCTCAATAGCGGCTTCGAGATTTCCACAGAAACTCGGACTCACAGACAGTTGCCCCAAGCTCTGCCTTGGCTGTCTACATCAACCTTCTCTACTGTACCAATTTTAGCACCTAGAGATTCTCCCCAAGTTCTATTCATTAATTCAAAACGAAGATCTTTGGTTCTTGCCCGCAAAGAGATTCTGCCAAAAGGCTTCAGTCTTGGATCAAAGTTTGCCAACAAAACCGCATGTTTTCCCACTGTCCAAGGAGCCCCTGCCACAACTCTGTCCAAGTCTTCCTTGTTTGCAAATTCCACAATAAAAGTATTATCTCCCACTGGTTTTGCTGATAATCCTCTTGGGTTCCCCCATCCTGGTCTCAATGCAGACATGCTAGTTTGGATATGGAGGATATTTGGGGACAATACCTTGCAAATCAACGCCCAATCTAGGCTCACCAAATCCTCTTCATTCTCGTCGTCGAGGATCACTGCCGAGGCCTCCTCTGAGGTGAGATTGAGGCGCCCCAGCAGTTCCGCCACGCCGTCCTCTGGTCCGGCTGTATCTTTGCCGGACCCGTCCACCTTCTCCTTCAAATCCAGCACCGACGTTACCAGATCGGAGTTGGTGTTGGCTGCTAACATCGCCTTCTCACTGCTTTCACTCAAATCTGCCAAGAACAACCTCTAATTTCAGCCACCAAAGCTACAGCCAAGGGTGGGCATCGAATCTGTGTTCGCCCCTTAATCACCCCGAACTGCAGTGTTGGAGTTAGATCTCGGAGGGAGGAGGGGGAGGGGGGCTAGAGTTTGAGGGGATCGATTTTGAGCAGAAAACACACTTGGATGGATTCGAAGTGGGATCGAGTCCACCAGATCAAGAGCCTCACCTGATAAGTGTTCGTCTCCAGAGGAAACAAAAGAGTTCTACAGCAGGAAAAAACAGTAGTGAGTTCACTAGTTGCAGGACCTACTGAAACAGAACTAAGGGCAGGGCCAACTGCTGTTGATCGAAATGATATGGATGAAGATGAGGCTGGTTCTCAGCCAATGGAGCCATTTGTTGGGATGAGATTTGACACTCTGTGGGGTGCTAAGGATCACTACAATGATTATGCCCTAAAAATCGGTTTCTCTATTAAGATGAACACTTCAAGGAGGAATTCTTATACCAACATATTGGAGAAACAACAATTTGCATGTAACGAGTTTAGGAAGCCAAAAGAGGATGATGCAGGAGCTGCATTGCCACCTATGCTAGATCCTATACCAGACCCCAAACCTTTGGATGAAGAAGAAGAAATGGAAGAAGTGCCAATATTGGATGGAGAGGATAGTGGAAAAAAGAAGAATAAGAAGAAGCGCAAGAGAGAAAGGATAAGGCAAACACAATGTAAGGCAAAATGCTGGTTAAATTGAAGGATGGGCGGTGGGAAGTAACCCACTTTGTCCGTGATCATAATCATCCTTTGGTCCCCAAGCCTTCGCTCTCCAAATACTTGTGATCTCACATGGGTATACCGCCGGAGGAAAAGAAGTTCCTAGAGATACTCTACAACTGCATCCTGACTTCAGGTGTGTTCGTCATTCACCTCCCAAAAACTCCAAACTTCAAACTACATTGTTGTTTAAATCTGATATGTCAAGTGTGCAACTAGCAGCAGGGGGTTGTGCAAATACATACACTGTGTTGTGCAACCAGGACTGAGTATTTATAAAAAAAGGACTACCACAAAACAAAACAAACAAGTTGGAACTACTTCCTGATTGAATAATGTATAGATTTACAAAATGGTCATAGTTTTGATGGCAACTCCATATGTATTTGTTCTGCAAACTAGTGTTCCTTATCGATGCAAATGAACCTTGTTTCCTGCGACTAGTGTTCATATCTCTGGAACTGATGCTAGACAAAAATTTCTAAATTATTTTGCATCATGCAAATAAAAAGGGGAGAAACTATGAAAAATAAGTTCTATGGCAACCACATGTCAACAGTTGTGCAACTATTGTTCTTTAGTCTGCAACTGTTGTTTGTAAAGTGTGCAACTATCTAACATCAACTTTCTTCCCCTGCAGGTCGTATGATGACTATCATGTCAAAGTTTTATGGCTCGGAGCTAAATGTACCATATGGGCCTAAAGCAATAACAAACTTGTGTGCTGACTTCTCCAAAGACTCAACAAAAGAAGGGGACATTATTGAGACAATTGAACATTTTAACCAGTTGCAAAAAGATGATCTAGGCTTTTTCTATAAGATAAAATATGATATCGAAGGAAGGGCACAAAACATTTTTTGGGTGGATGGCTTGGCACGGAAAGCTTATACAGAGGCATATCATGATTGTGTCTCCTTTTGACACAACCTACATGACCAATATGTACAACATGCCTTTTGCTCCGTTGCTACCTCTTGAGCACTGCGTTGGTTTTCCCTTGAAGAGGAAAGGGTGATGTAGTAAAGTAGCATGAGTATTTCCCTCAGTTTTTGAGAACCAAGGTATCAATCCAGTAGGAGACCACGCTCGAGTCCCACGCACCTACACAAACAAATAAGAACCTCGCAACCAACGCGATAAAGGGGTTGTCAATCCCTTCACGGTCACTTACAAGAGTGAGATCTGATAGATATGATAAGATAATATTTTTGGTATTTTTATGATAAAGAGTAAATAAAGATGCAAAGTAAAATAAATGGCAATAGAAATAGCTAGTTGATGGAAGATTAATATGATGGAAAATAGACCCCGGGGCCATAGGTTTCACTAGTGGCTTCTCTCAAGAGCATAAGTATTACGGTGGGTGAACAAATTACTATCGAGCAATTGGTAGAATTGAGCATAGTTATGAGAATATCTAGGTATGATCATGTATATAGGCATCACGTCCGTGACAAGTAGACCAAAACGATTCTGCATCTACTACTATTACTCCACACATCGACCGCTATCCAAAGATGCATCTAGAGTATTAAGTTCATAAGAACAGAGTAATGCTTTAAGTAAGATGACATGATGTAGAGGGATAAACTCATGCAATATGATATAAACCCCATCTTGTTATCCTCGATGGCAACAAGATAATACGTGCCTTTGCCCTCGCTATCACTGGGAAAGGACACCGCAAGATTGAACCCAAAGCTAAGCACTTCTCCCATTGCAAGAAAGATCAATCTAGTAGGCCAAACCAAACTGATAACTCGAAGATACTTGCAAAGATAACCAATCATACATAAAAGAATTCAGAGAAGATTCAAATATTGTTCATAGATAAACTTGATCATAAACCCACAATTCATCGGTCTCGACAAACACACTGCAAAAGAAGATTACATCGAATAGAGCTCCACGAGAATCATGGAGAACTTTGTATTGAGATCCAAAGAGAGAGAAGAAGCCATCTAGCTAATAACTATGGACCCGAAGGTCTGAGGTAAAATACTGACACATCATCGGAGAGGCTATGGTGTTGATGTAGAAGCCCTCCGTGATCAATGCCCCCTCCGGCGGAGCGCCGGAAAAAGCCCCAAGATGGGATCTCATGGGTATAGAAGGTTGCGGCGGTGGAATTAGGTTTTTGTGGATGCCTTTGATGGTTTTGGGGTACGTAGGTATATATAGGAGGAAGAAGTACGTCGGTGGAGCAACGTGGGCCCCATGAGGGTGGAGGGCGCGCCCAGGGGGGTAGGCGCGCCCCCTGCCTCGTGCTCTCCTCGTTGCTTTCTTTACGTGGACTCCAAGTCCTCTGGATCATGGTTGTTCTGAAAATCATGTTCCCGAAGGTTTCATTCCGTTTGGACTCCGTTTGATATTCTTTTTTCATGAAACTCGAATAGGCAAAAAACAGCAATTTGGGCTGGGCCTCCGGTTAATAGGTTAGTCCCAAAATGATATAAAAGTGTATAATAAAGCCCATTAAACATCCAAAACAGAATATAATATAGCATGGAACAATAAAAAATTATAGATATGTTGGAGACATATCAAGCATCCCCAAGCTATATTCCTCCTCGTCCTCGAGTAGGTAAATGATAAAAACAGAATTTTTGATGTGGAATGCTACTTAGCATAATTTCAATGTAATTCTTCTTATTGTGGCACGAATGTTCAGATTCGATATGATTCAAGATAAAAGTTTGATATTGACATAAAAACAATAATACTTCAAGCATGCTAACCAAGCAATTATGTCTTATCAAAATAACATAGCCAAAGCAAGTTATCCCTACAAAATCATATAGTCCTGCTATGCTACATCTTCCCCACACAAAATATTCATATCATGTACAACCCCGGTTTTAGCCAAGCAATTGGTTCAAACTTTTTAACGCGCTTCAGCCTTTTCAACTTTTACGCAATACATGAGCGCAAGGCATGGATATAGCACTATGGTGGGATAAGGTATAATGATAGGGGTTATGTGGGAAGACAAAAAAGGAGAAAGTCCCACATCGACGAGGCTAATCAACGGGCTATGGAGATGCCCATCAATTGATGTTAATGCAAGGAGTAGGGATTGCCATGCAACGGATGCACTAGAGCTATAAGTGTATGAAAGCTCAAACAAAAGAAACTAAGTGGGTGTGCATCCAACTTGCTTGCTCACGAAGACCTCGGGCATTTGAGGAAGCCCATCATTGGAATATACAAGCCAAGTTCTATGATGAAATTTCCCACTAGTATATGAAAGTGACAAAATGAGAGACTCTCTATCATGAAGATCACGGTGCTACTTTGAAGCACAAGTGTGGTAAAAGGATAGTAACATTGTCCCTTCTCTCTTTTTCTCTCATTTTTTTCTTTTGGGCCTTTCCCTTTTTTTGTGGCCTCTTTTTTTAGTCCGGAGTCTCATCCCGACTTGTGGGGGAATCATAGTCTCCATCATCCTTTCCTCACTTGGGACAATGCTCTAATAATGATGACCATCACACTTTTATTTACTTACAACTCATGAATTACAACTCGATACTTAGAAAAAGATATGACTCTATGTGAATGCCTTCGGCGGTGTACCGGGATATGCAATGAATCAAGAGCGACATGTATGAAAGAATTATGAACGGTGGCTTTGCCACGAATACGATGTCAACTACATGATCATGCAAAGCAATATGACAATGATGGAGCGTGTCATGATAAACGAAACGGTGGAAAGTTGCATGGCAATATATCTCGGAATGTCTATGGAAATGCCATAATAGGTAGGTATGGTGGCTGTTTTGAGGAAGGTATAAGGAGGTTTATGTGTGATACAGCGTATCATATCATGGGGTTTAGATGCACCGGCGAAGTTTGCACCAACTCTCAAGGTGAGAAAGGGCTAGAAAATTGCGGAAAGGTAAGTGTGCGTATAATCCATGGACTCACATTAGTCATAAAGAACTCATATACTTATTGCAAAAATTTATTAGCCCTCGAAGCAAAGTACTACTACGCATGCTCCTAGGGGAAGGGTTGGTAGGAGTTAACGATCGCGCGATCCCGACCGCCACACAAAGGATGACAATCAATAAATACCTCATGCTCCGACTTCATTACATAACGGTTCACCATACGTGCATGCTACGGGAATCACAAACTCCAACACAAGTATTTCTCAATTTCACAATTACTCAACTAGCACAACTATGATATTACCACCTTTATATCTCAAAACAATTATCAAGCATCAAATTTCTCATGATATTAAGACTCCCAAAATAATATAAGTGAAGCATGAGAGATCAATAGTTTCTATAAAACAAATCCACCGTCGTGCTCTAAAAGATATAATTGAAGCACTAGAGCAAAACTATATAGCTCAAAAAATATAAGTGAAGCACATAGAGTATTCTAATAAATTCCGATTTATGTGTGTCTCTCTCAAAAGGTGTGTACAGCAAGGATGATTGTGGTAAACTAAAAAGCAAAGTCTCAAATCATACAAGACGCTCCAAGCAAAACACATATCATGTGGTGAATAAAAATATAGCTCCAAGTAAAGTTACCGATGAAAGTAGATTTAAAGAGGGATGCCTTCCGGCATCCCCAAGCTTTGGCTTGTTGGTGTCCTTAGATTACCTTGGGGTGCCATGGGCATCCCCAAGCTTAGGCTCTTGCCACTCCTTGTTCCATAATCCATCAAATCTTTTACCCAAAACTTGAAAACTTCACAACATAAAACTTAGCAGAAAATCTCGTGAGCTCCGTTAGTGAAAGAAAACAAAACACCACTTCAAGGTACTGTATTGAACTCATTATTTATTTATATTGGTGTTAAACCTACTATATCCAACTTATCTATGGTTTATAAACTCTTTTACTAGCCATATATTTATCAAAATAAGCAAACAACACACGAAAAACAGAATCTGTCAAAAACAGAACAGTCTGTAGTAATCTGTAACTAACGCAAACTTCTGGAACTCAAAAAAATCTACCAAAATAGGAAGACCTAGTCAATTTGTTTATTGATATGATTCAATTGGAATCAGTATTTTATCACGTTCTGGTGATTTTTAACAATTGTTTTGGTGAACAGAAAGTTTCTGGAATTTTCAGCAAGATCAAATAACTATCATCCAAGAAGATCCTATAGGTTTAATTTGGAACAAACACAAATTAAAACATAAAAACAAATCTAACCAGAGGCTAGATCAAATATTTATTCCTAAACAGAAGCAAAAGGCAAAAAACTAAAAATAAAAATTGGGTTGCCTCCCAACAAGCGCTATCGTTTAACGCCCCTAGCTAGGCATTGATAAATCTAACGATGCTCACAAGAAAGACAAGAATTGAAGCGCAAAGAGAGCATCATGAAACACATGACAAACACATCTAAGTCTAACATACTTCCTATGCATAGGCATCTTATAGGCAAACAAATTATCAAGGCAAGCAAAAACTAGCATATGCAAGGAAGCGGAAAGAAACAATAGCAATCTCAACATAACGAGAGGTAATTTAGTAACATGAAAATTTCTACAACCATATTTTCCTCTCTCATAATAATTACATGTAGGATCATAAGCAAATTAAACAATATAGCTATCACAAAACATATTCTTAACACGATCCACATGTATGCAAAGTTGACACTCTTCCAAATTAGTGGGATTAACATTAACTAAAGTCATGACCTCTCCAAACCCACTTTTATCAAAAATTTCATAAGATTGAACATTCTCCAAATATGTGGGATCTAAAGTTGACACTCTTCCAAACCCACTTTCAATACTATTGCGAATACTAATATCAATCTCATATTCATCATGGGGCTTAAATAAATTTTCAAGATCATAAAAAGAATCGTCCCAATCATGATCGTTGCAACAAATAGTAGACATAGAAAAACTAGCATCCCCAAGCTTAGGGTTTTGCATATTATTAACACAATTGGCATTAAGAGAATTTATAATAACATCATTACAATCATGCTTTTCATCGAAGGAACTACCAAGTATGGGTGCAATAGCAACGATCTCATGTTTAACATAAGGAACTATAGCAAATTCATCTTCACAAATATTGGCATCATGGCCACAAGAATAGAAAGCATCATGTTCATCAAGGGATATTTCAATAAAATCATCGGAATCATCATTATCTATAGATTCATGCATATCATTATTTTCTTCCAAAGCAACGGTCATTCTCTCAATAAATTCTTTGACATAGACATTATGAGCATAGTTTTCATAGCAGTATTTAAGTATGTCAAAATTTTCAGATTCGTAGAGAGTAATATCATACTTTTCAATCAAAGAAGCAACTTGACAAGCACCCTTAAAAAGCAACAAATTCTTCAATTTGTTCGATATCATAGTAACTATAAACACCCTTGCATAAGAAGATAATATTTCATTTTCATTAACTCACAAAGGCAGGGAAGGTGTTTCTTAGGGTTCTTAGAACAACAAGTAAAATCACAAATTTCACAAAGATTCCAAGCATAACACAGCAATCTGTTTATTTGATTCCATAAGAGTCTCCCTTTTTCAGACAAACGGTGACACACAAAATGAGCATGCTCATCTAAAGATTTCCCATCAACTAGGCTAGTTGGGGTTTCAAAGACGAAAGATAAGGATCAAAGATGATCCAAGTAGAACACTTTAAGTGGATCCATAACAATAGACTTTTAGCAAGCAAAGATGCAAGAAAATAGAAGGCACATGGTAACACAAGCAAACAATAGATCTGGCGAGAAAAAGGCAAACGGAAAGAGAGGGCGAATAAAACGGCAAGGGTGAAGTGGGGGAGAGGAAAACGAGAGGCAAATGGCAAATAATGTAATGCGAGGGATAAGGGTTTGTGATGGGTACTTGGTATGTCTTGACTTGTGCGTAGACTCCCCGGCAACGGCGCCAAAAATCCTTCTTGCTACCTCTTGAGCATCTGCGTTGGTTTTCCCTTGAAGAGGAAAGGGTGATGCAGAAAGTAGCGTAAGTATTTCCCTCTGCTTTTGAGAACCAAGGTATCAATCCAAGAGGAGACCACGCCGAGTCCCACGCACCTACACAAACAATAAGAACCTCGCAACCAACGCGATAAAGGGGTTGTCAATCCCTTCACGGTCACTTACGAGAGTGAGATCCGATAGATATGATAAGATAATATTTTTGGCATTTTTATGATAAAGAGTAAATAAAGATGCAAAGTAAAATAAACGACAATAGAAATAGCTAGTTGATGGAAGATTAATATGATGGAAAATAGACCCGGGGGCCATAGGTTTCACTAGTGGCTTCTCTCAAGAGCATAAGTATTACGGTGGGTGAACAAATTACTGTCAAGCAATTGATAGAATTGAGCATAGTTATGAGAATATCTAGGTATGATCATGTATATAGGCATCACGTCCGTGACAAGTAGACCGAAACGATTCTGCATCTACTACAATTACTCCACACATCGACCGCTATCCAACATGCATCTAGAGTATTAAGTTCATAAGAACAGAGTAATGCTTTAAGTAAGATGACATGATGTAGAGGATAAACTCATGCAATATGATATAAACCCCATCTTGTTATCCTCGATGGCAACAATACAATACGTGCCTTTGCTGCCCTCGTTGTCACCGGGAAAGGACACCGCAAGATTGAACCCAAAGCTAAGCACTTCTCCCATTGCAAGAAAGATCAATCTAGTAGGCCAAACCAAACCGATAATTCAAGAGACTTGCAAAGATAACCAATCATACATAAAAGAATTCAGAGAAGATTCAAATATTGTTCATAGATAAACTTGATCATAAACCCACAATTCATCGGTCTCGACAAACACACCGCAAAAGAAGATTACATCGAATAGATCTCCATGAGAATCGTGGAGAACTTTGTATTGAGATCCAAAGAGAGAGAAGAAGCCATCTAGCTAATAACTATGGACCCAAGGTCTGAGGTAAACTACTCACACATCATCGGAGAGGCTATGGTGTTGATGTAGAAGCCCTCCATGATCAATGCCCCCCCATGGAGGCCGAAAAGGCCCCAAGATGCGATCTCACGCATGTAAGGTTGCGGCGGTGGAATTAGGTTTTTGTGGATGCCTCTGATGGTTTGGGGGTACGTAGGTATATATAGGAGGAAGAAGTACGTCGGTGGAGCAACGTGGGCCCCACGAGGGTGGAGGGCGCGCCCCCCTGCCTCGTGCTCTCCTCGTTGCTTCCTTTACGTGGACTCCAAGTCCTCTGGTTCACGTGTGTTCCGAAAATCACGTTCCCGAAGGTTTCATTCCGTTTGGACTCCGTTTGATATTCTTTTTCTGCGAAACTCTGAAATAGGCAAAAAAAACAGCAATTTGGGCTGGGCCTCCGGTTAATAGGTTAGTCCCAAAAATAATATAAAAGTGTGTAATAAAGCCCATTAAACATCCAAAACAGAATATAATATAGCATGGAACTATAAAAAATTATAGATACGTTGGAGACGTATTATCCGTTCATTGGAATCAACCGTCATGGGCAATCTTTCATGTTGGGCTGCGTGTTTGTAAGGCAAGAAATGGAGACTAGCTTTGATTGGGGTTTTGGAGCTTTCCTAGAGGCTATGATTGGAAAGGCACCGGATAACATAATTACTGATCAGGATGTGGCGATGAAAGAGTCCATAAAGAACATATTCCCCACAAGTGTGCACCGATGTTGTCGGTGGCACATCATGAAAAAAGCTCAAGAGAAAGTTGGATGGTTGCTAGGCCGGAACCCGGGTTTGTCTGAAGATTTCAACCTTTGCGGATTTCAGTTTCATACCAGATGAGTTTGAACAAAATTAGGCTGTGTTGATGATGAAATATGAGGCAATTACACACACCCATTTTGAGAAGCTATATGAATATAGGAACACTTGGGTGCCATGTTACTTCAAGCATAGATTTTTCCCGTTCTTGCATTCTACACAACGAAGTGAGGGGTTCAATGCAGTCTTGAAGCAGTATGTCAACCCTCACAAATCAATTCTGAACTTTGTCAAGCAGTACGACAAAATACAGACGCACATCCTCGTCAAGGAAGGGTGCAATGACTACAGGACAGAACATTTGGATCTCGACATGTGGTCACAATTCCCAATAGAGAAGCAGGCATACAATACATATACTAGAGATCTTTATTGCAAGTTCCGTGATGAGTTTTCGATGATTGGACGGTACAATGCATTCCAGTATGGTGTGGAAACGTTTGAGATGAGACCAAATACGGAATGGGTTGTGAAGTATGGTTCCAGGAACTACTTGGTGATGGCAAAAATACCAGAGGGACAATTTTCGTGTGAGTGTACCAAAATGGAGAGGGATGGCATCCTTTATTGTCACATACTGAAAGTATTCACACATATTGGGCTTGATGTCATCCCGGAGCAGTACATGTTGATGCGTTGGACGCCAGTTGTTGTGCCAAGTGTGCCAAGTGCCACTAGCCAGCAACCTGATGTAATGCCTCCTGCCTCTCTAAAGGAAATTAGGCATGCTAACATGACCTTAGACTTCCAAAAGGTAGCAAAGTTTGCTTGTGGTTCAGATGCAGCAAAAGGCATTGTTGATAAACACATGCGTGCTACAGAGATTGTGCAGCTGAACAAGTCTAGAAAGAAAAAAGGGCTGCAAGAGAGGCAGGTCCGTCCGCTAGTGATAACAACCAGGATCCTACCGTGCCGCCTACATCTACAGGGCCTACTCCAGCAACTACCCCTACTGGACGTGCTCCACCGCCTACTCCCATGGGCCATGGTGGACCACCTCCTCCCATGTAACGTGCTGGTCGTGGTCCACCATGTCCTCCCATGGGTCGTGCTGCTCATGCTCCAGTGCCTCCTCCCATGGGTCGTGGTAATGTAATCCTCCGATGGGTCATGGTGGGCCACATGTGAGTAATGCTTCGGCATCTCTTCCTATGGGTAACACAACACAGGGCCATACTAACTGCACTGAGCGGATGTCGCCTACGAGCAACGACGACGAGGTTGCAACTCCTAGGGATCCGCCAAAGTCAACTACTAAAAGGAGTGCAAGGAGTAGACGCTATCATTCAGCTCTTGAACTGCACCCAAAAAGGAAAAACAGGTGCAACTACTGCAACTCAGATAAGCACAATGCTGTTGGCTGCCCTACGAAGTTGGCGTCACAACTTGGTGACATATAAGCAGTAGATGAAATGGAGGAAGCATAAAAAAAAGTTTTGGCTTTGCACTGTTAGGACATGGATGGAACTATGAAGATCCAGCAACAAAAAACTGCTTTGGAAACTTCTTCTTTACGTTGTTTAAACTTAGCATCTGGACCATTTCTATTTCATGTTAAAAAAGTTGTGTATGCTATCACTTTGCTATGTGTGAGGCTACCTATTTACCCATTTATGCCTCTGTTGGCAAATTTACACATTTACGCATGCAACATAGTAAAAATAAAAAATGATACTATGTGTGTTGTCCTTTACTGATTGATTGTTTGATGGTTTACCAGAACCGAAAAGGGCTGTGCAAGTTAATTAGTTTCAATGTGCAAGTATCTACCCTGTATGTGCAAGCGTAACATCTCCAAGTACTATGCCATGTAGAAAAGAAATAAGGAAAAGGAATAAAATTGTATCATTCTTAAGGGTAGAAAACAACACCATCAAAACAACAGTACAAAGAAAACAGAATGTGCAACCTGGGGCAAAAAAAACACAAATGAAAGTGTGCAACTGAACTTGTGCTAGGTGTGCAACTGTATGAGTACCATTGTGCAGCTATCATGCAGATCGATGGTAGCGGATAAAAGGAAGGAGCAAAAAACAAAACTTACTCATTGTACCGTAGAACGTCCTTCCATGGGGCTTTGTTGAGAGTAGAGTCAGCCATCTTGTAGGTCATTATCCTCCTCATGCTTAGGCACTCTTTTGGTTCGTAGTTTGGCAATTTTCTCCCATTCCAAATGCTAGTGTTGAACAACATGAACACACCACATTCATTGCTGTGCAAGAAAAAAAAAGGAAAAAGACATTTTTTATTCGACGTGAGTTGGGGCCATAATCGTAAAAAGAAAACTAACAGCCTTGCTTTTGCAAGACCGTGTTCTTGACCATACAATTTTGTCCCCCAAAAAATGTGGAACTACCCATTGATCTATGTGCAACTATATGAATACTTTGTGCAACTATATGACTTGGTTGGTGCCAAAAAATGTGCAACTACCCATTGATCTGTGTGCAACTGTATGAATACTTTGTGCAAGTTGATGGTTTGGGTTTGTGCCAAAACATGTGCAACTACCCATTAATCTCTGTGCAACTGTATGACTACTTTGTGCAACTAGATGGGTTGGAAGGAGCACTAACCAACTACAAAAAAACGAGAAGTGCGGAAAATGGCGTGAATGATGACTTACTTCCCGAGTTGCTTGGGTACATCAATGTCGACGACCTGAAAGTGACTGATGTTATGCTTTGGGTAGTGTTGCTTCCATAAACACCTCACCGCCCTCGCTATACTTGAAGCACAATGCATTAGGTCGGGGTTGTCGAGCTTCCTCCAAGAATCTAGCACCTCGAAACGCTGATCCCTTAAGTTGATGTTAAACACCCAGTAGTGTCTGCCTCCTTCTTGATCATTGGGATCAGCGAACTCGAGCACAGGGAGCATCACCTGGACATATTAAATAGCGCAGGAAAAAAGAAGGTAAAAAGGTGTCCAGAACTGACCAGTGAAAAGCCAAGAGCTATTATGCAACACGAAAAGTTCAAAAAAAAAACAAAGTTGTGTGGCTAGAAAAAACTGACCATATCTTGACGGTCTAGGTGATTAATCTTCTCAAATTTAGAATGTATCTCAGCAGCGTTGTATATCCCTTGCTGCAAGCGTGTCTGCCTTTGAAGAAATGAGTCTTAGGAAACACATTGTAAAAAAGGAAGGGACAAAAACGAACTTGCAATGAACAACACTACAAAAAAAATACACTTCCGTGATGATACGTGTTTGTCACAGTAGGTCATGTTTTCTATCATGCATGTACATCCATGACAAATTTATGACAGAATCAAGATAGTCATACCGGCCGTCAGTAGAAGTGTTCCATGACATTACCAAAATTATCATCACTAAGTGTCCACTTCCATGACGATAAATCGCGCATCACGTAAGTGCTTTCGTCAAGGGTGACCGACACGTGGCATCCACCGTAACGGAACGCCGTTAAGCTATCGGGTCGGTTTTTGGATCCGATAACCCGTTAATGTACCCGACCAATGGGGATTTTCCACGTGTAAAATCATCATTGGTCGGAGGAAACACGGTCGGCTCATCATTGGGACAGATGTCATCCACTCAACGGATGTATACGCCTATGATACGTCGACACGTGTCACGCCCAACAAAGGGCCCATTCTCGTGAAAAGGCCGCCCGCTTGACTTGGTCAAAAGTGGCGGGCCAACCCATGGAAAGCCTGTTAATGGCACGTGAGCATATAGCCCATTTACAGCCCGCTAACCCAAGGCCCATTACGCCCTATGCGAATTAGGCCCAGTAGCGTCATCTGGGCCATCCAATATGATTCCAGCCCGTTTTCACTTCTGGCCCATGTATGGCCCATGACATCTTTCGGCCCATATGAGGCCCTTTGTAACTCTTGGCCCATTAGCCCCCCATGCTGAAACTGGCCCGTAATGAATAGTGTATTACTTTACACTCATTAACGGCCCGCGGTGAAACTGGTCCGTAATGAACAGTGTAACACTTTATACCCATTAACGGGCCGTTATTCCGTTGGGCCATTTCCAGCCCAAGTTAACTTTTGGCCTTCTGAGGGCCCATTTATTCTTGGGCTCATTTGCAAGATTCTTTACTTACGGCCCGTTCATCGCTATTTTCTCGCTTGTGGGCCAAATTTAGCCCGTCGTTACAGTCGGCCCGTTTGTGGTCCTTTAGTCTGTTGGGCCATTTTCATAGCATTACCAAATACGGCCTATTAACGGCCCGTTATGGTCAGCCCATTAAACGTATGATTTCCATTATAGGCCCATCTACGGCCCATTAGAGGCCCGTACAAGACCCATAAATGAGTTGGCGGCCCATGGATCCTACGAGATGTAGAAGGCCCATGGATCCTACGAGACGTAGAAGGCCCATGGATACTACGAGACGTAGAAGGCCCATGGATCCTACGAGACGTAGAAGGCCCATGGATCCGACGGCCCGTGAAGGGCCATGGTCCGCGAAGTTGGCCCCGCTTGAACGATATAGCATATTCAAAGAATTATCCTACTCAATACTATTACCTCTAAAAAGCATACACTATACAACAAAGAGATCAAGGCATAGAAAGGTAGAATAATCCTACACTATACAATAAAGAAATTACAGCCAATTACACCCATCGGGCATTATGGTTCTAAGCACGGTGATAATAAAGCATACACAAACAAAGCAAATTACATACACCGGGCAAATACAGCTCATGCATCATGGACACGCATCAACTTAACTCCATTTGAACTATAATCTCTTCATAAAATAGGATTGGCCGGATTCAGATAGCACAAATTTCAGTCTGCAAAATCTCCAATTCCTTCATGGTTACCTCGGTGTCTTGTTTCATTTTTGTGACTCCTGCATCTAATACCTGCATGTCCAGCCTCAACTTGTTGATTATACGTTGACAATCATGTACACGTTGTCTTGCCACCTCTAGTTGATGCTCGAGAACATCAAGACATTCCAATTCCAATCCATAATCATTCTAGAACGGCCATGCCGCATCGCCGCAGATTTTTGTGTTTATGTCAATTCTTCCTGAATTGTTTATTTAATTACACATGACTAGGGCAAAAATATAGTTACAACAGTGAAGCGAACAAGACACTATTTTGTACTACATGGCAAAACAGGACTAACAATAATGTTACACGTCACTTTCACAAAAAAATGTTACACGTCATGAAGCATAAGCAAGTGATATTTTAAAAATTATAAAAGATAGTCTCAGGCAGCCTGCATACATAAATCCCTCTTAGCTCACCAGAGGAGCATGATGTTGGGGCCCAATCGAAAACACGCATAAGTTACAAATTTAGACAAAGACGCTATGATAAGTAAGCAAGCAGTTGGCCATTCTGTACCTCAACTAAAGTCTTAGGGAGCATAATGAACAGCAGAGGGTTTCATACAAACATACTACATCAGGCAAAACTATGCAATCATTAGCGTAGTATAAACTAGATTGTGAGCCTCATGCAATAATAGTTGGTTAATAGACTTCAAAGCTTCAGCACACTTTGGTAGAGTAATTAAATGGTAAGGCCTTTAATTATGTCAACTAATAGTGATACAAGTACCGAACATCGTGCATGATTATTTGGGCATCTCATTAATCGAGGACAAATAAAGCAATTGAAAAGAGAAAATTAACTATGCCTGAAACAAACAAGGAATTGAACTGCTGAGTTGCATACAAGGACTTACCTTAGCAGGTTGGAGAGGCTCAAGCAGCTCCTACTTCTCTTGCAAGGCTCCTTCCTAACATCTTATACTTGGAAATCTTCAATCTTATCTTCATTGCACCCCTCTTCATGGTGACACAAACTAGTTACTCGTCTCCTTGGCAGATAAATATGCATACTTTCCAGTCTGTGAACAACAAAAAAGGATGAGATTATAACAAAACAACACCACATAATGAAAAATGCCACATCTCTTGCACTTGCACACAATGAATGAGCATTTACTATGTGTGCACTATGTAAAAACTAGGCATACCTTCGAACTGGATCTCTGTGTACTCTTGGAGAGCCCATCAGAGTGTATGTACCAAACCTTTATGTCACCTATGAGTTAGACAAGGCCCCACTACAAAGCCCTTAGTGTTTAAATCGTTGACAAGCTCTATTAGAGTGTTAGATCAAGAACGACAAGTAATCAAAGCAAACAGTCCTAGTATGGTCGGGTGATGCAAACAAGTAATGGAACAGATGTGTGAGCAAATCTTACATATCAAGAAAAGAAGCAAAGAAGGAGGCTTAAAGACCATCACTTGATCGACCAGATTTAAGGGCATTTAAACATCATGTGCAACGATGAACTAACATAAACATTGCATATTCCAGATTCTACAATGGAATGCACATGTATTAGGTTATGCCATGTATGATGATGCCTAAATGTACAGATAGCGTGCAGGAGTGATTCATCATTGCACGCACAATTGAATTGCATGTTAAGGGCCGGCCGATTCCGCCTTTTCAAGGCATATTGTCAAAATAAGCCATAAAAGATGTAAAGAAGTCATTTTTGAGTTATGGGCTTGGGCTTAACTAATTTCGCTTTGGAGGGGGTGTTTCGGGTAGAACCTCACTAAAAATTGAAGGGAAGGGGAATAGTGAAATAACTCTGTTGTCTGCCTAATATTACACTCAAAATGCAATCACGACGCCCGTGTCATACCGACCCTCAAGTAAAAACAAACACGCAAGCATTCATTGCCGCCCGCTTGCATCTCCTCTCCTTTCCCTCCACCTCGATCCCCTCGCCGCAAAGACTAGGGTTCCTCCAATGAGCCGTTGCCACC
Source organism: Aegilops bicornis (assembly GCA_021605145.1). Taxonomy (NCBI): domain Eukaryota; kingdom Viridiplantae; phylum Streptophyta; class Magnoliopsida; order Poales; family Poaceae; genus Aegilops; species Aegilops bicornis. The sequence continues at coordinate 111,289,081 of CM038669.1, read as the reverse complement.
GGTCCCATCTCGCCCGGTCCTCGACGATGCTATGTCCAAAGCTAGGCTACATGGCCGGCGGGTAGGGGCAAATCTCCCGCTGCTCCTCCTCCGCGCCGCCTCATTCTCATGGTCTCCAGCAATTGCTTCCACTGTGGTTCGCCCAACGCACTACTCCGTGGCGCCAGACAACCACAAATGATGCCACATCATGCGTGAAGGCACCTTATTCCCTCCCTCCTCCTGTGCCATGGCCTTGAGGTCTTTGATGAAGGATGAGCTCATCCAACAAGGTGAGGATCTCCTCCGATTTTTGCCAAATTTTCATTCTCGATCCACTATACGATGAATTGCTATGAGCTGCTTCTGCCGCTATATGATGCATTGCTATGAGGTGCTCCTGCCGCTATATGGTGAATTGCTATGAGTTGTCTTTGTTGTATGATGAGTTGCTATGAGCTGCTGCTGCTGCTATATGATGAATTGCTATGAGCTGCTGCCGCCGCTATATGATGAGTTGCTACAAGCTGCTCCTCGCCGCCGCTATATGATGAATTGCTATGAGCTGCTCCTCGCCATCGCTATATGATGAATTGCTATGAGCTGTTCTCGCCGCTGCTATATGATGAATTGCTATGAGCTGTTCTCGCTGCTATATATGATGAATTGCTATGAGTCACGCCAGATATGATGAATTGCGATCGCCGTCATGTATGATGAGTTGCTATGAGTCTGCTGCTATATGATGCTTTCAGGTGGTGCTGCTATATGATAATAACCAGCCACTTGGACCATCGAATTTCAATAAATAATTGTTCTTCATTTAAACGTGGGTCATGCGTTATTCGTTTAAATTAGGCAATGGGATCTCTATGGAAAACATTGACCAAAGTAGATTGTGCCAAGTAGATGGTATCTTTGTATTTGCATTTTGAGCAAATAGTGATGGTTTGTTTTCCTATCATATTAATTATCGCACCGGGTTCAATTTGTGATGTTTGCAAGTCAAATTAATTTCCATATGGGCAGCAAAATGAAAAATATATAATGCAATCTAGACTTTCCACCGATCACACCAAAGATAAGTCGAAAACGCAATGAAAAGAACTGGTTGGCTTATTACATGGAGCTTATATTCACAGTGCTTATTTTCTTAGGATAACTCGTAATAACTGTCCCTAAGAAACTTGGCTAATAGAACTGCATACAAATAACATGTCACGATGATTGCAATGGAGGAGTGACGTACCATAGCACACTGTATAGGCTCACCGCTGCCTCTCCTTTTTTTGCGATGTTCCATGAAATTGCCACATACATCTTGTATTTTTCATTGTGTAACCCTATCTGCATGTTGACACGGCTAATTTCAGACATCTCTACATGATACTACATTGCATATCCCTTGCATATTTAAACCACCAATTAACGATTGTGTGCGTACCATAAACTAGCCATGACTCAGATCTTTGGGCTAGCATGCACTCTAAGGGAGCCTAATGTAGTGCAATCGAATTCCTACATGCCACCCTACGATTTTGTGTAATGTATTGCCTCGTTCCTAAATATATGTCTTTGTAGAGATTCCAAGATGGACCACATACATATGTATATAGATGCATTTTCGAGTGTAGATTCACTCATTTTGCTCCGTATGTAGCCTATAGTGGAATCTCTAGAAAGACTTATATTTAGGAACGGAGGTACGAGGTAGTATCATGTATGACATCTACATATCCAATTTAGTAATTTAGTAGCCTGTAGTAGAAATCATTGTCTGCACAAAGGGATTACTGGTCGAAAATCCTAGCAAAGCACGTACCGGCAGTACGTAACAATACAAGAGAGAGAGACGCTTACAAGATCATAACAATGCCTCGATCCAGGATCTTGGTTGGCCAAGTCTGTTAGATCCGTAAGAAACATCGCCCTTGTAGTTTTTGCCACCGCATAACAGTAACAAATGACCGGTTAGTATATTTGAAGTACATCGGGCGGTGATGTTGGACGGGTTTAAAGGTGACAAGTACCTAGGCCGTGGCGGGTGCTTGGCATCTCTCCGCAGTGGGAATCGGGTTAGAAACGCCGAGGGTGATGATCTTTGTCTTTGGTATCGGGTCCGGTAAGGAGATCTAGAACCGTCGAGTAGGGTGTTTGTGGAGCGGCTCCGGTAGGGTGGACTATGGTGTGGGCGAAGCAGATCTGTGGCCGTGGACGAGGGCGTAGGTGAAGCTTCTCCGGTGGTTGAGTTAAGGATGGTGTCGACAACGCAGATCTGCGGCCGTGGACGGGGCATCATAAGCTGCTCCGGTGGTTGGGTTAAGGATGGTGTCGATGATGCGGATCTGCGGCCGTGGACGGGGCGTCAGAAGCTGCTCCGGTGGTTGGGTTAAGGGTGGTGTCGACGATGCGGATCTACGTCCGTGGACGGGCGTCGGTTGCTCCGGTAGGTTGGATGAGGGTGCGAGGAAGCGGATCTGAGGCCGTGGACTTGTGAGTTGGCAAAGCGGCCCCGGTAGGGTTGAGAATGGTATAGGCGAAGCTACTCTGGTAGGGTTGACGATGGTGTCGGCGAAGCGGCTCCGGTAGGGTTGAGGAAGGTGTCGGCGAAGCGGCTCCGGTAGGGTTGAGGAAGGTGTCGGTGAAGAGGATCAGAGGCCGTCGACGGGGCGCTTGGCGGCCCGGGTGTGGACAAAGCGTCTCCGGTGGGGAGTACGAATGTGCCGCGGCAGATGCGCGGCGGTTGACGAGAGTACCGGCGAAGCAGATCCGGCGCCGTGGACAAGGCCGGCACTAAATGGGCTGTGGTACTGTCACGCCCAAGATGCGACCCTATCCTAAAGGAACTCGAAGATCCCACCAAGGATAGAAGCGCATCTTGAAGACGCTTTTGTAAGGTGGATATCATTACATCAACATTACATAATAGTGGGGATACAACCAAGCCATACAATGTCACAAGAATACAACAATACATCATATACAAGATCAACATCCGACTACGGATGAAACATAAATGTAAACTCAAACGACATCCACCCTGCTAGCTCAAAGTCGCCGACCAGGAACCTATCCCCGATCGAAGAAGAAGCGTATGAGAAGAAGAACTCCAAAACAAGCAAACATCGCTCTCGCGTCATGATCATCGCATAACCTGTACTGCAATCGTTGTTGTAGTAATCATGAGCCACGAGGACTCAGAATCCCATTACCATGGGTATCAAGACTAGCAAAGCTTAATGGGAAATGAAGGGGTAAAGTGGTGAGGTTGCAAAGCGACTAAGCAATGTATGGTGGCTAACTTACGCAAATAAGAGCGAGAAGAGAAGCAAAGCAAGCGGTCGTCAACTAGTAATGATCAAGAAGTGATCATGAACTCCTACTTACGTCAGACATAACCCAGAAACCGTGTTCTCCTCTCGATCAACCCCGAAAAGAGACACTCACGGTTACGCACATGGTTGGTGTATTTTAGAAGAGTTTACTTCAAGTTTACTACAACCGGATATTAACAAATTCTCATCCGCCACATAACCGCGGCACGGCTTTCGAAAGTTCAAACCTGCAGGGTGTCCCAACTTAGCCCATGATAAGCTCGCGATCAACGAAGGATATTCCTTCTCCTGGGAAGACCCGGTCAGTCTCGGAATCCCATTTACAAGACATTTCGACAATGGTAAAACAAGACCAAAGAAGCCGCCCGAATGTGCCGACAAATCCCGATAGGAGCTGCACATATCTCGTTCTCGGGCACACCGGATGAGCAAGACGACGGGTTGGCATAGACCACAGTTGCCAGGCGCCGGACATTGCTCGGTTTGGACCAGCACTCAGAGGAGAACTGGCCCAGGGGGCTAAAATAAAGATGACCCTCGGGCTCCGAAAACCCAAGGGAAAAAAGGGCATAGGTGAGGCAAATGGTAAAACCAATGTTAGGCCTTGCTGGAAGAGTTTTATTCAAAGCGAACTGTCAAGGGGGTCCCATAAATCACCCAACCGCGTTAGGGACGCAAAATCCGGGAACATAATACCGATATGATGGAAACTAGGGCGGCAAGAGTGGAACAAAACACCAGGCGTAAGGCCGAGCCTTCCACCCTTTACCAAGTATATAGATGCATTAATAATATAAGAGATATTGTGATATCCCAACATAAACATAATCCAACATGGAGCAATCTTCATCTTCACCAGCAACTAGCAACGCTATAAGAGGGGCTGAGCAAAAGCGGTAACATAGCCAAGCAACGGTTTGCTAGGAAGGGTGACAAAGGTTATAGGTTCATGGCAAATTGGGAGGCTTCATAAGCAAGTGGTAGGTAACGCAGCATAGCGATAGAACGAAGCAACTAGCATAGCAATGATAGTAATGATATCCAAGGTGACGGTCATCTTGCCTGAAATCCCGCTAGGAATAAGAACCAGTCCATGAAGAAGACGAATGGAAGTAGTCGAACGAATCCTCACAATCGCAACATTACCGAAACTAAGAAGCAACACCGGAAAGAAACAAACAACATGGTAAATGCACAAGCATAAACATGGCATGATGCACAATCAAGTATGATGCATGTCCGGTTTAATGAGGCATGGCATGGCAAAGTGCAACAAACAATACTACAAGTTAAGTGGAGCTCAATATGCAACGAGTTGCATATTGGCGAAACACCACATCAGTTATTTAGTTTTCTCTCGGTTATGTACCCAACAATATTAAATGTTATTAAACATGGCAAGGGGTGAAGCATAAATAAACTACAATATCTAAGCAATTTAAATGGGGGCCGGAAACAACAAACAACAATTCCAGAAAATCCCCATATGCATATTTTAGATTTGGTACTGTTCTGCCCTAAATCACATTTTATTGTTGTTAAACAGTAAAACAAAGCGCACCAAGTTAATCTATGCATTTTTCCACCCCATTTACATATAAAGTTTATTTAAAATGGAGCTACGGTTATTTAGTTATGAAATAAGTCATTTTAACATGGCATTTAAGCAAATTTAAACAAACAACATTTTAAACATTTTAAACATGGATGAAAATGGCATATAATTAATCTACACAAAATTCTAAGCATTTTACATGTTTAAGTCATTTTAATCCGATGCACGGTTCCTGACTTATTATATGCATGATGTTGAGGGTTTTTCTGTAAAACTGCAGTCTCTGGATAATGTCTAAATTCGCAGGCAAGGAAAAAACACATCACGGGCCGAAACTAGCTGGCCCAACAAAGCACAGGGTGAGGCGCTGGATCTGAAGCTCACCAGGCCTCATGGGCCGGCTCGGTGGGGAGGCTGGCTTGGATCGATCGATGAAGGGGATCGAGCGGGCTGGAGGTCAACGCACGGCCGAGGAGACTTGCGCTGGTCGTCCTCCTCGCACGCAGAAGCAGGGGAACAACGCGACGACGAAGAGGCCAGGCGCATCGGCGTGATGCAGAGGAGGCGCCGGCAGCGGAACTTGGCGAGGCGGCGGCGGCAGGGCTTGCCGGCGGCGCCCTGGAGGCGGGGACGAGGCCGAAGACACGGGGCCGCGTCGGATCTGTCGGAGACGGCCACGAACAGAGCAGAGCGGCAGCGGGAGCTGCAAGGCCATGGCGGGGGAGAAATTCAGACAAGAGGCTGAGAGATTAGAGAGAGAGAGAGAGAGAGAGAGAGAGAGAGAACCGAAGGGAGAGCTAGATGAGGTGAGGAGACCTGGCCGGCGCGGGGAGGGACTTGGCGCGGTCAACGGGGCGTGGCTGGGAGGCACGGCCAAAGCGACACGGGCATCTATTCGGGCACAACCGCGCCATGACAGCAAGATGGGACAACGGGGAGACGACCCGGTCGCCGGGAACTGGACAAGGGGACGAGGTGATGGCGACTCCGGCAGTGCAGCTGCTACGGGTTGGGGCCGGGGCCTCCATGACGGTGCTGCGAGGTTAATAGAGAGAGAGCAGCGAGAGAGAGAGAGAGAGAGAGAGAGAGAGAGAGAGAGAGAGAGAGAGAAAGAGAGAGCAGATGGGGAAGGAAGGGAGCAAGGCACGGCGGGGAACTCATCTGCGGCGAGGTCCGGTCGTCGTTGGGTTGCGAGGAGGCGCGGCTGGGAGCGAGGCTGCGGGCGCAGGAGGAGTTCAGGTCGGAGGCGGCCATGGCGTTCCCTGATTCAGCAAAAGAGAGACAGAGACAGCATGCTTAGCGGAGGGAGGAACCAGAGAAGGGAGAGAAAAGAACAAGGAGGGCGCACGGCGAGTAGTTCCTGCTGGTGCTCGGCGTCGAGGTTCGCCGGGGCAGAGAAGGAGCTGCTGGTTGGGTGGATCGATGGATTGGACAGCACTGAAAACGAGGGAGATGGTCGGGTCGGCTGGATCAGGAGGGATCCCGAGGAAAACGAAGTGGCGGCGGCGGCGATAGGATAGGGGAGGAATGGATGGGATAGGGCTAGGGTTAGACTATATATATAGGTATGGATTAGGGTAGGGTTAATCCGGTCCGTTCGATCTTAATCGGGCGATCGATAATAACTAGGTTAGAGAGTCCAAATAAGAAAACGAAGATGTTTTATAGATGTTTGGGGATGAACTGAATGCAACGATGATGACTGAGCGGTTCGGGTTCGGGGCAAGTTTCGGACGCACGCGAGGGGTCTGAGAGAGGTCAACGAGGACAAGGGCCTGACAAAGTGACAACGGAGGCAAAGAGAGAAAGGGCAACTGCGAACGGCTACGAGTTTTATGAAAATATGCGGATGCAATGCGCATGATGCTATGAGATGAGATGCATGGCCGAACAAAATGCAAAACAAAACACAAAACCCAACCATGAAGGAAATAATATATCGCATCTCCGGAAAAGGCAAGAGTTGGAGTTACAATTATGGAAAGTTGTATACGGGGTGTTACAACACTCGACCATTACGAGAGGATCTCGTCCCGAGATCTAGGATGGCACCGGAGAGAAAATGGAAGAGGAAGAGAGGAGGTAAAACTAAGTTGCTTCTTCGACCAATGAGTGAAACCAAAGAACCTTGAGAGGTTGAGAAGTTGAAAGAAAGAACGTAACAGAGTCGAACACAATTGATAGCACTACGGTAGAAAATAGAAACAAGGAACACCATGTGAACCTTGGAGGTTGCAAAGCTATGAATGACGAGTACAATGGACAAGAAGGAATTGGAACCACTCTGGTTGAAACGAGATAAACAAGGAACAAGGCAAGATCAAATACGGACAACACTCCGGTTGAAAAGAGATGCAAGACTTGATAAGATGAAAATAACTTGAAGAGATGACACCACACTCCGATTAAATGGATAAGCATGAACACGATCCTCACAATTCGAGATGATGAGTGAAGAGAGCAACATCACCATGCCTCCGGAAGAAAGAATAGGAGATAGATCATTGAAATAAAAGAATGGAGAAGAAAATGCCAACTTCTGCCACAAATGAGCTTGGAAAGTACCCTTCCAAGAAGGTTATAACGGAGTTGTTGGAAAACCAACACCGAAAAGAATAAGCTTGTAGTGGGCTTATGGAAACATCTCAAGACTATGAGGTGACAACCGGACACTAATGGAAACCATTGATTTGATTGAGAGCACTAAAAATATGAAAAAACATCTCTCGCCGAGAGGATAGGAGAAAACTTAGATCATTGATAGACACCACAATTAGCAACATTCCTACGAGAAGGCTTTAAGTGAGATCTATACCAAGATAACTCCAAGGAAGAAATTGATGGATTTAAAATACCTCATTCTTGACAACATGTGAATCATGAAACACGAACTCAAATTGTCAAGAATGACATAACACCACCTCAAATGATAAGGTAGAACGAATTGCACTTCGAAATGCAAGATGAAGAATGCTTGAGCTCCTCCAAGAAGAATCTTGAAGAACGCTTCAAAAATGAATTAAATCCTTGATGAACCACCATGAAGAGCTCCGGTAACAAAAGAATGATGAGATAAAATTGAAGGATGAATGAGCAAGATTAAAGTCTCGCGATCATTTAGATTGAGCTTCGCAGCAAGACAACCGAGAAAAACTTGGAACTCCGGATAAGAAAAGATGAACAACGAAAACAAGAATTTTTATGAACCTCCGGAATAAGGAATTGAATCTAATCGATGAAGCAAGAATAAGAATTACATTATGCTCATCCTTCACCAGTTAAATTGATGACAAGCAAAGGATTTGGCATACTACTTATTCTCGTATAAAGGATTAAGATAGATATGGCGCAAACTTGGGAAGGTCTTCAAAGAACCACCGGTAGGATTGAAACAACGAATAAATAAATTAATATGAGAACATAGGAAGAGGAATCTTGACCGAACCACCGTAAAAATTGAAAATGAAAGTAGCAAAGGCACAATACATCGGGAAGAATTGGAAAACGAATGAAGATACTTAAGGGGATTTAGATACAAGAGAATGAAGAGATCATGAACTGATTAGAGGATATTTGGACGATTCACCGGTAAGATTTGGAGAATGGTAGCTACACGCTGAGAATGAAGAATTATGACATGATGGCCTTCGGAGGAAAGAAACGGAAACAACTCATGACATGCTCCGGATGGGTGAAAAGAATTATCACAATCGAAAACAATTATGAGAGGATGGCATCAAACTTGAACTACACATCTTTGGAAGAACGGGTAAGGATTTAAGAGGAACTCTTCTTCGGTCTTCACATGCTGAGAATGACGAGGAGAAACACCACCAAATTGTTGAGAAACTTCGGAGAATGAAAACAAAGAGGTTGAGCCAACAATGAAAAATGATAATTTTAAGATCGATCTTGGAAAATAGCTGACTGATGAGATTCATTCTTATGTAAAACTTGGAAATGAATTTGCGAATGGCTCCTGGTAATTAGAAGAGTCAGGTAAGATCCTGGGAAAAGACCTGTGGGTTAGGACCCACTCGAAAGAAACATCGTTGAAGGATTGCTTGAAATAAAGATTGCACCGGTAGAATTAAATGGCTTGAATGAGATAACAACCTCAAAATAACTTGAACGGATCTGGAATGAAAAGACGAGCCTTCTGAGATATCTTCAACACTCCAGAACAAATGAATAGCAAGAAGTGAATGATTAAGAGGTGCATCGGCAGAAAGCATTTGCAACAAGGAAAGGAATATGATCAACACTGAAAGCTTGAGTTAAGTCCACCAGAAAAGAATACGAGAATGAAGAATGATGAACTTGAAACTGTTGAGCATCTTCATGGGAAATCACCGGATAAGAACATTGAAAGAAAAGAATAAAGAGACTTCCCACAAATAAAAGGATACATGATTAAGAAATCTGAGTCCTTGAAGAACAAGGGTGGGAGGGCGGGAAAACAAAGGCAACTTGGGGATGGATGAAACGGATACCGTTGAGAAAAACTTAGAATTTATCTTGCGGATGTTGAAATGATTGGATCCATTTGAAGAGAAGCATGCCAGTTGGGAAAAGAATTAACATGACGACCTCGATGATCAAGAAGGATTAGTATTCACATAGCAATTTGAGAACACCGTTTAGGAAAGGTATGGATTCAACATTTGACTTCGAAGCAACTCGAATACCACAAATAAAACAAAACGAAGTATTGGCTTGCAGAAATAAGCCGGAACAAATACATATGATAGAGATTTACCCAATCCCATATCATGCATCTGTCGGAAAGATATTCTAGGAGCTACTTGAATTCCCACCTATAGACTCCCGAAACTTTCTGGTTATGCAATCTGGTGTTGGGGATACAGGGGACACAAAATATATCACCCAAACTAACAATACCTAGATCCAAATTGTATCCATCCTTCAACACATAACCAAGAAAACTCCGAAATCGTGTACCTCAACCTTCAAAAGCATCCGTTATACAAGCTATGGCAATACTCCCGAACTTCCCAAAGATCGGGTGGCGCCGAGGTTATCTCACCAACAAGCGCATAAAAGAGATTTTTGATGTCGGCAAAACTTCGTATTCCAGAATCGCAACGATAAAATTGTGACGACAACACCTCGGAGCTCAACTCCCCGGGATACTGCCACAACCCCTAAATGTCAGGAGGCACCAAGAACAATGTTCTCGTCACAAGACTATCAGAACAATCCCAAGATACACGTGTGATCCTAAAAAAAATTCGTGAAATTTGAGGAGAGGAAAGACAAAACATCTACGTCAGGAGGCCTCACCAGAGCGACGAAGGGACTGAGGAGTAAAAAAAATCCTACTCTCCGATATATATAATCCTAAGACTCAAAATAGTTTTCTTCTAGACTCAACAACGGCCAACAATCAAGGGGGCTCCTATGGTCGGTCAAGGCTCTGATACCAACTTGTCACACCCAAGATGCGACCCTATCCTAAAGGAACTCGAAGGTCCCACCAACGATAGAAGCGCATCTTGAAGACGCTTTTGCAAGGTGGATATCATTACATCAACATTACATAATAGTGGGATACAACCAAGCCATACAATGTCACAAGAATACAACAATACATCATATACAAGATCAACATCCGACTACAGATGAAACATAAACAGAAACTCAAACGACATCCACCCTGCTAGCCCAGGTTGCCGACCAGGAACCTATCCCCTGATCGAAGAAGAAGCAGAAGGAGAAGAAGAACTCCAAAACAAGCAAACATCACTCTCCGTCATGATCATCGCATAACCTGTACCTGCAACTGTTGTTGTAGTAATCTGTGAGCCACGAGGACTCAACAATCCCATTACCATGGGTATCAAGACTAGCAAAGCTTAACGGGAAAGGAAGGGGTAAAGTGGTGAGGTTGCAGCAGCGACTAAGCAATGTATGGTGGCTAACTTACGCAAATAAGAGCGAGAAGAGAAGCAAAGCAAGCGGTCGTCAACTAGTAATGATCAAGAAGTGATCCTGAACTCCTACTTACGCCGACATAACCCGACACCGTGTTCTCCTCTCGATCAACCCCGAAAAGAGACACTCACGGTTACGCACACGGTTGGTGTATTTTAGAAGAGTTTACTTCAAGTTTACTACAACCGGATATTAACAAATTCCCATCTGCCACATAACCGTGGGCACGGCTTTCGAAAGTTCAAACCCTGCAGGGGTGTCCCATCTTAGCCCATGATAAGCTCTCGCGATCAACGAAGGATATTCCTTCTCCCGGGAAGACCCGATCAATCTCGGAATCCCGTTTACAAGACATTTCGACAATGGTAAAACAAGACCAGCAAAGCCGTCCGAATGTGCCGAAAAATCCCGATAGGAGCTGCACATATCTTGTTCTCGGGGCACACCGGATGAGCAAGACGACGGGTTGGCATAGACCCTGGTTGCCCATGAAGAAGACGAACGGAAGTAGTCGAACGAATCCTCACAATCGCAACATTACCGAAACTAAGAAGCAACACCGGAAAGAAACAAACAACATGGTAAATGCACAAGCATAAACATGGCATGATGCACAATCAAGTATGATGCATGCCCGGTTTAATGAGGCATGGCATGGCAAAGTGCAACAAACAATACTACAAGTTAAGTGGAGCTCAATATGCAACGAGATGCATATTGACGAAACACCACATCAATTATTTAGTTCTCTCTCGGTTATGTACCCAACAATATTAAATTTTATTAAACATGGCAAAGGGTGAAGCATAAATAAACTACACTATCTAAGCAATTTAAATGGGGCCAGAAACAACAAACAACAATTCTGAAAAATCCCCATATGCATATTTTAGATTTGGTACTGTTCTGCCCTAAATCACATTTTATTGTTGTTAAACAGTAAAACAAAGTGCACCAAGTTAATCTATGCATTTTTCCACCCCATTTACATATAAAGTTTATTTAAAATGGAGCTACGGTTATTTAGTTATGAAATAAATCATTTTAACATGGCATTTAAGCAAATTTAAACAAACAACATTTTAAACATTTTAAACATGGATGAAAATGGCATATAATTAATCTACACAAAATTCTAAACATTTTACATGTTTAAATCATTTTAATCCGATGCACGGTTCCTGACTTATTATATGCATGATGTTGAGGGTTTTTCTGTAAAACTGCAGTCTCTGGATAATGTCTAAATTCGCAGGCAAGGCAAAAAAACACATCACGGGCCGAAACTAGCTGGCCCAACAAAGAACAGGGTGAGGCGCTGGATCTGAAGCTCACCAGGCCTCATGGGCCGGCTCAGTGGGGAGGCTGGCTTGGATCGATCGATGAAGGGGATCGAGCGGGCTGGAGGTTAACGCACGGCCGAGGAGACTTGCGTTGGTCGTCCTCCTCACATGCAGAAGCAGGGGAACAGCACGATGACGAAGAGGCCAAAGCGCGCCAGGCGTGATGCACGAGGAGGCGCCCAGCCGGAACTTCGCGAGGCGGCGCCGGGTGGCTTGCCGTGGCGCCTGGAGGCGGGAACGAGGCCGAAGACACGGGGCCGCGTCGGATCTGTCGGAGACAGCCACGAACAGAGCAGAGCGGCGACGGGAGCTGCAAGGCCATGGCGGGGGAGAAATTTAGACAAGAGGCTGAGAGATTAGAGAGAGAGAGAGAGAGAGAGAGAGAGAGAGAACCGAAGGGAGAGCTGGATGAGGTGAGGAGACCTGGCCAGCGCGGGGAGGGACTTGGCGCGGTTGACGGGGCGCGGCTGGGAGGCACGGCCAAAGCGACATGGGAATCTCTTCGGGCACAACCGCGCCATGACAGCAAGATGGCGACAACGGGGAGACGACCCGGTCGCCTGGAACTGGACAAGGGGACGAGGTGATGGCGACTCCGGTAGTGCAGCTGCTACGGGTTGGGGCCGGGGCCTCATGACGGCGCCGCGAGGACAACAGAGAGAGAGCAGCGTGAGAGAGAGAGAGAGAGAAAAAGAGAGAGCATATGGGGAAGGAAGGGAGCAGGGCACGGCGGGGAACTCATCTTCGGCGAGGTTCGGTCGCCGTCGGGTTGCGAGGAGGCGCGGCTGGGAGCGAGGCTGCGGGCGCAGGAGGAGTTCAGGTCGGAGGCGGCCATGGCGTTCCCTGATTCAACAAAAGAGAGACAGAGACAGCATGCTTAGCGGAGGGAGGAACCAGAGAAGGGAGAGAAAAGAACAAGGAGGGCGCACGACGAGCAGTTCCTGCTGGTGCTCGGCGTCGAGGTTCGCTGGGGCACAGAAGGAGCTGCTGGTTGGGTGGATCGATGAATTGGACAGCGCTGTAAAAGAGGGAGATGGTCGGGTCGGCCTGATCGGGAGGGATCCTGAGGAAAACGAAGTGGCGGCGGCGGCGATAGGATAGGGGAGGAATGGATGGGACAGGGCTAGGGTTAGACTATATATATATATATAGGTATGGATTAGGGTAGGGTTAATCCGGTCCGTTCGATCTTAATCGGGCGATCGAGAATAACTAGGTTAGAGAGTCCAAATAAGAAAACGGAGATATAGATGTTTGGGGATGAACCGAATGCAACGGTGATGACTGAGCGGTTCGGGTTCGGGGCAAGTTTCGTACGCACGCGAGGGGTCTGAGAGAGGTCAACGAGGATAAGGGCCTGACAAAGTGACAACGGAGGCAAAGAGAGAAGGGAAACTGCGAACGACTACGAGTTTTATGAAAATATGCGGATGCAATGCGCATGATGCTATGAGATGAGATGCATGGCCGAACAAAATGCAAAACAAAACACAAAACCCAACCACGAAGGAAATAATATATCGCATCTCCGGAAAAGGCAAGAGTTGGAGTTACAATTATGGAAAGTTGTATCCGGGGTGTTACAGGTACAGTGGTGGGTGAGTAGTCTACTTGTTTCTAGGGGAGGTGGGAGGGGTAGATGCGGCCGCAGAAGCAGATCCGGCGAGGTGGACGCCGGTGGCAGTGAATGGGCTATGGTACGCCGATAGTCTAGGGTTTCGAGAGGGGAGGGGAGAAAGGGCGATGAAGTACGGATGGCGTGATATAAGATGCTCTGGTGCTGTGGAGTTAGTCGTTTTTGCGGGAGGGGGGAGAGGAAATGGGGGTGCCGTGTAGTGGGGGGAACCGGAAGTTACCAAAGCAGCCCTGACCTATCATGTAGATGAGGGTGGTATTATAACTGTTGGTCTCCGTGCACCAAGGGCAAAAGGGCGATTTCGCATGCTAAAGACTAAGGTGGCGGAAATTTTAGAAGGAGGCGGGAGATTTTTCCGCCTGCGGGATCGTTCGTATCCAGTTTCAACTAATTTTGGACCGTGCTAGCGGGAGGGTCATGCTAGACTGTGTACACGGGGCACGCGTCAGTAGTTAATAACTGGTGTGAAGTCCACCCTAGAAAAAAGACAATAACTCGGGATGATGCGCGATAACTTGGATGTTCACATGGCCGCGGCCAATCGTACGGGTGTAGTGGCGCGTTCACAAAAAAGGGATCAAACGCTCAGCCTATGTATTTCTCGTGTAAATAGATAATTTAGTGCCATTGGTTATTTACTTTAAACATAATGCATTGACGTGTTAGTGTAGAGGCGCACAAAAAGAAATGGATATTGTAGTTAGCTACTTAAAAGTGTTACCTCATATGATTACATAGCCTCCATTTCATAAATTGCATACCCGTTGAATTCATATATGAATATTACATATATTACTTCAAAATAGAAACTTAATCATCCAAGACTAATGAATTTGAATGCAAGAGTAACAATGGTGCATTTACATGATAGCTATATTGGTTGTTTGAAGAAACATCACTGTAACTTTGGCATGCATAACTCAAAAGGTTTATTTAAATAGAAAAAAATGTGATATGTGAGTGTCCAATCTTTATAGCGTTGAATCGATATTGTACCTTTGGCCACGATACGAAGTAGATATTGACTTATGTTCAAGCGATGCATGTCCACGATTGCTAGATAGTGATACGTGAATGAATTGTGCAATCTCTCTGACACGCATACATATCTCATTTCCCTGTGGGCATCGGAATCACACACGTGCACTTCGTGTATTTCTCTCCCTCCGTCAGGGTTAAATTCGTCTTTCTACCCCGTCCTACAAGTCTCTCACACAGAAACACACACGCTCTCTATGTCTAACACGCCCACCCCTTTAATTCCGCCCACCCACAGCCACTAATGTCTCAAAGTATAATAATGTCTCTCACACATATGCTATCTACCTATCCCTTAATATAGCTAGATATGTGTCACACAAACTCCTTCTTCCTACTAGCAAGATGCCCATGCGTTGCACGGAACATCAAGATGCATTTGTATGAGAAGTTTATCTTGTGGGAGAAAAGGATGAACGATGGAATGCCTTATTTGCAAATGCGGAGAGGGGTGTGGGTATCTTTTTGCAAAATTGCCATATTTTCCTTCCTGTCTGTCGGATATAAATCGGATGGCCTATATTGCAGGATGGCAGGAACACCGTCATCACCAACTCTATATTTTTATAAGAGTAGATATATGTGAGTGTCACTGCCCCTCCCCCCACACGCACACACACCCACACTTCCCAACACCGAAGGAGTAGGGTGACACCTCGATCTTGATACTAATCTATCGACTGGCTTCTCTCTCAAACATACACACACACACTACCCCACACCGAAGGAGTAGGGTGACACCTCGATCTTGATACTAATCTATCGACTGGCTTCTCTCTCAAACATACACACACACACACACTACCCCGCACCGAAGGAGTAGGGTGACACCTCGATCTTCATACTAATCTATCGACTGGATTCTCTCTCAAACATACACACACACACTACCTGGCACCGAAGGAGTAGGGGTGGCACATCGATCTTGATAATAATCTAGCTACTCCTCTTTCAAACACACACACACACACACACACACACTCGCTAGTTGTTCCTCTATTCCTACCGCGCACACTCTCGATACGTCTTTCTCTCCCTCCCCCCCCCAAACAATGACTGCAGAAGGGTGACAACTCGATCTGATCATAATCTGTCAATTGGTTTCTCTCTCAAACATTGTGTCTCGGTGCCTCGCTCGGTAGCCCCCTCGATATGTAGACTTCTTGCACGCGCACAACTGTAGTGATGATGACGCTGAACCCAGTGTGCCTCGTTTTTACCGGCCTCATGTGATAGTTTTCACCCTGTTTTCTGTTAATTAACAAGGCAACCTTTTCTTTGTTACTACTAGTGAATCTGAAATCATTCGGGGAAGACATAAAATATATCACTTCAACCAATTATCGCAGCAACTATTTTAAAAGAAATTAGCTAGCTGCCCGTGCGTTGCACGGAACATCAAGATGCATTTGTATGAGTAGTTTATCTTGCGAGAGAAAAGGCTGAACGAGGGAAGGCCTTATTTGCGAACATGGAGAGACGTGTGGGTATATTTTTGCAAAATTGCCATAGTTTCTTTCCTATCCGTTAGATATAAATCCGACGGCCTATATTGCGTGATGGCACGCACACCATCATCACCAACTCATTTTCTACTCCCTCGTCGAAAATACTTGTCATCAAAATGGATAAAAAGAGATGTATCTAAAACCAAAATATGTCTAGATACATTTCCTTTTATCCATTTTGATGACAAGTATTCGAACGGAGAGTATTTGTCTTTAGAGATTTCAACAAGTGACTATGACCGGACCTTACCAACATACTCAAAAAAGTAGTCCATAATTTTGATGTTACCCTCTTTTCTTGGCGGTGCAGTGCCATCTGGATACCTCATAAATAAATCAAGGATAAATCTAACCCTTTCCTGAAAAGACATACGTAGCAAAATGAGTGAATCTACACTCTAAAATATGTCTACATACACATCCGCATGTGGTAGTCCATTTGAAATCTGAAAAAGACAAATATTTAGGAACGAATGGAGTATATATAAGAGTAGACATGGAGATATATCTCCATCATGGTCTACAACAAAAATGTGCTGGGCTGGTTAGCGTCGGATGCTCGCAACGCGATGACATGAGTTCGAATTCTGTCTTTTAACTTTAGATTTTTATATTATATATTACTCTACTTATTTAATATATACTTCTTTTCACATCAGACCGACAAAGGGAACCCACAGAGTACTTAGAATATTAAGGATGGACTTGTTTTTTTTTACTTTCTGTACGAAGCTGTAGCCACCCTACAAGTCACGTGTACACTGTACATGCAATTAAATTTTTATAGAGGGACAATCATACATGCAATTAACTCAAATGGATTGGATGTCACTCTATTATTTCCAGCATAAAGAGCATCTCCAACGGCAGCCGGCAAATTTCCTCCCGCTTCATTCCGCGGAGGATGACATCAAACGCTAGCGGTGTCGTGGTTTTGTCACGGCAGATGTCCTCATGAAAGGACTTAGTCGTGGAGCCATCGCTACAGGTTAACTTGAAGGGGTTAAAGCGGACGCAAAGACGCAAGAGCTATACTAGTTCGGCCCCTTCGATGAAGGTAAAAGCCTACATCTAGTTGTGATGGGATTGATGTGGTCTCGATGACTAGGGAGCAAATAAGCTTCGCCTAGGCCTCGAGTTGTTGTTCTCTGCCCTTGAACCGCCCCGGGTCGTCCCCTTATATAGACGGGTGACGCCCGTTGGTTCAGAGAGTCCCAATCTCCGGTTCATACTCGTATCCGGGTTGGTCTCTCTCTATTCCTAACTTACAATACAAGTTTACATACCAGGCCGGTTTACGGCTCTGTGTTCTAAACCGACTACAGGCCTTGGGCCCTTACTTTATGCCTCCTGGGCTTTTACACTGTTGAACTACTGATGAAGTTAACCCGGCCCAGATAGGCCGGTTTACGCCCAGTAGTAATATCCCCAACATTAGGCCCAGATTGATTTGAACAGGTTCATGTCAATCCTTGATAAAAACCTTCATCTTCAATGCCTTCTTGAAATCGTTGAACCGCCGTGAGGTCACCTTCTCCGATTCTTTGTAAATCGGCATGACGTCCCCATAAAGATAGCTTTTATGATATCTTCTTTGTTTAACAGATCCGCAATAATCGAGGCGACAGCTCTGCTTCCTAGATTTGTGGTTCCTTGATTCACGCGCCTGACACAGGTATCTCGCCTTATAAATAGGACCGAAGGGTCATTCCTTTTCTCCTCCGTCCTCTTTCTCTTCGTCTTCCTCGCCGCTAGCCTCGGAGCTCCGCCGCCGCCATCGACCTCTGCACCGTCTTGAGCCGCTGCATCAACCTCGAACGCACTGCAGAAACGCAGCACTCTTCCGCATCTCCTCAACTCAGGTAGGTCCTCGGTTCCCCTCGACCTAGATCCGTTCTAGGGTTTCTTGTTCTTGCAGTGCTCCATTAACTGTTCATGCTCATACCAGACTCTTGGATAGATCTGTGACACCTTGCTGTGATTAGTAGTAACTTTTAGCATCCGCCTGTAGTCTCGTGCTTACGTTCATAGATCTCGCACATTATCTCCTGCTCATTGCATCAATACTGCTCTACTTTATTCTTTTTTTTTGGATATTTTTCTTCTTTTCTGATCTGGCTTCAGATCCTTCGTTGTAGAGAAATTCTTGCAAAACCTGTTTCTGCACACTTAGCCGTTCGCAACCTCAATTGTTTTCAATATTTAGACCAGGCGGTTTAACTTAACATAGAAAAAATTAAATAAACCGGT
Organism: Aegilops bicornis; assembly: GCA_021605145.1. Classification (NCBI taxonomy): domain Eukaryota; kingdom Viridiplantae; phylum Streptophyta; class Magnoliopsida; order Poales; family Poaceae; genus Aegilops; species Aegilops bicornis. Next base: position 111,270,482 of record CM038669.1, on the reverse strand, counting down.
ATACACCATTAGTCCCCTTGTTGAACCGCCAGAACTCCTTAACCAGACACTGTCGCTTCATATAAATCCGGTTTATATGTATTTGTCTCCGATTTAGCATTGTACACGGTTCTCTCTTTGTCCCAACACATTTCTTGAACCGGATTTATATTTTTGTAGATGGCCAAACAAGTGTATGAGTGCAACTGGGCTCCTTCCCGTGTCACGAAACTCAATTAAACAATCTGGTCTGTTGGCGCTTTAAGCAAAAAATACTATCCATTGGAGGGTTCACTGCAAAGAATGTCCACCCACACCTCAAGAAGGAGAGGTTGTAGTTTTCGCAGATCACTTAGCCCGGGGTTTCAACCCGCCCGGTTCAAAATTTTACCGGGATGTGTTAGCCAATTTTCAACTCCGTCCACAAGATACGGGCCCCAATTCTGTTACCAATATTTGTCACTTCCAAGTGCTCGGAGGCGTACTTTCAAGAAGAACCCACAGTTGAACTGTTTAGGGACTGCTTCCATCTAAACCGCCGCATGTAATTTCTTGTGGGCCCAACACGTAATTGGGTGGTGTGGCGATTCAAAAAGAAAGGAGGTCACTTATCCTCATGTTAAACTGCACAGCCACCCCAAGGAATGGAATCAAACATGGTTTTATTGCGAGAGACACTTCACCTGCCAATGAGAATCCTTTGCCCGGTTTTTGTCGGAGCGACTCAAGAATACACATCCCTTTCCGCAAACATTAACCGCCAATGAGAGAAGTAAATCGCTCCTCAACTCTCCAAGCTCGAGCCTTCATGGCCAATGGTTTAACCGAATTGATCTCATGGCAGCTGTTGGATATCATGGAGCATCTTGCCCCTCTCCGGCGCTCCGGTTTAATGTGTGAGTACACTGGTAGTGTCGACGACCCCCTCCGACATATTAATATCCAGCTTACCGATGATGAGGTCACCGAGGCTGTGAAGAAAATGCTGAACGAACCGGAAAACCTCTGTGCCCGAACCGGTCTGCTCCCCTTCTGTGCTACCAACAAACCACCATCTGTAAGACTTCTGACTATTTTTATCTGAATATATTACTGCTATTTACGGCATCATTTTTAACATCAACTGCTACTTAATCAGGGTGATGATCCATTCTGGAGCAAGAAACGTCCACAAGAGAAACCAAAGAAACCAGATAAACCGGAAAAACCAATCCGGCAAAAGACCAAAGCTGTCAAGAAGACTGCTCATAAGAGGAAGACCACTGCATCTTCTGATCCGGCTGTGCATGATGATGTGGGTAATCCGGATCTTGAGGTAGAACTTGATTCACTTGGCTTACTTTTCACATGCCTAATTAATGATGATATTTGTCAGGATGATGCATAAACCAGTAATGCTGATGTTGTAGAGGTAACTATTCTCTCCTCTGACTCAAATCCTTTGCCTTCACTAAAAATCCGTCCGCAAACCGGAAAATTAAATTTTCTCATCCCCTTGCTTACTTGGATCCCAAATTTCTTATGAAGACTCAACAACATGAAGCTCGCCGCACAACTCCCAAGACAACATGCCAGGTAGTTACCTCCACCGGTTTACCAAACAGTCCGGTTCGGAAGCGTCGTTCAGAGGTCTCTAATTTGCTTGTCGATTGCTTATCCTAAAGCGGGCTGTTTTTGTCAACCCCTTAATCCATCCGACTCGATTATCGTGTCACTTCCCATTCCTCATCTCATGAGTCATCAGCTACTCACCGCCACCACTTAAAAGCGGTGCTTGGGTAAGTTATGCATTTCATATTGTTTCTACTGCATCATTGTGTAGTATATGCCGTATCTGACTGTTATTGTGCCTTTTCAGGGCCAAGCCTAGGCCGAGCAAAAAGGCTCGTCTGGATAAAACGGCCGAGAAGAGACTGCCCCTGAACCGGATAACGTCCCAAATCTTGAAATGGCTATCTGTGAAGACACTCCCAATGATCCGCCACTGCAAGATGACGATTTTGTTGCTGAAGAAAGGCCTGTTGACACCTCCCTTCCTGCTGACCAGCCCAGAAGCCCAACCCGGATTGAAAAATCCGCCAGTCCAATCCGGCCTGCTGACAAACCGTCTATCCCTGGTCAAACCGGTGATACCAAGGACGATGACGTTGTGATTACTGGCTTTGGCCTGATGAACCGGGTAATCCGGTCGCTTTATCCAAACATTCTGCCAAAGAGGAATTTGCCACTATGAGCAAGGGCAAGTGGGAAGTTGATCTAGCAACTTACACCGCTCTGAACCCCCAAGACCTTCATTCTGGCTACTTGAACCGGCTGTATACCAGCCGCGATTATGAAGCTGGCCTGGTGAAGATGATGAAAGAAAAATTCGAGGTAACCTCCATGTTCCTTTCCCGCTAGGATATTTCAATTTTTGTTAACTCTCTTAGCCTCCAAGGGCCGGTTCAACTTAGTATAGTTAAACCGGGACTTAGCATAAACTCAATGCCTCAGAATCCACTGATGTAGCCCTCAAAGGCCGGTTCAACTTAGTATAGTTAAACCGGGACTTAACATAAACTCAATGCTTCAGAATCCACTGATGTAGCCCCAAGGACCGGTTCAACTTAGTATAGTTAAACCGGGACTGTAATTTATATCACCGCATCAGAACATGTTCGAGCAAATAGCCATTAGCCCCCAAGTGCCAAGTTGAATACCTGTATTGAGCTTGGGACTTTGTGATTTTATTGGTAGATGAAGATCAAATATGCATTAGCCCCCAAGTGCCAAGTGTATGACTGGTTATGCTCTTGGGACTTGTAATGAAGATATTTAACATGCTCCCTTTTTGTTGCAGAGTGAGATACGCCAACAAGCCTCACAAATCAATCATCTTCAAGAAAATCTGAAATCTCAACAAGCAGAAACCTCCAAGGCCAAGGATGAGCTGAAAACCGCGTTGACTACTATGGAGCAGCTCAAGGAGTGGTTGAAGTCTGAGCGGCCAGTGGGATCTTGAAAAGGCCGCTTTAACCACAAAGGTTGAAAACGCCGGCTGCCCTTAAACCGTGGTAGATGAGGTGACCGGCGTGAAGCGGCAAGTGCATGCCATGACCGCTGCTATCTTTGGTAAGCTTCCTTTGGCTTCAGGATAACTTGGCCTTCTTATGATAAGTCCGGTTTGTGATTTCTCTTGTAATGCTGTAGGCACACGCATTGGTCACTTGGGGTCAGATGTTCGGATGAAATTGAAAGCTGCGTACACTTTAATAGAGCAGCTGTACACTGGAGCGGAGTGGATCATCTCCACTGCCTCACATAACAATCCAACACCCTCCTTAATTCAAGATACTCTTAGGAGGTTGTCAATGCTTCCCGCCCGGATTGAAGAGCTGAAGAAATCTGCTGCTCGAACCGGCGCCATTAACGCCTTTAATCCGCAAAAGCATGGGTGCGATTTCGATCCTGTTGAGGCAGCTCAGGCTATCCCGGTCAAGGAAGACGGTTCGTAGTTCAACGAAGATGATCTGAGAAGCGATAAACCGGCGGTGCCCTCGGCTTGCCAATTGGCCGAAGAGGCAAACTTGTCGCATTATCAAGCTCAATATGATGATCAAAACAAACGAGTAGCTGCACCTATTCCCGAAGCGAAAAACCTGATCCCTCCGATCCGTAAGCATACTTACGCTCCTGATATTGAACCATCTTCCCTGATCCATGAGGAGGCTGTCTTTCAAGCTTTAATGGGAATCGATTGGACCACTGTTGACTTCCAGCAGCTGGGTAGAGATGAAGAAGCTGAAGCGGCGCAGGACGACCCACAACCATCGGGCCCGGGCGGCGAAAGGTGCATGAACCGGAAGCCGGTTTGAATAGCTGCTTCATTATATTCCGCCAAGAAACAATGATCTTATTTGGGCACCATGTTGCCTTGTAATAGGATAGCCAACACTCTTGCTTTTAATATGCATTCGTGCATAGGTGCTGATACTTTTGCTTGAATGATCGAAACTTTCAATCTATATTGCCTGCAGTCACAAAATATTAAACCGCCACGGTGGTTTGTGCCGCCAGCCGGCTTGTGACGTTCATATAAATATGAAATGAAATATTGAGGTATATAATCAAAATTTGTGATACAAAATACCTGCCATCGCTGGGCATAAAGTTGGCTTAGCCAATCTTGAAGCGGAGGTTGTATAAACCCTTACCGTCACAGGAGAAAACAGCTCTCATTATTTATAATGCCGGTTTACCACGTAAACCGTGCCGGGTCATGACAAGCCCCCTGTTACTCCATAATGGGATGTTAACAGAAAAAAGTCAAACCGGTGAAATTATCTCTGGATTAAAAAAGGAACCGAATTCCGTCAATTGACAGTTTGAACCGGTTTAAAAATGTTGTCGGTTTAAGAAACGCAACAAAAATCAAATAATAGTTATGAAAAAAACATGGAAGCAAAGGCAATGATAAACCGTTTGCAAAAAAGAAGGCTTTACTGAGCTGATCAGATGGTGCTACCATGGTCGGACACGACCAAGCTCCCTATAAGGTGTAGCCATGGTTCAAGTCAGCTGTGTCCCCAACTGAAACCGTGACATTATGCCGATCAAGTGGCGTGGCAATGGTTCGGGTTCGACCAAGCCCCCAAGTGACTCTATGGCCTTAGGCCGATCAAGAGGCTTGACTTGTTCAGACTTGACCATGTCCCCAAGTGATCTGGTGGCTTTCGCCTATCAAAAGGTGTTGCATTGGTTCAGACACGACCAAGCCCCCAAGTGACATCACAAAGCTTTTGAAAAGCAAACTCAGGGGGTAAACCAGAGGCCGCTCTAAGACAGAACAACTCCATGTAACCACACATGATGTAACAGAACAGATACCCCGCTTTAGCTGAGGCTCCGGTTTATTACTTTATTCATAATATATACACTGTCATAATATGTACATAAGTAGAGCCGATGGCTCGTATAATAAGGCCGAAGATGAGCTATGTTCCACGGCCTGTTGGTCTCCTCCTCGGCGTGCGTGAGTCTTTATGCTCTCGAATATCGATCAGATAGTACGACCCGTTGTGCAGATTCTTGCTGACCACGAAAGGTCCCTCCCAAGGTGGGGATAACTTGTGCATATTAGTCTGGTCTTGGATGAGCCGAAGCACCAAATCTCCTTCTTGAAAAGTTCTGGTTCTGACCCGGCGACTATGGTAATGACGAAGATCCTGTTGGTAAATCGCCGAGCGGGCAGCTGCTATATCACGCTCTTCATCCAACCGATCCAAAGCGTCCTGCCGTGCCGTCTCGTTGTCCGCTTCAACATAAGCTGCCACACGAGGTGAGTCATGACGGATGTCCTTTGGGGAGAACCGCCTCCGCTCCATAGACCATAAAGAACGGTGTGTATCCGTGGATCTGTTAGGCGTAGTGTTGATACTCCATAACACTGACGGTAGCTCTTCTACCCAACAACCCGGTGTCCTCTGCAAAGGGACCATAAGCCGGGGCTTGATGCCTCTCAAGATCTCTTGATTAGCCCTTTCCGCTTGACCATTGGACTGTGGGTGGGCTACTGAAGAAACGTCAAGCCGGATGTGCTCACGTTCGCAGAACTCTTTCATGGCACCTTTGGACAAATTGGTACCATTATACGTGATGATACCGTGGAAAGCCAAACCAGAAAATCACCTTTTTGATGAACTGAACCGCCGTAGCAGCGTCACACTTGCTAACAGGTTACGCCTCCACCCACTTTGTAAATTTGTCAACCGCCACCAGAGGTGGGTCTTTTGTCCTTGGACCTTTTAAAAGGTCCAACCATATCCAACCCCAAGTCGCATAAACGGCCAAGTAATTGGAATCATCCTCAATTCTTGGGCGGTACATGAGCACGTCTGGAAAAACTTTTGGCAACCATCACATTGTCGACCGGATCTTCGCGCATCGGCATGGGCGATCAACCAATAGAAACTGTGGCGGGCGCTTTAGCCACCAAGGATTTTGAACCGGCGTGGTGACCACAATCTCCTTCGTGGATCTCGTGCAATATTTCACAGCCTTCCTCGGGGACACACAACGTTGAAACGCCTACGACACGCTGCAATGATGCAATTCGCCATTAACAATGGTCATAGATTTAGATCGCGGACTATCTGCCGCCAACGTCTCATCTTCCGTAACTTCGCCCGGTTCATGTACGCCAAGATAAGGAAGCATCAATCCGGAGTGGCGTGAAGAGCTGCCACCAATTGGGCCTCCGGATCAAGAATAGCCAAATCCGCTTTACCAGGAGCTTGGTAGCCGGGTTGTGCAAAGACGTCCAGAAAAACATTGGGCGGGACCGGTTTACGTTGAGAGCCCAACCGGCTTAAAGCGGCCGCCGCTTCATTCTTCCGATGGTCCACGTGGTCCACATGATAGCCCTTGAAATGACCTGCGACAATATCCACCTCACGACGATATGCAGCCATGAGTGGGTCCTTTGAATCCCAAGTGCCAGACACCTGTTGAGCCACTAGGTCCGAGTCACCGAAGCACTTAACCCGGCTTAGATTCATCTCCTTAGCCATCCGGAGACCATGGAGCAAGGCTTCGTACTCAGCTGCATTGTTAGTACAAGGGAACATTAAGCGGAGAACGTAACAAAACTTCTCACCTCGTGGGGAAGTTAATACGACTCCAGCCCCCGAGCCCTCCAATTGCCTGGATCCGTCAAAATGGATGGTCCAATATGTATGATCCGGCTTTTCTTGAGTGCTTGCAACTCCGTCCAATCATTAATGAAATCCACAAGTGCTTGAGACTTCACCGCCGTCCGAGGCACGTGCTTGAACCGTGCCCAAGCTCTATAGCCCACTTGGCAATCCGCCATCGCTTCCGGTTACGTATGATATCGCCTAAGGGAGCAGAATCACCACCGTGATGGGGTGCCCTTGGAAATCGCTTGACTTCGACGCCATAAAAACTCCATATACCAGCTTCTACCAATGCGGATACCTTTGCTTAGATTCGATAAGTACCTCGCCGATATAGTAAACCGGACATTGAACCGGATGCTCCTTCCCGCCTCCTTCGCTTCCACCACAATGGCCCACGACCGCCCACAGCATTAGCGACAACATATAGCGTAAGCGGCTCCTTGTCAATGGGAGCGGCGAGCACAAAGCGGTTGGCCAATTGTCGCTTTAAGTCCTCCAATGCTTCATCGGCGGTAGGACTCTAGACAAACTGATCTGTCTTTTCAAAGATCTGGTACAAGGGATGGCCTTCTCTCCAAGGCGGCTGATAAACCGGCTCAGCGCGGCAATCCGGCCTGCCAAACGCTGAACATCGTTAATGCACTTCGGTTTAGCCAGGGAGGTAATAGCCGTAATCTTCTCCGGATTAGCTTCAATTCCCCTGTTGGACACGAGAAAACCCAATAACTTGCCTGCCGGAACACCAAAGACACATTTGGCCGGGTTGAGCATCATCTTGTAAACCCGCAGGTTGTCAAAGGTTTCCTTCAAATCGTCAATCGGTGTCTCCTTCTCCCTTGACTTGACCACAATATCATCCACATAGCACATTACGGCCGATCTGTTTATGCGAGCAATTACATACCTGCGTTGATAAGTTGCTTAGGCGCTCTTGAGCCCAAAAGGCATAGATACATAGCGAGAAGGCTCCAAAGGGAGTGATAAACGCCGTCTTCTCCGGTCCTTAATCGCCATCTTGATCCGATGATACCGAATACGCATCCAAAAAGCTCAAAGCGCTCACAACCCGCAGTGGCATCAATAATATGGTCAATGCGGGGAGGGCAAAAGGATCTCTTGGACAAGCCTTGTTAAGATCTCATGTAATCCACACACATGCACCAAGTGCCGTTTTCTTAAGAACCAGCACCGGATTAGCAAGCCACTCTGGATGGAAGACTTCAACAATAAAACCACCGCTAAGAGCACAGCCACCTCCTCTCCAATGGCCTTACGCCTTTCTTCGTTAAACCGGCGGAGAAACTGCTTCACCGGTTTGTACTTGGGATCCACATTAAGAGTGTGCTCTGCGAGTTGCCTCGGTACAACTGGCATGTCAGAAGGCTTCCATGCAAAAATGTCCCGATTCTCACGGATGAACTCGATGAGCGCGCTTTCCTATTTTGGATCCAAGTTGGCACCGATCTTTGAACTGCTTGGACGAGTTGCCGAGCACGAAGTCAACAAGCTTAGTCTCATTGCCGATTTGAATTTCAGGGCCGGATCATGCTCTGTAGTTGGCTTCTTCAATGGAGTCATGCCCGCCGGATCAACATTGTCCTTATAATACTTCAGCTCCTCAGTGGCACAAACCGACTCTGCGTAAGCCGCATCGCCTTCCTCACATTCCAAAGCGATCTTGCGGCTCCCATGAACCGTTATTGTCCCCTTGTGACCCGGCATCTTGAGCTGCAAATAGATATAACAAGGCCGTGCCATGAACTTGGCATAAGCCGGCTGCCCAAATAGGGCATGATATGGACTTTGGATTTTTACCACTTCAAACGTCAATGTTTCCGATCTGGAGTCATATTCATCTCCAAAGGCCACTTCTAGAGCTAGTTTACCAACCGGATATGCTGACTTGCCAGGTACCACACCATGGAACACTGTATTGGATGGTTTGAGATGTTTATCTGTTAACCCCATACGACGGAAGGTCTCATAGTACAGGATGTTAATGCTGCTCCCTCCGTCCATGAGCACCTTGGTGAACTTATAACCTCCCACCTGAGGTGCCACCACGAGGCTAGTTGACCCGGATTGTCAACCCGGGAGGATGATCCTCTCTACTCCATACAATGGGCTGCTCGACCAGCGTAGGTAATGAGGCACGGCGGTTCAACAGTGTTATTTGCCGCTTCAAGCTTCCGGTCTCGCTTGTCTAAGCTGGTGGTGAAGACATGGTATCGCCCACTATTCAACCGCTTTGGGTTGCTCGATAACCCGATTTATTCTTCTTGGTTGTAACCACCTTGGTTATTCTGATTGTTCTGATTGTTATGTCCGCCTGGATTACCATTAAATCCTGAACCGGAATTTCCTCCATCGTAAGCCGGCCCCGATCCTGAACCGCCGCCGGAACCTTGATCATACCGGAAAGCATTAGAACTCTTGAACTCCTGCATAATGTAGCAATCCTTCCAGAGGTGGTTTGCTGGCATCTCCTTCGTCCCATGCTTCGGACATGGTTGATTCAATAGATAGTTCAAGCGGTCCGGGTTGGGATTAGGCGCTCCACTTCGATTTGGCTGTTTACCCTTGCGCCATTGGCCCTTGTCCTGCGCGTTGGTGTTGGCTACGAAGTCCATGTTGCCATTCGCTTTACGCTTGCCTCCACCATTACCTATCGAGTGATGTTGCTGGCCCTTGGAGTTGCTGTTATTCTTTCCCTTCCCTGTCTCGTCATCATCAGACTCGGGATCCTTGGTACTATCAGAATCAACATACTTCACTAAAGCACCCATGAGAGTGCCCATGTCATTACAAAACCGCTTCATGCGCCCCAACTTCAACTTCAAAGGCTTAAACCGGCGCTTGCCCTCCGTGGTCAAGATCGCAGAGTCGGCGTTGATCCGGTCGACGAGTGCAAGATTTCAAACGGGCGTACCCAATGGGTTGTTGACTCCCTTCCCCACGGACACAAGCCGCCAAGTCTACTACTGACATGGGCTGCTTACATGTATCTTTGAAATTCTGGATAAACCGGGTCCGCAACTGGGCCCATGAATTGATAGAATTGGGTGGCAAGCTCTTCAACCAAGTACGGGCCGCGCCTTCGATCATCATGGTGAAGTACTTTGCACACGCGGCCTCATCCACATCCAGCATCTCCATGGCCATCTCATAACTTTCTATCCATGCTTCTGGAGCTAAATCGACAGTGTAATTTGGCACCTTGCGCGGACCCTTGAAGTCTTTGGGCAAGCGCACATTGCGTAAAGCGGGACGAGGCAAGGCACCCCAAAGAGCTAGAGGTAACCCAGGCTCGACCGAGATGGTCGGACGAACCGGCGTGGTCGATAAGCCCGATCTTTGTCTTGCTAACTCGGCCTCCCTGCGCGCTCGGGCCCGGTCCACCACCTCCTGGGCGTTATCGACGCCACCTGCTGGGTTGTTGCCATGGGGCGCACCACGCCGTGCATTACTTGATACAGCTGGTTCATCCACGTGCCTGCTATAGCTCCGGCTTGGGCGGGGGGTAGAGTGGATCCGGTCGCGGCTGTACGAATACGCTTCCTGTTGGACCAAAGCTGTCCTAAGGAGCTCCTTGACCCGGCGTCTCTCTGCTGTGGTGAATCACCTTCAATCGGAATAGCCTCCACCGTGCCGCGGATGCAACAAGGTTATCCATCGGGTTGGAGTAGTGACCGGAGGTGTTTACCTGACACGAGGTGCACTGGTATTATGGCGAGGTAGATCTATCAAGCGGGGCTGGATCGGTGCGCCCGTCCCAGGTGCTTCCGCCCGGTTTACCACCGGCGGATTACTGGTTCCTGCTCCGGGGGTGTTGAAGAGGTCTCTTCCTTCGAAAGCTGAAGGCAAACGGGATCTGTATTTTCTCTTCATGACTTCATTTGACGAGTTTTGATCAAGCATTAGACTATAAGCCTGAGCATCTAAAGTTGCCCGCTCTGCCGTCATCACGGCGTCTGCGGTGCTAGATCCGCTTTAGCCTGAGTGATTTGTTCCTTCACCTTCGCAATCTCCGCGTTATGAGCGTCCTGATCCGCCGGATTAACCTCTGCCATTAGCGCAGCCAACGCATCGAACAGATCTGATAAAACTTGAGCCGGTGGGCGCACAGGGCCTCCTGCCCCGGCATCCGTCGCCGCTGTTGAACCGGTGATCATTGCCGCAGCGGTCGAAGAGTGAAGCACTGCTTGTGTACCGGCCATGAATATTCCAACCCGGTTGGGCAGATCAGAGGGGTCCGGAATACTGTCACCATCGGAACAGCCCCCAATCCGGCCATCTTGTAGCTGATACAGAGATTAAGTTTCTCCGGTTGACGACTCGTCGTTGGAGTAAACGACGGTCTCGCCACCAGACTCTGATCCGTCCTCATGACTTCCTCCGTGGATGACTCCCACAAAGGCACGCTTCACGGCCGGTTTAACCTGGGCAGATCTCGTACGCTGAGCCGTCTCGACGAGGTCGGTGCAGATGTCCGGTGAGGCCCCGCTCACCAATCTTGCCGATGAAAACGTGTATGCCACCAAAGGGGACCCGGTACCTATACTCAATTGAGCCGCCTCGGGCCCCATCCTGCATCGTCGATGTAGAGCTTGCCGCTGACGACTCTTGGTCATCCGCCCACAACATAGCCTTCGAGTCCTTGAACTTGCCCTCCAAGATCATCAAACCATCATGCGATAGCCCCACGGTGGGCGCCAAGCTGTCATGGTTTTGTCACGGCAGATGTCCTCATGAAAGGACTTAGTCGTGGAGCCATCGCTTCTGAGTTAACTTGAAGGGGTTAAAGCGGACGCAAAGACACAAGAGTTATACTAGTTCGCCCCTTCGATGAAGGTAAAAGCCTACGCCTAGTTGTGATGGGATTGATGTGGTCTCGATGACTAGGGAGCAAATAAGCTTCGCCTAGGCCTCGAGTTGTTGTTCTCGCCCTTGAACCGCCCCGGTCGTCCCCTTATATACACGGGTGACGCCACGTCGGTTCAGAGAGTCCCAATCTCTGGTTCATACTCGTATCCGGGTTGGTCTCTCTCTATTACTAACTTACAATACAAGTTTACATACCAGGCCGGTTTACGGCTACAGGTTCTAAACCGACTACAGGCCTTGGGCCCTCACTTTATGCCTCTTGGGCTTTTACACCGTTGAACTACTGATGAAGTTAACCCGGCCCAGATAGGCCGGTTTACGCCCAGTAGTAATATCCCCAACAAGCGGCATACATTTTTACAACTCTAACCAACCAAATGAAATTCGTGCAAACACGGACTGATTTCATATAAGGATGAAGGATTTCGTATAAAAAAGCCGGATCTTCATATAAACATGATGGATTTCATTACATTTACATGAACTAAGAGGTGTCAATCCGTCTCTCTTGTATAATTAATACTCCCTCCGTATGGAAATACTTGTCCTGGAAATGGATATATCTAGACTTATTTTAGTTCTAAATGGCCGCCCGCGGATCCCTTTGTCTTCCTCATGTCCGTCAGACACTTGCGGGGTCGACGGAAGTCCTCGGAAGAGACGAAGCAGCAAAGAAAACACCTGAATCCGCAGTCGTCGCCTCGGCGGTGGCCTTCATGGGTCCCAAGTGGCGGCGGCCTCCCGTGTTCTACTTCTCCTCGATGATGGCGGCGGACACGAAGAAGCTAGCCACCGACTCGTCGCTCTCCATGCACCCGGCCACGTATGCACATGGCACTGCGAGTAACGGTAGGCGCGCCTACGACACGGGAGGCGCGGCCACCGCAGACACTGGTGGCGCGGTACGACGCGGCAGCGATGGCGCCCGTACCGGCGTGCTCGTAGCCGTGCCGGCGTGGAGCAACTCGCCACTCCTCATCGAGCTGAACTGGAGCGGCGAGTTGCTGAACCACGCTACCGCTTAGCGGAAAGCTCCGTCGGGCCAAGCGAGGTTGGTGAAGCATCGAGCGGCCTCGCCCGTATTCGGAGGGCTTGGCGGGCCACCCAGCCGGGTAATATGCCGGAGAACGGCTCATCGGAAGCCATCAGAAGAGTGGAGAAAATGGTGAAGGAGGAGATGGGGGAGCGGCGGAGGGGTGCGATTCTTGCCCGTTATGCATGCGGCCTCGTGTAAATAGAGGGCGGACGGTAGGAGCTTGGCGGCGTCGGCCTCGTTTAAACCGAGGCGGACGGGAGGAGCTTCGGCGGTGTTGCGTTTAATTCCGGCCCGCTCATGAGCGGACGTGTGGCCGGAGTAGGATTCTCGGTTTGCATGCGGGTTTAATGGAGGGGTTTAATGGAGGCGCCGGGCGTGCAGCGGCGGCGAAGATTATTCGATTTGACAGCATTAATGAGCCGTCAAATCACAAATGCCCTCGCCTCTCGTGAAACCGACCGAGCTAGACTGCCCCGCCCTCTAGCCTTTTAGAAAATGTATATACTCCACTTTTGTACAGTAGTAGTATCGATGGATTGCACCATGGAGAAAAACTTGAAATAAAAAAAAGGTGGTACATATAGAGAGCGCTCGTGAACTATGTGTCATACATGGCAATAAATACTATATGATACTAATATATGATACATGGCGCAGGAGTACTAAGGCTGGCCATAGTGGGGGTAACATAAGTAGTAACATGCACTTGGGACTCGCAAACATGCTTATGTGGCAGGCAATTAAAGAAGAGAAAGATGGTTATAGTAACATAGGTAGATACCGTAACATAATAAATGTGATGCTACTATGTGTCATGCATGGCAATAAATGAGACCAGCTACGATCCTAATCTATGATACCATTCACTATAGAGGTAGTAACATAGACTAGTAACATATACATGTTACTAGTCTAAGTTACTCCCCACTATGACCAACCTAAGTATTATTAATACATTTTTGCTAGAACTCATCTAGATGAGATATAATTTGGTCTCATTCATCTTTTATAGCCATTGGATGTGTTGCTATAAGATGCGTGTGTGCAAGGAACTGACCACTGCATGTCATGTTTGATAGTCTCAAGTCATTAAAAGCATACAAGTCATTCCTCTATTTATGTCAAAAAATAAGAAACAACGTGAGAGTTAATGCACCACGCCTATGTGTTTACTATTTGGTTTTTGTAAGATGACTTAATACTCACCTAGACGGAGGGAGTATTCGATTTGACAATGGCCTTGATTCCCAATACGGCTTTAATGAAGACGAGGGAGGGAGTAGCGGTTCCCGATATGTTGAACGGCCAATGCATCCTCCTTCAATTAATGCATGAGGGAAGTAATGGGAGGAGGTCCGGGAAAAGAGGCTGCATGATGTAATGCAACGCAGTTTGCCCTCATTGCCCTCATATAAAGGCGCCCCTCCATTCCAATGCATCTACCACATAAATGCGCACCTAAGCATTTGCCTAAGCACCTACACTAAGCGCAAAGAGCTCACCTGCACTCCATGGTGGCGATGGCGTGGCGGCAATGAGCTGCGCCAGATGGTCCATGACACCGGCCTGCGGCATGGCGCCGAGGATCGTCTCAAGACGGTGTTGGAGACCCGCTGGTGGATGGCCGCCGTCGATGCCAACTACGACTCTCAGTTGGACCAGATGATCGTTGCCACCAGCAACAATTTCACCATCCTCAAGAAGCTCGCAGACGACATCGCCGTACTCCTCCAGCCCGCGCACCCGGGCTCCTCATTGCCTGCCACCCTAATCGGCCTCCATGGCCGGAACCTATTTCAAGCACTGGTGGCCCTGCGAGTGCCCGCCGACGCCACGAAGAATGTCCACCTGGAGGTCGCGCTGCGGCGCCTCGCCACTGCAAGAATTCGCCGACCTACACATCCACGTGTACGAGCAAATCGTGTACATAGGTATCTACAAGGCCGGTGAGGATGCTACGGCGTTGGCCTTCCTCAACCGGTGGAAGCCTTGGATGCCTTTGCCGAGAAGCACCTCGACCTCGCCACAAAAGCCGCCGCTCCTTAGCCGCGGTCGGTGGCGGCGCACTAAGTTGAGGAGGAGGAGGTCGATGCGTTAAATGGATCCATCTTTCTTCTTGCCTTCAGAACCACCACTGCGATCGCATCATCGTGGCCTTAATTCTTATTGTGTTGTTGTATTCTCGTTCCGGTCAATACCGACATGTGCGATCCCTTTGCTTAATTATATGCATCATCGTAACTAGTACTCCATCCGTCAATTTATAAGTTGTGCTTACCTTTTCCATTAACTTCGCAACGCTGCAGCGGGCATCTTGCTAGAAACACTAGAATATGTCTATATAATCCGTATGTGATAGTCCATTTGAAATCTCAAAAAAGACAAATATTTAAGTACGGAGGGAGTAATATATTAGGAGTATATCAAAACAATAGTGATTTCTTTCAAGTTTGTGAACAAATACTACTATTCTACTACAGTGGATCCGTCGCAACGCACAAACACATTGCTAGTAAAAGGAAAAGGCCTGCCGCGTTCGCGTCGCACCCCCACACGCCCGGGAATCGGGAGTACGACATGACCCGTCCGGCACGACACATAGCTTAAGGAAGGCGTGTTGCCTAGAATTTTCACTTTCATGTGGGACCGCCGTTGAGCAAATCGACACCACGCCCGCCACCGGGTTGGAAAACATAAACGAGGGAAAGATCTAGCTGTTGCACGGAAGCCAAGAAATTTGGTGTCAGACGAGGCTCGTTGATAGAGTAGGAGCATTCCGTACTAGTACTACTCCTACTAGTACCAAGTTTGTACTCCTAATACTATATTACTAGTACTACCACTATACAACTAGTAGGTACGTGCACGGCACAACATCGTAGGAAAAAAAACGGGAAGATCTTGTTTTGGGTGATTTATCTTTTTTTCAATTAACGTAGTTTGAATAATATGATGTGGGGGGTACCCATGAAGCTTATGTGGCTTGGTTGCATGGCTACAGAAGGTTAGAGAAAAATAAATAGATAATGTGTTTAGAGTGCACTCCACTAAATAGATATACTTTGGATCCATTGCAATGGACCAGCACATCTATATCTATACCCCCTATATAGTGTGTGAAAAACTTTGAAAGTTGGTCATTGGATGAAGCCAATCCGACGGTACAAACATGGCAAATCCGAGCACTACTGGCCATTGGATATCATCCACCAGATTCTGCCACATGTATAATCTAGAAGACTCCATGGTTGAACTTAATTAATGACTAACTTTGCCACAACTAAGCTTAGGCAAAGTTATTAGTTCTTCAAAATGGGAGCCACAAGTTGGCAAGCCTAAGGGAATCTTGCCACATTTTTTGTGTGTATGTCATGTGGGGCCTTAGTGTGGCTTGCCTAAGGTGTGGCTTGAACCAAACACTCACCTAAGTTAATCAAACTTGCCTAACCTTACATTCCACCAGATTTTGCCACATGTTAGAATCCAGAAAACTCCACATGTAGAAGCATAATGCACAAACCACCAGAATCTCATGCGTGCAATGCACGTGTACCTTACTAGTACTACTCCAGTTGGTAGTACTAGTAAGAAACAAATTCCAGCTTTGGCACGAGCTCTTGCTGCGAGAGCACCACAAGGCCTGCCGCAGGAGTTACATTTCCCTCTCGGGGCCCACGGGACCGAACTTCGGTGGCTTAGTGCCCGGCCTATGAGTCAATGACATGCGGACCTTAAATGCGGCTGGCCCACATGTCATTCTCATGGTGGTGGCGTGGTTCACGACTTACTCATTCGAGATGAACCGGCCGGTGGTGGTGTGGTCGTGGCAAGGGTGTCACAGCTGGGTGTCGGGGAGTTACGAGGCGTAGATGGCCACACCGGCGGGTACTACCTGTAGTACATAAGTACTCCAGCTAAGGATTGATGCCCGGGACAAAATATGTCACGATCATTTGGATGAAAATTTGATGGTGCGGAGTACGGATCGGAGCACCTGCGGAGCGAGCAAACCGCGTCCAATCGGGTGTGTCTGTGGTAGAAAGTTGATTATCGCCGTAGTTCACCGGCTCGCATGTCATGCACACAAAGGCAGAGGAGCGGTGGGGCCGAGAGGGATGAGGGGCACGAACAATCCTACCATTCTGTCACTGACATGTGGGACCAATAAGCGTGGGTCCCACCTGTCAGCGAAGGAAAGGCAGGGCAAGGCAGTGATAGCCACGTCAGAGGATCCATGTCCACGTCGGGGGACGTCGTGCCGTGGGCTGGAGCGGCGTCGTGGGAATCGCGTGTGGGTGTGGCAGTGGTAGAAACAAGAAACGTGATGGTCGTCGTGGTTCAACTTCCATGGACAAGCTGTCGTGTCTGCTGACACATGTATATCAAAACTAGAGTGCTTATATTTCAAGCACGTGAACAAGTATTACTCTACTAGTTTGGATCCATTGCAACGCACGGGCCAAAGACATTGGTAGTAGTAGTGTCCATCTCTATCTCTAGAGGCCTTCCCTCGTTCATCCTTTTCTCTCACAAGATAAACTACTCATACAAATGCATCTTGATGTTCCGTGGAATGCACGAGGATGTTTCCTTGGGGGTCTCTCAAGCGTGGTGTGGCCATAGTTGCAAGTTGACGCCCCTTGAGATGCCGACGTTGAGGGGCACTAGGATTTCCTCCGATGAGCAGGTAAGATGAGTTTGATCACGTAGTAAATGCATTCTAAAGACTACTTCCGTGTCCATTTCCTAATTCTCCCTGCCCACTATTTCACGGGCCGGGCTCGGTGCAGTGGAGATTGGCTTGCATATGTATGGGGGGTACCAACATCAATTTGCACAACATTTACAATGGTGACACCGTTCCCGTAGAACCTTTGTCCAACATTGGGATCAGCCATGCAACAGGCCACCGCATGAATTGGTACGATGGAACCACGGTGAGATTGAATAAGATAGCACGAACCTTGCACATGGCGGCCAAAGGCGGACCATCTTTGTCATGCGGCCGATTTGTTGTCGTACGAGTAGGAAGACGCTGTGCTCCTTTCTAACCGCATCTTCGCGGTGACAAACCAGGGGACTTATTTTGTATGGTACACATCCTATGATATACTCCCTCTCTCCTAGTTTATTCGTTTTATAAGTTTCAAATTCAAATTTAGAGCTCCCCATCACATGTTGAGATTACAATGTCCATTAAATGGTTGCGTGCATGTATAGTAAAGAAACAAATCTCGAGTTTGGCACGAGTTTGTGCTACGGGAGCACCACAAGCCCTGGCGCAGGAGTTACATTTCCCTCTCAGGGCCGTCGGGACTGAGCTTCAGCGCCTTACTACACTTACCTTTGAGTCAATAATATGTGGACCCGATAGGTGACTGGTCCACATGTAATGCTCCCGAAGGCAGAGGGGCAAGTGGGGCCAAGAGGGGTGAGCCGCATGGTCGGGGACGTGTGGTTTCATGGGTTCGAGGCGTCGTGGGAATCGCGGGTGGCTGTGGTAGAAACTTGATGCTCGCCGCATTTTAGGTGGCCCACATGTCATGCACACAAAGGCGGAGGGCGGTGCGGCGAGAGGGTGAGGCGCACGTCGGGCGTGGTGCCGTGGGTTGGAGGCGTCATGGGAATCGCGAGATGTAACGTGATGGTCGCCGTAGTTGAACTTCCATGGACAAGTTGTCATGTCTACTTTACACATGCAATCGTGCATACCGATCACTGGAAGGAGTAGCAGAGAAAGCTATATATGCGGATAAATAGTTCCTTATAGTCAAGCGGACCCACGCTACTACTTTGTTCCAAAGACATGCACACCATCGAAATAGTCCATCTATATCAATATACACCGAGAGGGAATAATTTTTTTTACAAGAGAAGAAATAGTTCATCCATCCATAATGCCCTCTTGCCGGTGCAGCATTTTCTTCTTCTTCTTCTTCTTCTTCTTCTTCTTCTTCTTCTTCTTCTTCTTCTTCTTCTTCTTCTTCTTCTTCTTCTTCTTCTTCTTCTTCTTCTTCTTCTTCTTCTTCGTCTTCTTCTTCTTCTTCTTCTTCTTCTTCTTCTTCTTCTTCTTCTTCTTCTTCTTCTTCTTCTTCTTCTTCTTCTTCTTCTTCTTCTTCTTCTTCTTCTTCTTCTTCTTCTTCTTCTTCTTCTTCTTCTTCTTCTTCTTCTTCTTCTTCTTCTTCTTCTTCTTCTTCTTCTTCTTCTTCTTCTTCTTCTTCTTCTTCTTCTTCTTCTTCTTCTTCTTCTTCTTCTTCTTCTTCTTCTTCTTCTTCTTCTTCTTCTTCTTCTTCTTCTTCTTCTTCTTCTTCTTCTTCTTCTTCTTCTTCTTCTTCTTCTTCTTCTTCTTCTTCTTCTTCTTCTTCTTCTTCTTCTTCTTCTTCTTCTTCTTCTTCTTCTTCTTCTTCTTCTTCTTCTTCTTCTTCTTCTTCTTCTTCTTCTTCTTCTTCTTCTTCTTCTTCTTCTTCTTCTTCTTCTTCTTCTTCTTCTTCTTCTTCTTCTTCTTCTTCTTCTTCTTCTTCTTCTTCTTCTTCTTCTTCTTCTTCTTCTTCTTCTTCTTCTCATTCTCCGTGGGAGACGGCTTCGCAACAAGCTCTTTGGACCTTGCAGCTATCTCGAAACTCACACGGGCATCGAGGGCAGCATATTTTATCCACTCGTACGTCAAGGGATAATTCTCCCATCTAGACGACCTTAATGCCACCGTCTCGTCACCCTTCTGAAGATTTCTACCGAGCACAAAATTTGCTACGTCGAATAGGGATGGTGTCTGTTTAGCACAATCTTCTCTGAGAATTTTGATTACGGTTTGTAGGTCGTGATGCTTTTCAAATCAAGGTTGTTCTGCTCCAGCTTCTGTTTGTCCCCTTCGATGGCTGCCTCACAGAAGTATACGTCCTCCCGAGACAAGAAATCATGAAGCTCACCTGGTATGGTGGGTGAGTGTATGATGTGGTACACCAAAACATCATCTTCAAGGCACAGCTGAAGGACGGCGGCGCGCTGGATCTTCCCAGGGGCACGCTCCGTGTACTCTGCATCGAGACCGATGACCCTTGTCTCTACCTTTTTGAGGGAGTTGGATACATTGTTGATCCACTGCCGAACAACCCTTGGGTGGACGGTGACGGTGGCAACTATGCGCATCGAGCCTTCGATGAGGACATGTTGGACGCTAAAAACATGCATCTCGATCTCTTTCGCCATTTGGAACACTGGAGCGGAGGGCTATGGTTTGGAGAATTAGGATTAGATGGCTAGTCTAAGCGAAGTAGTAGATGATTATTTAAAGAGGTTAAAACAATGTGAGCAGTGGGGTTTGGATGCAAATGAAGGCGAAGGGGAGGTGAAGAAGCGAGGCGTAATCGGTTCCCGATGGAGAAGTAAATGGGAGAAGTGGCGTGCGGCGATTGATTAGGCGGCTAGGTAGACTAAACGAAAAGGCTATGTGGGTAGACTGAGGAGTCGTACCTATTCGTGTACGTGCCCATCCTTCCTGATAGGTGGGACCTATGCAAACAGATAAAAAATGTGTCGTAGCTTTTTTTGAGCGCGTGAGTGGGAGACACAACATTCTCTGGTTAAGGAATACTCCCTCCGTTTAGGTGAGTATAAGTCACCTTATGAAAATCAGGTTTTCCCAAAACCTTTAGGCGTGGAGCATTAACTTCTGCTCGATCCCTCCCGGCCTCGTTAGCCAGCGTTCTCTTCCTCATTGCCGCGTTCTACCTTTCCATTTTCCTCTTCTCAAGTGTGGAACGATCTGCATGTCGTCCTTGATGCACCGAGCGACCACTTTGCATGCATCGCGGGCGAGGCGTTGATTGGGCATGCACGAGAATTTGGTTACGCTGCAATATGGATGATACTTGAACGATGAAGTGAACAGGCATGCTTGCACGGGAGACCTATTTCCGCTATACAATACTGGAGTACTCATGTTCCTACTAGTAGTAGTAGTAGTAGTAGTAGTAGTACAACTGTAGTACACTTGATGGTCAAAATACTATTCATCCGGTCCTCACAGTGAAGTGACAACACCCTGCGCCGGACACGAGTCCAGGCGAGGCGGCGGTTCAGGTTACCAAAGTCAGCCTCACCACATGCCTTTGTGCAGTCTGTCACCGCTTGTCTGACATCACATTGGCGCCTCGCCTCGTCTCCCTCTCCGCTCCCATAGCACCACTCCATCTCCATCTCCTTCTTCGTCTCCATCTCCGTCTCCATCTCACTGTGCCCCCGTGTACCGTCGCCTCACTCGCCTCCCCCAGTACCACTATTCCCTCGCTAGCCGCTCCAGCACCGACATCCTTCTCCCCCATAAATCAAGCCCCCTTCCAAACTCCACCATGGCCGAACCACATGCGCAGCATCCATATGAGCCGTGATTGGAGCAATCTCCCCAGTGACATCCTCGACCTCTGTTGTTCGTGTATGGATATGTTGAGCGCCCTGCGGCTGGCTGCATGCTCGAGGGACATGCACATGGCCATCGTCGAAGCAAGGACTAAGATTTTCAAGACACCCTGCTTGCTACTATCTGGTCTTGCGAGATTGGCTCACCATGATATGGAGGCATGCATGATGCCCCTCGACTTCAATCCGATCTCCATTAGCCGAAACTTCTTTGCAGGTATGTAGTGTGTCGCCGTACATCATTTCCCTCGACATCGATCCGATCACCATGGCCCGAAACTTCTTGGCAGGTATGTACTGGGTCGGCATGAACTCCCACTGGATGGCTGCCTTCAGAGAAGACGGTAAAAAGTTGGTGCTCGTGAACTTCCAGACCTCCCATGAGATTATCCTTCCTCCGTTGGATAATATAGAGTATTACCATCGCGGTCCAAGTCATCTAGATTACTACGTCAGTTGGACGGACCTTGTTTTGCAGAAGATTGTAATCTGCCAAGTTCCCACACGACATGCGAATTACCAGACTTCAAGCTAATTGCCTTGTTCGACCGGGAACACGCCTATCTTTACGCCGGTGCCTTCTTTAGCTGGAGACAACTCGGCTCGTAGTGGATCATCATCAAAGCTGATACACACTTCTGTGATGCTATTGAACACAATGGCATCATCTACATGATCGACAAAGAAGATGGCACCACGTATTGCTGGGACGGCGCGTGTAAGTTGTTTCCGTCTCATGTTAATGACGACGCCATGACACCGTTTGAACTTTTTGTGATGATTGGCGTATCCGTGTTTGAGCAGAATTTGAGTAGAACTATGGCAATATATTAGAGACGCCGTAAATCAGCTATATTTGGAATGAGTTAATTCATGCGATTGTGACCATGTCATTACAGCCAATTTGTACCTTGAATAATCAAACGGTTAGGAATATATGGATATTATCCTTATTTTACAGTAATCTATATACTACTACTAAATATGAGTGTGTATCAATGGCCATGTTAGTTTCCTCATTTTCATGATGTAGAAACATGCACCACACTATTGGTTTCATCTAACCATACATTAGGGAAGTAGATGTGCATATGGAGAACTCTATATTTGGAAGTAGTGAAATCCTGCAATGCTTACCATGTGTACATATCTATATTCGCCCTTCAGCAATCAATGGCTAGAATAATATCCTCACAAAAATTTTGCCCACGTAACACGAGTATATAACAATGCATGGTCTGTTAGTTACCTTGAAGAATTTGTTTGTGAGGATGAACATGATTACATAACATGCATGACATGGTAGTTTCCTGTGAAGAATCGATTGCGAGATAACATGAGTATAACCATGCATGGCACTTCTATATTTTCGAACCCAGTATACATTTCCCTGTATTTTCCTCCCAGTTCCAACAGGGACATATCACTATTGTTTCTTGCATTATCCTACTCATACTCTGAACAATGCCGATCTTACATTAACAATGCCTGTCCTTTTTGATATGATGCGGTGTCCCTACAGTTACTGCCCTTTGTAATCACACCACCTTTGCCAAAAACAGGGAAGCACAACTGGTTCCTCGCTCGATCAGACGACGACAAAAGACTGATGATCATTCGGACACATGAGCCGGAAAAGTTATATTGCAAAAAACCCACTGTATACAAGCACCATGTAATACATGAGTATCCGGACAGCGGCTGTTACGTCTATGAGCAGGATACCAGCTTGTTGGGGCATTTAGGATTTTTTAGTTGGAGGCGGGTAAACAGCCTTGGTTCACACTCTCTGTTTCTCAGACTCAATTATCAGATTGACCAGGAGATCACCGTTGGCAAGGACCTTGATGGCAGAGAGGCTCTGTTTGCTATGGAAAACCGTGTCTACACAGTGAGCCCTAGGAGTTCGGGAGCAAACTCCCCCGATTGTCAACGATACAGCCTGCAGCCAAAAGAAGGTGAAAATGACAAAGGAATCCGGATTAACTTTGATGCTTGGATGTCTCAATTACGACAGGCAGTGATGTGTTTCAATCCTTGAGGTTGATAGGTAATTGGGCTGTTACATCGAAAGGGTGGAGTACTGGTGTCTCCGGATCACTGGTCGCTGAAGCGGGGCTGCAAATTATGATGGTGTTGGATCATCTCTTCGAATGACTTTGTTGTCTTTCTTGCTGGTTACGGATGGGTAGTTCTTTATTTTGTTATGCATATTCCTTGTCATTTGGTCATCCTCGTCTATGTCACTCTTTCTATGTAATATTTGCTTCTATTTAGAATGTCATTCTAAATACGGATCACGAGAGTCCGAGCACCGCAGATGGGTGCGTTTTGGTGGTGTAGCAAGACTTCTTATGAACTATCATGTCTTGTCGTTTATGTCGATAGTAGTCACTAGTCGGTGTTTGAATGTTGTATATATCGTTGTTTGAATCGTTTATTGTCTTGAACTCTTTGGTGGGATAAATGAGGCATCACCATTCTCCGGTTCGTAGTATATCTCCTTTTTTCAAGTTATATAATTTGAGCTCACTTCCTTTTCTATGATGTACACTTTCTTGGGCCAGTGATGTGTCGTTGAATATGGGCCGATTAGTAACGCAATGCCAAACAGGTCAATTATGACTCTCAGGCCGGGCTCTCAAAAGATCCTGAAAAAAAGGCCGGGCTCTCCAAAAAAGAAAGAATAAGGATTCTTAGGCCGACATGTGGGCGCCACCGGTGTTTTCATGTGCTTGCGCACCGAGAGCATATTGGCGCGTGCTCGAAATTCATGCTACCTTTTCATCCCCAGTCTCCCGCCCCTCCCCCACCTCTGAAATCTCGATTCCTACTCCAGTTCCCCCAAATCCCCCTCCTGTACTCCCTGTACTCAAGCGCACTATCATGTCGCTGGTCAACGCGGATCTCCGAGCCCGAGATCCTGAGGTCCGTCCGCCTTGATCATTGTGTCATTGCTCAACAGTGGCATGGCGGCGCTTGACTACTAGTTTGCCGGCAAAGTGCTGATGGTAACCATCAACGGCGACCGGCCTCCCGTCTCGCCGGACGAACTTGTCAAAGCTCTTGGCATTGCGCACGGCATCCAAATAAGTGACTTGCTCGCCGAAGTCTGTCCGCCACCTGCTGATTTCTTCGTCAGGTTCCGGACAACTTTCGGCAATCGTCGTGTGTTCAAATCTTCCGGCGTTTGTTCTGCGATGGCGTCTTTGGTGAGCTTTGATCGGTGGCACCCGGGATGGGGCTCGATGCCCTCACGAGCTTGAGTTTTTAACAAAGCTTACCTTCCACGGCATGCCTCGACATGCTTGGAACAATGAGTCCATGAACGAGCTTATCAACGACCTTGGAGGTGAGCTCGTAAGTATGTTTGTTCCTCCAGGCAGCTGGGCTCTAACGGTTATGGCATGGATGAAGAAGCCGTCCACCATACCGAGGTGATTGGTGTTGAGATACCGGTGCAGGAACCGGGGTTGTACTATTCGTCGCCACCAAGGCCATCGCGGACCACGTTAGGGATGTACCTGTATCGAGTGTTCGTGCATGTCGAAGAAGTGATCAATCCATCAATCGAAGTCCTGCCGCCGCCGCTGGTGCTGTGGTCCGTCGATGACGCCCATTACAGGAGTCAACGTCGGACTTTCCCGTGTTGCTCGAGCGATGGATGGCACAGGGCCTACTCCATCGCGGCGAAGGCCACCGCTTCTTTGGGAGAAGAGGCGGTGGCTGGCTGCCTGGATGTGCTCTAATTTGAGGTAACAACTGAATCTTGTCGAGATAGTACTAGTTAAATCCGGCGATGGGTGCGAAGCAGCGATATGCTAGTACATTTGATTGTGACTTGTTCTAATTTTGTACCTGAACTTTTTTTAGTAAGGGATGTACGTCAACTTAATGTGCTAGCAGAACTTATTGTGTTGTTATGCATGCATTTTCTTTGCACAACATTCAAGATATTTCCCGTCATTTATAAATACGATGAACCGTTATATGCGACTTCGTTGGTTTCAACATAGCCCTTCCCGTAGCGATCCACCGCTTCCATCCCTGATTGTGCCGCTGCGTGAAATTTTTGTATGCAAGTTCGATTGTGCTATGATGTTCTATATGATTGTGTCAACTATATAAGTTTTTACTGAGCATCAGCAATGCATATGGCTGAAAGATGTATTTACGAGCATCGACCGATGGGTTTCTCTCTCTATCTCTCTCTCCCTCTCTCTCTCTCTCTTACACACACACACGCACACACGCACAAGTGGGACCTGTTGAATTATTTATTTGCTCGTGATAGCTTTTAATTAGGTTCCACTGTAATCTAACTTTTTTCTTAAGTTATTAATTGAGATCAGTGACTTCAAAAAGTTGTACAGAAGCCTTGTTAGGGCCTTTCCGGCGTCGCTGAATGTGGGCTGAGTAACCATGTTAGGTTGTACTGTACTACACATGCCTTTTTTTCAACATCGGCAATGCAATCGGGCCGACAAATTGTACATAATATCCGGGTCAACTTGTTATCCGCTCCATTTGGGCTGCAAAGTTTCCTAGGAGGTATGCATTAGGCTTAACAAGAAAATGGACTTTAAGAAATAATAAATGGGATGTAATTATAATAACTGGGCAATTACTATGCACCAAACACGTAATTAGTTTGAAAAATATATTATTTTTGGAATTTGGAAATTTTAATTTCATTACTTGTTGCGCGCAATATTTCGTTGGATTTTAACGTGATACAACTTTATTTTGAAATTATATTTAACCTGACTAGAAATTTCAGATAAAAATATTTCGGATCCCATCAAAATGTGGGAATTTTTTTTGAATTCTGTTTTGAGCGGTTGTTTGAAATTATTAATCGTTGTCCTAGCTAGAAGTTGGGTTGTACTTTTAACAAACTGTAAATGGGCTGTAGTAAATTCCAGTAGAATTTAAAAAATGGGCCGTACATTCTTACAAATCGCAAATGGGCTATATGTTCTCTGCCAAATCCGAGCCGTGGGCCTACTAAGTTGACGCGTACCAAGGGCTTTGTCAACTTAGTCAATATAAATGATTCTAGCTGCAGTGATCGTGGATGTCCATCCAACGACCGTAGTGCTTCTTCAACCTCTGGTCTTCTTGCTCCGGCCGCCCAAAGCAATACCGGTCTTGTCGCATGCTCCCGCCTCCCGTGGTCGGGTCAGTGATGCCGCGGAGGCCTCACCGCCGTACTACTCCCACCGCTGGCCAAGCCATCCCTCTACTCACCCACCCCCTGTTATTCTGCGGCGACGGCAGCCTCACACCGCAGCCGAACCAGTGAACCCTCGTACTCCTCTCCGCGCGGGCTTCCACTGCTGCGTCTTCCCCGGCTCCGTGTCGTCCCCTTCCTAGGCCTCGCCGTCGTCCAGACCACCGCCCTGGTGCTCTCGGCGCGGCGTGGTCAACGTGGTCAACGACCGACTTCCATCGGAAGAGTACTGTACGTGGAGAGGCTGACAGCTGGGTCCAGTCGGCCGCAAGGAAGTGCCTCCTTATTACGCGCAAAATAATTATTCCTCCACCTGACAGCAGGGACCCACCGGACGGGCCACCTTATTTCGCGAAAAAAACATTTCCCCCTGACTGCTGGGATGAAAGGATCGATATGGTTGACTAGAGGGGGGGTGAATAGGCAACTAACAATTTTTAAGCTTTTCTTTACCAATTTAAACTTTGCAATAATAAAGGTTGTCTAGATGTGCAACTAGGTGGACAACCTATATGATGCAACAACACTAGCACACAAGCAAGCAAAGGATAAGAACACAAATAAGCTTGCACAAGTAAAGGGATAAGATAACCAAGAGTGGAGCCGGTGGAGACGAGGATGTGTTACCGAAGTTCCTTCCTTTTGAGGGAAGTACGTCTCCGTTAGAGCGGTGTGGAGGCACAATGCTCCCCAAGAAGTCACTAGGGCCACCGTATTCTCCTCACGCCCTCACACAATGCGAAATGCCGTGATTCCACTATTGGTGCCCTTGAAGGCGGCAGAACCTTTACAAGCAAGGTTGGGGCAAGCTCCACAACAACCGGAGGCTCCCAACAACAACAACAACACCACGTAAGCTTCACCACAATGGAGTATGGCTTCGAGGTGACCTCAACCGTCTAGGGTGCTCAACACCCAAGAGTAACAAGATCCGCAAGGGATAAGTGGGGGGAATCAAATTTCTCTTGGTGGAAGTGTAGATCTGGGCCTTCTCAACCAATCCCGAGGAAATCAACAAGTTTGATTGGCTAGGGAGAGAGATCGGGCGAAAATGGAGCTTTGAGCAACAATGGAGCTTTGGGGGAAAGAGGTAGGTCAACAAGGAAGAAGACGACCCCTTTATATAGTGGGGAAACACATCCAACCGTTACCCCACTGAGCAGCCCCGCACAGAGCGGTACTACCGCTAGGGAAGGGCGGTACTACCACTCCCTACCCAGCGGTACTACCTCGCTGTAGAGGAAGTCAGGCCACTGGCCCCAGAGCGGTACTACCGCGGGAGTAGAGCGGTACTACCGCTTCTACTGCCGCTACTAGTGCCGCAAAACCCGACACGAGAAAACACCATCTCGAATCGAGGCGGCAGTAGGCGCGATACTACGGCCGAAGCTCGCGAGCGGTACTACCGCTCTGCGTAGCGGTACTACCGCTTAGAGCGGCACTACCGCTGCGTGGAGTGGTACTACCCGGAACTTTCAAGGTTATCATCAGAGATCATGGTACTACCCACCGCATGTATGAGCAGTACGGAAGAGATAGGTGCAGCTCCAAAGATGCGAAAGGAAGACGACGGGTGTGATAAGGATGTGTACGTGTTGATTCCACCCTAGTCTTACCAAAACGGATCCCCTCTTAATAGTACGGTGACTCCTACGAAACTAGTCCACCAACAATGAAGCGCAGGAGCTACACCGTCTTGAATAGAAACTCCGAGGGGAGGAAATCGTCTCGTCCCAATGGATGATCCTCTGAAAGAACTTAACGCACATGATTAGTCCGCAAAAGCATTGTCATCAATCACCAAAACCACTAGGGAATAAATATGCCCTTACAATCTCCCCCTTTTTGGTGGATTGATGACAATACGGGATTTGCATAAACACGATATAGTAAGCAAACAAACCCGACGGTCCTAACATGTAGATGGGCTCCCCCTCGATGTGTGCTATTTAGATAAGTGCTTTGGACTGCACAGCACACATACTCGGATCAAAGCTCCCCCTACATTTTAGAGACCAATAATCTAAGCATGGTGTAAGAGAGCAGCATAGATGATATAACAAGAAAAACACGCAACTCATGAGCTAGATAGACATAGATAATGATATTGAAAGGGTAGGGTAGCATATGTCTCACACCATATGACTCGAACTTAAGTCTTACTCGAACTTAGGTCTCACAGACAAACCAACCAAAGCAAACCAACCAAAACACAAACAAGACAAGACACACGAAACGAAAGAGACACAACTCGCAAATCCCTAAGCTCTCTCCCCCTTTGGCATCGAGACACCAAAAGGAGAGGGAGCGCTGCTACGGCCCCAGGTGAGAGCAAATGAGGGACACACGCATCGAGCCTAGCAGAATCATCGGCACCACCGTCGTCGATGCTGGAAGTGCTCGGCCTCGAGAATCGGTCCATGGGCAGTCTTTGCTGAATCCACTCCTCCTCCTCAAGAAGTTGATCCTCGGATCCACTGGATCAGAAGCACCCAACTGACGCATGAGCTCCTTGTGACGACCTCGAGCCTTCTTCTCAGCCACGTGAGCCACGTACTGACCGTGAGACTCCATGCAGAAGAGTTTATTTACCTTGGCCTTGAGCTTCTTGGCCCAAGATGGCTCTGTCCCAAAGGGCACGTGGTCATCATCCTCATCCTCAGCCTCAGCACCAAACTCCTCTTCAGTCTCCATAGCAGCAGCAGACGACGGAACACCAGTCCTAGGGGCCTGAGTGCCCTAGTTATCCTTCTTCCTCAGACGCTTGACATCGTGAGAAACCAAGTCTCCAAGCTCCAGCGCCTCCTTGGGATAGACATGATCCCAGGCCTTCTCAATGAGCAGCATAATGAACGGACCATAAATTGGGCATTTGCGCTCGGAGATTGCAGAAACCAGCTCAGACCACATAACATGAGAGATATCCAAGGACTCTCCGGTGCTCTGCCCCTTCTCCTGCTGATAGAAGATAAGCATGTCCACAAGATAAGAGTGAACCTGGTCCAGATTCCCGATGCGAGGGAAAAGAGTTTCTCTGAAGATACGGTGAAGTATATCCAGATAGGCAGGCAGCTCATAGGTCTCCTTCTTTGTCTCAGGGTTGATCTTCAGAGTGCAGTAGGGCCACAGAGCTTGCTTGTGAGTGGCAGTGGCTCGAAGGTGGGGGCGAAGTCGACAAGCAGACTCAAGTCCAAGATCTTCCACCCCAATCAAACTGCATGAAAGCTTTCCACTTGGATCGACAACTTGCCATTTGTCATCCAGGTCAGAGTCCTGTCTTCATCAGTCCCAAGGTGCACCGTGGCATAGAACTGAGCCACAACAGTAGCATCATAGTCCTTGTTGAATTGCATGATCCCGAGAATGTTCAGCTGAGTGCACATCTCAAGAGCTTCACCAAAGTAGTCAGGATCACTCTTCATATGCTCGATGTCGATGGAGTGCATGTTGACATAGAGATTCTTCTTGGCCTTGAGAACATCAAAATAGATGGCAAACTGGAACCTGTTCCAGAACGGACGGTTGACCAAAGTGGGATCTTGGTCGACCTCATACGGGTTGCGTCGGCGCCTTGCCCAGAACTCCTTGGGCTGCATTTCTGGCACAGTTTTGCCCGGCTTTGACTTGACCCCAGTCTTCTTCTGCATTTGGGGAGGAGGTGGAGCACTAGAAGATCCTCCGGCAGGCTCAGAGGTGCGGTAGCGCTTGGACGAAGCACGACTGGGGTTGACACGATGAGCTTGATTCTCAGGAACCTCATCACCTGGAACCACACACACGAAACATGCAAACAACCAGAAGAAACGAGTATAAGCCACAAAAACGAACAACGAGGATCACGGAGAGGGAGGAGTAGGATGGAATCCGGTAGAGGGCGGTAGTACCGTGACTCTTGAGCGGTAGTACCGCTCCAAGCGGTAGTACCGCTCTGGAGAGCGGTAGTACCGCTCACAGCGGTAGTACCGCTCGGGGAGAGCGGTAGTACCGCTCGGGGCAGGGAAACAACCGTTTCCTACTACCGTGGTCAGATCCGGTACTACCGTCCTACCAAATTCAAAAATACTCCAACCAAACACTAATCCAAACTGCCTAGAAGCATTCTCCATCCTACTCAAGCCTAGATTTGGCCAAAAATCTAAGGATGCAACCGCTACTGCCCCTAAGAAGCTAGATTGGAAACCTAGACAAAAGAACAAGAGAACGGGGCAATACCGCATCCATGGCAAGAGGACGAGGTGGGGATCGACTCCACCGAAGGGAATGGAGAGGGACGACCGAGAGGGAGATCCACGAGCCCTCCATGCGCCCGGTTCTTTGGAGAGAGAGAGACAGGCGAGGGGGCGTGCGAATGGGTATGGGGGAGAAGAAACCCCCCGGCCCCCGATATAACCCCCACCCACGCCTCCCTGTAGTATCACAGAGGGCGGTAGTACCGCTTGAGCGGCAGATTGCTACCAAAGCAGCGGTAGTACCGCCAGCAACCAAAAGGAAGGCCTCTTAGGCAAACAAAAGAAGAAAAAATACACCGAAAGGAACGGGAAGGCAACGACAAGAGAGAGACCAGCAAAACAACACACACAAAACACGAACCGGAACCCACTCCTTCAAAGCAAACAACACAAAAGGAGCGAGCTCAGGCCTCTCTCAAGAGAGGGCGGTGGTCGGAGCCACCTATGTTTGAGTCCATTGGTATGGCACCGCGAAGAATTATCCTTGGGTCCATGACCGAAACTCCTCTTTGAAGCACAAGCACCATCAACAATGGCTAAAGTGAAAGAGTTGATCGTTTTATGCATAAAGGGGAGGGAGAGTTCATTGAGAGAACAACACTCCCCTATGTCCATGCCTACACCTAAACTAGACATCACATTGAGTGTGGTGGGGTTATGCTGGTTCAAGTCACATTGCTCAAATCAATGATATTTAGCTCATGCCTTAACTCATGAAATCTTGCTTCATCCAAGGGCTTCGTGAAAATATCTGCAAGGTTATCATGAGTGTTGACATACTTGAGCTCGATCTCCCTCGCCTAATGTGATCCCGGATGAAGTGATACCGAATCTCAATGTGCTTCGTCTTGAAGTGTTGCACCGGGTTGAGAGAAATCTTGATGGCACTTTCATTATCACACCAAAGAGGCACTTTGTCACAATTGACACCGTACTCCTTTAAAGTTTGCCTCATCCATAGGAGTTGAGCACAGCAACTACCCGCCGCCACATACTCCGCTTCGGTGGACGAGAGAGACACACAACTTTGCTTTTTGGAAGACCAACTTACCAAAGAGCAACCAAGAAATTGGCACCCTCCGGAAGTGGACTTCCTATCCACTTTGTCTCCCGCCCAATCGGAATCCGTAAATCCTTCAAGCTTGAAGTTTGCTCCTCTTGGGTACCATAAGCCAAAGTTTGGGGTATGAGCCAAATATCGAAAGATTCGCTTGACCGCCACATAGTGACTTTCCTTCGGTGCGGCTTGAAACCGTGCACACATACCCACACTCAACATGATATCCGATCTAGATGCACAAAGGTAAAGCAAAGATCCAATCATGGAGCGATATACCTTTTGATCCACCGCTTTACCATTGGGATCAATGTCAAGTTGGCACTTGGTGGGCATTGGTGTAGTAGCCGGCTTGACATCACTTAGCTTGGATCTTTTGAGCATGTCTTGAGTGTATTTGGCTTGGTTGATGAAGGTTCCTTCTCTTCTTTGTTTGATATCAAAACCAAGGAAGAACTTCAACTCTCCCATCGAAGACATCTTGAACTTGGAGGTCATGAGAGCGGCAAATTCCTCATTGAAAGCTTTGTTAGGAGAACCAAAGATTATATCATCAACATATAGTTGGCATACAAACAACTCCCCATTGACCTTCTTAGTAAAAGAGTGGGATCGATTTGCCCCACTTCAAAGCCACGATCTTGTAGCAACTTCGGTAAGGTGGTCATACCACGACGTGGGGCTTGTTTAAGGCCATAGAGTGCCTTATCGAGTTGATACACATGATCCGGAAAGTAGGGGTCCTCGAACCCGGGGGGTTGCTTGACATAGACCAACTCATTAATGGGACCATTAAGAAAAGCACTTTTCACATCCATTTGTTGCAACTTAAAATTGTGATGGGAAGCATAAGCAATCAACAAACGAATGGATTCAAGACGAGCAAAGGGAGCAAAGGTTTCACCGTAGTCGATACCCTCGACTTGGGAGTAGACTTGTGCTACCAATCTTGCCTTGTTGCGAATGATGTTCCCATGAGCATCTTGCTTGTTCTTGAAAATCCACTTGGTTCCAATGACGTTGTGGTTCTCCGATGGCCTTGGCACCAATCTCCACACTTTGTTGTACTCAAAGTTGTTGAGTTCTTCATGCATGGCATTGAGCCAATCCGAGTCTTCAAGCGCCTCATAGACCTTTTGAGGTTCAACACAAGAGACAAACGCGTGATGTTCACAATAGTTTGCCAATTGTCTACGAGTGCTTACCCTTTTCTTAGGCTTCCAACCACATTCTCCATGAGATGGCCTTTGGTAGTGAGTTTGGAAGCAATCTTGGCGGCACGACGCTCTAATTCCTCCTCGGAGGTGAGATGAGGAGGGGTCACTTGATCATCTTGAGCGCCGTCTTGAGCATGACCTTCATCTTGAGCATGCTCGGGGGAGAGAACTTGACCTTGGGCATCATTTAAAGTGATATCATCGTCTTGAGCACGATCTTGCCCTTGGTCTTGTTCTTGAGGTTGAGGGCCTTCACTTTGTTCTTCTAAGCGTGTGGGCCTTGGGTTGGTGATGGCTCCACTTGAGTGGAGCATTATCCTTCTCCTTCGCCACAAGGGGTTCCTCAATGGGTAGGATAAAGCCAACTCCCATTCTTCTTATGGCTTGGGAGGAATTTCATCACCTACATCACAAGTGCCACTTTGCTCCACTTGGGAGCCGTTATTCTCATCAAACTCCACGTTACACGTCTCCTCAATAAGTCCCGTGGATTTATTGAGGACACGGTAAGCATGAGAGTTTGTAGCATAACCAACAAATATGCCTTCATGAGCTCTAGCTTCAAATTTAGACAAACGGACACCTTTCTTGAGAATGAAACACTTACACCCGAACACCCGGAAGTACTTGAGATTGGGCTTGTTGCCGGTGAGTATCTCATAAGGAGTCTTGTTCAAGCCTTTGCGGAGATAGAGCCGATTGGATTCATGACAAGCGGTGTTGATGGCTTCGGCCCAAAAGTTGTATGGAGACTTGAACTCCGCCATCATGGTCCTTGCCGCATCCATCAACGTCCGGTTCTTTCTCTCCGCCACACCATTTTGTTGAGGGGTATATGGTGCTGAGTATTGATGCTTGATTCCCTCATCACTAAGAAACTCATCCAAGGTGTAGTTCTTGAACTTCGGTGCCGTTGTCACTTCTTATAGTCAAGATCTTTGCATTATGTTGACGTTGAGCTTCATTTGCAAAAGTCGATGACGGTTTGTTGGGTCTCACTCTTCCTCTTGAAGAAATATACCCAAGTGTATCTCGAATAGTCATCCACGATCACCAAGCAATACTTTCTTCCTCCAAGACTATCAAATGATGGTGGCCCAAAGATATCCATGTGAAGGAGCTCCAAGGGTCTCTTTGAGTATATGATAGTTGTGGGAGGGTGAGCCTTCTCATGAAGCTTTCCTTCAATACAAGCACTGCAAGCACGGTCTTTGGCAAAACTAACATTTGTTAGTCCACGAACATGGTCCCCCTTGAGAAGACTTTGCAAAGATCTTATATTGACATGGGCTAAACGGCGATGCCAAAGCCATCCCACGTCAACTTTAGCCATTAGGCATGTCGCGGTCTTAGTGGGTCGCTCCGAAAAGTTAATCACATAGAGACCGTTTTCGACATGCCCAACAAAGGCTACTTTAAGAGTCTTGCTCCACAAGAGGGCCACGGTATCAATGTCAAAGAAAGTAGCAAAACCCATGACTGCAAGTTGACGATCGGAAAGCAAATTGTATGCAAGGGACTCAACAAGCATGACTTTCTCGATCGTAAGATCATGAGAAATGACAACCTTGCCGAGACCCAATACCTTAGAATGTGATGCATCACCCCACTCGACATCGGTGGGCATAGATGGAATCTCTTGCACGTCCACCACCATGTCCTTGCTCCGGTCATATGATTTGTTGCTCCACTATCAAGCAACCATGATCCCCACCTAAGCAAACCCCTACAAGAGATCAATGCTTGGTTTTAGGTACCCATTTGGTAATGGGTCCTTTGATGTTAGTAACGAGGGTCTTAGGAACCCAAATAGACCATTCAATGTACTCATAAGATGAACCAACAAATTTAGCATAAACATGCCCATCACTAGCACGGCACAACACATAAGAGGGGTTAAAGTCGCCGGCTATGTTCATGGGGATGACGTTGTCCTTCTTGGCATTGCCACCCTTTGTACGGTTCTTCTTCTTCTTGGAAGCACCCTCTCCCTCCCTCACAAAAGTTTGCTTGAGAGGGGGAGGTTGCTTGGTCTTGTCATTCTTCTTCTTGCTCTTGGGCTTGGGCGCGAACCCAATCCCCTCCTTGGCCACAACTTCCTTTTGATTACTCAAAAGGTCGTTAAGGTTCTTCTCACCTTGAATGCATGTGACAAGGCCCTTTTCAAGTTGCTCCTTCAACTTAGCATTCTCCTCAACAAGATGCACATGCTCACAACAAGGGTTAGTAGCATTTGCATTATCAATCAATATCATATGAGGAAAGGTGGCTTTCTCCTTGGTTAGCTTCACTTGGAGTTGATCATGAGACTCTTTGAGACTAGCATGAGCACCCTTCAAGACTTTGTGAGCCTTGTCGAGAATGTCAAAGTCCTCGTTGAGTCTAGCAAGATCAACTCCAAGCTTTGCCTTCTCGGAACTAAGCACACGAGACACAAAAGAGCATGATCAAGGTCTCTCTTTAATTTAGCGTGATCATCGTTGTGTGACTCCTCAAGAGCCAAACGAAGGCCACGCTCTTCCTCAAGAGCATTGGAAAGATCCGAAATCTCATCGGCATAGTCACGACTATGCCCTTCCATCTTAAAGATGGTTTCTTCATGAGTCTTGATCATGACATTGGCTTCACCAAGTTGTTCCAAGAGAGCAACAAAGTGCTTCTTGGATTTGCCCTTGAGTTTACTCATAAAGATCTCAAATTCATTTTCCTCTACATTAGTTCCCTCATGTTCATCAATGCAATCCGTCAAAGAAGAATGATTGATGATGGTAGTTTTGATGTTGGGGGTTACCTTGTTGGTGGCTTTAGCCATGAGGCACTTGGCGGTGATGTTTTCATTGGGTGAACCAAGAGACACCGAGGAGTCATTGCAATGGCCACGGAGGCCATGGCAACCGGTTCACCATCCTCATCATCATCATCATCCTCATTGTACTCTTCTTGAACCACCAAGGCTTTGTGAGGAGTCTTCTTTGGAAAGTTGCTCTTGTTGGGGAAAGACTTGACCTTGTCCTTACGGATGAGCTTGCCACCATTGTCTTCCCTCTTCTCATATGGGCATTCCGCAACAAAGTGACTCACATTGCCACAATTGAAACACGTCCTCACACGTTGCTTGCCCTTAGAGCCACTTGAATTGCTCTTGTTGAAGTTGGGCCTTGAGTTCTTCTTGCTCCAAAATTGTCTTGAAGCAAGGGCCATGTGTTCATGATAATCATACTTAGTATCTTCGAGGTTGCTCTCTTCTTCTTCCTCCTCTCCATCTTCTTTGACACAAGTCTTGGCCTTCAAAGCGAGGTTGGGCTTCTTTGCTCTTTGGGAGCGAAGCACTGCATTGTCGGCGGTCTTGTCCAATATGCTCATAGCCACAAACTCATCCAACACATCACTTGAGGACAAGGTGTGGAAGTCCGATTCGTTGACGGATGACGGAGGACATGGCTTTGTGGTATGGCATCATTGCCTTGAGAAATTTGCGCTTGATCCGGTTGTCATCGGTGTCCTTACTTCCATGATCCCGGAGGAGACGACAAGCTTGGTTACTCTCCGATAGAGCTCACGAGGTTCTTCTTCTTCCTTCATTGCAAACTCATCGGCTTCGTCTTGGACCACTTCATAATTGGAACGTTGAATGCTTGCGCTTCCTCGATACATGGAAACCACCTTGAGCCAAGCATCTTTGGCACGGATGTAAGGCCGGAGATGAGGGAGGTCTTCGGAAGGATTGCTTCTTGGATGATGAAGAGAGCATTCTCATTGAATTGATGGTCCACGACCTCTCTAGGAGAAAAGTTGCTCGGATCATGCGGATAGAAACCTTCTTCAATGATTCTCCAAAGTTTAGTGTTCACATGATTTAAATGACGCTTAAAACGATAAACCCAAGAATCAAAATCCTCCTTTTATCAATCTTAGGTGGTGGACCGGCATGATTCAAATGAGTGGAAGGAATCGGTCCACCATAAAGCGGGAGGTTGCACATGGGCGAAGATGCGGTGCCATTCTTACCACTAGGCGAGGGGCTTTCTCACTAGTAGCTTACCCTTATCGGAGTTAGCATCCGCTCCCGTGTTGGCGGGATCACCCACTTTCACGGTGCGGTGGAAAGTTTAAGCCCTTCTAGGAATTCCTTAAACATGTCCTTGACCTCGCTCGTCATGGAGTTTTTCAATGTGTCCAACGCCACATTGAATTCCTCACGAGAGATCGAGGTACTCCCATCTCCCGTAGATGATGTCGGATTCGCACTGGAGTGCTCCCCCACATCATCTACGACGTTAACCATACTCTATGGACGGTAAAGTCCTTAAAAAGAGACGAGGCTCGATACCAATTGAAAGGATCGATATGGTTGACTAGAGGGGGGTGAATAGGCAACTAACAATTTTTAAGCTTTTCTTTACCAATTTAAACTTTGCAATAATAAAGGTTGTCTAGATGTGCAACTAGGTGGACAACCTATATGATGCAACAACACTAGCACACGAGCAAGCAAAGGATAAGAACACAAATAAGCTTGCACAAGTAAAGGGATAAGATAACCAAGAGT
The DNA here is from genome assembly GCA_021605145.1 of Aegilops bicornis. NCBI lineage: Eukaryota > Viridiplantae > Streptophyta > Magnoliopsida > Poales > Poaceae > Aegilops > Aegilops bicornis. The sequence continues at coordinate 111,233,206 of CM038669.1, read as the reverse complement.
GAAGCCGGTGGAGACGAGGATGTGTTACCGAAGTTCCTTCCTTTTGAGGGGAAGTACGTCTCCGTTAGAGCGGTGTGGAGGCACAATGCTCCCCAAGAAGCCACTAGGGCCATCAGATTCTCCTCACGCCCTCACACAATGCGAGATGCCGTGATTCCACTATTGGTTCCCTTGAAGGCGGCGACCGAACCTTTACAAGCAAGGTTGGGGCAAGCTCCACAACAACCGGAGGCTCCCAACAACAACAACAACAACAACACGAAGCTTCACCACAATGGAGTATGGCTTCGAGGTGACCTCAACCGTCTAGGGTGCTCAACACCCAAGAGTAACAAGATCCATAAGGGATAAGTGGGGAATCAAATTTCTCTTGGTGGAAGTGTAGATCTGGGCCTTCTCAACCAATCCCGAGCAAATCAACAAGTTTGATTGGCTAGGGAGAGAGATCGGGCGAAAATGGAGCTTTGAGCAACAATGGAGCTTTGGGGGAAAGAGGTGGGTCAACAAGGAAGAAGACGACCCCTTTATATAGTGGGGAAACACATCCAACCGTTACCCCACTGAGCAGCCTCGCACAGAGCGGTACTACCGCTAGGGAAGGGCGGTACTACCGCTGAGAGCGGTACTACCGCTCCCTACCCAGCGGTACTACCGCGCTGAAGAGGAAGTCAGGCCACTGGCCCCAGAGCGGTACTACCGCGGGAGTAGAGCGGTACTACCGCTCAGAGCGGTACTACCGCTTCTACTGCCGCTACTAGTGCCGCAAAACCCGACACGAGAAAACACCGTCTCGAATCGAGGCGGCAGTAGGCGCGGTACTACGCGGTACTACGGCCGAAGCCCGCGAGCGGTACTACCGCTCTGCGTAGCGGTACTACCGCTTAGAGCGGCACTACCGCTGGGGAACTTCGGCGGTACTACCGCTGTAGACCGCGGTACTACCGCTGGCACAGGGCGGAGCAGGTACGGAAGAGATAGGTGCAGCTCCAAAGATGCGAAAGGAAGACGACGGGTGTGATAAGGATGTGTACGTGTTGATTCCACCCTAGTCTTACCAAAACGGATCCCCTCTTAATAGTACGGTGACTCCTACGAAACTAGTCCACCAACAACGAAGCGCAGGAGCTACACTGTCTTGAATAGAAACACCGAGGGGAGGAAATCGTCTCGTGCCAATGGATGATCCTCTGAAAGAACTTAACACACACGATTAGTCCGCAAAAGCATTGTCATCAATCACCAAAACCACTAGGGAATAAATATGCCCTTACATGGGACCCACTGGACGGGCCAGCGTATATCGCGAAGAAAACGTTCCCCCCGCTGTCAGCTCGGACCCACCGGAAGTGCCTCCTTATTACGCACAAAAAAGAATACTCCCCCTGCTAGTTGGGACCCACCATGGTGGGAGGCTGACTTGTGGGCCTACTAAGTTGACTGGGGACGGGGCCTTTGTCAACTTTAGTCAATATGAACGATTCTAGCTCCAGTGACCGTACGATGTCCATCCAACGGCCGTAGTGCTTCTTCAACCTGTGGTCTTCTTGCTCCAGCCGCCCAAAGTAGCGCCGGTCGTGCCGCATGATCCTGCCTCCCATGGGCGTCTGTGCAGCCGAGGAGGCCTCACTGCCCCCTACTATTCCCACCGCTGGCCAGCCTGGCGGCGGCAGCCTCACACCGGCGAATCGGTGAACCTCGTACTCCTCTGCGCGGGCTTCCATCGCCGCGTTTTCCCGGCTCCCCGTCATCCCTTCCTAGGCCTCGCCCGTCGTCCACTGCCTGGTGCTCTCGGACGCGGCGTGGTCAACGTGGTCAAGGAACGACTTCCATCGGACATGGATCAGACGTGGAGAGGCTGACAGCTGGGTCCACGGCTGCAGCAAGGAAGTGCCTCCTTATTACGCGGAAAATAATGATTCCTCCACCTGGCAGCTGGGACCCACCGGACGGACCACTGTATTTCGCGAAAAAAACATTTCCCCCTGACTGCTGGTACACACCAGCTACATCTTCACACGCAAGGAAGTGCGTCCGGGCAAAAAAAACAAAATGATTCGCCCCCCTGACTGCTGGGACCCACCATCTACACCTTCGCACGCAAGGAAGTGCGTCCGGGCAAAAAAACGATTCGCCCCCCTGACTGCTGGGACCCACCAGCTACATCTTCGCACGCAAGGAAGTGCGTCGAGCAAAAACCCAAAGCGATTCGCCCCCACATTGCTGGGAGCCACCGGCTACATCTTCGCAGCAAGGAAGTGCACGACGGTCGGGACCCACGGTCGAAGCGTCGTGGCGTTGTCATTCTGGTCGCGAATGTGTACGTATATATATCGGTGGATGTAGAGGCGCGCGCGTGTCGTAGTAGAGGCGCCGCACGTAGCATGTACACGTCGTCTGTTGGCGAGGGTGCAAGAAAGAAAATCTGACCACGCGTCGTACATACGGGCAGGTCTCGAACGCCTACTCGCGCATATGTACATGGCTGGGTCGAAGCGGAGAAAGCGTCGTCGTCGTGTTCATGGGGAGCCAACCGGTGGGTCGGAACGGAATGCATGGTCGTGTTCATCGGGAGGGCTTGGACGGAACAAGCGATGGAAGCGAGGCCGGGCATACCGCTAACGGAGGAAGCGGACCTCCCTACGTTGGACGGGGTCCTGTTGATCGGGAGGGTGTGGTGTACCGCCAAAGCGGAGGAAACGGACCTCCCTACGGTCGAAACGGGGTCCTGTTGATCGGGATGGGTGTGGCGTACCGCAAAACGGAGGAAATGGACCCCCTACGGTCGAAACGGGGGTCCTGTTGATCGGGAGGGGTGTGGCGTACCGCAAAATGGGCCAACGGACTTGTTGGAGCGCTACTGGTCGAAGCAGGGTCCCTGTTCATCGGGAGGGTGTGGCGTACCATAAGCAGGACTCCACGGGATACTGTTCATCTCCACCGTCGACCTCCTCCAGCCTCCACGGGCTACCGTCGACCTCCTCCAGCCTCCACGGGCTCCTGTTCGTCCAGCCTCCACCATGCGCTACTCCACCGGCTCCTGTTCAACCACCCCTCCACGGGCACCCCTCCAACGTCTACTGTTCATCCAGCCCTCCACACCACGGGGTCATGTTCAACCACCCCTCCACGGCCACCCCTCCACCATCTACTGTTCATCCAGCCCTCCACACCATGGGGTCCTGTTCATCCGCAGGCAACGCCACCGCTCCTTTATTCATCCAACCCCCCGCAATGCTCACTGTTCATCCAATCGATCGGCTTGATTAGCGGCGGCGAAAAGAATCGCTCCATCGAGTTCGATTAACAACCAGCGATCGATCGCTTGGGTTCGATAACGTGGCCTGCGGTGCAATCGCCGGGTTCGATTAGAGCCAACGCCTCGCACACGCCACTGCAGCAGCGTCGTGTACGAGAGAAAGCAGCGCATCGCTTCGCCCCCGACCTCCCACCGTGAATCGCAACTCCCGAAATTTTCCTCCCCTCGCTTCTACCGCGGTTTTTAGTCATGGATGGCCCAAAGCATGTCATGCGATTGCGTCTCCGTCCCGCCCGGAGACGAAAAGCCCATTTTCTGTCATGATTTTTTTTCATAGAAGTAGGATCCCACCACATCTATGATGATACCGGGTTTTGTCACAATTATCGTCATAGAAGTGTCATATGTATGACAGAAAAAAAATTCGTTTGGCCCAAAATGTCACGGTTGTGTCTTTTTTTTGTAATGCAAGAACAGTAGTTCTCATTAAACTTACAACTATCCTCAGTGGCATGATGACCTTCTTTGAGTCCTTAGGTAAGTTTTCCCTGATTTGGATAAGACCAGCTTCGACAACACCATTAGATAGCCATTTGGTGGGCTTCATTGAGTCAGCCAACTCCTTTAGGCTCAGAAAGAACCCATCATAGTTAATGATTTCAGGGCTGTTTTGGAAAACAATACGAGGGCAAATAAAAAAACAAAAAACAGGATTAACTGGTTGCCGTAAAAACACGTGGAAAAGTGAATAAAAAATGAGTAACTGTTGTTGCAGGGCATGATGTGCCAACTGTATAACTACTGTTGTGCAAATGATGTTGAATGGAACTGCAAGTACAGAAGATGACTTCTGCAACTGCCAAAAAAATTGAATTACTACTGTAGTACTACTATTACATATGTCTATGACAAAGATAATAAAAGATGTTCAACTGTATTACCATTTTTTGTGCAAGAAATCAAATAAAACATGAAGATGCAAACGTAGCAGACTGATTTACTGCAAAAAATGCATTAGTTTTACCTTGTTTCTGTGACGTTTGCTCCAGGTATATTCCTGACATAATAGAGAACTACATAAAGCTTGTTCACTTGTTCATTGCAAGTGAACGTCTTTGTTTTATTGTAGTTGGCCTCTGGACAGCAGTTGGCTTGATTATCCTCCTTGTGCGTTTTTGCACTGGTGGGCCAGACGTGGTACCGCCGGACCCACTTGCACCCCCTAGAACACCTGTCACATCTTGGGTGTGAAACTCGTCTGGAGAATCCAAAATGATGATATGAATTGGTGCCTTCCCAGTGACCACCTTATCTGCAGCAGCACAAACCTCTCTCACAGTTTCCGAATCCCAATCATCTAGCTCGCTGCTCTTAGATAACCCTGCCTCTTGTGGTGTCACTTGGGATTTGTTAGGCTCGTCCACTGTGGCAACTGGGGGTCATCATCAAGATCCAAATCCAAGTCAAATGGTGGAGCGTCGCAGAACCCATCGTCGTGATATGATCTTGCTGATGATGCTCTACGAATGGGATGCACGCTGTTATTCTCTCCTTGGACATCCTTTGGTGCATCACCTGCTAACTTGGTTCATGCAATTATGCTTGGCAGCGTTCTTGGCGGTATACACCTCGAAACAAGCTCGTAAACTTGCTCTTGTGTAAGGGTATCCTGTTGATCAAGAGCACGAAAAGTAGGCGAATGTTGTTTCTGGGCCTGCACAACATTACTACCAGCCGAGGGTTCCATGGTGACGGAATGGGTTGGGGTTGGAGTTAGCACATTGACTATTGTGGTTGGCACAGTGACTGCTTGAGTTGGCAATGCAGTCCCTGGGATTGGCACACTGACACATTGAGGTTCTGTGTTGACTGATGAGGGCAGGTCAGACACAACTCCAGATGCCTCACTTCCTCTTGTTATTGGCACAGTGATGGTTTCACTTTCCTTGATTGCTGGTGTACTGTGCGTAGTTGATGCTGTAGTTGGCTTATTTGGACAGACAGTTGGCTCACTTGAAGCTGGAGTTGCCACATCAGCTATTGGGTTTGCCGACTTCCTACACTTCATACTACCAATTTTCTCTTGACTGTTTGATCCACTCTTAATAGCATGGCTTGGCGACTCTATTCCCATTTCTGCAAACTTTGTGTCCTTGGCAAAATACATTGTTTTGTTGCTTTTTTTACCAGGCAATTTGCATGTTGTAGAGATGAGCTTGGCATCTACATGCGCAACGGGTGGCACTTGTATAACAGTGATTGCCTTCTTGGGCTCTGGAGTTGGCACCTCCTTTCCCTTTGATTTGCTTCCGTTCTTCATTTTTTTCTCTCCCATACCAGCAACCTTATCTTTTGGTTGACTGAACACCAGGTTCTTGCTAAGTGTCACGAGCTTCTTGCGCTTTGGGACAGTGGGTGGGCGCGGTGGGGATGCTGCCATCCTCTTGCTACCACCTGACGATGAAGCATCTTCAGATGCAACACCTTCCTTCAATATCTTGTCAACCATTGTTTTCGAGCCAATCCAGTCCAAACCCTTTCCTACCTCTTCCATTTCTTCCTCAGTGCTATCTACTCCATCGTTTATAATTTTTTCAAAGGTATTATCCTTCTCTTTCAAGTCAAAGATTGCATGAGTTTCCAGTATAGGGATGTCAAATCTGTTGGGGATTGCTGGCTCTGATCTACACAAGTCAAACAATTAGAAACTTTCCTCTGGCGCAGCTGCTTTGGTTCCAACTGATTCTGGATCTTCACCCTTCCGACGCATGTACTTTTGGATGAAAAACTGTAGAGTTACACTATCATCAATTGAGTTGTTGCTGTTGTTGTTTCCTCCATCTCCAGAAGTGTCTGCCCTCTTTAAACTGCTGACACCGCCACCTTTACCATCATGATCATCATCATCCTTCCCACTGTCACTACCTCCATCAAAGGCCCCCCTGTCATCGTCATGTGTTTCCTCGCTGTCATCATCACTGCCCCCATGCTTTCCTTGCTCATCTCTGTCAACATTCTCGACATCCTCACCCTCCCCTTTGTCTGTACCATCTTTTTCCTCTTCCTCTTCCACTTCATCATTACCGGATTCTTCATTGTCTTCATTGTTGTCAGTGTCATCGCCGCTGTTATCATCATCATCATTGTTGTCACTGTCATCATCACGTTCTTCATCATCCCTTCCCTGTTGATCCTCCTCTTCTTCTTCAGAATCATGACTTTCTTCAGAATCATTGCCAACTCCAGGGTGAACATCTTCTTCCTCTGACTCACTTTCCTCTACAAATTCTTCTTCTTCACTTCCTTCCACCTCTTCTGATTGCTTGGCAGTAGATTGACGCTTCCGTCGCCTAGTGTGTGAGCTTTGACCCTTTGTTTGATCACTTAGAGGGCCCTTGAGAGGAGACAACTCTGGTTCCTCTTCATCAAGCTTGGCAAAACCTTCGATGAATTTGCCAAGATTGTCTGATATTGCTTTACATAGATCATGAACCATGCCTACTAACTTGAACTTCTTCTGTATAACATTAGAAGATAAAACAAAAATTAAAACTTAAACACTGAAAAAAACTAAGATAATGAAAATTATATCAAAGTATATTTCTGCGCTGGCAGCAAAACCTAAGTTTGGTGCAAGTATATGAAAGTAGTGTGCAACTGAGATGCTGAAAGTGTGCAATTGAAGAGGGGTAAGTTAGCAGGAAGTAAAAAAGAAGCAACTCATGCATGCATTGGGCACGGGAAAAAGTAAAACCAACAAAAAAACATGATTTTTGTTCTAATAAAAAAAAGTGTGGGTGAGCAAAAAAGGATAACTCACATGAGGATTGTAACTCATTGGAACCTTTGATGCCACAAACGCTTCTGCCTGCAGTAATCCTCCGAAGAGTGTTGAATCTTCTTTGGTTCTATACTGCTCCTTGAGCTGTTCACATAAAGAAATGATCATTTTACAACAATAACTTCAACAAATAACAATAATAAAAAGGAAAAAGACTTTATATATGGGCAACTACCACATGCCCTAGAAGCAAAAAAGGTAAGTGAGAATACTATGTGAAGTCACAAATGAGAAGTGGGACTTTAAAAGCAAATATGAAACAAGTATGTGTGCAACTGTCACAAGCATGTGTGCCAACTATCAACATAGACTTGTGCAACTACCACGTGCCCTACAAGCAAAAAAAAAGTAACTAAAAAAATACTATGTGAAGTCACAAATAATAAGTGGCACTGTAAAGGGACAAATGAAACAAGCATGTGTGCAAACTGTTCATGAAGTCTGTGTGCCAACTATCAACATCAACTTGGGCAACTACTGATGTCTACTACGCAACCTTCTTCTTGTAGACGTTGTTGGGCCTCCAAGTGCAGAGGTTTGTAGGACAGTAGCAAATTTCCTCAAGTGGATGACCTAAGGTTTATCAATCCGTGGGAGGCATAGGATGAAGATGGTCTCTCTCAAACAACCCCGCAACCAAATAATAAAGAGTCTCTTGTGTCCCCAACACACCCAATACAATGGTGAATTGTATAGGTGCACTAGTTCGCCAAGAGATGGTGATACAAGTGCAATATGGATGGTAGATATAGGTTTTTGTAATCTGAAAATATAAAACAGCAAGGTAACTAATGATAAAAGTGAGTGTAAGCGGTATTGCAATGATAGGAAACAAGGCCTAAGGTTCATACTTTCACTAGTGCAAGTTCTCTCAACAATAATAACATAATTAGATCATATAACTATCCCTCAACATGCAACAAAGAGTCACTCCAAAGTCACTAATAGCGGAGAACAAACGAAGAGATTATGGTAGGGTACGAAACCACCTCAAAGTTATCCTTTCTGATCAATCTATTCAAGAGTCCGTAGTAAAATAACACGAAGCTATTCTTTCCGTTCAATCTATCATAGAGTTCGTACTAGAATAAAACCTTAAGACACAAATCAACCAAAACCCTAATGTCACCTAGATACTCCATTGTCACCTCAAGTATCCGTGGGTATGATTATACGATATGCATCACACAATCTTAGATTCATCTATTCAAACTAACACATAGAACTTCAAAGAGTGCCGCAAAGTTTCTACCGGAGAGTCAAGACGAAAACGTGTGCCAACCCCTATGCATAGGTTCATGGGCGGAACCCGCAAGTTGATCACCAAAACATACATCAAGTGGATCACGTGATATCCCATTGTCAACGCAGATAAGCACAACAAGACATACATCAAGTGTTCTCAAATCCTTAAAGACTCAATCCGATAAGATAACTTCAAAGGGAAAACTCAATCCATTACAAGAGAGTAGAGGGGGAGAAACATCACAAGATCCAACTATAATAGCAAAGCTCGCGATACATCAAGATCGTACCACCTCAAGAACACGAGAGAGAGAGAGAGAGAGAGAGAGAGAGAGATCAAACACATAGCTCTTTGGTACATACCCTCGGCCCGAGGTGAACTACTCCCTCCTCGTCATGGAGAGCGTCGGGATGATGAAGATGGCCACGGTGAGGGATTACCCCCTCCGTGAGTCTTGAAACAGGTCCCGATTGGTTTTGTTGGCTACAAAGGCTTGCGGCGGAAATCCCGATCTATTATGTTCCCGATGTTTTTAGGGTATATGGACATATATAGGCGAAAGAAGTCGGTCGAGGAGCCACAAGGGGCCCACGAGGGTGGGGCGCGCCCGAGGGGCGGCGCGTCCCCGCCTCGTGGCCACCTCAAGCTTCCACAGCGTCTACTTCAAGTCTCCTGGATTGCTTCCATTCCAAAAATAACTCTCCCGAAGGTTTCATTCCGTTTGGACTCCGTTTGATATTCCTTTTCTGCGAAACACTGAAATAGGCAAAAAAAATAGAAACTGGCACTTGGCTCTAGGTTAATAGGTTAGTCCCAAAAATAATATAAAAGTGTATAATAAAGCCCATAAACATCCAAAACAGATAATATAATAGCATGGAACAATAAAAAATTATAGATACGTTGGAGACGTATCAACTACCACATGCCATCAGAAGCAAAAAAACTGACTGAAATTACCATGAAAAGTACAAACAGGAAGTGGTTACTTTAAAATAGGAAATATGAAACAAGCATGTGTTCAACTTTATTTAGTCTGTGTGCCAACTATCAATATAGACTTGTGCAACTACTTACAGGTATGTGAAAGAATCATGTGCAAAAAAATACAGACTTTGAGCAGAATTTCCAACTCACTTGAAGTTTCCCAAAAACACCGGGCGAAATCAAGTCCTTTTTCATTATCTTGTTGATTAGATTCTTGTCATAGGCATTGGCTCGAACTTCGCAGTGGCTTATTCGCAAATCAACCTCAAGTGCGTCAATGTAGAGAATCTGTACATGCACCATCCCCAAGAGATAAACAAAAAAAGGGAAAATAAACATATAAGAACATTGGTGATAAAAAGCACAAAAAACATCTAGAAAAAGGTGTGTCTAACAGAATACAATTAATTAGAGCTCACCATCAAATGACACAGGCAGCAACAGACTGTTTGCTTGTCCTCACCCATGTTGCGGAATGCTTCATTTATGTGGTCAGCAACAAATAAGCTCACATTGCTCTTCAACAGAACATCGGGTTCTAACACAGCGCTGTAACAACATGGGCTCAGAGAGAGACTAGTTGTAGGAGCTAAAAATGTGCTGAAAGCAATTTGGGTGGCCCGATGTGGTTGAACATCTCATTGAAAGCCTTAACAGACTCCTTTTCAACAATGTATTTCAGCCGCGGTCCTCTGTTTGGTAAACCAAAGTTCCTGTGCACACTAGCAGCATCTACTGGAATACTTCCCCTGCCTGGGAATACCAAAGCTGAACTGGTTGGGTCGTATGACTGGATTAGGAACTTCGTCAAGTCGGAAGGCAGTGTGTCTGCTAGGTTTACCAAACCTCCTAACATCTTCTCATATAAGAAAGATCTCTGAACAGGTGCCAAATTGTTGTTCACCTTCACAAATCTCCCTGGTGATGCCCTAATCCTTCCAGCTTGTGAACGCCACTGAGGAAGGTTTCCTTCGTTCCCTTCAACTCCAACTTCACCCACCTGAGACAAAAAAAGGAAATGAATACAGACAAATTGTGCTCCCGCAGCACACATATGTCTTCAACTGACCACGTAGTTGGTTGTTGTGCAACCACAGGTTGATTGTTGTGCAACTATTATACCTTATTGTGCAAACTAACATGTACACTCTCTGAAATTAAAAAAACTCTCCAAAAACGTAATTGGTTGTTGTGCAACCACGGGTTGATTGTTGTGCAACTATTATACCTTATTGTGCAACTGACATGTACACTCTCTGAAATTAAAAAAATTGTCCAAAAATGTATCATGATTTTGTGCATCTATGTGCTGAATTGGTGCCAACTTTCAAAAATGACAATAGGTAAGGAGATTCCAAAATCTATCATAAAAGAAAGACTAAAAACACTAAAACAACACTTTTCAGATTTGACATGGTAGTATACAACACTTTCAAATGCTGGTTAAACACAACAACCAAGTATATGCTTTTTCATATGCAACACTGAACAGCACAGGTGCCAACTAGTACCAACATACTGTGCAACTCAAAAAAGAAAACTACAAAAAAGGTACCTCATCAGCTTCTGTAGAGGTTGGGCCACCCCCATCAGATGACTTGCCTTTCCCTTTTGTTCTGGCTCGCTTTACAGCAGGGATGCAGTAGCATCCTCCACCTGCAAAAATAACCAAAATGATGCCTCATGTTAAAAAATGAAAATAAAAAAAAACAGAGAAAACAAAAAATAAAAAATTGAATTTATTTTACATAAACTCAAAATTGTTCATTGCGTATTCAAAACTTACCTCTACTTCATTACCACCATCGGGGTCGATACGAAGACCCCGCTGAGCAGGCCTTTTCCTGTTCCGCCGTATATACTTTGATGCAATCCTCTGCATGGCTCAATAGAAAAAAAAACAAAAAACAAGAACAGAAAAGAAAAAACAAGAAAACAAAACAAGCACATATATTCGATCATATTTGCTCCCTTTTGAGCTTATAGAAAACAACCTCTTCCCCACTTCCACCGGCATCTCCCTCTTCGGCCATTGTCACTGCAAAAAAAACAGATCTAGACAAAATCATTCTAACTGCACACACACAAAAAAAGTAGCTCAAAAGCACTAACAAAACTTGTTAAACAAATGCATAAAAAACTAGCATCCCACCACTAAGACATTTCAAACAGAATCCTATGCAAAGTAGACCCTGGTTTTGCCAAACATTGACCCTGGTTCTGCCAACTCAGATATGGCAATGCCGAGTCAAAAAATTCAAGAACACATATCCTAGCTGTGTCCAACTATTGGATCTAGATCTACCTGCTGGAAGCTGGTCCAATGCCAAGTATAAAACCTGCAGAACATAGATACCTGAATGTGTGCAACTATTGTACCTATAACTGCTAAAAATGTGTTTATGGCAGATGATGTGTGCAACTGATGCAGCTGATGTGTGCAACTGATGCACCTCATGTGTTCAACTGATGTGTGCAAGTGATGCACCTGATGTGTGCAACTGATGTAGCTGGAACTGCCAATTGGGTATCTGGACAAATGTCAAGTTTAAGCACGAAACTCGTTATGCAACTCCTATTTGTGCAACTGCCAACTACAAGATACTCGTTGTGCAACTGAGTAATGAAAACATTCACTCTGCAGCTACTATAGTGCAGTTGCCAACTGCAAACAAATCGTTGTGCAACTGGGCATGAAAAAATCGAACGGATTCAACTGCCATGGTGAAATATCTACCAACTAAAGTACCAACTAAAATGCAACGGTACCTAGGGTTTCGATTCACTTGTGCAAAAAAGGGCACGGACGCTAGATCTGCTGTCGGCTAAGCTTCCCCCACTACAGGCACTGCGGAGCGAGACTAGCGGGCGCGGCCTCCCGGCTACAGACAGGCGAGAGCGCAACGGTCGCGGCCTATGCACAACGACACGTGGCGACAGCACAACGGCACGCGGTGACAGCACAACGGCGCGCGGCCCAACACGGTGAGAGCGCTGCGGGCCTACCATGCTACAGACGCGCCGAGAGCGCTGCGGTCGCGGCCTCTGCGGCTACGAGCGCGGCGGAAGCAGTACGAGCACCACTTCCCCGCTATGGGCGCGGCGAGAGCGCAACGGGCGACACCTCTCCTACAACGACCGCCGCGGGAGCACTATGGGCGCGGCAAGAGCATAACGGCCCGTGGCCTCCATCTGTCTGACGCAGCCGAGATCGATGCGTCAGCGGGGAGAAGGAGCGGCGTGCCTCGGCCGGACGGCCTCGGTGGTGCTTCTCCCCTGCTGCGCCTCCGCACCTTTCGACGGCGTCGACGGCGAGATCCAATGGCGAACCCCGCAACGACCGGCAAATCGGGGAGGGGCACTACAAAAAAAAGACACATCCGTGACATTTTGGGCCGAACGAAATTTTTTTGTATAATACATATGACACTTCTATGACGATAATTGTGACAAAACCCGGTATCATCATAGATGTGGTGGGCTCCTACTTCTATGACAAAAAATCATGACAGAAAATGGGCTTTTCGTCACAGGCGGGCCGGAGACGCAGCCTGCATGACATTTTTGGGCCATCCATGACGGAAAAACCGTGGTAGAAGCGAGGGAGGAAAATTTAGGGAGTTCCGGTTACGGTGGGAGGTTGGGGGCGAGCGATGCGCGTTTCTCGTACTGCGTCTGTGGCGTGTGTGCGGCGTTAACTCTAACTAAACCCGGCGAGGCGTTGGGCTCTAATCGAACCCGGCGATTACTGCTGCGAGCTACGCATTCTTTGAACCCGGCGATCGATCGATGGCTGTTAGCTGAACCCGATCGGCGATTCGCCATCTTGATGCTAATCAAGCCGATCGATGCTTGCCTCTGGGATGAGCAGTGGCGTTGGGGGGTGGATGAAACGGTGGCGGTGGCATTTGCCTCTGGATGAACAGGACCCGTGGTGTGGAGGCTGGATGAACAATGAGCGGTGGAGGGGTGCCCGTGGAGGGTGGTTGAACAAGACCCCGTGGTGTGGAGGGCTGGATGAGCGATGAGCGGTGGAGGGGTGCCCGTGGAGGGGTGGTTGAACAGGAGCCGGTGGAGTAGCACGCAGTGGAGGCTGGATGAACATGAGCCCGTGGAGGCTGGACAAGGTCGACGGTGGAGATGAACAGTATCCCGTGGAGTCCCGTTTTGCGGTACGCCACACCCCTCCCGATGAACAGGACCCCGTTTCGACCGTAGCGCTCCAACACAAGTCCGTTTCGTCCGTTTTGCGGTCCGCCACACCCTCCCGATCAACGGGACCCCGCTTTGATCGTGGGAGGTCCGTTTCCTCCGCTTTTGCGGCACGCCACACCCCTCCCGATCAACAGGACCCCTGCTTGACCGTAGGAGGTCCGCTTCCTCCGCTTTGCAAGACGCCACACCCTCCCGATCAACAGGACCCGTTCGAGCGTGGGAGGTCCGTTTCCTCCGTTGTGTGATATGCGGGCCTCGTTTCCATCGCTGTTCCGTCCAAGCCCTCCCGATGAACACGACCACCCATTCCGTTACGAGCCAGCGGTTGGCTCCCACGCGTTCCGTTGCCTCTCGATGAACACGGCGCATTCCGTTGCCTCCCCATGAACATGACAACGACGCTGTTTCTCCGTTCCGACCCAGCCATGTACACGAGCCCTGGCCGTACGTACACATACGTGGCCGTATTTTCTTTCTTGCACCCTGGCCGATGTACGTACGTGTACATGCTACGTGCATGCCTCTACTACGACACGTGTGCGCCTTTACTACGACACGTGCGCGCCTCTACATCGACCAGTATGTACGTACACATTCGCGACCAGAATGACAACGCTACGTACGCTTCGACCAGGTGGGTCCCGACTGTCAGGCACTTCCTTGTGTACGAAGATGTAGCTGGTGGGTCCCAGCAGTCAGGGGGGCGAATCGTTTTTGCGGACGCACTTCCTTGCGTGCGAAGATGTAGCTGGTGGGTCCCAGCGGTCGAAGCGAATCGTTTTTGCGGACGCACTTCCTTGCGTGCGAAGGTGTAGCTGGTGGGTCCCAGCAGTCAGGAGGGAAACGTTTTTTTCGCAAAATACGGTGGCCCGTCTGGTGGGTCCTTGCTGTCAGGCGGAGGAATCATTATTTTTCACGTAATAAGGAGGCACTTCCTTGCTGCGTCCGTGGACCCAGTTGTCAGCCTCTCCACGTACAGTCCACGTCTGATGGAAGTCGTTCCTTGACCACGTTGACCACGCCGCGACGAGAGCACCAGGGCGGTGGACGACGGCGAGGCCTAGGAAGGGGACGATGCGGAGCCGGTGAAGACGCCGCAATGGATGCCCACGCGGAGAGGAGTATGAGGGTACACTCGTTCGGCTGCGGTGTGAGGCTGCCATCGCCGCAGGGCCTGGCCAGCGATGGGAATAGTAGGGGGCGGTGAGGCCTCCGCGGCAGCACAACCAGCCACGAGAGGCAGGATCAGGTGGCACGACCAGCGCTACTTTGGGCGGCTAGAGCAAGAAGACCAGAGGTTGAAGAATCACTATGGCCGTTGGATGGACATCATACGGTCACTGTAGCTAGAATCGTTCATATTGACTAAGTTGACAAAGCCCTCCGTCCCCGTCAACTTAGTAGGCCCACAAGTCAGCCACCCGCCAAGGTGGGTCCCAGCTAGCAGGGGGAGTATTCATTTTTTGGTGCGTAATAAAGAGGCACTTCCGGTGGGTCCGAGCTGACAGCGGGGGGAACGTTATTTTTTCATGAAATACGATGGCCCGTCCGGTGGGTCCCAGCAGTCAGGGGGGAAATGTTTTTTTGCAAAATAAGGTGGCTCGTCCGGTGGGTCCCTGCTGTCAGGTGGAGGAATAATTATTTTGCGTGTAATAAGGAGGCACTTCCTTGCGGCCGCCGTGGACCCAGCTGTCAGCCTCTCCACGTCTGATTACTCTTAGATGGAAGTCGCTCGTTGACCACGTTGACCACGCCGCGCCGACATCACCAGGGCGGTGGACGACGGCGATGCCTAGGAAGGGGACGACGTGGAGCCGGGGAAGACGCAGCAGTGGAAGCCCACGCGGAGAGGAGTACGAGGGTTCACTGGTTCGGCTGCGGTGTGAGGCTCCGTCGCCCGCGAGAATAACGAGGTGTGGGTGAGTGGAGGGATGGCACGGCGGCGGTGGGAGTAGTATGGGGGCGGTGAGGCCTCCGCGGCAGCACAGCCAGCCACGAGAGGCAGGAGCAGGCGGCACGACCGGCGCTGCTTTTGGGCGGCTGGACCAAGAAGACCAGAGGTTGAAGAAGCACTACGGCGGTTGGATGGACATCATACGGTCATTGAAGCTAGAATCGTTTATATTGACTAAGTTGACAAAGCCCTTGGTACGCTCCAACTTAGTAGGCCCACAGGTCAGCCTCCGAAAGGGTGCGCCCCAGATGTCAGGGGGAGGAATCATTTTTGGGCGGCGAAGCTAAGAATATCCGAGATTGAAGAAGAAGCGCGACATCTGTTGGATAGACATCCAACGACCCTTCTTTGCTAGAACCGTCTGTTGACTATAATAAGTTGACAAAGCCTTGCATACGCGTCAACTTATTTTTTTAGGGGACGTGTCACTTAGTAGGCCCACAAGTGTGTGGCAGAGAACTTATAGCCCATTTGCGTTTTGTAAGAATGAATGGAATTTACAACAGCCCATTTACAGTTTTTTAAAAGTACATCCCATTTTATAGCTAGGACAATGATTAATAATTTCAACCAACCATTGAAGAAAGAATTCAATAAAATTTCCCACATTTTGATGGGATCCGAAGTATTTTTATCCCGAAATTTCTAGTCAGATTAAATATAAATTTGTATTACATAAAAATCCAACAAAACATTGCACGCGCAACAATGAAAATTTAAGATTTTCAAAATCCATAAATAATATTTTATAAACTAATTTCGTGTTTGGTGCATTCTTTTATAGTTCTTGCCAGTTTTTATAATTACATCCCATTTATTATTTTTTAAAGCCCGTTTTCCTGTTAAGCCTAATGCATCCCTCCTAGGAAAGATTTGTAGCCCAGCGGGGCGGAGAATAACAAGTTGACTTTGCCTGGGTATTCCTCAAAAAGACGTATAGCTGGGCTAGCCATTTTCATCTTGAAAACATTAGTATCTGGGCTGGATATCGGCACTGGGCTAGGCAGACCCACAGTCCATTTAATACCACGCTCTCCTCTGAACAACAACGAAATCATCGCCAAGAAAACTCTGCGGTGCTCACGCCTCAAAAACACAACATCGCCGAGCTGCTTGGTCCCGGTATCGGCCGCACCTTGTGCAATTCTCTCGTTTATATTGACTACATAGGTTGACAATGGTGTGGGACCGTGATGTCGTGAAACCAGGAGAAAGCAAATATATATAGTTGTACATAATAAGGAGGCACTTGCGTACGTACGGCTATGGCCCTAGTGGGTCCCTAGTGTCATCCAGTCAAAATAAAGTCATCTCCTGAATCCTCATGTTCGTTGACCATGTTAACAATGCTCCTGATGCCAGTATCTAGCGGAATAAAAATACGGTCTTCAAATAAAATAGTGCTACCTCTTGGTGGAGATAACACCCCGGTTGTACATGCACGAGAACCAGCCCTACCACACATTACCCAAACTCTCACAGATTGTACCCCTACTGCGATGGACAGAGTGTTGGGGAACGTAGTAATTTCAAAAAAAAATCCTACGCACACGCAGGATCATGGTGATGCATAGCAACGAGAGGGGTGAGTGTTGTCTACGTACCCTCGTAGACCATAAGCGGAAGCGTTATGACAACGCGGTTGATGTAGTCGTACGTCTTCACGATCCGACCGATCCAAGCACCGAACGTACGGCACCCCCGAATTCAGCACACGTTCAGCTTGACGATGGCGATCCCGGACTCGATCCAAAGCAAAGTGTCGGGGATGAGTTCCGTCGGCCTGACGGCAGGCGTGGTGACGATGATGATGCTCTACCGGTGCAGGCTTCGCCTAAACTCCATGACGATATGACCGAGGTGGAATATGGTGGAGGGGGGCACCGCAAACGGCTAAGGAACGATCCGTAGATCAACTTGTGTGTCTATGAGGTGCCCCCATGCCCCCGTATATAAAGGAGCAAGGGGGGGTGCGGCCGGCCCTAGGAGGAGGCGCGCCGGAGGAGTCCTACTCCCACCGGGAGTAGGACTTCCCCCTTTCCTAGTTGGACTAGGACTTGGGGGGGAAGGAGGAGAGGGGGAAAAGGAAAGGGGGGCGCCGCCCCCCCTCCTTGTCCTATTCGGACTTGGGGGGGGGGGAGGGGCGCGCGGCTGCCCCTTGGCCCCTTCTCCTCTTTCTCCACTAGGCCCACTAAGGCCCATTAGGTCATCGGGGGGTTCCGGTAACCTCCCGGTACTCCGGTAAAATGCCGATTTCACCCGGAACACTTCCGATGTCCAAACATAGGCTTCTAATATATCAATCTTTATGTCTCGACCATTTCGAGACTCCTCGTCATGTCCGTGATCACATCCAGGACTCCGAACAAACTTCGGTACATCAAAACTTATAAACTCATAATGAAACTGTCATCGTAACGTTAAGCGTGCGGACCCTACGGGTTCGAGAACTATGTAGACATGACCTAGAACTATTCTCGGTCAATAACCAATAGCGGAACCTAGATGCCCATATTGGTCCATACATATTCTACGAAGATCTTTATCGGTCAAACCGCATAACAAAATACGTTGTTCCCTTTGTCATCGGTATGTTACTTGCCCGAGATTTGATCTTCGGTATCCAATACCTAGTTCAATCTAGATTCTTGGCAAGTCTCTTTACTCGTTATGTAATGCATCATTCCGTAACTAACTCATTAGCTACATTGCTTGCAAGGCTTATAGTGATGTGCATTACCGAGAAGGCCAGAGATACCTCTCCGACAATCGGAGTGACAAAACCTAATCTCGAAATACGCCAACCCAACATGTACCTTTGGAGACACCTGTAGTACTCCTTTATAATCACCCAATTACATTGTGACGTTTGGTAGCACCCAAAGTGTTCCTCTGGTAAACGGGAGTTGCATAATCTCATAGTTACGAGGAACATGTATAAGTCATGAAGAAAGCAATAGCAATATACTAAACGATCAAGTGCTAGGCTAACGGAATGGGTCATGTCAATCACATCATTCTCCTAATGATGTGATCCATTAATCAAATAACAACACATGTCTATGGTTAGGAAACATAACCATCTTTGATTAATGAGCTAGTCAAGTAGAGGCATACTAGTGACTATATGTTTGTCTATGTATTCACACATGTATCATGTTTTCGCTAATACAATTCTAGCATGAATAATAAACATTTATCATGATATGAGGAAATAAATAATAACTTTATTATTGCCTCTAGGGCATATTTCCTTCAGTCTCCCACTTGCACTAGAGTCAATAATCTAGATTACACAAGAATGATTCTAACACCCATGGAGTCTTGGTGTTGATCATGTTTTGCTCGTGGAAGAGGCTTAGTCAGCGGGTCTGCAATATTCAGATCCGTATGTATCTTGCAAATCTCTATGTCTCCCACCGGACTTGGTCCCGGATGGAATTGAAGCGTCTCTTGATGTGCTTGGTCCTCTTGTGAAATCTGGATTCCTTTGCCAAGGCAATTGCACCAAGATTGTCACGGAAGATCTTCATTGGTCCCGATGCACTAGGTATGACACCTAGATCGGAAATGAACTCTTTCATCCAGACTCCTTCATTTCTTTGCTTCAAGCAGCTATGTATTCCGCTTCACATGTAGATCACCTTACGGCGCTTTGTTTAGAACTGCACCAACTAACAGCTCCACCGTTTAATAAAAACACGTATCCGGTTTTGCGTTTAGAATCGTCCGGATCGATTGTCAAAGCTTGCATCGACGTAACCATTTACGACTAGCTCTTTGTCACCTCCATATACGAGAAACATATCCTTAGTCCTTTTCGTGTATTTCGGGATGTTCTTGACCGCTGTCCTGATCCACTCCTAGATTACTTTGGTACCTTCACTGCCAAGCTTATTGCTAAGCATACATCAGTGCAGTACACAGACATTGCATACATGATAGAGCCTATGGCTGAAGCATAGGGAACATCTTTCATTTTCTCTCTATCTTCTGCTGTGGTCGGGCATTGAGTTTGACTCAATTTCACACCTTGTAATACAGGTAAGAATCCTTTCTTTGCACGATCCATTTTGAACTTTTCAAAACTTTATCAAGGTATGTGCTTTGTGAAAGTCCAATTAAGCGTCTTGATCTATCTCTATAGATCTAGATGCCCAATATGTAAGCAGCTTCACCGAGGTCTTTCATTGAAAAACTTTTATTCAAGTATCCTTTTATGCTATCCAGAAATTCTATATCATTTCCAATCAATAATATGTCGTCCACATATAATATCGTAAATGCTACAAAGCTCCCACTCACTTTCTTGTAAATACAAAGCTTCTCCAAAAGTCTCAGATAAAACCATACACTTTGATCACACTATCAAAGCGTTTATTCCAACTCTGAGAGGCTTGCACTGCACCATAAATTGATCATTGGAGCTTGCACACTTTGTTAGCACCTTTTGGATCAACAAAACCTTCTGGTTGCATCATATACAACTCTTCTTCTAGAAATCCATTCAAGAATGCAGTTTTGACATCCATTTGCCAAATTGCATAATTATAAAATGCAGCAATTGCTAACATGATTCGGACAGACTTAAGCATCGCTACGGGTGAGAAAGTCTCATCGTAGTCAACCCCTTGAACTTGTCGAAAACCTTTCGCAACAAGTCGAGCTTTATAAACAGTTATATTACCATCAGCGTCAGTCTTCTTCTTAAAGATACATTTATTTTCTATTGCTTGCCAACCATCGGGCAAGTCAACCAAAGTCCACACTTTGTTCTCATACATGGATCCCATCTCAGATTTCATGGCTTCAAGCCATTTTGCGGAATCTGGGCTCACCATCGCTTCTTCATAGTTCGTAGGTTCACCATGATCTAGTAGCATGACTTCCGAATAGGATTACCGTACCACTGCAGTGCGGATCTTACTCTAGTTGATCTACGGTTCAAGAACAACTTGATCTCAAGTTTCATGATCATCATCATTAACTTCCTCACTAATTGGTGTAGGTGTCACAGAACCGATTTACGTGATGAACCACTTTCCAATAAGGGAGCTGGTACATTACCTCATCAAGTTCTACTTTCCTCCCACTCACTTCTTTCGAGAGAAACTCCTTCTCTAGAAAGGATCCATTCTTAGCAACGAATGTCTTGCCTTCGGATCTGTGATAGAAGGTGTACCCAACTGTCTCCTTTGGGTATCCTATGAAGACACATTTTCTGATTTGGGTTCAAGCTTATCGGGTTGAAGTTTTTCACATAAGCATCGTAGCCCCAAACTTTCGTAAGCGACAACTTTGGTTTCTTGCCAAACCATAGTTCATAAGGAGTCGTCTCAACGGATTTTGATGGTGCCCTATTTAACGTGAATGCGGCCGTCTCTAAAGCATAACCCCAAAACGATAGCGGTAAATCGGTAAGAGACATCATAGACCGCACTATATCTAGTAAAGTACGATTACGACGTTCGGACACACCATTACGCTGTGGTGTTCCAGGTGGCGTTAGTTGCGAAACTATCCCGCATTGTTTCAAATGTAGACCAAACTCGTAACTCAAGTATTCTCCTCCACGATCAGATTGTAGAAACTTTATTTTCTTGTTACGATGATTTTCAACTTCACTCTGAAATTATTTGAACTTTCCAAATGTTTCAGATTTATGCTTCATTAAGAAGATATACTCGTATCTGCTTAAATCATTTGTGAAGGTGAGAAAATAACGATATCCGCCACGAGCTTCAACATTCATCGGACCACATACGTCTGTATGTATGATTTCCAAATAATCTGTTGCTCTCTCCATAGAACCGGAGAACGGTGTTTTAGTCATCTTGCCCATGAGGCACGGTTCGCAAGTACCAAGTGATTCATAATCAAGTGGTTCCAAAAGTCCATCGAGATGGAGTTTCTTCATGCGCTTTACACCGATATGACCTAAACGGCAAGCTACAAATAAGTTGCACTATCATTATCAATTCTGCATCTTTTGGCTTCGACATTATGAATATGTGTATCACTACTATCGAGATTTAATAAAATAGACCACTCTTCAAGGGTGCATGACCATAAAAGATATTACTCATATAAATAGAACAACCATTATTCTCGATTTAAATGAATAACCGTCTCGCATCAAACAAGATCCGGATATAATGTTCATGCTCAACACCGGCACCAAATAACAATTATTTAGGTCTAAAACTAATCCCGAAGGTAGATGTAGAGGTAGCGTGCCGACCGCGATCACATCGACTTTGGAACCCGTTCCCATGCGCATCGTCACCTCGTCCTTGGCGATGCTCGCTTATTCGTAGTCCTTGTTTCGAGTTGCAAATATTAGCAATGTAACCAGTATCAAATACCGGTGCTACTACGAGCTCTAGTAAGGTACACATCAATAACATGTATATCACATATACCTTTGTTCACCTTGCCATCCTTCTTATCCGCCAAATACTTGGGGCAGTTCCGCTTCGGTGACCAGTTTGCTTGCGGTAGAAGCACTTTCGGTTTCAGGCTTAGGTCCAGACTTGGGTTTCTTCTCTTGAGCAGAACTTGCTTGCTGTTCTTTTGAAGTTCCCTTCTTCTTGCCTTTGCCCTTTTTCTTGAAACTAGTGGTCTTGTTGACCATCAACACTTGATGCTCCTTCTTGATTTCTACCTCCGCAGCTTTTAGCATTGCGAAGAGCTCGGAATTGTTTTGTTCATCCCTTGCATATTATAGTTCATCACGAAGCTCTTGTAGCTTGGTGGCGATGATTGGAGAATTCTGTCAATGACACTATCATCCGGAAGATTAACTCCAGCTTGAATCAAGTGATTATTATACCCGGACATTTTGAGTATATGCTCACCTTGTAACTATTCTCCTCCATCTTGCAGCTATAGAACTTATTGGAGACTTCATATCTCTCAATCCGGGCATTTGCTTGAAATATTAACTTCAACTCCTGGAACATCTCATATGCTCCATGACGTTCAAAACATCGTTGAAGACCCGGTTCTAAGCCGTAAAGCATGGCACATCGAACTATAGAGTAGTCATCGACTTTGCTCGCCGGACATTCACAACTTCGGCGTTGCTCTGCAGCAGGCACGGCACCCGGCGGTGCTTCCAGGGCGTAATTCTTCCATGCAGCAATGAGGATAATCCTCAAATTACGGACCCGATCCGTGTAATTTCTACCATCATCTTTCAACTTTGCTTTCTCAAGGAACATTTAAATTCAACGGAACAACAAGACGAGCCATCTATCTACAACAAACATAGATAATCAAAATACTATCGTGTACTAAGTTCATGATAAATTTAAGTTCAATTAATCATATTACTTAAGAACTCCCACTTAGACGAGACATCTCTCTAGTCATCTAAGTGATCACGTGATCCAAATCAACTAAACCATAACCGATCATCACGTGAGATGGAGTAGTTTTCAATGGTGAACATCACTATGTTGATCATATCTACTATATGATTCACGCCGACCTTTCGGTCTCCGTGTTCGAGGCCATATCTGCATATGCTAGGCTCGTCAAGTTTAACTCGAGTATTCTGCGTGTGCAAAACTGGCTTGCACCCGTTGTAGATGGACGTGAGCTTATCACACCCGATCATCACGTGGTGTCCAGGCACGACGAACTTTGGCAACGGTGCATACTCAGGAGAACACTTCTTGATAATTTTTAGTGAGAGATCATCTTAAAATGCTACCGTCAATCAAAGCAAGATAAGATGCATAAAGGATAAACATCACATGCAATCAATATAAGTGATATGATATGGCCATCATCATCTTGTGCTTGTGATCTCCATCTCCAAGCACCGTCGTGATCACCATCGTCACCGGCGCCGACACCTTGATCTCCATCGTAGCATCGTTGTCGTTCGCCCATCTATTGCTTCTCTCGACTATCGCTACCGCTTAGTGATAAAGTAAAGCAATTACAGGGCGTTTGCATTTCATACAATAAAGCGACAACCATATGGCTCCTGCCAGTTGCCGATAACTTCGGTTACAAAACATGATCATCTCATACAAGAAAATATAGCATCACGTCTTGACCATATCACATCACAACATGCCCTGCAAAAACAAGTTAGACGTCCTCTACTTTGTTGTTGCAAGTTTTACGTGGCTGCTACGGGCTGAGCAAGAACCGTTCTTACCTACGCATCAAAACCACAACGATAGTTTGTCAAGTTGGTGATGTTTTAACCTTCGCAAGGACCGGCGTAGCCACACTCAGTTCAACTAAAGTGAGAGAGACAGACACCCGCCCGGTCACCTTTAAGCACGAGTGCTCATAGCGGTGAAACCAGTCTCGCGTAAGCGTCTGGCGTAATGTCGGTCCGGGCCGCTTCATCTCACAATACCGCCCGAACCAAAGTATGACATGCTTTGGTAAGCGGTATGACTTGTATCGCCCACAACTCACTTGTGTTCTACTCGTGCATATGACATCTACGCATAAAACCAGGCTCGGATGCCTTTGTTGGGGAACGTAGTAATTTCAAAAAATTCCCTACGCACGCAGGATCATGGTGATGCATAGCAACGAGAGGGGAGAGTGTTGTCTACGCACTCGTAGATCGTGGCGGAAGCGTTATGACAACGCTGTTGATGTAGTCGTGCGTCTTCACGATCGACCGATCCAAGCACCGAACATACGGCACCTCCGAGTTCGACACGTTCACCGATGGCGATCCCGGACTCCGATCCAACAAAGTGTCGGGGATGAGTTCCGTCGGCATGACGGCGTGGTGACGATGATGATGCTCTACGGCCAAGCAGGCTTCGCCTAAACTCCGCGACGATATGACCGAGGTGGAATATGGTGGAGGGGGCACCGCACACGGCTAAGGAACGATCCGTAGATCAACTTGTGTGTCTATGGGGTGCCCCCTGCCCCGTGATATAAAGGAGCAAGGCGTGCGGCCGGACCTAGGAGGAGGCCGGAGGAGTCCTACTCCCACCGAGTAGGACTTCCCTTCCTAGTTGGACTAGGACTTGGGGGAAGGAGGAGGGGAAAAGGAAAGGCGCCGCCTCCTTGTCCTATTCGGACTTGGGGGAGGCGGCTGCCCCTTGGCCCCTTCTCCTCTTTCTCCACTAGGCCCACTAAGGCCCATTAGGTCACCGGTGTTCCGGTAACCTCCCGTACTCGGTAAAATGCCGATTTCACCGGAACACTTCCGATGTCCAAACATAGGCTTCCAATATATCAATCTTTATGTCTCGACCATTTCGAGACTCCTCGTCATGTCCGTGATCACATCCGGGACTCCGAACAAACTTCGGTACATCAAAACTTATAAACTCATAATAAAACTGTCATCGTAACGTTAAGTGTGCGGACCCTACGGGTTCGAGAACTATGTAGACATGACCTAGAACATTCTTGGTCAATAACCAATAGCGGAACCTGGATGCCCATATTGGTTCCTACATATTCTACGAAGATCTTTATCGGTCAAACCGCATAACAACATACGTTGTTCCCTTTGTCATCGGTATGTTACTTGCAGAGATTTGATCGTCGGTATCCAATACTTAGTTCAATCTCATTACTGGCAAGTCTCTTTACTCGTTACGTAATGCATCATTCCATAACTAACTCATTAGCTACATTGCTTGCAAGGCTTATAGTGATGTGCATTACCGAGAAGGCCCAGAGATACCTCTCCGACAATCGGAGTGAAAAAACCTAATCTCGAAATACGCCAACCCAACATGTACCTTTGGAGACACCTGTAGTACTCCTTTATAATCACCCGATTCACGTTGTGACGTTTGGTAGCACCAATTGTTCCTCACGTAGCAGGGAGTTGCATAATCTCATAGTTACAGGAACATGTATAAGTCATGAAGAAAGCAATAGCAATATACTAAAGCGATCAAGTGCTAGGCTAACGGAATGGGTCATGTCAATCACATCATTCTCCTAATGATGTGATCCCATTAATCAAATAACAACACATGTCTATGGTTAGGAAACATAACCATCTTTGATTAATGAGCTAGTCAAGTAGAGGCATACTAGTGACTATATGTTTGTCTATGTATTCACACATGTATCATGTTTCCGGTTAATACAATTCTAGCATGAATAATAAACATTTATCATGATATGAGGAAATAAATAATAACTTTATTATTGCCTCTAGGGCATATTTCCTTCACAGAGAACCAGCTTCACCCAATCTAACCCCAACCCCAGCCGATAGTAACCCAGTTCCTGTTGACACAACACCATCTCCACCACCGAGCTCCCAAACAAGAGCAGTTAGTAAGGCAGCTCCAGTGCCCAAAGGGTTAGTACTATCACGGCGAACCCCAACTCCACCAGTTAGTACGCCTATTCCTATGGAGGAAGCACAACCAGCCAGTCGTAGTTTAGCATCTATCGCATTTGATGTTGTTAAAACGTATGTGCGTATCTTCCCATCTTGGAAATATTATCTTGAAGATGAAGGAAAATGCCGATTCACAGTGTTTGTCTAGGAGTTATGTGTAAGTAATGTTATTCATGGCAATTACTTTGCTTCGTTCGATACATCCTACCTCCATGATGGTTATAATACAAAGAATTTTCCCATTTTCTCTATAGAGAAGGACCAATTTGGAAACTCGGGATGAGGTAACCTGTGCTAATACCTCTGCTATCTTCAAGAATGCTTGGTTGTAGTATCAGAATTACCTGAAGAAAACGTACTTCACTGGCAAAGAAACTCATCAAATTCCCTTACGTTCTCCTAAGACACATTTACTGGACCATGACTGGGAACGCCTTGTTCTGTACTGGTCCCGAACCAAGAATGTGGTAAGGTCTATGAGCTCATTTTCTATTTTTAAGTATTTTATTCTTGCGTCTTCTTTGTACTCTGTTCATGTAGAACAAGTGTCTAAACCTCAAGAACAATTGTTCTAATTTAAGATTCCATTGCTATCATAGTTCAAAAAAAGCGCTAGGCGTTAATTGTGTGTTTTGCCACCGCCTTGCGCTTCTTGACCAAAGCACATGCTTATGCTTGCGATTATGCACAGATTATGCGTAGTTATGCGCATGCGTTTTGCCAACGCCTAGAGCCTAAGCGGCTTAAGCTTCGCTTAAGGCGCCTTTTTAACTATGATTGATTTGCTCTTGTATCACCTTTTCTTGATACAAACTTATTTTTAAACTGAAGGATCCAATCGAAACTCCAATGGCATAGCAGGTATGTTCACGCATGTTTCTTTAACAGGTTTGCTCTTATTAATAGCTCTTTTGATTTCAATTTCAATTGTGTATACAGTTGACTTTCATATCATGCACATTACTAGCATCACAACAGAGCCAATAGTGTTGTTGTACATGTAGACCCGTGGTACCCATTTGAAATCTTGTTGCGCCCTGTAGTTTCCCACGCTTTGTATTTTTTCACTGCTGCTTTGTCTTGAACTGATATGATTTGAACTGTGTCTCTATTTTGATTTGCCAAGACAATGCAGTGACCATAGGACATATATATATGTTTGTTCGATGCTTTTATTATGTACTAGTACTTGGCAATAGAAGACTTGGTAGTTTAATCCTTTCCACCTTACTAATGAACTGGTTCACCGAAATGAGTTTCATATACTAGTACATGCTAAACTTGTTATGTGTCTCGCTTGTTTCTTCTTTTATAATCTTGTAAATATTGGGGAAGAGTGCCTTATTAAGCAATGGTAAAGGAAGTAATGCGAGATAAGGTTCAGATAGTGACACATCCTTGTTGGTCTCCAACAAAGTCGATAAAACAGCTAAGGAAGACTATCTTGAAGACAATGAGACAACCCCAAAGTTACTCTTGGTTTAGTGTTCGAGTTCTTGGCCACTACCGCTTGCACAAGCTATTCAAACTCATTGTTCAATCAGTTCCGTTTCTTGAGTCTCAACTACAAGGTGAAAGACATCGATCGGTGTCTTTGCGACAAGAAGCGGAAGGATCATGAAGTCCCCGGAGCATTCAGATGCATACTTTCCGGTGCAATGACAAGCGTTGGAGGATTTTAGCGCCAAACAGGACAAAGCTAATCAGCTTGCTAAGCTTATTTCCAAAGCATGGTGGATACCGAGGATAACGTTTCTTGAGCTCTTCGGTTGTTTCGATTATGCTCTTGTTTTTTCTTGCCAGCGTTTATTTGCTTTGGTGGCTAATTTTGACGGCCAAAGTGTATGTAATATCTTTGCTTTGTTCCTTATATTTGCTTTGGTGGCGAACTTTGATGCCAGTGGATGTAATATGTGTAATAAGCGGTAATAGGCTAGCGTTAATTGTTTGCTTATTTATTTCCTTATTGTCTTGTTTAGTTGTTTGCTTGTAGTCACTGCAGCTTCTTTTTACGTGTTTTTCTAGTGGCCACAATAGCCTATTTTTGGTAACTAGGCCAAAATAATCATGGCAACACACGGACGGTTGTAACCATGGGCCTCCTGCAGTCAGTATGATCCATGGTCCTTCGTCCGTGTAGGATCCATTGGCCTTCTATACGGGCCGTAGGATCCATCGGCCTTGTATACGGGCCTTAGGGTCCATGGGCCTTCTACGGGCCGTAGGGTCCATGGGCCTTCTATGGGCCGTACGATCCATGGGCCTTCTACGGGCCGTACGATCCATGGGCCTTCTACGGGCCGTACTATCCATGGGCCTCATACGGGTCGTAGGATCCATGGGCCTTCTACAGGGCGTATCAATTTCGCCAATCATGGGCCGTACTATTCATGGACCATAACGGGCCGTTAATAGGCCGTGTTTGATAACTCTATGAAAACAGCCCAACGGGTTTTTTTACATGAAAACGGCCCAACGTATTAACGGTCCGCAAATGGGCCGACTGTAACGACGGGCTGAATTTGGCCCACAAGCAGAAAATGTCAGTAACGGCCGTATGTAACCGAATGCTGCAAATGAGCCCAAGAATCAATGGGCCTTGAGAAGGTCGAAAGATAACTTGGGCTGGAAACGGCCCAATGGAATAACGGGTCGTTAATGGGTATAAAGTGATACCTTTGTTCATTACGGGTCGGTTCACCACGGGCCGTTAATGGGCCAAGAGTTACAAAGGTCCTCATATGGGCGAAAGAAGTCATGGGCCACACATGGGCCGAAGTTAAAGCGGGCTGAATCATATGGGGACGGCCCGGATGACGCCATCGGGCCTAATTCGGATAGGGCGTAACGGGCCTGGGTTAGCGGGTCAGTAAATGGGCTATATGGGAACAGTGCCGTTAACGGGCTTAGGTGGGCGGGCCGCCACCTTTGACCAAGTCAAACGGGCCGCCTTTTCACGAGAATGGGCCTCTGTTGGGCGTGCCACGTGTCGCCGTATCATAGGCGACTTCGGTCCAATGAATGGATGACATCTGTCCCAACGGTGAGCCGACATCGTGTTTCCTCCGACCAATGATGATTTTACACGTGGAAAATCCCCATTGGTCGGTCGTTAACGGGTTATCGGATCCAAAACCCGACCCGATAGCTTAACGGCGTTCCGTTATGGTGGATGCCACGTGTCGGTCACCCTTGACGAAAAGCACTTCGCGGACGCGATTTATCGTCATGGAAGTGGACACTTCCGTGATGATAATTTTGGTAATGTCATGGAACACTTCTACGACAAAGACAGGTATGACTATCTTGATTCTGTCATAAATTTGTCATGGATGTACATGCATGACAAAAAACGTGACCTACTGTGACAAACACGTATCATCACGGAAGTGTATTTTTTTTATAGTGGGGATGGGAGGGGAGAGGGGAATGGAGCGGTGACAGGTGGTGGATGGGGGGACGGAGGAAGTGGCACGAAATTCGAAACTGCCCACCGCCCACTACTTTGTCTACGTTCACTAACAGATGTACTCTCCCAGTCAATGACATGGCGGGCCCACCGGGGGGTTGCGCGACGCCGCCTCGGCACAACCGGGCCAGGTGTGCGGGAGATGCGGCGCGCCCAAAAACCGCCCTGAAAACCGACAAAAAACCCCCTGCGACGCACGACCACACGATCCAGGCCATCACACGCCATCGCGCGGCCGCTCGAGGAGCACTGCGAGCGCATGCGCACTAATATGTATTTAGGAAAAAGGAAATAATATCTTTCATGTGAACTAGAAGTGCTAAAAAGGATGCTGCTAATTAATCATTTCACGTGATCTCTTGTCATATGATGGGTGTCTGCATGCCTCCTGCACACCTTGTCTTTTGTGTAATAATTTTGGGTTTTCAAAATTTTAAAAAGCCATATCTTTCAAACCGTGTATCGGAATTCAGATCCGTTTTCACCATTGGAACCCTTGTGACGTGCTCTTCGAAACTAGATCCCGCATGAGTATGTTTCAACAAATTTTTTTGGGTGCCAACTAAGTCCCTCGTTTATGTAACTGCCTAACAGTCGATGTGCAACTACCTGACATTGGATGTGCAACCTTTTGTCTACTCCGTGGAAGTATAGTTTTCATTGATGGCACGTCTACTCCCAAACTACCTCCTCCTAGTGAGATGTTCAAATTCGTGTTTTGCCTAGGCCAACTGCCTAGTAGTTCATGTTCAACTTTTTCCCTACTCGTGATTGTGCTTTCACTGTTTGCTGCATCAGCCAATTGTCTAGCAGTGGATGTGCAGCTTCGGATATTGTCACCGCCAATTGTCTACCAGTGATGTGCAACTATCCCTCATACCTCATGGATGTGTAATTTCCTTATTAGCACTCGAAAACACCCGTCTAGTGGGATGTGCAACTTTAGCGCCCCGTTTATATGCAACTTTTACTACCCTCGTGAGTATGTGACTTTTCACTACCCTCATGAATATGGAATTTTCACCATCCAATTATCTCTGCTTGTGAGATGTGCAACTTTATATGTTGCTCCGGCCAACTGCCTAGCAGATTTTGTGCAACTCCATTTGTTACCCCGCCAACTAAAACTACATATCCACAAGTAGGGAGGGAAAGGAGTTGCACATTTAGTAATAGGAAGTTGGCTCGAACAACAGACTAAGTTGCACATATCACTAGCAGGGAAGGAGGGCAGGGTGTGTCAACTGTAAAAAAACTACACATCCACGAGTAGGACAAGGGTTGTACATCGACTACTACATAATTGGTCGGGACAGTAGACTAGTTGCACATCAAATTTTCATGGTTGCTAGGTTGTAACCTCATGTGAAGTTAGATCATGCAGCTTAAAAAACTGGTTTTGAAAAAAATTGCACCATGTAGTATTAAAGTTGCACAATGCAGTACTGAAGTTGCACAATATAGCGTCAAAGTTGGCATCAAGAAAATTTCGTCGAAACATACCCATGCGGTATCTAGTTTCAAAGATCTCGTCGCGAAGAATCTAAGGGTGAAGACGGATCTGAATTCCAACGCATGATTTAAAAGATAAGACTTTTTAAAAATTCAGAAAACCGAAATAATTGTACATGAACCTATTTCTTTCAAATCGAACTAACCAGTATGAAGGCATTTTAATACTATAATAATGACATGCACTAGTAGACAAAAAATAACTTATGCATGGCTGTAAAGGCCGGCCGTTTATTTCCAACAAAAAGTGTGCGTGCACTTTAAAGAATTTGGAAAGGTTTTAGGTAGGAGTTTTTTCAGGGAAGGTTTTAGGCAGGGGTTTTTTAGTAGTACATAAAAAAAGCTAGCATGCCGGCCCAATAGCCCGTGTGCCTGGCCCGACACTTCATAATCAGGCCGTGCTGGCATGTGGGGGACCTCCTATCTGCCGCAGAATGCGGCAGACTGGAGGGGCTTCGCACAGGGGGTGCTTCGTTTGGGCCAGCCCATGAAGGAGCAGCTACTGGCGTAAAATACAACGCAAAGAACTGAGGGCGGCTGGAGAACCGAACTCGAGACCTCCCATTTAGTACCTGCATGCGCTAGCCATTGCACCACTACGCGTTCTTCGCAAATGTTAAGCAGCAAACACTATAAGAACATAATCCATGATAGATCTAAACTTTTTTAGAAGTTCGAACGCAGTTCATCCTTTTCTTTTCAGGAAAAACGCAATTCATTTTCTAAACCTGTATCTTTTTTTGAACGCGGACAATCCCAAAAATAGCGAATAATTATTTTAAAATGTTGAACAATTTTTACTGAACAAATTTTTGAAAAACAGCAAAGTTTTTTTTGTAATGTTGAACAAATTTTGGAAAACAAGAACATTTCATAAAATTTTAAACGAAAAATAGAAAAAGAAAACATTTTTCGAAACTTGGAACAAAATTTGAAGAAAGCGGACATATTTTTAGATCTTTGAACAATTTTTGAGA
Organism: Aegilops bicornis; assembly: GCA_021605145.1. Lineage (NCBI taxonomy): Eukaryota > Viridiplantae > Streptophyta > Magnoliopsida > Poales > Poaceae > Aegilops > Aegilops bicornis. The sequence continues at coordinate 111,201,392 of CM038669.1, read as the reverse complement.
AAGGGAACATTTTTTGTAACTCTGAACAGAATTTGGCAATGCGAACATTATTTCGAATTGTGAACATTTTTTGAAAATGCAAACAAGATTTGAAACTTGAACATTTTTTGAATTAATTTAAACAAGATTTCAAATGTCAACAAAATTTTGAAAATCTAAACATTTTTTGAAAACATGAAGAAGTTTTGGAACTCAACCTTTTTTGAATTAATGAAAACAATGTTTGAAAATGTGAACAAAATTTTGAAAATCTGAACATTTTCTGAAAATGTGAACAAGTTTTGAAACTTGAATATTTTTAAAATTAATAGAAACAAAATTTCAAAATGTGAACAAAAAATTGAAAATCTGAACATTTTTAAGAATGCGAACAAACCTAATCATAAAATGTATTTATAACCCAGGCCAGGCAGGTCGAATCAATACATTTATAATGCAGATTGTAAAGGAATGGAGAGAGTATTAGTTTCGAAAAATTTAACATTTTCAAACTTTAATCAAATTTATAGTGAAATATATCAATATCCATAAATTAACATTGGTTAAACCTAATCATAAAATGTATTTTATTTTTATTTTTTGGGTGTTTTGCATGTTGATATTTTTTTCTTATAAAGTTAAAAATGACTATTAAAAATTATGAAGGGAGTACTAAGTATCACATGTCCTAAAAACACACACTTGTAGAAAAATAAAACAATTCAAATCTTTGGGTGTCCCAAGTCTTCTTCGCATCTACTAGCGGCACACCATGTGAAAAGCTCGTTGCCAACTATGTCCCGCCGCTGACGGAGCACACTTGTTTAAACCCAAACGCTCATAGAAGCATTGTCCAGGAAGTCGAGATGTAGACCAGAAAACGCTGCTGATTGCATAGAAAATCATCGCTCCGGATAAAAAAAGTTGAGAAGGGCCTGCAAATACTCCAAAGATTATGAGCGTTGACCGGATCCAAGAAGATCCAGTAAAGACCAAATCCAACAAGATCTGTCGAAGACACACCTACACAACTGAACTCTACGTCTTCACCCCGGTGCCATGAACAATACACACAAAGCTATACACACAAAGCACCCCTCCCCAAACATGAAAGAATCCAGACGAAGCGGGCACTATGTCCCAGATCAAACACCAACAACAGTGAGATCCCTTGCACTCGAAAAGGATCGGGAGGAACCTTATTCTTCGCCAAGATCACCATCGTCAGAGCTAAAGCCATGGACAACCAAAGACCCTAATTAAGAAAATCTAGACTGCTAGATGGACGCGTGACAAGATCACGCGGTTCCCCTCCCTCCCCCCGCTGCCGGAGCAGCCGACGGAGGCGAGAGAACCCGGGTGATGTTGGTGGCCAGGTTGACATGTATCCTTTCTCTCGCTCGCGGTGTCTAGGTTAGATGTGTTTCTCCTAACATTTTAGCCCGTAAAATTCCAGCCATTTTGCAGGATCCCACTATTTGTTGGCCTAAAGAGATCCACTAAACGAAGCCCAGCCCGTATTTTTTTACAAGCGCTATATCTATGGGGCCAGCCAGGTTTTAGGGTTAGCAAACCCTATCCCTCCGCCACAATCCCCCTGCGCCCCCGCTAGCCCTCCCCAACTTTGGCGAAAAATCTCGCCGCTTCTCCTCCATGGCCGGTGGTGCTCGCATGCGGGGCGTGTCATGGGAACGATTCCGACAATAATAAGGGATAAGGTAAAGGAGCATGATCTATCGAGATGCATATGGGTAACACGGTGGTTTTAGCGAGTTCGGTCCTCTCGCGGTGGAGATAACAGCCCTACGTCTCGTGCTCTGGAGAGGCTTTGTTTTCTCTAAGTATGTATTCGGAGATTACAATGTATATGAGAGAGGGAGCGAGGGGAACAGATCCCCATGCCTGAGCTAGGTCCGGAGACTAGAGAGAGAGAGAAGAAAAAAGAACCCCCATGTCTAGTGGTGGGGGTGGCTTATATAGAGTGCGCCACCCCCTCACCTCTTATGTTACAAAGTGGGGTCGTTTATGCCATAACTCAGCCTACTACTAAGATGATGCTTCGAGTGCCTTGCCGACTGTTGGTGTTCGTATATCCGAGTGAGATCAGGTGCTCCGAGTGGAATTATTTCGTCGAGTGGAGTGCTATGCTCTCAATGACTTGATGGTCATCCGAGTGGATGGTTTGTTGATTGTCCGAGTGACGCTTTAGGCCCATCTAATATGTGGACCCCATGCTTTATGATCTTTGACCCTTCGTGGGCCTACCTGTTATGTATGTCTCCAGGCGGTCGTGGCGGGTCACTGCCGCGCAAGCTCGCACTGCATTACGTGTAGGCCGGCAGCTCCGGCCAACCCGCCGTCGAGCCATGGTGCTCAAAGCAAGCCAGCGACCGTGGTCGGATCTCCCGCAGCGCTGGGCGAAACCCTTTGGCTGGCTTCCACGAGCTCGATGCCAACCTTTTTCCGCACATCAAGGGGTGCCGGGAGGCGGATACGGATTTCGTCGTTGCGAAGGACGTGCTGGCGGCCAGAGAAGAAGGCACCGCCGACCGTCTCATCGACGCCAAGGAGGAGCACGCCCTTGCCAACGTGCTACTTGTGATAAGCGTTTGGATTTCTTTGAAGATGAAGGGTGATGTAGCATAGTAGCAGAAATTATTTCCTTTAGTTAAGAACCAAGATTTATCGAACCAATATGAGATGCATACAAACAACGATCGGCAGTACCTGCACACACACACACAAATACTTGCACCCAACGCGGGCAAGAGGGTTGTCAATCCTCTTGTACTCATTAATTGTAAGGATTAATTATGATAGTAGGGGACATATAAATTGTAAAACTAAATAAAATAAATCATAGCAAGGTTTCTAGGGTTTTAGCAATATGAGGTGAATGGACCTGGGGCCATAAATTTCATTAGAGGCATCTCTCTTAAGAACATAACAATAGTGGGTACACAAATTACTGTTGGGAAATTGATAGAAAAAAACGCATAGTTATGATGTTATTCATGGCATGATTAGTACATAGGCATTACATCCGTGAAAAGTAGACCGACATCCATCTGCATCTACTACTATCACTCCACTCTGAGAGCGCTTCTATGCTTGCCTCTCTAGGTATTAAGTTCATAACAAACAGAGTAACGCTTTAAGCATGATGACATAATATAGACAAAATAAGACCAACCAATATGACCGAACCCCATCGTTTCACTCTTAGTAGCAACAATACAAATACATGCCTCGTTACCCCTTCTGTCACGAGTTGAGGACACCGTAAGATTGAACCTACTACTATGCATCACTTTCACTGTAGATCTAATCATCAACTTGCCCAAAGAAAACTCATAGACCGAAAAGCATTACATAGCTGTAACAATTACATATAATAAAGTTCATAAATAACCCAACTACTTTCAATGAATAATTTGGTCATAAAATCTACAATTCATCGGATCTTAACAAACGCACCACAGACGAAAAAACCTTCAGGGATTCATCGTCTTCACAATCTAGGACATCATTTTTCTTTTACAGAAAATGCGTCTAGAATTGTTGAGCGGTTTCTCTTTCTATTGTTCGATTACAACAGGTCCTGGACGTCGGCGGGCCCCAAGTTATCCGGGCGATTTTCGACACGGGAGGTGGGTGGAACGATTTTTTTTCTTTCAATCCGATTTGATATCGGTACCGCAAATGATTTTTCTGAGGATCGATCTAATCAATCCTAGGTTATTTGGCGAGGCTAGATATGTCTAGTTTTCATTTGGACTCCTTGGATCCAAGCTCCCGGCCTGCTCCGTCGAGGCGCAACTTTTGGCCCAAGCTTGGCCTGACTTTCATACTTGGGTAAGCACAACCTGCTTCTCCCCAACTCGATCTAATGTGGCCGAGTTGGCCACAACAACGACCTGGTTACGGCAGCGATTTTGTTCACGGCCCACTCTAGTGGCCTGGCTACCGTAGCAATAGTTTTTAGTTGTTTTTTATTTCTACAGTTTCAAAAATATTGACTAATTCTTTAGTTTAGAACTAATTTTGGAAATCCGATTTATTTTGAATTGTGAATAATTTTTGGAAAAAAGAATATTTTCATAATCTTGAAAAATTTATAAAACTCAAACATTTTATGAAATTCCCAAGGTTTTTTTGAAAACGTGAACATTATTCCGAAAACATGAACGTTATTTGAATTTGTGAATACTTTAAAACGGTAATTTTTATGAAATTCCCAATCATTTCTTAATATGCAAAAAGAATTCTTAAAGTACAAACATTATCTGAATTCGTGAACAGTTTTTTAAAAACGGGATACTTTTTAAAATAATTGTGCGAAATTTTAAAGTATGACCATTTTTTGAAAACATGAGTAGTTTTTGAATTTTTCAACAATTTTATAAAACTAGAACTTTGTTTAAATTATCAAGAAAGTTTGAAAACAAGAATGTTATTTTAAATTAACGAACATTTTGTGAAAAACTTAATCATTTTTAATCAAGTTTTTTTTAAATTAGTGTTTTGAAGAACAAAAAAAGAAATAAAAGAAGAAACAAGAAAACGAAAAATAAAAGGAAAATAAAAATAAAAAGCAGAAACGAATAAACAGTAAAGATACAAAGAAAAAAAATTGTTTTAGGAATCTTCTGGAAGATTGCAAAAACCGGCCCGGAACCTTTTAGAAAGTTTGCAAAACTTTTTTTTCCAGGGATGAACAGAACTTTTATTCATCAAAAACCACAGTTCATGGGATACAGTTGGGATCATGAGGTTTATAAGCCACACATGGCGCCCATGTACAAGTTTTAATGAAAATTTTGCTAACCTATGAGCATCTGTGTTTGATCTACGACCTTTGTATACAATCTTGCTAGTAAAATTAACCGCCCTAGCTCTAATCTCATTGATGATAGAGCCATATGATCCTCTAGCATTGTTGTGAATGTCATCAACCACTTGCTTTGCATCCGATGCCACAATGAAGTTGTGAAGCGCTAAGTCCTCAGCCAATGCATACGAGGCATGCAATTGCTTCGAGTGTAGCCGCATCGTGAACTCCCGTGACCACTAGGGAGGAGCTCCCCAGATAGTTTCCATGCTCATCTCGACAAACTGCCGCTTGCCGCACCTCTCCTGTGATAGGTAGATACACCGGCATCAACATGTATTTTGGCATGTCCCTGTGGCGGTGCCCTAGGGCGTGTGCCTCCAGCAGATTGCTGCTAGTTCCCGGTTGCATTATGAGTCGTTTGCAGCTGCTCCTTAATGATCTCCAAGTCCATCAGGTACCTGTTAATGAATGCATGTGTGGCTCCTGGACTCTGAAAATCGCCCTCGTGGATGGCCTTCCTTGCAGACCAGATCGCCCAAAGGGTTACTGCTAGCTTGAGGAAGGCTTCATGCGATAGTGCTTGAATCATGGAGAACAACCAAGATTTTGCTGCTGGTTCCGAGGTTACCCTCAACTGGTTTGCCAACTCTCCATCAACTAATGCCCAAATGCATCGTGACATTGTGCACTCTAGCAATGAATGCCGCCACGAGTCTGGAGCTCCATAGAGTGCGCATGAGCTTGCCAAAGACATATGTCGATGTTCTCTAACATCTTCCGTTGGTAGTGAGTGCCCAGCAAGCCTCCAGAGAAACATCCTTATCTTCCCCGGTACCTGAGTGCTCCATAGTGATCTCCAAGAACTACGCTCACACGCTGTGTTGGACGGCCCTGCCGCTCCATCTAGCCACGCTTCCCGGAGCTCTTTTGTGTGGATAAGCATTTTGTACGCAGATCTAACCGAGAAGAGGCCATTTCTCTCATGATTCCAAGACCAAAAATCTGCAGTTATTCTGGTGCAACGTGGGATACTAGTTATAATTGGTATGTCGATAGGGAGCATAACTTGCTATAGACGGTCCATGTTCCAGTTGGCTGTACTTGGATCGATGAGCTCAGACACATATTGGGGAGGGTTTGATAGCTTGCACCCATACGGTCTCATCATCTCCTCCGTAGGCAGCCAATTGTCAGCCCAAATGCTTGTGGTAGTGCCGTCACCAATTCTACGAATCAGGCCAATTTTGAGTATATCTCTACCTTCTACTATAGCTTTCCAAATTTGGCTTGGGTGGTTTTACGAGTGCTGCCTCAAGAATAGATGTATTGGAAAAATAGACAACCCTGAGAACACGTGCACTCAATGAATCTGGCGACTGTAGTATCCTCCACGCCTGCCTGGCAAGTAATGACAGGTTAAATAGCTCAAAATCCTTGAACCCAAGACCAGAACTGAAACCATGTGTTATGCTGCTACTGCTAAAATGGGATGGCCCGTTATGGCATCGCCCACTTGTTGCGTGTGCGTTTCAGCGGCAATCTGTAGCAAAGTGCGTCATGGCGCTTTCTATTTCGCACTTAGGTCGCTGGATATCGACCTACCGCGTACCCTCCAGCATGCCTCGTCCTTCGTATGTGCTGACCGTTATGGTTTTTCCTCCCCATCGGTCTTGGGAAGGATCTAGAACCTTCCCTGAGCCGGTTTGTTCTTTTTTCCTTTATTTTTTCTACTATTTTTCATTCTTTCCTTTTTTCCTTTCATTTTCTTTTCTTTTTAATTTTTTAATCTGTGAACCTTTTTATAAAACATGTGAATTCGTGAAGTTTTTTTTTTTGAAATTAGTGAGCTGTTGTTTTAAAAAAAAATTCTATTTAAAAAAATGACGCACAGTTTTTCAAATGCACGTATGATTTTTAAACACATGAACATTTTCTAAAATACGGGAATATTTTTGGATTCATGAACATTTTTTAAACTTGAGAACATTTTTGAAAATTCATGAACATTCATATGAACCCACGTACAATGCTTAAAAAAATTCCAAATCTCAAATATTTCTTAAGTTACGCATTTTTGAAAATTGCTATCATTTTTCGATTTCATGAACTTTTTTGAAATTCGTGAACAATTTATGAATTCACATACATTATTTAAAATCACAATTACTGTTTTTTAAATGATGAGCGTTTTTCACATTTTTTGAGTCTGTGAACATGTTTTGAAGTTCGAAATGTTTTTTATTTCATGTTTTTTCTTAAAATGTCTGGAGTAGCCGGCTATTTAGAGCTTTTTTGGGTGGGCGGGGGGACTCAGTTCAAGCCTCATGCTTCAACAGGTGAATAAAACGACTAAATGGGCCGGCTCTCTACGAGCATGAGGGAGAATTGCCCTGCGCATTTGGTCGCTACAAGGCGTCCTATGCACTAAATAGGAGGTCCCTTGCGTCATATAGGAATCGTCGCAACCTCCTCAGGTTACGACAAGTGGCGCAATGCATGCGCGCCACTCGTTGCAACCGGGGAGTTTCTCTTTTTTTGTATATCCGTTTATTCAAAATGTTTTATCTCTTAAACCATGCGTCCAAATCTCGAACTGTTTTCACCGTTGGATTCCTCGCGTCACAATCTTCAAAACTAGATCCCATGTTGATACGTTTTGACGAACTTCTTTTTCACAAAAAAACCGAACGGAAAAACTAAACCGGGAGCACATTTTTCCTTTTTCAAAAGAAGCACGGCTGTGCCTCTCGTGAAAACAAAACTGTGACTCTGGTGAAAGAAAAAAAAAAGCAAAAAAACATGTTTTTTTTTGTTTTTAAGAGGCACGGCCGTGTCTCTCGCGAAATCACAACAGTGTCTCTCACGGAAGCAAAATCGTGCCTCTCGTGGAAGAAAAAAAACAAAAAATGAGTTTTTTCGTTTCCGAGAGGCACGGGTGTGCCTCTCACGAAAGCACAACCGCGTCTCTCGCGAAAGCAAAACCGTGCCTCTCGCGGAAGGAATAAAAACAAAAAACACATTTATTTTTGTTTTCTAGAGACACGGCCGTGCCTCTCGTGGAAGAAAATAAAAGAAAACATTTTTTTTTGTTTCTGAGAGGCATAGATATGCCTCTAGCAAAAGCAAAACGTGCCTCTCACGAAAGAAAAAAAGATTTTCACGCAATTTTTTTTGTTCCAAAAGCTAAGAAAGACCAGTGAAAAACCAAAAAGTAAAAAAAAAAACAGTTTAAAAAGCTGAAAACGCGTACGAAAAAAAAGATCCGGAGGAAGTGCCCAGAGCGCGACACGTAGCGGTGGCTGAGAGCGCGACAAGTGGCACGCTCTCAGCCCATCGCCAAGTGACCATTGTGAGGCTTCCGAAAGAGTGCTCGTCAACTAGTTGCTCTCAGGAATCATGCAAAAGTATCAGGTGCTCTTGCGTAAGAAAGTCGTGCCATGGGCCTGACCCAATAGGAGGCGAGAGCAACAAATATTTTTCCAGGTTTTTCGGTGGCGATTTTTCTTGGTATATTAGTTTTTGTTTTGTCTTTTTTCCTTTTTCGTATTGCCCTATTTTTATTTGCTTATTTTTTACCATTTTTAATTTTTTCCTTTTCAAAATTAAACTATATTCTATATAAATCATGATTTTTTTAGAATTTTTAAATATATTACGAAATACATGATTTTTAAAAATAATCTAAAACATTCATTATACTAATGAGCAATTTTTTATATTCGTCAACTTCATAAAGTTCATGTACTATTTTATTAAAATTCCTGAATAATTCCATACAGTATTTTTTTTATAAATTTACAAAGATTTGAAAAATAGTGAAAATTTGAAATTACTAAACATTTTTTGAATCCTTGAGCATGTTTTTATGATTTTGAACATTTTCTAATTCATCAATTTTTCAAAAGTTTTGAATATTATTAGAAGTTCCAAAAAAATCAATTAAACTAATAAAAAATTGATGCACACTTTCAAATTAATTAATAAATAAACCCACGATTAAAAAAATAAGAACATGTATGTATTTTTCAACATTCTGGAAAATCATGAACATTTTTCAATTTACAGATGATTTAATGAAGTTCTGGAATACTTTCTAAATCAAAAGGATATTTTTAAAGGACAAAAACAAGGCAAGATCACTTGAGAAAGTTTGAGTCGCAAGACCCCTATTTACCTTATAAAGGATGAAGGAGGTAGTAGTCACAACCACAGCCTCCACGTCGCTATGAAATCGTTATGAATAGTGCATCAAGCGAGCGAGCCGGCAGCACGGGCCAGCGAGAGCGATTCCCTGCCTAGCCTCTGTCGATGACGCCTGGGCCCGGTCGCGGGCGCGAGCAAAGAAATGAGCGAGCGAGAGAAAAGCCAGCGAGCGATCCCGTGCCCCCGCCGCCTCTACTCCTCTCCTTTCCCGCGACCCCGCCTCCTCTCCTGCCGCTGCTGCCGCCGCCAACAGAGAGGCTCGCCTCCGCGCCCCGCGTCCTCTTCTCTAGCGAGCCGGCAGCACGGGCCAGCGAGAGCGATTCCCTGCCTAGCCTCTGTCGATGACGCCTGGGCCCGGTCGCGGGCGCGAGCAAAGAAGTGAGCGAGCGAGAGAAAAGCCAGCGAGCGATCCCGTGACCTACCGCGTCTCCCCCGTGCCCCCCGCCGCCTCTACTCCTCTCCTGCCGCTGCTGCCGCCGCCAACGGAGAGGCTCGCCTCCTCGCCCCGCGTCCTCTTCTCTTCTCCAGCACAACCTCGCCGCCGCCTCCTCCCTTCTGTTCTCTCCTCGAAGAGCCAGCGCGTGGACTGGTCGATGCCGCCTCTTAGCGTCCTGGTGATGGTGAGGGCTCGATTGATGCGGCCGAAGGCGAGTGCCGGTGAGCGACGGGGAGGCCGGCACCTCTCCTGATCTCCTTCTAGATTCCCGATCTGGAGTGGGAGGGACGGACGCCGGTGAGGCCAACCTCCCCTTCACACACAGGTGTCCCCCCTCTTCCCTCCTGACCCCCATCCCCCCCCCCCCCCCCCCCACACGCACACACACACAAATGGAGAGAGCTGTAATGGCTGAAGAAGAATGTTTTTGCTTGAGGAGCCAACCTTGCTGCACAATGTTGTTCTGCATCTTTTACCTTCCTTCTTAAGAAGATACTCTATTTATTACATAGAACAATAGTCACCATACAAAGTTCTTCTGCCATATGTTTTTGTTTATGCAACTAAGATCGATGCCCTGCTAATTCATTGTGTAACCTTATTCTGTGGATCGATGCCCAAGGTTAATTATGAGGTCAGGGTATCCTTTAAGGACAACGTTTGTTCAGTTTTTCTTTCAGTTTCTTCATGTTTTGTTGATGATTGATTATTGTTTGATTTTTTTCCTTTTGGTTGTAGTTCACTGACATGACTGTCGGTGCCCGCAGGAGGGCGGCAACGGAATAAATGTACTGAAAGTAGGTGGTTATCAGAGATGTTGAGTTCATGCTCGATGAGTGCCTTGCTTAGATCAGTTGTGCATGCCCCTAAAATTTTAGGTTCATAGCAGTTGAATAGTCTTGATGTGAGGTGCTATTTTAGTTATGAATGTTCTTTTCTGATGCACATGAATGGCACCTTCCGGTTCTATTCTAAAGTTGCGGATTTACTGCTTTTGGATCTCTACAGGTGCTGATAACTTCGCTGCAGATCAGAGCTGACCAGATACACGGAATGTTCTTGAGCTTAGAGACACATATCCTTGGGAAACACAGGTATGGCTATTCTCTTGCGTCCTGTTCAGTTTCATGTTTCTTGGATCGTCTTTTCTGCACGTTCAGCTTCAAGCTCCATTCATGGGTTTTGTAAACTGGGAGTGTGTGCACTAAGCCAGGGGCGACTAGGAACTCTCACACTAACAGGGTTCTATCAAGATTCCCTGTTTTTGTCCATGAAATTGGTGTGATGAGTCAAACTCTTTTGTTCTGTACCATCCTTACTAGACATTCATTTGCAACTTAACCTAGAAGAATTTTAATTCACTTGGTCAAAAAATGTGTATCTATGGCATTGAATTGGTTTTCTGAGTTTTGTTAGCTCAGACAGGGTGACCAAAAACTCACACCGACAGTGTTCCATCGAAATTTCTTGTTTCTGTCCATGAAATTTGTGAGATAGGTGAAATTCTTCTGTTTTGTACGCTCTTACTAGACGTTTTTTTCTTACTGTACCCCAAATGCAAATCTATACTGAAACAGTAATACAAGAAACTTAAGAATGAATCCATACATGATACTGTTCTGAAAATGAAAATTCCTAATATGGAGGCCCTTGAGTTTGAACATTAAACCCCATACCTGAATATAAAAATGGATATCGATATTTCTCACTCATTTTTATACTAACTGCACACAATAGCACTGATGGGAACAATGTTGCTGATTTACAAATTGTGCACGCAACACATGTGCTATTTTGTTTGCTTATTTTTGTCGGGTAGCATACTACGAACATGTTCTGCAGCCCACAAGACTATCAGCTACAGACAAGTTGGTTGGTATATTGGCATTGAAATCTCGGAGATGGAGATATGATGCATCTCAAAGGCCCATTTTTTTTTCGAGAAAACGCATGAGAGCGTGCATTTCATTGCATTGTAAAGAGAGAGAGTTTGGTTACATTCCTCCTAGGAGGCTGTTTACAGAGACTGAATTAGTGGACGTCCCAAGTCTGGGGGGTAATGGCTTTGAGCCCTAGCGCGCCCGCGTTTGACCAAAGGGCGGCCTCTTCCTTGATCTTCGCTACGAAAAAAAGGCCCATTGTTGTTCTGCTAAAATGTAAGTCCTCATTTCACAGATACATAGGCTGAACGATACTCTTAACAAGAAGGACCTTGAATATTGGAGAGCTTGCTTTCCTGTTAACACTAAGCAGTGTAGATGTTGTTCATCATAAGGATAAAGTGTTTGAATTTGCTGCTACTTCTTTTTCTGGTTCTCAACTGTCAACCAATACATCAGTTGGTCCTCATAATCTTACTCCCTTTTCAGTATATTACTGAAATCTTAACAATCAATCTGTGTCCCTTTCTCCTGAACTGTAATATCTGAAAGTCTTATTTACTGTCAGATTATTCCTTTCATAATTATTGTGTGTTTCAGATTTTTAGTTAGATTAAATCAATGCCTTTTATAGGTTGTTAACTAGACCGGCCAGAATTTAACTGCAGAACACGCCAACAGATCACATAAGTGTATTTATGATCTTTGCGTTGTGTAGACAGTTGATCAAGTATGGTTTCTCACGAATGTCAACTTGCTGAAGATTTTTGTTACTGTTTTGCCAATATTTTATTCCAGCTTCGTCGTAGTTGTAACATAAGGTTACTTCCTGAAAGAACTTATGGCTTGCCCAAACCTGCACACATTGTGTCGTCTAACTCTTTACAAACTGAAATCCTGAGATAAAAATATCTTTAATAATTTCCATTGCCAAGCTTATGTTCTTACTCGAATGTGCATGTTGTTGTTTTTCATGCAACACTTATGGTGCTGTAATTGGTTTCCCAGTTTGCTAGACCTGGAAGTATCCCTCTGGTCACAACGGTGAGACATATCCCATATATTTCCATTCGTTACTTCTAATTCTTTGTTTCAGGTGCTACGTTGCTCGTTCATGGATATGCTCTGTTTGGACTAGGGAGTGCACCATTGCGCCGTCTTTATTTGTGAAAAATGTCTTCCGTCAAGGTACTTTTGTTCTTCTCTCATTGCTTCCCAGCTTTGCTCCGCCAATTGTTTGTTCCTGTTTGTTATGTATTTTGTGTTGCCCATTCCGTTTCAATGACATGTAGTGGTTTGTTCTGGAGCTTCTTCGATAGTACCATATATGCCACATAAGGTAATTTGATGGGGTTATCCCTTTTCCTGCTTGTATTGTTCTTGTAAATTAGAGTAAGGACGGAGATTTCTCAGAACTTTGGACTTTTGATCTGTACGTGTAGTTAATTTTAGGTTATCCATGGATCAAAAATTTATAATGATACTAAGATTTTATTAGACATGCCTATATTTTGTCTTATCAAAGCTTGTATTCTTTTGTAATCACTACATAAAGCTGCTTGGATCTGCATTGCTAGAACTTGCTCTGCTTTTCTCCTGTTGTTCAGATAGATATATGCTTATTCAAGTTTGGACTTGCTATCTAACATTTTCCCACTGAAGGCTTTGATTTTTTGTGCAGTAATTAATTTCAATCCCATGTGTGTCATGGAACTCCTTGGTCAATATTTCTAATTTTCTATTCTTTCCAATTTGTTATTGCAATTCATCACATAGTTTAATTTCTTAGACCTCGTGCATTTTCACAATTAATGTCTTCCTAGAACTTAGTACAAAACTTGAATATTTTAGGTAATCGGAGTGAAATTGATATTTAGCATCTATTGAGAGCATTGTACTAAATCATGTTCACAAAACTTATTATTTTTCTAACTTCTAGAGGCGGCCGTGTTCTCAGAGCTCCTTATTTGGATCTTTGTGGATGGGTGAGCCTATTTTCTTGCTACCTTGCTGGTGTTGGAGACCTGTGGTTGCTCTGTTTACTGAAACAAAGGAAAATATACGAGTATCATGTGCCAAGCATTTCCTACTTCACCTTGGCTAGCAGCTAGTTTCTACTAGCATGAAATCTACACATAATAGAGATCCTAAGCATTGGAATTGTTTGCTGTCCAGAAATCATTTCCGTGGTACTCCTTTTTGTATTGTTGCATTTTGTGTATGTTTTTCCGCGAAGATTGTATCACCTACAGCATAGCTTACAAGTTATTCATCTCATGTCGTAGATCATCTGCTTGTAAGAGGTCATGAGCTTTCAAATTTTATTGAGCCTTGAACATTTTATAAATGGCACCTGCAGAACGTCGAAACGAATTTGCAAGTGTGTACATTGGAGGTTGATTTTTGGAATAGGTATATGTTTTGCCTTGCACGTTTCCCTTTTGATTAGTTACTTTCATTGCCTCCTTAACAATCGTCTCCGCTTTTGTTTACTTAAAACTGTTTCTCCGCTCTAGGTGGAAGGATCTGTGGTAGACTGGTAGGTGTACTTAGTTTAGTGATCTGGCCCAATAAGCTCAATCTACACCTTAACACTTTTTATGAATTTAGGATTTCTTTTATGTAATCTGCCCAAGTGAGCTCAGATGGCTGAGCAATGATAGATCCGGCTAGAAGGTGCTTATTGTGTGATAGAGTTTTGTTAAAACATTTACTTATTTTAATCCATTACTTTAGTTTTTGCTTCTCAAGTTCTATATTTGTTGCCCAAAAATAATGGTCTTACATACAATAGCCTACAAGTATTTGATTGCATGTACCTATGATTGCATATATCTATGTGTTCTTGACTTAAAAGCTCATATAGTTCTTTTATTTATGCAGGGGAAATTGTGATGCTTATTACGAATTGTTGCAAGAAAGTATTTCATCTGTTTTGGTGTAAGGATGTTGCTTTTTAGTATGATATCCATATCTTAATGGCTTGGAGCAACAAGCATAAAATAATACGAGCCTCGAGTTTGGGCCGATAACGTTACTGGACCAGCCACTGCTGATCCACTTTACCCCTCTCATGTGACCTTATCCATCCATCTTCAGCAGCATCCGCTAAAGCTCTCTCACTGCACCCATTTTCTCAATCCGCATCTGACCGAGAACACCAACATCAAGATCTGGTCCCTCTGCAACAAGATTTGGCAGCTCCATCCACACATCACGCCACAAGGTCAGTTCATTACCTAACACTACGTAGATTTACCCCCTGAAACCAAATCCAATCAAACCTTTAGTACAACGCGTGTTAGCCATGGCCGACGGACCAATACACAAGAGCACGGACTAGAGGGGAGTCCAAGAGACAAACCTACCTTCCTGATGAAGTTGAACATCCGCCTGCAGCAGTCATGTTGCTCGCTCATGGACGACCTCCAAACGGTCGCCAGGCTCCAACACCTCAGCGACCGCCCCTATCTCACACACCATCACGCATCAAACCACATAGCAAAATATACTTTCTTAAACAGAGAAGGTTAATATAGTATTTGCATCATTCAACAACTTAAGTTTACTTTGAATGCCACGTATTTCATCAGAATCAGACACAAACATGACTACTTTCATATTTACTTCCATGGTCTAATCTTATAAATACTATTCCATCAAAGATAAGAAAATATTTTTGCTTACTCGCAAGGTTGGGAATACTTCTTAGTACAGAACAGCATGATTACTTAGAGCAGGCTCAGACCCTTGCTATTCTAGATTATTTTATGATCTTCACACATGTCTCAAATGAGGTGTCCAACCCATGTAATTCAGTTACTACACCAGTGTAGATCCCTCTATAAATTGATACACATTTACATTCATATGTATTAATAAACTTAGTTTGCTCATACTGTCTTTTCTTTATCATCAGCCTACCGTGATGGAAAAAATCAGGATCCCAACAAAAGTGCTCTTGGACACTATGATGCAGTAGCTAGGCCTTCCAAATGCAATGTACTCAACACAGGACGCAAGAGCAATATGTATTGATGCAACTATTCACTTCGATGCATCGAAGCACCAATTGGACAACAAACTTCCAAGGAAACTAATATCAATCTATGTATCCGGCAAACTGGAAGAGGCTGAAGACCAACTTCCAAGCGAAGCTCTCAAGTACATGAAAAGCGTCCACAATAAGGTCCTGCAAGACCTAAACTACGATAAGCTACAGCTGGTTCAGCAAAAATATAAGTCTCTTGAGCATCAACAGAAAGAAAAAGACAGCATCATAGACTATTTTAGCAACAGCTGGTGCAGCAGCTTCAGTGGAGATCGCATGGCAGCAAAGGAGCTTTATCGTATAATAGATACGAATTTCACAGCCGGATCAGCATCCAAAGACAATGATCTAAATCATATTTTGTCACAAGATATGTTGTTGACCGTCTTAGTGATACAGCCACGCAATTAGAGTATGATCTCCAGCAAACAAACAAATATTGTTGGAGCCTGGACGATGATATTGCAGGAATCTCTGCTTTAGGTAATGATGGACCGCCAATGGATATTTAGGACATATGCATGTATCAACGACTCTGTCTAATGATCATTGGCTTATAACTACAACCATCTATATGATGCGCCAATACTATGTATCAACATTGGCTTCTCTTAAAACACTGTATTTTCTTTTTGCTTATGCTCATTGTAAATTTTTTAGAACAGTATGTATCAGCACTATGAGATCAATATATGCTATCATCAAGTAATATCATTGCTTCCTCTTTATCTACCATCATATGTATTCATTAAACTATCACATACACATGCTTTCAAAACCTGGCTGGCCGATGCTTTTTGCGCCATCGGTGCAACGGGTCATCTAGTATGGATGAAGAGCCGAGGTAGTCAGGACATTTATCGTATAAGGGTATATCCCATTGTTTTCCATGGGCAAACGGATCTTCACGCATGAAACTTGTCTACTCAAGACTCAGCATCACTCACCCACAAAAAAAAAAGACTCAACATCACTTGCTTTATTTCAGGCAAAAGGTATCTTACAATACTATTCCCAGACCCTTGTGTGCCTTTCTGGCCATAATGGCGAGCTGGGGGGCTCTTTCCAGCATGCTACACACCTGCATCCTCCGGGAACACACTCAGCATTCTTGCCACCATTGTTCCTACACCATGTCGTGCAATTCGCGTGATCACATGGCAACGGGCCCGTTCCAATCTCAGGGCCGCAATGCACTTTCCCCTCAATGGTTGCCATGTCTACAGACACCGAAAGGAATTTTTTTTGGTTAGGATAGGGTAATTGCCGCATGTAATATGTATAGTATTATGCTCACATATTAATCTTACCCGATGATAGCACCATGGGGGCAAGACCCAAGAGCAGAATTTGTGTGATCCTCATTTCTTTTCTTCTTACAACACTTGGGAGTTTGGACTATATGTTGCTCTACGAATTCGTATGTGTTTGGGACATGCAAATGGAGTCTTTTATAGAGGATGTGTACCATTAAAACATACACGATGATAAGGACAAATTAATTAGTTGTACCAAACTTGGAACAAATACATTAATTGCATTTAGATAAGAGCGGGCTTGTGCCTTGTGCTAATTAATCTTGAATGTCCATTTATGAACGCCAAAATTAGATTCAAAGCGCATGACTGGTGAGCACTCTATGTACGTCAAATTATGGGTTCTTATTGCGAGGAGGGTTTATATCGCACATACTTACCTTGCAAATACTCCCTCCGTTCTCAAATAATTGTCTTTCTAGCCATCTCAAATGAACTACAATATACGGATGTATGTAGACATGTTTTAGAGTGTAGATTCACTCATTTTGCTCCGTATGTAGTCACTTGTTGAAATCTCTAGAAAGACAATTATTTAGGAACGGAGGGAGTATATATTAATGCTCTTTTTACCTCTGTATAAAGCTCGTTAATAGTAAGTACCTAAGATATATTTCAATGGAAGATTCCAAATTTCAGTAATACGTTGTACTAGAATGTAGATGGATCTTTGGGGTGGAGATGTAGACTAGGACGCAACTCTAAAACATTTAAGGGGTGCGTCACGTGGTGCTCCATATAACTACTGTAAGAAAGTGACAGGCAAAAACACCCAACCAGTGATGGCCCCGTCACTGATACAACGCCAGTTCTACAAAAATATACCAGCGAAGGATATAAGGAAGCCCATCACTAGTAAGGATTCAGGAACCCTATAAAAACCGAGACGAGCCCACAGCCCAGCCTACTCAACCCACCACACATCCCATCGGCCAACTTTGTTTATTATGCAATTACTCACAGTGCATAATTAAAATACTCATCCTTATCGAAGGAAATTACGTTGACCTCGTTGGCCTTGCCCTTCGTCATGGCCATGGTAGACTTGGCGACAGTGGCTATGGTGTCCAACTAGACGAAGAACTCATGCATCCCATTCCCCTTTGCCGCGTAGGCATTCCTTGTCAAATCTTCGACACGTGCTGGTGCATTCAACCCCTATACAAAACACGAAAATTGGAATTATCTTAGAATCTGGGCCAAAAGTTCGAGGCACAAACTATTTTGACACCCATCAAAAGCACCAAAATTTGAGAAACTGGTTGATGCCCCACATGTTGGTGAGGGAATTGCTTACAATATATTTCAATTTGATTTCGTTCTATGTAGATGAATACTGCCATTGAATATATGAGAGCTAAAATTGAATACACACACACATATGATTTATTTTGTTGTATTATTGTATAGTTGTAAATGTTTATTGAATATAAGTAACATAATAGAATGGAAATAATTTTCCCATGCATGATTGCGTGGGTCTTTTTTTATGCATGATTGTATGTTGATGTGACATATTAGCTTAGTGGAGATCACCTTTTTATTTACTTACATAGGATTTCTTGATTCCAGCGATAAACAACTCAAAGGAAATAAAAAGAATAGGGATTAATCATCTAGAAATTAGAAAAAAAATTGGTTAGCAAAATCGGGGAGCTTGCTTTTCCACTTGCTATTGTTCATAAACTTCCTAGAGAATTTTCTGACCACAATCCTTTATTGTTAGACACGATGATAACTCATCACCTAATAACAATGAGTTTAGATTTAATGCTGCTTCGTCGAAAAATAATATTTTTATGAGGTTGTATGAGGCAGAGGAATAATATTGGCATCAGAGATCCATGAAGGATTGGTTGCTTAAAGAAGGTATAAATGTTGAATTCTTCCAGAGGGTGGCAAATGGAAGCAGAAAAAGGTGCTTTCAGCTTAAAAAAGAAGAGATTATTCAGGGAACCCTAGACTTACGACATGCAACTGCTTTTTACAAAGATTTATTTTACCCCGTGACAAGTTTTGCATGCTGCCTTAGATATGATATTTTGGAAAATAGAGAGAAACTAAATGAGGAGTGTTGGGAAACGTTGCATGGAAAACAAAAAAATTTCTACGCTAACGCAAGATCTATCAAGGAGATGCATAGCAAAGAGAGGGGAGAGTGTGTCTACGTACCCTCGTAGACCGTAAGCGGAAGTGTTTGACAACGCGGTTGATGTTGTCGAACTTCTTCGTGTTCCAACCGATTGAGCACCGAACGTACGACACCTCCGCGTTCAGCACACGTTCAGCTCGATGACGTCCTCCGCCTTCTTGTTCCAGCAAGACGGAGAAGTAGTGGATGAGTTTCGGCAGCACGATGGCATGGTGATGGTGATGGTGAAGTGATCTCCGCAGGGCTTAGCCTAAGCACTACGAAAATATGACCGGGGGTGTAAACGGTGGAGGGGGGCGCCACACACGGCTAGGCAATTGTCTGTTATCTGCCAGGCGCCCCCTCCCACATATATACAGGTGGGAGGGAGGGAGGAGCAGCCAAAGGGGGCACCAAAGTAGGAGGAATCCTACTTGGGGTCTCCCCCAAGCCGTGCCCCCTGCCTTGTATAGGTGCGGGGGGAAGGCAGGGGAGGGTGGCGCCCCCTTTCCTTTCTCCCATGAGAAGGAAAGGCAGGAGGGGCTAGCCCTCCCCCTTTCCTTCCCTAGGGATGGCTGGCCAGGGAGAGGGGCACACCAACCCCCTGTGGGCTGGTCTGCTCCTCCCTTGGCCCATTAAGCCCATAACACCTACCAGGGGTGTCCGGAACTCCTTCCTGTGACCCGATGGCTACCCGGTGTATCCCGAAACCCTTCTAGTGTCCGAATACCATCGTCCTATATATGAACCTTTACCTCTTGAACATTTCGAGACTCCTCGTAATGTACGTGATCTCATCCGGTACTCCGAACAACATTCGGTCACCAAATCATATAACTCATATAACACTATATCGTCAATGAACGTTAAGCGTGCGGACCCTACGGGTTCGAGAACTATGTAAACATGACCGAGAAACCTCTCTGGTCAATACCAATAGTGGAACCTGGATGCCCATATTGGCTCCTACATATTCTATGAAGATATTTATCGGTCGAACCGTTATGACAACATACGTAATTCCCTTTGTCCATTAGTATGTTACTTTCCCGAGATTCGATCATCGGTATCTTCATACCTAGTTCAATATCGTTACCGGCAAGTCTCTTTTCTCGTTCCATAATACATCATCATGTAACTAACTCATTAGTCACTTTGCTTGCAAGGCTTCTTGAGAGGGCCTAGAGATACTTCTCCGATACTCGGAGTGACAAATCCTAATCTCGATCTATGCCAACTCAACAAGCACCTTTGGAGATACCTGTAGAGCATCTTTATGATCACCCAGTCACGTTGTGACGTTTGATAGCAGACAAGGTGTTCCTCCGGTATCCAGGAGTTGCATAATCTCATAGTCGAAGGAATATGAATTTGACATGAAGAAAGCAATAGCAATAAACTGAACAATCAATATGCTAAGCTAACGGACGGGTCTTATCCATCACATCATTCTCCTAATGATGTGATCATGTTATCAAACGACAACACATGTATATGGTTAGGAAACCTTAACCATCTTCGATCAACGAGCTAGTCTAGTAGAGGCTTACTAGGGACACAATATTTGTTTATGTATTCACACATGTATTTAAGTTTCTGGTCAATACAGTTCTAGCATGAATAATAAACCTTTATCATGAATAAGGAAATATAAAATAACAACTTTATTATTGCCTTTAGGCCTTATTTCCTTCAAGGAGGACATAACTAAACCGGATAAAATATGTTCCGAAGAGGAGTTGAAGAGAGTAATAGATTCGATGGAGAAGAATCATGCTCCAGGTCTAGATGGGATTCCATATTGAATTCTTTCAGACCCGTTGGACCATTATTAAGAGAGAGGTGATGCTCCTGTTCTAGGATTTTATGAGCATAGACTGGACTCGAGAAGAATTAATTGTTGGGCGATAACTTTGTTATATTCACGTACTCTCTTCACCTCAAAGTTAAAGGGTGTCAACTATGCACAATTTGTTTTCAAGTGTTGTTTATGACTTGAAAGCAAGCTATGACAAAAAGGGTCAATCCTATCATGCCCAAAGTACTCAAATATTGGAAGATTAGTTTCATTAAGGGGAGAATTATTATGAATAGGGTGATGTTGCTTCATCAAAGGGGTGAGGCAGGGGGTCCCCTATCTCCTTTCCTGTTGAGTCTTGCTTCTAATTGCCTTGATAAAATGTTCCATCAAGCTCAACATAATGGCCTGCTCACTCGGATGACTGACCACTTGATAGATAAAAGGAGTTGCAATTTTATGAAGAGCTAGAATTCTAAACTCCCTTTATATTTGTTTGAGATGATGTCTGGATCGATTTTTTTTCCAGAAGAGTGAAGTATTGATGGCTTTGGATGATGGTCAGAATTTGGACCAATTTGCCATTCTATTTAATAGCTAGATGGATTAATGGCCCTTGAAATATCTGGGGATGTGAGTTATAGTCAGTAAAATAAACGTGTCTGAGTGGAGGTTTGTGGAAGACAAGTTGAATAAAATGCTAGAAGTCTAGATAGGTGGATCTACTTCAATTAGGGGCAGAGTAACACCGACTAACGCTCTTTTGACCAATCTATCAAATGCCCATGTTTCTCATGTGCAAAATAACTTTATGCAACTACAAAAAAATTATGGCGTCATTCATGTGGCAGTGTGGTGCTACTAAAAGAAGATATCATCTAGTAAAGTGGGCATTGATCTATTGAGCCAAGAAAAGAAGGTCTTTACATGAAGAACATGTCCAAATTGGACATTAGCCTAGTGTGCAAGTGGTGTGTAGAGACTTAGAGTTGAAAGAAAAACATGGCAACTTTTATAAGAGCCAAATACTTGATAGGGGTTAGTATTTCTTTGATTTAACACATGCTACATGACTCTGCTTGTTGGTCTGATATTTTGTATTTGAGTCCATTTACCTCCAAGGCCACGTGCCAGTTGTGGATAATGGGGGGAGAACTCATTTTGCAAGAATTCCCGATTTGGTATTGCATCGTTTAAAGAACAATTTTCTGGTTTGTATTAATTAGTAATGAGCTTGGAAAGTCCGTGGCAAATGTTGCAAGAGGAGGCTAGCGTGTCAGGTTTACAAGATGGCTAGATGTATACCTGCAGAACTACTTGCATGAGCTATAGAACAAGTTGGTCGGTGTGCCTATGAATAATAAATGTAACATGCCCAAATGGAGATGGACTAAACCTGGAACCTTTATTGTCAAATCCCTTTATAACCACATTGCTTGCAACGGTCTGATGCGGCTTCAACTATGCCGGTATTTCCCCAAAGAGGAAGGGGTGATGCAGCACAACTACGGTAGGTATTTCCCTCAGTTATGAAACCAAGGTATCAATCCAGTAGGAGAACCAAGAAACACTATGTAAACGGTACCTGCACAAAAAGAACAAATACTTGCAACCCGACACTTATGAGGGGTTGTCAATCCCTCTTACGGGTAACGGTGTAGGAAATTGCCAAGTTGACGGGATAACATTGTGATAGATTGGATAGATAGATCTCAAATAAACGTGAAATAAAAGATGTAACAAAAAAGTGCAGCAAGGTATTTTTGGGGTTTTGGAATAATAGATCTAAAAACAAAGTCAAATAAAAATAGATCTCAAATAAAATAATATATCGGAACGCAAATATGATAAAGAATAGACCCGGGGGCCGTAGATTTCACTAGTGGCTTCTCTCAAGAAATAACACAAGGTAGGTAAACAAATTACTGTTGGGAAATTGATAGAACCTCAAATAATTATGATGATATCCAGGCAATGGTAAATATATAGGCATCACGTCCAAGATTAGTAGACCAACTGCTTCCTGCATCTACTACTATTACTCCACACATCGACCGCTATCCAGGATGCATCTAGTGTATTAAGTTCATGGAGAAATGGAGTAATGCAATAAGAACGATGACATGATGTAGTGATGACCCACAAGTATAGGGGATCAATCATAGTCCTTTCGATGAGTAAGAGTGTCGAACCCAACAAGGAGCAGAAGGAAATGCCAAGTGGTTTTCAGCAAGGTATTCTCTGCAAGCACTGAAATTATAAGCAACGACTAGTTTGATAGCAAGATAGTTTGTAACGAGCAAGTAACGATAATAGTAACAAAAGTGCAGCAAGGTAGCTCAATCCTTTTGAGGCAAAGTACATGCCAAAATGGTCTCTTATGATAAGCAAAGCGTTCTTGAGGGTACATGGGAATTTCATCTAGTCACTTTCATTATGTTGGTTCGATTTGTGTTCGCTACTTTGATAATTTGATATGTGGGTGGATCGGTGCTTAGGTGCTGTTCTTACTTGAACCAACATCCTACTTATGATTAAATCCCTCGCAAGCATACGGAACTATGAGAAAAATATTAAGATAGAATCTAACCATAGCATTAAACTCTTGTATCCAAATCGGTCCCTTACGAAGTAGCGCATAAACTAGGGTTTAAGCTTCTGTCACTCTAGCAACCCATCATCTAATAACTACTCCACAATGCATTCCCTTAGGCCCAAATATGGTGAAGTGTCATGTAGTCGATGTTCACATGACACCATTAAGGGAATCACAACATACATATTATCAAAATATCAAACACATATCAAGTTCACATGATTACTTGCAACATGATTTCTCCCGTGACCTCAAGAACAAAAGTAACTACTTACAAGTGATAAACATGTTCATGATTAGAGGGGTATTAAATAGCATAATGGATCTGAACATATAACCTTCCACCAAATAAACCATATAGTGATCAACTACAAGATGTAATCAACACTACTAGTCACCCACAGGTACCAATCTGAGATTTCGGTACAAAGATTGAACACAAGCGATGAACTAGGGTTTGAGAGGAGATGGTGCTGGTGAAGATGTTGATGAAGATTGTCCTCCCCAAGATGAGAGGGTTGTTGGTGATGATGATGACGATGATTTCCCCCTCCGTGATTGAAGTTCCCCTAGCAGAATCGCTCCGCCGAAGTGCAAAAGTGCTCCTGCCCAACTTCCGCCTTGAGACGGTGGTGCTCCATCCCGAAAGTCCTCTCCTTATTTTTTTCTAGGTCAAAATGACTTATGTACCAGAAGATGGGCGCTGGAGGTGGGCCGAGGAGGGCACAACTCACCAGGACGCGCCTGGGCTCCCTGGCGCGCCCAGGTGGGCCCCCTCTGGTAGTTATTCGCTCCAATAATTCTTATTTGTTCCATAACAATTCCTCGTGAAGTTTCAACTCACTTGGAGTTTTGCAGAATAGGTAGCCTGACGTAGCTTTTTCAGGTCTAGATTTCCAGCTGCCTGAATTCTCCCTATTTGTGTGAACCTTGCATATTATGAGAGAAAAAGGCATTAGAATTACTCCAAAAAGCATTATTATGCATAAAAATATTACAAATAACAGTAGTAAACATGATGCAAAATGGACGTATCATGTAGACAAGATCTATTCATGTAGGAATAGACCCCATCTTGTTATCCTTAATAGCAACGATCAATACGTATCTTGCTTCCCCTTCCGTCACTGGGAAAGAACACCGCACGATCAAACCCATCACAAAGAACCTCTTCCCATGGCAAGAAAAACGATCTAGTTGGCCTAACTAAACCAAAGATTCGAAGAAGAAATACGAGGCTATAAATAATCATGCCAAAAGTGCAACTATCCCTAGGTGGTTTTGGTAATTCCTAACAACATATAGCTCATTGAGCTAATGCTATTTCAAGATTAATATTTCAGGAAAGCTCAATGATTGGCATGGCATGGATGAGAAAAGTGGACCCCTCAAAATGCTAAGGACAAAAGGATTGGGTCAAGCTCAAAGCACAAGACTCTACATTTTCTATTTAGTGATCCAAGATCACATTGAGTCTATAGGAAAAGCCAATACCATCAAGGAGGGATGAGGTGTTGCTTAATGGCTTGCTTGCTCAAAGTGCTTAGTGATATGCTCCAAAGCCCTTAACCACTTTCTCACTTCCACATATGACCTAAACCAAAAGTCAAACTCGGCCCCACCGATTCTTTCCATCCGGCGCAACCGAGTTCAGATGTCATAGCCACTGCCACAAACCCTAGGCAAACCGGTCTCACCGATAGGGATCTCGGTCTCACCGAGATGGGATTGTAATCTCTCTGCTTCCCTTCGTAACATTTCGGTCCTACCGAGATGAGCGATCGGTCCCACCGAGATTGCAATGTAAACTTTCTGTTTCCCTTTTGTAACATTTTGGTCTCACGAAATGAGCGAATCAGTCCCACCGAAGTTTACACGACCAACTCTCTGGTTAGCTTATTACCAAAATCGGTCTCACCGAGTTTGTGTAATTGGTCTCACCGAGATTACGTTATGCCCTAACCCTAACCATATCGGTCCTACCGAGTTGCATGTCGGTCCCACCGAAAATCCTAACGGTCATTAGATTTGCTGAATCGATCCGACCGAGTTTAACAATTCGGTCCCACCGAGTTTGGCAAGTTGTGTGTAACGGTTAGATTTTGTGTGGAGGCTATATATACCCCTCCACCTCCTCTTCATTCGTGAAGAGAGCCATCAGAATGAACCTACACTTCCAACCTACATTTTCTGAGAGAGAACCACCTACACTTGTGTTGAGGTCAAGATATTTCATTCCAACCATATGAATCTTGATCTCTAGCCTTCCCCAAGTTGCTTTCCACTCAAATCTTCTTTCCACCAAATCCAAATCCTGTGAGAGAGAGTTGAGTGTTGGGGAGACTATCATTTGAAGCACAAGAGCAAGGAGTTCATCATCAACACACCATTTGTTACTTCTTGGAGAGTGGTGTCTCCTAGATTGGCTAGGTGTCACTTGGGAGCCTCAGACAAGATTGTGGAGTTGAACCAAGGAGTTTGTAAGGGCAAGGAGATCGCCTACTTCGTGAAGATCTACCGCTAGTGAGGCAAGTCCTTCGTGGGCGACAGCCATGGTGGGATAGACAAGGGTGCTTCTTCGTGGACCCTTCGTGGGTGGAGCCCTCCATGGACTCGCGCAACCGTTACCCTTCATGGGTTGAAGTCTCCATCAACATGGATGTACGATAGCACCACCTATCAGAACCACGACAAAAACATCTATGTCTCCAATTGTGTTTGAATCCTCCAAACCCTTCCCTTTACATTCTTGCAAGTTGCATGCTTTACTTTCCGCTGCTCATATACTCTTTGCATGCTTGCTTGAATTGTGTTAAGATTGCTTGACTTGTTCTAAAGTTGCTAAAATCTGCCAAGAACTAAAATTGGGAAAAGGCTAGATTTTTATTTGGTCAAGTAGTCTAATCACCCCCCCCTCTAGACATACTTTCGATCCTACAAGTGGTATCAAAGATTTTGTCTCCATTTGCTTTGATTTCCATAGCTTTTGGTGGTCATGGCCTTGGTTTCACAACCTAGGAGAGTATGGCGTCTAGCGAGGGAAATTACCACTGTAGAGGTCCTTACTTTGATGGTACTAATTTTGCTAGTTGGAAGCATATGATGAAAATGCATATTCTTGGACTAACCCCGCTGTTTGGGCTATTGTGTGTATTGGCTTGCAAGGTGAATTCTTCGATGGGAAAGAACCGAACCGTGAAGCTACCGCGGAAGAGTTGAAGATGCTGCAATACAATGCACAAGCTTGCGATATCCTCTTCAACGGATTGTGCCCCGAAGAATTCAACAAAATCAGCCGTCTTGAGAATGCAAAGGAAATTTGGGATATTTTGATTGATATGCACGAAGGTACCGACTCCGTCAAGGAATCCAAATTGGATGTGTTTCAAAGTCAACTTGACAAGTTCAAAATGAAGGATGGTGAAGGTATCGCTGAAATGTACTCTAGGCTTGCTCTTATCACAAATGAGATCGCCGGCTTAGGAAGTGAAGAGATGACCGACAAATTCATCATCAAGAAGATCCTAGGAGCCTTAGATGGGAAATATGATACCGTGTGCACATTGATCCAAATGATGCCCAATTACAAAGATCTCAAGCCAACGGAAGTCATTGGAAGAATCGTTGCTCATGAGATGTCACTCAAGGATAAGGAGGAGCTCCATAACAAGTCAAGTGGTGCTTACAAAGCCTCATGTGAAGCTCCCATTGAAGGAAATATGCCCTAGAGGCAATAATAAAGTTATTATTTATTTCCTTATTTCATGATAAATATTTATTATTCATGCTAGAATTGTATTAACCGGAATCATGATACATGTGTGAATACATAGACAAACATATAGTCACTAGTATGCCTCTACTTGACTAGCTCATTAATCAAAGATGGTTATGTTTCCTAACCATAGACATGTGTTGTTATTTGATTAATGGGATCACATCATTAGGAGAATGATGTGATTGACATGACCCATTCCGTTAGCCTAGCACTTGATTGTTTAGTATATTGCTATTGCTTTCTTCATGACTTATACATGTTCCTGTAACTATGAGATTATGCAACTCCCGTTTACCGGAGGAACACTTTGGGTGCTACCAAACGTCACAACATAACTGGATGATTATAAAGGAGTACTACAGGTGTCTCCAAAGGTACATGTTGGGTTGGCGTATTTCGAGATTAGGTTTTGTCACTCCGATTGTCGGAGAGGTATCTCTGGGCCCTCTCGGTAATGCACATCACTATAAGCCTTGCAAGCAATGTAGCTAATGAGTTAGTTACGGAATGATGCATTACGTAATGAGTAAAGAGACTTGCCGGTAACAAGATTGAACTAGGTATTGGATACCGACGATCGAATCTCGGGCAAGTAACATACCGATGACAAAGGGAACAAAGTATGTTGTTATGCGGTTTGACCGATAAAGATCTTCGTAGAATATGTAGGAGCCAATATGAGCATCCAGGTTCCGCTATTGGTTATTGACCAAGAATAGTTCTAGGTCATGTCTACATAGTTCTCGAACCCGTAGGGTCCGCACGCTTAAGGTTTCGATGACAATTATATTATGAGTTTATGAGTTTTGATGTACCGAAGGAGTTCGAGTCCCGGATGAGATCGGGGACATGACGAGGAGTCTCGAAATGGTCGAGACGTAAAGATCGATATATTGGACAACTATATTCGGAGTTCGGAAAGGTTCCGAGTGATTCGAGTATTTTTCGGAGTACCGGAGAGTTACCGGAATTCGCCGGGGAGTATATGGGCCTTATTGGGCTTTAGGGGAAAGAGAGAGGAGAGGTTGGGCGCCCCAAGGCCTAGTCCGAATTGGACTAGGGGGAGGCTGCGCCCTCCATCCTTCAGTTCTCTTCCCCCTATCCTTGACTCCAACTCCTACTACTTGGAAGGGGGGGAATCCTACTCCCGGTGGGAGTAGGACTCCTCCTTTGTGCGCCCCCTCCTAGGCCGGCCGCCCCCTCCGTTGCTCCTTTATATACGGGGGCAGGGGGGCACCCCAGAACACACAAGTTGATCTTCGTGATCGTTCCTTAGCCGTGTGCGGTGCCCCCCTGTCGGTGTCAAAACCGGCGGATCTCGGGTAGGGGGTCCCGAACTGTGCGTCTAGGCGGATGGTAACATGAGACAAGGGACACGATGTTTTACCCAGGTTCGGGCCCTCTTGATGGAGGTAAAACCCTACGTCCTGCTCGATTGATATTGATATTGTGGATGTTTACAAGAGTGGATCTACCACGAGATCAAGGAGGCTAAACCCTAGAAGCTAGCCTATGGTATGATTGTAAGGGTTGTTGATCTGATAGTCCTACGGACTAGAGCCATCCGATTTATATAGACACCGGAGAGGGCTAGGGTTACATAGAGTCGGTTACAATGGTAGGAGATCTACATATCCGTATCGCCAAGCTTGCCGTCCACGCCAAGGAAAGTCCCATCCGGACACGGCCGAAGTCTTCAATCTTGTATCTTCATAGTCTTGGAGTCCGGTCGATGATGATAGTCCGCCGATGATAGTCCGCCGATGATGGTAGTCCGCCATCCGGACACCCCTAATCCGGACTCCTCAAGAGCCCCGAACCAGGCTTCAATGACGATAAGTCCAGCATGCGTGTAGTCTTCGGCGTTGCAAGGCGGGTTCTCCTTCAAGTCCTACGTACTGCCGAGCGGTGTCCAGCTTCCTCATCAATGTTGCGCGTCTTGGCTTCCACGCCCAATAATGGCCTTCTTCCACGCTGCGTCGCCGAATGTGAAAAACCAGGGTTTCTTTTATGTTTTACCCCTAGTTGTGCGAACAATCTGCCTATAAGGGAGGCAAGAATCCAGATCCAAATCACCATCTTCCTCTCGCAAATACTCATCGGAGCGCTTTCGACCAAGAATCCATTCCATCATGGACCGTCAACGCGGCTCCTCTTCTCGCGCTCCCGGCCCTTTGCCCAGAGATTGGAGGAGATGCTCTGTTCCGCACAACGAGCTGGTGAAGCTCCAAATGGGGGGATATCTCCCTCCGGCCTTCATGGTTCCGGTTCGAGCCGGGCTGGCCACCTACAAAGGTGGGAAGCAAGCGGAGGTTACCCCAAATCCCAACAAATGGGAGAGGGTATGCTTCGTCCCCTATCTCGATAAGGGGCTCGGATTTCTGTACATCCATTCCTCCGCGGGCTCACTGAGTTCTACGGACTCCAGCTTCATCACCTCACGCCCGCCTCAATCCTGCATATTGCGGGTTATGTAGCTCTTTGAGCTTTTCCTGGCGTCGAGCCCCACTTCGTCTGTGGAAGAGGTTGTTCTGCCTTGTACCCCGCTCTCACGAGGGGTCCATATATCAAGTGGGCGGCGCCAAATATGGCGCATTGCCGGACCGGATATCCATCCGAACCCCTAAGAAGGCTCCTCAAGACCGGCCTTGAATGGTTTTATATAGAAGACGCCCGCTGCCGGACCTGTTCGGATCGGCCTCCGGAGTTCAGCAATGCTCCTCTCAAGAAACGCCTTAGTTGGCGTCCGCGAGCCCCCATCCGGAGGAAGACAATAGCGTCCATTATTTGATGGGCGAATAAGGTTCTTGGCCCATGCCGGGTTGACCATGATTGGAATCATGGCAACATGTATTATGCGGGGTGCAGCCACTACAATACTGAGGCCACCCCATGTGGGATTTCAACGGGAGGACGATGCCACCCGTCATGGCCGCATAAGGCGGATTCGGCCGAAGATCCGTGACGATCTTGTCCGCCTGTATAAGGGTGAGAAGGAGGATTTCCTTCAGACGAACCCGTTAAATGGGTTTTCCATGAATAATCCCCGGCCTTGGGTAAGCGAACACTCTGCGTGTCCGACCCGTGCCTTTCGAAACTTAAGTTTCTTATATTGTGTTCTTCTTTCGACGCAGGAACTGCGCCGGACCGTGGAGGGCATGCTAAGTCCGGCTCCGCAGCCCGAGGATCCAAAGAGATCCCGGGATCCGGCCTCCGAAGAGGATCCGGACATAAAGGTGGAGCTAATCGACGGAGTGTTCCACCAGCTCAGCATGGACAATGCTTTAGTCGCCATCACGGCCGACTATCCCGGACTATATCCGGCTTCCCAGGTGATTGCGGCCGAAGCCCTGACACCGTCATTCCTTCCTTGCTTATTTCTGACCACCGTATATGATGGCACTGTGCAGGAGGCGCCCGTAGGGCGAGAAGCCGAGCCATGTGGCTGACCAACAAGGGCCAGTTCGGACCAAGAGGCGGAAGAGGAGCGCGCGCCGGATCGAAACGTCGCCGCAAAGGTGTAGCTCACAATTCAGTATTTAGAGCAACGCTCCTAGGAAGCGTTTGAGTGCTCATGACTTTTATAGGGAAAAAGCGTCCGCCGGATCATGGCGTGAAAGTTGTCAATCCAACCTCTACCACCGGGCTCCCGCACCTGGTCGAGGGGAGGCGGCGCAAAGCGCGAGCCGGACGTTCCTCCGACGGAGGATGCCGGCTGCATCGTCCGCCATCGAGTCGAGGTGGAGAGTGCCTGAATCACAGCGCCACGGACAAGATTTCGTGACGCTGCTTCTCCCCGAGGCGTTGAATGCCTTTAACACGGGTGTTGGGGATATAACTATCGAAAGTGTAAACCGCCTGAAGGGGCCGGGTTACCCTCATCCATGATCGTGGCCCACGGAGGAGGCCCAAAGCCCGAGGCGGATTAGGATCCATTCATGTAAACCGCCTTAGTCGTGTAACTTGAGTTGTAAGATAAGAGAGAAGAGACCGAGCCGACACTTGTATGAGCTGGATCGGGACTTCAGAGACCGGCCGCGTCAACCCGTGTATATAAGGGACGACCCGTGGCGAAGTTAAGGACAGAGAATTCGAGGCTAAGGCGGCTATTGCTCCCTAGTCACCGAAATCACATCAATCCCATCACAACCGGACGTGAGGCTTTTACCTTCATCGAAGGGCCGAACCAAGATAACTCCCGTGTCTTTGTGTCCGCTTTAACCTCTAGGTTAACCCGTACGATGGCCCTACGACTAAGTCCTTTCATGAGGACATCTGCCGGGACAATTCCACGACAGTTGGCGCCCACCGTGAGGCTATCGCACGATGGGTTGATGATCTTAGAGGGCAAGTTCGAAGGACTCGAAGGCTATCTTTGTGGGCGGATGACTAAGAGTCGTCGCGGCAAGCTCTACATCGACGATGCGGACTGGGGCCCCGAGGCCGGCTCGGTTGAGTACGGATACCGGGTCCCCTTTGGCGGCATACACGTGTTCATCGGCAAGATCGGCGAGCCAGGGCCTGGGCCGGACATCTGCGCCGACCTCGTCGAGACGGCTCGGTGAGCGAAGAAGAGTCCTGCCTGGCTAAACCGGCGGTCGGCGTGCTGTGGAGTCGCCCACGGAGACGACGAGGACGGATCAGCATCTGGCGGCGAAACCGTTGTCTACTCTGGCGACGAAGTCGTCACCGGAGAAACCGAGTCTCTGTATCACCGCAAGATGGCCGGATCGGGGCTGTTCCGACGGTGAGAGTATTTCGGACCTTTGATCTACCCAACCGGGTTGGGATCTTCATGGCGATGCATAGCGGCGCTTCACTCTTCGACCATGGCGCCCCTGGTCGCCGGTTCAACAGCGGTGATGGCAGCCGGGAAGGAGGCCTGTCGCCCGCCGCTCAAGTTTTGTCGAGCTTTTTCGACGCATTGGTCATGCTCATGGCGAGGCTAATCCGCCGGATCAGGACCTGCACAATGCGGAGATTGCAAAGGTGAGGAACAGATCACTAAAGCTAAGGCGGACTGGCAGCCCATGGACGTGAGGATGGCGGCGAACGGGCGCTTTGGATGCGCAGCTTATAGGCTCATCTTTGGATCGTGAGCGCGTCACATGAAGTCATGAAAAGGAAGTACAGATCCCGTTTACCTTCGGTTTCGAGGGAAGAGAGTTTTTAATACCCGTGGGCGGGACCAGAATCCGCCGCGGTGGTAATCCGCCGAAGCACTGGGGCGGCGCCGGTTCAGCCCCGTGTGATAGATCTGCCTCGCCATCATACCGGCGCGCCCCAGACTGTGCAGACACCTCCGGGTCACTACTCCAACCCGATGGATAACCTAGTTGCGGCTGCGGCACTGTTGGAGGCGATTCCAATTGAAGGTGATTCACCACAGGCAGTAGAGACACGCCGGGTTAAGGAGCTCCTCGGGGCGGCCACAGCTCAACAGAAGCGTATTCATACAGTCGGGATCGGATCCACTCTACCCCCCGCCCAAGCCGGAGCTATAGTCGATGCGTCGACGAACCGGCCGTGTCAAGCAATGCGCAGCGCGGTCCGCCTCGCGGCAACAACCCGGCGGGTGGCTTCGAAGATGCTCAAGTGGTAGTGGACCGCACCAGGGCACGTAGGGAGGCCGAGTTAGCAGCACAATCTGAGGATCATCAGCTCGCACCGGTTCGTCCGACCATCTTGAACCGGGGTCACGTCTGCTCTTTGGGGTGCCTTGCCTCGTCCCGCTTTACGCATAGCGTCGTTTGCCCAAGGACTTCAAAGGGCCACGCAAGGTGCCCAATTATATCGCCGATTTGGCTCGAAGCATGGATAGAAAGCTATGAGATGGCCATGGAGATGCTGGATGTGGATGAAGCCGCGTGTGCGAAGTATTTCACAATGATGTTGGAAGGTACGGCCCGGACTTGGTTGAAGAACTTGCCGCCCAACTCGATCAGTTCATGGACCCAGTTGCGAACCCGGTTCATTCAAAATTTCAAAGACACCTGTAAGCAGCCCATGTCTGTGGTGGATTTAGCGGCTTGTGTCCAGGCGGAGGGAGAATCCACGACCCATTGGGTGCGCCAGTTTGAAGTTTTACATTCTTCGACCGGATCAACCCTGATTCCGCGATCTTAACCTTGGAAGCCAATTGCGGTTTGAACCATTGAAATTGAAGCTGGGTCGCATGAAGCGTTTTGCAATGACATGGGCACTCTAATGGGCGTTTTGGTAAAGTATGCTGATTACGATAGTACCAAGGATCCCAGTCCGGGATGACGAAGTAGGGAAGGAAAAGCGAACAGCAATTCCAGAGGCCAGCAGCATCATTCGGCGAGCAATGGAGGAACAAGCGTAAAAGCAAAGCGGTAACATGGGCTTCGTAGCCAACACCAACGCCAGCAGGACAAGGGTCAGCGCAAGGGTAAGCAATCAAACCGGGCGGTCACAATCCGGATCGTCTGAATTACATATTGAATCAACCTTGTCCGAAGCATGGGACGAAGGAGGCACCGGCAAACCACCTTTGGAAGGATTGTTATATTATGCAGGAGTTCAAAAACTCTAACTCTTTCCGGTATGATCAAGGGCCCGGCGGCGGTTCAGGATCCGCCCCGGGTTACGGCGGAGGAAGTTCCGCCCGGGGTTCGTGGTAATCCGGGCGGGCAAGGCAATCGAGTAATCGTGGCAATCGAGTAATCGTAACCATCGTAACAATCGTAACCAAGGGGTTACAATCAGCAACAGCGGTCGGGTTACCAAATTAACCCGGCAGCTTGAACGGTGGACAGATGCACGTCTTTACCACCAGCTTGGATAGACGAGACCGAAAGCTTCAGAAGCGGGCGGTCAGTGTTGTTGAACCGGCTGCGCCGCATTACCTACGCTGGTCAGAGCAACCTATCGTGTGGAGCAGAGAGGACCATCCTCCCCGGGTTTACAATCCGGGTCAGTTAGCCCTGGTGGTGGCACCTCAGGTA
The DNA here is from genome assembly GCA_021605145.1 of Aegilops bicornis. Lineage (NCBI taxonomy): Eukaryota > Viridiplantae > Streptophyta > Magnoliopsida > Poales > Poaceae > Aegilops > Aegilops bicornis. Next base: position 111,167,422 of record CM038669.1, on the reverse strand, counting down.
GGAGGATACAAGTTTACCAAGGTGCTTATGGATGGAGGAAGCAACATCAACATCCTGTACTACGAGACCTTCCGGCGTATGGGGTTAACGGATAGGCATCTTAGGCCGTCCAGCACAGTGTTTCACGGTGTGGTGCCCGGCAAGTCGGCATACCCGATCGGTAAGATTGCTCTGGAGGTGACCTTTGGGGATGAACATGACTCCAGATCGGAAACATTGACGTTTGAGGTGGTGAAAATTCAAAGTCCTTACCACGCCCTCTTTGGGCGGCCGGCTTATGCTAAGTTTATGGCACGGCCCTGTTATGTTTATTTGCAGCTGAAAATGCCGGGTCACAAAGGGACGATAACGGTTCATGGGAGCCGCCGGATCGCTTTGGAGTGCGAGGAAGGTGATGCGGCTTATCTTGAGTCGGTTTGTGCCCTTTGAAGAGCTAAAGTATTATAAAGACAATGTTGATCCGGCGGATATGACCCCTATGAAGAAGCCAACTACAGAGCACGATCCGGATTTGAAGTTCAAATCGGCGGCTGAGACAAAACTTGTTGATTTTGTGCCCGGCGATTCGTCCAAGCAGTTCACCATCAGTGCCAACTTGGATCCTAAATAGGAAAGCGCGCTCATCGAGTTCATCCGTGAGAATCGGGACATTTTTGCATGGAAGCCTTACGACATGCCAGGTGTACCGAGGGAACTTCGTGAGCACACTCTTAATGTTGACCCCAAGTACAGACCGGTAAAGCAGTTTCTTCGCCGGTTTAATGAGGAAAGGCGCAAGGCCATTGGGGAGGAAGTTGCTAGGCTTTTAGCGGCAGGGTTTATCGTCGAAGTCTTTCATCCGGAGTGGCTTGCTAATCCGGTGTTGGTCCTTAAGAAGAATGGCACTTGGCGCATGTGTGTGGATTACACAGATCTTAACAAAGCACATCCGGCATATCCTTTCGCCCTCCCCCGCATTGACCAGATTATTGATGCTACGGCGGGTTGTGAGCGTTTGAGCTTTTTGGATGCGTATTCCGGTTATCATCAGATTAAGATGGCGGTTAAGGACCAGGAGAAGACGGCGTTTATCACCCCTTTTGGAGCCTTCTGCTATGTATCTATGCCTTTTGGACTCAAGAGCGCCCAAGCTGTCAGGACCCCGATTCCAAGTCACATCGACCTAGCCGGTAACACCTCATATCACTTTGTGGCCTCACGCACGGTATTCCCAGGGGTGTCGCCTTACCATGGCCCGGGACCGTTTGCGTCTTTTGGCTCACGTATATGATAGTGTCGCTAGCATCCACATGACAAAGAACCGGGCCGACATGGCTGGTCGTGAACCCAAAGCGGCGCTTAACCTATGGGGACGAGCATACATGAATCACATCGAGCATGTCGGTCATCAACGTATATATTCGGGCTGTAGCACTTTGGGCTATGAGGACTCCGGTATCCCGGGCTGTAGCAGGCTAGGCGGGACTCGAATACCACCGCGTGACATTTCCCGAAGAACGGACATAGGAAGCAAGTGAATCACATGCCGCCGATCAAGTGTCCAAGCAGAGTGCCGGGCTAGCGGGACTCCTGTATCCGGCCGTAGCGGACTACTATCGCCGTAAGCACGAGACTACATTTCCCCATATGAGAGGCTGCCAAGGATAAACAACTAGTTTGTCGGATCCCACTCATACCAAGCATTTCAATCATACACGCATATGCCCGATATGAGTAAATACAACAAGGCATCACAACAAAACTCTACAACTCAAGTACTTTATTTAAACGGCTCCGAGGAGCCATACATAACATAGTCATACAGGTAGGGGTCACATGACCCAACACTCAAGTCATACAATCATACAAGCACATGCGGAAGCAAACTAGTCTGAGTACAGACTCTAGAAAGAAAGAAAGCTTGTTGGAGCCTTTCTATCTACAATGGCCCTTCACAAGTCTTAGATCGCCACCTGGTGGCTAATTCACTCGTCGATGTCAAGATCTACATAGAATCCGTCGGAGGGGGTAGTATTGTCCTCTGAAAAACATTGATTAAGCAAACATGAGTACAAAAGTACTCAAAGAAGTCTTACCACAGAATCCTATCATACATGCACATTCTCAAGGAAGGAAGTGGAGTTATTTGCAGCAAGCCAGCTTTGACTCTTGGCTAAGCTATCCTACGTAACACCCTTTGTAAAGCATTTGTCGCACACGAGTCCACTAATCACCATCACAATACTCCACCGTGGATCCTCTCTCGTCATCCCCGAGAGGGCCATCCACGATACTCACACTTATCTTGAGGCTTTTAGTAGTATCCATTTACTTGTCTATGAACTGATATAGGTAACCCAGAAGTCCTTTTCCGTGGACACGGCTATTCGAATAGATCATATTTAACCCTGCAGGGTGTACTTCTTCACACACGCTCACCACTTATCGTCAGTTTACCCGACATGTACTCGGCAACCTTCAAGCGGAAGCCCAACGTGGGTGTCGGCCACAGCCTACCTAAACACTCAAGTCCCTAGTCCAGGTTTATCGCCTATTCGGGTTCCATCCGCAGGAGTCCGCCGAGGTTTCCCATACAGCCCCGAACGATGTGTGCGGGGTTCCCGAGATACCAAAGCGGGCACTTTCGGTACACCGACCCACGGTGCCTACCGCAACACAACCCACCCCTAAGGTCAGCGTTGCGTGCCCCAAAGATGCTACAAACACGAAACTACTTGCAACTCCCGGACTATGAACAGGGGTGGTTAAGAAGCCGAGAGGGTCCATTGGTTTCGGGCCCAATGCGTGGTAGTAGCTAGTTCATGGATCACAAACACAGATCTCAGTTCTTAGGGTCGGCTTCAATGAAACAACCCACCATGTACTCCTACATGGCCTCTCATCGATACCTTTACCAAATCGGGTTCAACACTTTCACTCTCGAACCAACACAACCTTTCACTCCAGTTCATCATCCCGATGAGCCAGACACGACACAACTCTAAGCATAGCAAGCATAGCATGGTAGGAATCACAAACATGGCTCAATCAACTCCTACACATACTAGTGGGTTTCATCTAGTTACCGTGGCAATGACAGTCATGCAAAGGAAGTGGGTTCAACTACCGCAGCACACAACAGTTTGAATCGCGTTGTCTTAATGCAGTAAACGAGAGCAGAAGCGAGAACATGGGTTTGTATCGGAATGATCAATGAGTTGCTTGCCTGATGGAACTGGGGTAGAGAACTGCCCTTCAGATGGGTAGTCGAGGTTATCTTGAGCGAGAACCTATCATGAAAACACACCGAAATAAACATACAAACAATATGCAACAATATGATGCATGCTATGACATGGCAATATGGATGTGTGTTGGCCTAATGCAAGTTGAAGGAACAGGGATGAACTCATTTGAATCAAGATTCAAATGATCGCTCATTTGAGTTACTCCTAATGGTGCAATATCTTATTCTGGTTATTCAGCATAGTTAACTTGTTTTAACATGCATGAAACCTGTACCAATGGATAGAGTGTATTTTTCTGATAATTTTCATATATAAATCTTTGCATTTGGAGTTATAGAATAAAAGTTATAAGCATTTGAAATTTGATTTATATTCTGGAATTTATTATATAAAAATAAATCCAGAATTTGAGTTAATGCGCCAAAGATGAGGTCAACGTGACGTCAGGGTCAACGGGTCATCCAGGTCAAACTGACCAGTGGGACCCGCATGTCGAGTTAGTTTAACTAATTAAATTAATTAGAACTAATCCTAATTAGTTAACCGGGGGTCCACCATCATTGACTCGGAAGCCAACAGGCCCACGGCCTGATGGGTCGATGGTCAACTCATGGCGTCTCAGCCTTGGCGAGGCCAGGGCGGAGCAAAGTGCTTTTGCACTTTCTGGGCACCAAATGGAGCGCGAGCATCTACGTGGAGCTGGAAGTGAGCATGGTGTTTGGTGGGGTCGATTAGGTTAGGTGGTGGCCGGAGTGGGCGCCCGGCGGCAGTCGAGGCGGCCGGGCTCGGGTGATGTCGGGTTTGGTGTTAGAGGGCTCGGCGGCGCTGGAAGTGCATAGCTAGGCCCAGCGCAACTCGGTGAGTGCGATGGACAGTGGCGTGGCGTTGGGTGGCCGGAGCTTCGTCGGCGACGAAACTCCAGCGGCGTGCGTTCGGGTGATCGGCGTCGCTTCGTTGTGGTGCAAGAGGAAGAGAGCGGAGAGGACGGGGAGTAGCGCTCACAGTGAACTCAGAGAGAGCCTCGTCGGGTCGGGGCGGTTCTGATGCGGCGGCGACGGCGATGGGGATCTCCGGCGGCTTCGAGCTCGGTCGAGGTCGGTGTAGAGGCTTGGTGCTTAGAGCGAGCGGGACTCGGCTAGCTAGGGGTAGTGGGTGCGGCGGAGCTGCTGGACATGGTGGGGAGGAGCATGGACGGCGGGAGCACGGCGTCGGCAGTGGCGCGTCGGCGATGGCGTCGGCCGGCCAGTTGGGGGAGAGCGAGAGAGAAGGCAGGGGAGAATGGGGTGTCCAGGGGTCGAGGCGACGACGCGGAGGTCATCCAGGCGGCGGCGGCGAAGGGGTGAAGCAGGCGGCGGCTGCGTGGCGCCTGCGCTCGGCCGGCACCAGTTGCCTGCTGGCAAGCCAAGCAGCTAGGCCTTGTGGCTGGGCTGGGCAGCGGTGGGCCGGGCGTGGGCGACAGGTAAGCATTTCCTTTTTTTAGTCTTTTCCTATTATTCTGAACTTTGTGAGGTTTATTTAAAATACCAAAACTATTTTAAAAATCATCAAAATGCTCCTGGTCACTTGTTGGAATATTCCCAACATGAAACATTTTGGTTTGGCAATTTTTGAACATTTAAAATATTTTTCATAATTAAAAATGCTCATTTCAAAAACTTGTGGATTAATTCTAGAACCCTTAGATGACCTAGAAAATGGTACACCTCCTTTGACATGGGTTCTGAACCAAAGCAAAGAGGATGAACATTTTGAAGGGCATTTCAGGTTCATTGAAATAATTTTTAGTAAACCCTAGTTGTTTTAAGGGGGGGTGTTCTGGGGTTTCCTGCCTTCCCCATTTCAAATTCAAATGAAATTTAAACATGATGCACACCCTAATGCATGGTCTATCGGGGATGTGACAACTCACCCCACTCAAAAGAATCTCGTCCGAGATTTAGGATCTGTTGCGAAAAAGGTGGGATACTCAAGTCGAAGACGATCCTCCCTTTCCCAAGTTGCTTCTTGCTCGGAATGGTTTGACCATTGAACCTTTAGAAACTTGATATTCGACGTCGAGTGGTATGCGCTCAGCTTGATCGAGGATACAAACGGGATATTCTCGATAGGTGAGGTTATCTTGGAGATCAAGCGTTTAGTGGTCTACTCCACGGATAGGATCCGAGAAGCAACGCTCGAGTTGGGAAACGTGGAAGACATCGTGGACTCTGGAAAGATGCGGAGGTAGTTCCAATTGGTAGGCAACTTCTCCTCGTTTGGCAAGAATGCGAAAGGGTCCAATGTAACGAGGAGCCAACTTGCCTTTGATACCGAATCGATGGGTTCCCTTCAAAGGAGTAACCCGAAGGTAAGCCTGCCGCCAATTTCATAAGTCATAGGCTTATGCTTGCGGTCATATTGGCTCTTTTGACGAGATTGGGCTGTTTTCAATTTCTCACGAATAACGCGAACCTGCTCTTCTGCTTCCTGAATCATGTCCGGGCCAAAGAGTTGTCTCTCCCCGGTTTCTGACCAGTTAAGAGGCGTTCGACATTTCCGTCCGTAAAGAACTTCGAAAGGGGCTTTGCCCAAGCTGGCTTGATAACTGTTGTTATAAGCGAACTCGGTGAATGGAAGGCATTTCTCCCAATTCATGCCGAAAGAGATGATGAAGCTCGAAGCATATCCTCTAGGATTTGATTGACTCGTTCTACTTGACCACTTGATTGAGGATGGAAAGCGGTGCTAAAAGAGAGACGAAGTTCCCATGGCGTTTTGGAAACTTTCCCAAAATCGAGAGGTGAAGAGACTTCCACGGTCTGAGTTAATCTCTAATGGAACACCATGAAGAGACACTATTCGAGAGATATACAAATCAGCTAGCTGGCTAGCGGTTATACTCTCACGAATGGGTAGGAAGTGGGCTACTTTGGAAAGACGATCAACGACAACGAAGATAGCGTTATTCCCTCTCTTGGTCCTGGGAAACCCGGTAATGAAATCCATACCAATTTTATCCCATTTCCATTCAGGAATTTCCAAAGGTTGAAGGGTACCAGAGGCCGTTGATGCTCTGCTTTAACTCGACAGACGTCGCAGCTTAGCAATGTATTGAGCAATTTCTCTCTTCATCCTAGTCCACCAAAACCTCCGCGTGAATCTTGATACATTTTAGTACTACCAGATGAATGGTGAGAGGAGAGTCATGAGCTTCCTTAAGGATCAATCGCCTCGGGTTGCGCACCTTGGGAACCACTAGACGGTCTCCAAAGAACACGACACCTTGTTCATCAATGGAGAAACAATCTGCGACTCCTTTCTTGATGTTTCTCCCGATACGGGAGATTCCGGATCTACCTTCGTGCTTTGATGATCTGATCCGTAAGGGTAGGTTTCGCCACCAGTGGAAAGGAATCCTCGAGGAACAATGTGAAGATTAAGCTTACGAAATTCCTCGTGGAGAATTGGTTGACTTTGTTGTAACATCAGATTGTTACAATAAGATTTATGCGACTTAGGGCGTCACCATGACATTGGCTTTGCACGGGGTGTAGGATATTCCTAAGTCGAAATCTGTAATCAACTTCGACCCAACGTCTTTGCTCGAGATTCAAATCCGGTTGGGTAAAGATATATTTCAGACTTTGGTGATCGGTGTAGATTTCGCAATGATTACCCGTAAGGTAATGTCGCCAGGTTTTGAGTGCATGAACCATCGCTGCAAGCTCTAGATCGTGTGTGGGATAGTTATCCTCATGTGGACGAATCGTCGAGAAGCGTAGGCAATCACATGACGATCTTGCATGAGTATGCAACCTAGTCCTTGTCGCGAGGCGTCGCAATAGATAATAAAGTCCTTAGAGAAATCTGGTGGAACAAGTACGGGAGCAGATGTCGGCGTCTTTTCAGTTCTGAAAAGCTGAACTCGCCTTTGTGGTGTCCATTCGAACTTCTTATCTTTCTTGAGGAGTTCGGTTAGAGGTTTGGCAACTTTAGAGAAATTCTCGACGAAGCGGCGGCAATAGCTCGCTAAACCGAGAAAACTCCGAACTTGCTTAACCGATTCAGGTGGAGTCCAATCGAGGACGGCTTGAACTCGCTCGGGATTGACAGCAATGCCCTTACCGGAGATTACATGGCCTAGGTAGGTCACTTCTGGTAACCAGAATTCACACTTAGAGAATTTGGCATAAAGGCGGTGCTCTCGAAGTTTCATCAATACTAGCCTTAGATGTTCGGCATGTTCTTCCTCATTCTTGGAGTAGATGAGTATATCATCGAGGTATACCACGACGAATTTATCCAAATACTCCATGAAGATTGAGTTCATTAACCTGGAGCATTGGTTAATCCGAAGGACATGACGGTGTACTCGTATTGGCCATAACGAGTAACAAAAGCCGCTTTTAGGTATGTCCTCGTTCTTGATTTTGATTTGATGGTAGCCTAACCTCAAATCCATCTTGAAAAGATCGAGGATCCAGCGAGCTGATCATACGGATCGTTGATTACGGGGAGCGGATACTTGTTCTTGATGGTGACCAGATTGATGTGTCGGTAATCTACAACCATCCGATCCGTACCATCCTTCTTCTTGACGAAGAGGACGGGCAAGCCCATGGAGATGAACTAGGACGGATGAAACCTTTTGCAAGGACTCATCGAGTTGTTTCTTGAGTTCAGCTAGTTCTAGGGGTGCCATCTTATAAGGTCTTCTAGAGATTGGGACGGTTCGGGAATAAGATCTATCACGAACTCGACATCCCTGTCGGTGGAACACTGGCAGTTCCTCTGAAAGACATCCGGAAGTCACGGACTACCGGAATATCTTCGAGGTCCGGAAGGGGTTGGCATTTAAGGAGTAAAGCTGGGCGCTTAGACACTCGGGTTAAAACATCCACTGTTTTGCCCGAAGGATGGGTAAGTTGAACAGTTCTAGTAGAGCAATCAATCTTAGCATAATGGGCTGACATCCAGTCCATACCTAAGATGATGTTTATGTCCGAGGACTTGAGAGCTATTAAAGATGCAAGAAAAACTAATCATCGACAAGAATTTCATTCCCATGACTTATTCTAGAGGTTTGCCATCTAGAACCAGGAGTTTGAATTTCCATGGAGGTAGGCATGTCACAGAATGTGGTGTTGTGCAATCGAGCATAGCTCTCGAAATAAATGAATGAGATGCTCCAAGTATCAAAAGAACGATTGCGGATGGCAATTAACAAGGAGCATACCGAGGACGACGTTGGGATCCTCATAGGTTTCTTCAGCAGAGACATAGTTGACATGGCCACGAGCAGTGGCAACTGGTTTAGCATAGGGCACCTTTCCTGCTGGCTTGCCACGGCCAATAGACTTTCCAACTTGACTGGGGTTGTTCTGGGGACACTCGCGGATGTAGTGGCCCGTCTCTCCACATTTGAAGCAAGTTATCATATTGGGGCGTGGAGTAGCACTAGCAATGGGCCTCCATAAGTCTTGGGTGGAAAATACTGCTGGTTGGGGCGAGGCGCCTCAAAGGATGGCCTCGGGGTGAACCTGGGTGGTAGAGCAGTATTTGGAACCCAAACCCGGCGCTTCTGGGATCCAGAGCCGGATGAAGATCCAGTCACGGATGTGCTTGCGAGAAGCCTCAAAATCAGTCTGCCCAGTTTCGGCGCTGATAGCCTTGTTGACTAGCTTCGGAAAAGAGGTACACTCATGCAGACGAAGGTCTCGGCGTAGCTCAGGGCTAAGTCCCTTGCGGAACCTTGCCTGCTTCTTGGCATCGGTAGAAACTTCTTCGGGAGCATAACGTGCTAACCTCCCAAATTCACGGCTGTAGGCATCCACTGTCAGCCTACCTTGGGTGAAACTGCAAAATTCCTCACGCTTATGGTCCATAAGACCTTCCGAATATGATGCTCATGAAGGAGGCTCTGAATTCAGCCCAAGTTGTAACTTGTCCAACCGGACGCATAGCCTCATAATTCTCCCACCAGAGACTAGCAGGGCCTTCAAGATGATAAGCGGCAAAAGTAACCTTATCAGCTTCAGCCACGTTAGCAGAATGCAGCTTGTGGTGGATTCTGCGAAGCCAATCATCTGCGTCGAGTGGCTCGACGGAATATTTGAACTTTGGCGGATATAGCTTGACGAAATCGTTGAGTGAAACCACATCGTTTCTCGGCTGGCGTGCTGTGTTTTGTTCAATCCGCTCCAATAAGCGGTTGGTCTCACGCTTATTGCGTTCTGCTTCCAGCATCACCTCAGCCAAGGATGGCGGTTGCGGCAGATTCACATTTCTGGCTGCACTAGCTTCTCCCTGCTCCGGAGCAGCAGGAGTGTTGCGGGTGTTGACCATCCTAGGAGACAGAGCAAAGGTTTAAACCAGGACGGCAGAATTTAACAAGGAAGTGCGGAAGGTAATGGATAGCATGGACTGCAAAGATGTTCATCCGTATGACATGGTAATATAAAGCTGCCATATATATATACCAACGGTCATACACACCATTCATAGTTTAGTACAAGCCTGACGGGGTACAACTATAATGAACGGCGTTACATCTCATCGGAAGCATTCCAACTCCTATACATTATTTTTCTACACTTCCGGAACGATACACACTAAGTCATATTCCACAAGTCACGCAGGACGGCGGAAATACAACTATTACAATACTAGGGATACTACTACTACTCGAGACAGCTCCGTAGTAGTCCTCATAGAAGTCACCTCCCAATCTCGAAGTGGAACATGATCATCCGGAAGCAGAGACAATCCTGTGGAGCTTGTGGACCATAGGGACTCGGATGTGGTCGTGGTCCAACAAGCGGTGGCGCACGAGGCCCACGAGGAGGAGTGATGCCTCCTACCTCACGCCACTCCATAAAGTCCGGCAGACCAGCCCGCCGGGTACAAGTCCCTCATATCCATGTATCCGGCTTGCACGGCAGGTGCAAACCTAGTCAGAGTAGCCCAGTGATCAGCACGGGCATTAAAGAGCTCCATACGCAAGGCCCGGTTCTCACGGTCCTTGTCCTCCAGCAACTCAGTAGTAGTGCGAAGGAGTGAGTCCTCATGGGAGGCATCATTTGTACAAACCACAGGAGGTAGCCATGCGCCCCAGGAGGGATGCTTGGCATGTAGCGGAAATCACCGCTGACCAGCAAGGCAGTTCGCTCGAATAATAGTCATCATAGAATAGGCTGCATCTTGCAGACATCCCAATAGTGATCCCAAGTCCATAAGAACGATTGGAGCGGTTCAAGGTAGCTAGAGGATAGGATGGATAAATCCTGACCGTGCATAGATATTGGCTTTGGTTGAAATCCCTAGACTGCTCCTCGACGGTATATTCAGGATACCATCGGTAACTGTCTCGACCATCACCGAACCAACATTGCCGTGTGACCACACACACCAATGCAACGGGTCAGACGAACCACTTGGTTCTGGGGACGGGTGGCCATCTGAAAGCACAACCACATGCAAAGACATTAGAATTTCTAGGGAAAATCGGGCAGCATAACATCTCAGAATGCTCAAAATCAGATTTGAGACATTCAAAACAGATTGCAAAACCACTCAATAACATCATATCAAGGTTCTGGTTCAACCGGTAGCATACCAAAATAATGGAACTGAATCGAGGATGTAACCAACAATCCTATAAGTTACTACGGATTAGTAACACGTGAACACGATAGAGAGAAGAGAGCCTAGTCCTATACCCACGTCGAATGAGAAGAGGATGACTCGGATCGAGGGCATAAGGTAAAGGAGTAAAAAGAGCCTTACGTTCCTCCCACAATCAATTCCCCTACATATAACTAAAGCATTTCTAGACTCAACATCGACCAGTTTGGCTTAGCGAACCTACAGGCAGCCCTGCTCGATGCCAACGCCGTCAGACCCCGATTCCAAGTCACATCGACCTAGCCGGTAACACCTCATATCACTTTGTGGCCTCACGCACGGTATTCCCACGGGTGTCGCCTTACCATGGCCCGGAACCGTTTGCGTCTTTTGGCTCACGTATATGATAGTGTCGCTAGCATCCACATGACAAAGAACCCGGGCCGACATGGCTAGTCGTGAACCCAAAGCGGCGCTAACCTATGGGGACAGGCATACATGAATCACATCGAGCATGTCGGTCATCAACGTATATATTCGGGCTGTAGCACTGGGCTAACAGGACTCCGGTATCGCTGGCTGTAGCAGGCTAGGCAGGACTCCGAATACCACCGCGTGACATTTCCCCGAAGGGACAGACATAGGAACGAAGTGAATCACATGCCGGCCAGTCAAGTGTCCAAGCAGTAGTGCTGGGCTAGCAGGACTCCGGTATCCGGGCTGTAGCGGACTACTATCGCTCAGAAGCACGAGACTACATTTCCCCATATGAGAGGCTGCCAAGGATAAACAACTAGTTTGTCGGATCCCACTCATACCAAGCATTTCAATCATACACATAATATGCCCGATATGAGTAAATACAACAAGGCATCACAACAAAACTCTACAACTCAAGTACTTTATTTAAACGGCTCGAGGAGCCATACATAACATAGTCATACAGGTAGGGGTCACATGACCCAACACTCAAGTCATACAATCATACAAGCACATGCGGAAGCAAACTAGTCTGAGTACAGACTCTAGAAAGAAAGAAAGCTTGTTGGAGCCTTTCTATCTACAATGGCCCTTCACAAGTCTTAGATCGCCACCTGGTGGCTAATTCACTCGTCGATGTCAAGATCTACATAGAATCCGTCGGAGGGGGTAGTATTGTCCTCTGAAAAACATTGATTAAGCAAACATGAGTACAAAAGTACTCAGCAAGTCTTACCACAGAATCCTATCATACATGCACATTCTCAAGGAAGGAAGTGGAGTTATTTGCAGCAAGCCGCCTTTGACTCTTGGCTAAGCTATCCTACGTAACACCCTTTGTAAAGCATTTGTCGCACACGAGTCCACTAATCACCATCACAATACTCCACCGTGGATCCTCTCTCGTCATCCCCGAGAGGGCCATCCACGATACTCACACTTATCTTGAGGCTTTTAGTAGTATCCATTTACTTGTCTATGAACTGATATAGGTAACCGAAGTCCTTTTCCGTGGACACGGCTATTCGAATAGATCATATATAACCCTGCAGGGTGTACTTCTTCACACACGCTCACCACTTATAAATGCGTTTACACGACATGTACTCGGCAACCTTCAAGCGGAAGCCCAACGTGGAGTGTCGGCCACAGCCTACCTAAACACTCAAGTCCCTAGTCCAGGTTTATCGCCTATTCGGTTCCATCCGCAGGAGTCCGCCGAGGTTTCCCATACAGCCCCGAACGATGTGTGCAGGGTTCCCGAGATACCAAACGGCACTTTCGGTACACCGGGCCACGGTGCCTACCGCAACACAACCCACCCCTAAGGTCAGCGTTAAATGCGTGCCCCAAAGATGCTACAAACACCGAAACTACTTGCAACTCCGGACTATGAACAGGGGTGGTTAAGAAGCCGAGAGGGTCCATTGGTTTCGGGCCCAATGCGTGGTAGTAGCTAGTTCATGGATCACAAACACAGATCTCAGTTCTTAGGGTCGGCTTCAATGAAACAACCCACCATGTACTCCTACATGGCCTCTCATCGATACCTTTACCAAATCGGGTTCAACACTTTCACTCTCGAACCAACACAACCTTTCACTCCAGTTCATCATCCCGATGAGCCAGACCTGACACAACTCTAAGCATAGCAAGCATAGCATGGTAGGAATCACAAACATGGCTCAATCAACTCCTACACATACTAGTGGGTTTCATCTAGTTACTGTGGCAATGACAGGTCATGCAAAGGAAGTGGGTTCAACTACCGCATCACACAACAGTTTGAATCGCGTTGTCTTAATGCAGTAAACGAGAGCAGAAGCGAGAACATGGGTTTGTATCGGAATGATCAATGAGTTGCTTGCCTGATGGAACTGGGGTAGAGAACTGCCCTTCAGATGGGTAGTCGAGGTTATCTTCGGGGGCAGAACCTATCATGAAAACACACCGAAATAAACATACAAACAATATGCAACAATATGATGCATGCTATGACATGGCAATATGGATGTGTGTTGGCCTAATGCAAGTTGAAGGAACAGGGGATGAACTCATTTGAATGAAGATTCAAATGATAGCTCATTTGAGTTAGTCCTAATGGTGCAATATCTTATTCTGGTTATTCAGCATAGTTAACTTGTTTTAACATGCATGAAACCTGTACCAATGGATAGAGTGTATTTTTCTGATAATTTTTCATATATAAATCTTTGCATTTGGAGTTATAGAATAAAAGTTATAAGCATTTGAAATTTGATTTATATTCGAATTTATTATATATAAAATAAATCCAGAATTTGAGTTAATGCGTCAGCATGAGGTCAGCGTGACGTCAGGGTCGACGGGGTCATTCAGGTCAAACTGACCAGTGGGACCCGCATGTCAGGGTTAGTTTAACTAATTAAATTAATTAGAACTAATCCTAATTAGTTAACCGGGGGGGGGGGGTCCACCTATCATTGACTCAGATAGTCACCAGGGCCCACGGTCAGGTCGATGGTCAACTCGCCCGGCGTCTAGCCGCGAGGCGAGGCCAAAGGCGGAGCAAAGTGCTTTTGCACTTCTGGGCACCAAATGGGCCTTGAGGAGCATCTACGTGGAGCTGGAAGTGAGCCGCGGTGTTCGGTGGGGTCAGTTAGGTTAGGGGTGGCCGGAGTGGGCGCCGGCGACGAGTCGGGCGGCGGCCGGGGCTCGGGTGATGTCGGGTTTGGTGTTAGAGGGCTCGGCGAGGCGCGGGAAGTGCATAGCTAGGCCCAGCGCAACTCGGTGAGTGCGATGGACAGGGTGGCGTGGCCGTTGGGTGGCCGGAGCTTCGTCGGCGACGAGCTCCGCGGCGGTGCGTTCGGGTGATCGACGTGCGCTCGTTGTGGTGCAAGAGGAAGAGAGCGGAGAGGACGGGGGAGTAGCCAGGCTCACAGTGAACCCGTAGAGAGCCTCGTCGAAGTCGAGGCGGTTCGATGCACGGCGACGGCGATGGGGATCTCCGGCGGCTTCGAGCTCGGTCGAGGTCGGTGTAGAGGCTTGAGGTGCTTAGAGCGAAGGGACTCGGCTAGCTAGGAGTAGTGGGGTGCGGCGGAGCTGCTGGACATGGTGGGGAGGAGCATGGACGGCGGGGAGCACGGCGTCGACGGTGGCGCGTCGGCGATGGCGTCGGCCAGGTTGGGGGAGAGCGAGAGAGAGAAGGCAGGGGGAGAATGGGGTGTCCAGGGGGTCGAGGCGACGACGCGGAGGTCATCCAGGGCGGCGAAGCGGCGAAGGGGTGAAGCAGGGCGGCGGCCAGCTGCGTGGCGCGCCCTGCGCTCAGCCGGTGACACCAGGCTACTGGCGAGCCAAGCAGCTGTTGGCGGCTCTTTGGGCTGGGCCGGCAGGTGGGCGGCGTGGGCGACAGTAAGCATTTCCTTTTTAGTCTTTTCCTATTATTCTGAACTTTGTGAGGTTTATTTAAAATACCAAAACTATTTTAAAATCATCAAAATGCTCCTGGTCACTTGTTGGAATATTCCCAACATGAAACATTTTGGTTTGGCAATTTTTGAACATTTAAAATATTTTTCATAATTAAAAATGCTCATTTCAAAAACTTGTGGATTAATTCTAGAACCCTTAGATGACCTAGAAAATGGTACACCTCCTTTGACATGGGTTACGAACCAAAGCAAAGAGGATGGACATTTTGAAGGGCATTTCGAGTTCATTGAAATAATTTTTAGTAAACCCTAGTTGTTTTAAGGGGGGTGTTACAGGGTTTCACCTTCCCCATTTCAAATTCAAATGAAATTTAAACATGATGCACACCCTAATGCATGGTCTATCTGGGATGTGACACAAGCGACTTATCAGCGTTGTGTACAGAATTGCTTGCACGAATAGATCGGCCGTAACGTGCATGCTTATGTGGATGACATCGTGGTTAAGTCAAGGAAGAAGGAAACCTTGATTGAGGATCTAAAAGAAACCTTTGGCAACTTGCGGGTGTACAAGATGATGCTCAACCCGGCCAAGTGCGTCTTTGGTGTTCCGGCAGGCAAGTTATTGGGTTTTCTCGTGTCCAACAGGGGGATCGAAGCTAATCCGGAAAAAATTACGGCTATCACCTCCTTGGCTAAGCCAAAGTGCATCAATGATGTCCAGCGTTTGGCAGGCCGGATTGCTGCGCTAAGCCGGTTTATCAGCCGCCTAGGCGAGAAGGCCATTCCTTTGTACCGAATCTTTGAAGAAGACGGATCGGTTTATGCAGAGTTCAGCTGATGAAGCATTGGAGGATTTGAAGCGGCGGTTAGCCAACCCGCCGGTTCTCGCTCCCATTGACAAAGAGCCGCTGCTGTTATATGTTGCTTTGCTAATGCCAGGCGATTAAGCGTGGCCATCGTGGTGGAGCGGAAGGAGGCAGGAAGGAGTATCCGGTTCAACGGCGGTTTATTACATCAACGAGGTCCTCATTGAGTCTAAGCGGAGATATCCACATTGGCGTAAGCTGGTATATGGGGTTTTTATGGCAAGCGGAAGCTAAAGCAATATTTCGAGGCACCCCATCACGGTGGTCGATTCAGCTCCCTTGGGTGACATCATACGTAATCGGGAGGCGATCGGCGGATTGCTAAGTGGGCTATAGAGTCAGGCCGCGGTTTAAGGTATGTGCCTCGGACGACAGTAAAATCTCGTGCACTTGTGGATTTCATTAATGATTGGACGGAGTTGCAAGCGCTTTGAAGAAAAGCCGGATCATACCTATTGGACCATCCATTTTGATGGGTCCAGCAATTGGAGGGCTCGGGGCTGGAGTCGTATTAACTTCCCCGCGAGGTGACAAGTTACATACGTTCTCCGCAATGTTCCCTTGTACTAACAATGCAGCTGAGTATGAAGCTTTGCTCCATGGTCTCCGGATGGCTAAGGAAATGAATCTCAGCCGGGTTAAATGCTTTGGTGACTCGGACTTGGTGGCCCGGCAAGTATCGTGTACTTGGGATTCCAAAGATCCACTCATGGCTGCATACCGTCGGGAGGTGGATGTTGTTGCAGGGCATTTTAAAGGATATTAGGTGGACCATGTGGATCGTCGGAAGAACGAAGCGACTGATGCTTTAAGCCGGCTGGGCTCTCAACGTAAACCGGTCCCGCCCAACGTCTTCCTTGATGTACTGCACAATCCGTCAGTTAAGCTTCCTGATGAAGTTGATTTGGCTATTCCTGATCCGGAGGCTCAGTTGGTGGCGGCCTTGCATGTCATTCCGGATTGGACGCTCCCTTACTTGGCATACATGAACCGGGGTGAGTTACCAGAAGATGAGACGTTGGCCCGGCAGATAGTTATTGGTCTAAGTCTATGACCATTGTTAATGGCGAGTTGCATCATTGCGATTAATGTCGAGGCGTTTCAGCGT
Source organism: Aegilops bicornis (assembly GCA_021605145.1). Classification (NCBI taxonomy): domain Eukaryota; kingdom Viridiplantae; phylum Streptophyta; class Magnoliopsida; order Poales; family Poaceae; genus Aegilops; species Aegilops bicornis. Next base: position 111,150,726 of record CM038669.1, on the reverse strand, counting down.
TGTGTGTCCCCGAGGAGGGCTGTGAGATATTGCGAGAGATCCATGAAGGGGACTGTGGTCACCATGCGGTTCAAAGTCCTTGGTGGCCAAAGCGTTAGCCATGGTTTCTATTGGTTGACCGCCCATGCTTATGCGTAAGATCTGGTCCGACGATGTGATGGTTGCCAAAAGTTTTCAGACGCGTGCTCATGTACCGCCCAAGAATTGAGGATGATTCCAATTACTTGGCCGTTATGCGACTTGGGGCTGGATATGGTCGGACCTTTCAAAAGGTCCAAGGACAAGAAGACCCACCTGTTGGTGGCGGTCGACAAATTTACAAAGTGGGTAGAAGCGAGCCTGTTAGCAAGTGTGATGCGGCCACGGCGGTTCGATTCATCAAAAAGGTGATTTTCGGTTTGGGTTTCCACGGTATCATCACGGACAATGGCACCAATTTGTCCAAGGGAGTCATGAAGGAGTTTTGTGAACGAGAGCACATCCGCTTGACAGCGTTTCTTGATGGCCCACCCGCAGTCCAATGGTCAAGCCAGGAACGAGCTAATCAGAGATCTTGAAAGGTATCAAACCCGACTTATGGTCCCTTTAGAGAGGACGCCGGGTTGTTGGGTGGAAGAGCTACCATCGGTGATATGGAGTATAAATACTACCCCTAACAGATCCAATCGGATACACACCGTTCTTTATGGTCTATGGAGCGGAGGCTGTCCTTCCCGATATCCGTCATGACTCGCCTCGAGTGGCAGCCTATGTTGAGGCGGATAGCGAGGCAGCACGGCGGGGCGCTTTGGATCGGCTGGATGAAGAAGCGAGATATGGCGGCTGCTCGCTCGGCGGTTTACCAGCAGGATCTTCGTCGGTATCCACGATCGGCGGAGTTAAAACCAGAACCTTTCGGGAAGGAGACTTGGTGCTTGGCTCATTCAAGACCGTAAAGATATGCACAAGCTATCCCCACCTTGGGAAGGGCCTTTTGTGGTCAGCAAGAATCTGTACAACGGGTCATACTATCTCGATTGATGTTCGAGAGGCGAAAGGACTCACGCATACGTCGGAGGAGGAGACCAACAGGCCGTGGAACATAGCTCATCTTGACCTTATTATACACGAGCCATCGGCTCCACTTATGTACATATTAAGACAATGTATATATTATGAATAAAAGCAATAAACCGGATTCGGCTAAGGCGGGTATCTGCTACGTAAAAAGTCCGGTTTGGGTACATGGAGATGTTGTCGTAAAGCAGCCTCTGGTTTAACCCTTGGTCTTGCTTTTCATAAGTTTTTGTCACTTGGGGGCTTGGTCGTGTCCGAACCAATGCAACACCTTTTGACAGGCGAAAGCCACCAGATCACTTGGGGACATGGTCACGTCTGAACCAGTCACGCCTCTTGGTCGGCCTAAGGCCATAGAATCACTTGGGGGCTTGGTCGAACCCGAACCATTGCAATGCCACTTGATCGGCATAATGCCACGATGTCGCTTGGGGACTGGCTGACTTGAACCATCGCTACACCTTATAGGGAGCTTGGTCCTGTCCGACCATGGTAACACCATCTGATCAGGCTCAATAAAGCCTCTTCTTGCAAACGGTTTTTATCATTGCCTTTGCTCTCATATGGTTTGCATACCAGTTATTTGACTTTTGTTTGCCTTCTTAATCCGGCGATTTTTTCCGGTTTGATTTTTTTCTGATAACATCCCATTATGGAGTAACAGGGGGCTTGTCATGACCCGACACGGTTTACACGGTAAACCGGTATTATACACACAGGAGTTGTTCTCCTTTGACGGTAATGGTTTATAAAGCCTCCGCCTCAAGATTGGCTAAGCTAACTGCATGCCCGGCCATTTGGCGGTATTTTTGTATCACAAAATTTTGATCATATACCTCGATATTTTCTTATGTAAATATGTAGGCGTCACAAACCGGCTAGAGGCATAAGCCGCCGTGGCGGTTTAAGAATTTGTGATTGCAGGCAAAATAAATTGAAGGATTCACTACTTCAAACCAAAGTATCAAACGCAAAAGTTACAGACGGAGGGCAGAGGCATGTTCAGGAATAAAGTGCTATCTATTCTATTACAAAGCCTTCCAAGGCCTAGTGGTTCGCATGACGTTATGGCCAGCAGCTTCTGATGCATCACCCGGCTCGACGGATTAAGCTTCCTCGCCGGGTTGACGTGAGGAAGAAGGGACGTTTGGCGTCGGTTCAAATTCTTCCTCTTCATCACCCAAAGCCCGGAAGTCATTGGTAGACCAGTCAATCCGGGTTAAGGCCTGAAAGACAGCCTCTTCACTTATAAGCTCAGCCGGATCAACGTCAGGGGCATAAGTGTGCTTACGGATTGGAGGAACAAGGCTCTGCACTTCTGGAATGACAAACTCCACCCGCTTGTTGTTTGCGTCATAAAAAGAGCGGTAAACCGCCAGGTTGGCTTCTGCTGCCAGTTGACTCGCCAACGGACGCATCTCCTTTGTTACTCGTTTCAGAGCATCATTATCAAAGGCTTCACCGTTCTCTTGAGCACTGGGGAACCCCTTGGCTATGTCAGCCGGATCAAGGTCTGTTATCCACGCCTTGGCGCGAGTCAGAGCCAGTAGAGTGCCAGCCCGGGCCGCGGACCGTTTCAACTCCTCAAGCTGCGCCGGAATCATAGACAGCCGGTCCAGTGTGTCTTTGATCAAGGGCGAGCCGTGTTGTCGTATGATGTGGCACATATGACTCGGCTGGGCGCCGGTATACACTGCTCAATCAGGGTGTAAGAGGCCTTGAGCTTCTTCCGCACGCCGAGCCCAGATGAGCAATACGCTTGCACTGCACGAGTTCGGACAGCTCAAGTTAAACCGGCGGCAATATTAAAGCAGGTGTATTCAGTGCAAATTTTCTTACCAAAGATGGTAGAGGTCATGGCATGAACTTGGCGCTTCAGTCTGGTAAGCTCTTCGATCACCGGTTTAAGAGCTGATTCAGCATCTTCTGCCCGTTTTGTCAAACCGGCTTTCTCGGTGTCCCATTTGGCCCGCTCGGACGTATATCCCTCCTTCAGCTGTTCCATAGCGGCCAAGGCAGTTCTAAATTCATCCTTAGCCTTGGTGGTCTTTGCTTGTTGAGTTTCCAAGTTGGCACGAAGGTCCTTGAGTTGCACGGTTTGCTGGTATATCTCATTCTGATAACAAAGGGAGCACGTTAGTTGTGTTATTATAAAGTCCCAAGCTCAATACAAGTATTCAACTTGGCACTTGGGGGCTAATGGCTAATTGATCTCAGTTCGGTATGGGCTACAGTACTGCAGTTCAAGGTGTATGGTTGCTTTACGAAGTTAAGTGCCGATTTGACTATGACAAGTTAAACCGACCCTTGGGGGCTACTACGCAGCAAAAGTACAAGACATGCATAAAATCCTTACCTCATAGCGGTCCTTCATGCGATTTACCAGACCGGCTTCAAGGTCACGGCTTGTGTAAAGCCGGTTCAGAAAGCCGGAGTGAAGTTCTTGGGCAGAGAAATTGTCATAAGCTGACAGATCAGTTTTCCCCTTGTCTTTACCCATAGTGACAGACTCTCCCTTGGCGCTGGGTTTTGTTAAAGCGACCGGTTGGCTAGGGGTAGTGTAGCGCGTCTGCCACAATAACATCATCATTTTTGGCGGGCTGGCGGATCGGCGGTTTTCTTTGGGCTTGGTGCCTTCATGCTCGCTCGGCGGTTCAATAGTTACGACCCGCTCTATGGTCGGACTTCGGTGGAAGCAGGATCACGAGGTTTCCACTTGGGCCTCCGGTTCAGCTTCTGGCGGTTCAGCAATATCGTCTCGGTACAACTCGCCAGAGCTATTCTTAGCGACTTCAGGATTTTCGCCCTGTTGCTCTGGGGTCTTCTCCGGATCAGCATCTGCAGTAGGCTCAAGAGTTTTTGCTTTTTTACTCAAGCGAGCCTTGGTGCTGCAGTGTTCAGAATTAGAGTAAGATAAATCGACCAATGCAACTATACACCGAATTGGCGGGACAGAGGTATGATACTTACCCTGCAGCAACTTTAAGCGGAGGCAGTTGCGTGGTTGATGAACCGCCAGAGGAGTTGGAAGAGGCACAGTAATTGGTCGACGGATTGAGAGGACATCGGAAGAAACCCTTTAAGGGATAACGTTTTTCAGGAGAACAAGTCACCTCTGGAATACGCTTGCGGGTTTGTGTATCCGGTAAACCTGAGGAGTGAATCTGTTGACCACTGTCTTTGGGTTGTACGGCGCTCTTCAGCCTTTGTGTCTTCAAATAAGCATAGGAATGAAATTTTTCACTTTCCGGACGGTAGCGACGAATTCTTTTAACCGCACGAGGTCGGAGTCGGAAGAAAGAAGGATTACCTCAACATGGTCGGCATGGCTGGCTTCAAAGATCATCACAGGAATTAAATTTGTCGATCTGAGGGAAGAATAAAGAGGACAAACTTTAAGTAAGAAGAAACAAAAGGTGGAGAGCCGGTTCTGGCGGCTCCCTCGTAAGGATATCAAGTTTTACCTCAGCTTCGGATTCTTCATCTTCCGGCGGATCGGAAGACCCGGCGGTTTTCTTGCCAGCCTTTTTGGTAGCCTTGGACTTTATACGTGGAGCTCGGGCCGGTTTGGTCCGCCTCCAGAAGGAGCTGTTAGCCTGCGAGGTAACAAGGAAATATCAACAAAGTGTTAAAGGCCTGAAAAGCGGTGAGCAGAGCCTTACCATGGCGGTTGGTTGGCAACACGTAACGGAGCCAACCCGGTTAGGCTGCAGACGGAGATTGGTTCATCAAGCATCTTCTTTACGATCTACTGTGACCTCAAGACCGATTATTGGTAATTCGTGACGTCTTTGAGGGTCTTTGAGGCTGCCAGTATATTCGTGCATCAATCCGGGCGGCGGCTTAAGGGCAAGATGCCCCAAGAAACCCAAAGCGCACAAGGTCCACACCGGTTAGACCATTGGCCATTAGAGCCCGGAGTTTAATGATCCGAGGTGCGAAGTTCTTCCGTTCCAGCGGTTAAGCGTAAAAGGCAGCGGATGATTGTTCTTTGAGCCGGTGCGGACGGTAACCCGGCAAAGGATTCTCGTTGGCAGGGGCAGTGTTCCGGCAGTAGAAACAGGTTTGGTTCCAATCTTTTGGATGGCTGTGGTGTTTGGTGTGAGGAAAGTCCGCTTCCTTCCTCTTCTGGATTGAAACGCCGCCCAGCTCTGTGTTGGGACCATCAGAAAACTCCGTACGACGGTTCAAGTGAAAGAAATCCCGGAATAGCTCCACAGAGGGTTCTTCTTGAATGTAGACTTCACGTAACACTTGAAAATTGCATATGTTTGACACGGAGTTGGGACCAATATCCTGTGGATGGAGTTGAAAATCGGCAAGGACATCCCGGAAGAATTTTGATCCGGGTGGGCAGAATCCCTGGTCTAAGTGCTGCACAAATACAATTACTTCTCCTTCTTGCGGAGCGGGAGGGCATTCGCCATCTAGAACCCGCCAGTGGAGGACATTTTTAGCAGCCAAAGCGCCGGTGGTGACGTATCCGTTGAGTTGCGTCTCGGTGGCCTTAGACCGGACCCAATTGCACGCTGAGAATTGCGGGGCCATTCCGGAAGATCGAAACTGCGAAAGGGAACAACGGTTCACCGTTAAACGGTTCAGGCACATTATACAATGTTAAACCGGCAATTCGGCAGCCAGTTCTGATTCCGGTTTAACTGAGGACTAATGGAGCGACGGGTTAGCTATCAAAAAGTTAAACCACCAAAAGGGACAGACCTGAAATTTTTACTAAGTATGGACAGAAACAGGTTTCACACGCGAATGGAAGTGATCTAGATCTACCGAAGTTTCAGTAAAGAAAAACTTCTACAACCTATGCAAGCCTCATAAAGCGCAGGAAGGTTCGGGCGTGCTAAACTAAAGGATCTGAACAAAAAGGGGAAGATGCATAAAGAGTCGAATCGACGGCGGAGCAGTCACCCGCACATGATGTATGGTACGATTGAGTTATACGGCCATGGCAGAGCAGGTATGAAGAAGCTGATATGAACACATATGAACTATGAGATGAACAGGATCTCCAGATCGGATCTAGGGCTTGAAAGGGACCTTACCTGATGAGCGAAGCCGGAGGAGCGCCGGAACTTCGATACAATCAGGTTGATGCAGCGGCCCGGGCCGACGCGGCGATTGAAAGGTCGGAGGCGACGGCGGAGCTTGAGCTGGGCGTCGCGAGGAAGGAGAAGAGAAGAAGAAGAGAAAGGCCTGCCGGTCTATTTATAAGGGACCGGAGCAATTAAAGCGCGAGAATCAAGGAGTCAAAAGCGGCGGACGGCGCAGCCGTCGCCTCGATTTCAGGATAGCATTAAATGAAAGGGAATCTTCTTGTTCGATTTCTTTATTAAAGATGACGTCAAGGCGCCATCTTGGCGATGGTCGGAGAATAGCGTCATGGCGGTTCAAGCAAATGGCGGTTTCACGGAGCTTCACGAAGATATTGAAGATTCACATGAACGGTTCAAGTCAATCTGGGGCCTAATGTTGGGGATATAACTCTTGAGTGTAAACCGCATACAGAAGGGCGGGTTACCCTCATCCATGATCGTGGCCCACGGAGGAGGCCCAAAGCCCGAGGCGGATTAGGATCCATTCATGTAAACCGCCTTAGTCGTGTAACTTGAGTTGTAAGATAAGAGAAGAGACCGAGGCGGACACTTGTATGAGCGGATCGGGACTCAGAGACCGGCAAGGCGTCAACCCATGTATATAAGGGGCGACCGGCGGCGAGTTAAGGACAGAGAATTCGAGGCTAAGGCGAAGCTATTGCTCCCTAGTCACCGAAATCACATCAATCCCATCACAACTGGACGTAGGCTTTTACCTTCATCGAAGGGGCCGAACCAGTATAACTCCTGTGTCTTTGTGTCCGCTTTAACCCCTCTAGGTTAACCCGTACGATGGCCCTACGACTAAGTCCTTTCATGAGGACATCTGCCGTGACAATTCCACGACACGGGGGACGCGCACCTTCGTGCTGCTCAAGATGGTTTTATCAGAGCCACGGAGCAGTATGTAAAAGACATACGGGTAAGAGAATTTAATAGTTGTATATGCCAGTAGCCCCCGAGACTTAAAGTAGTTATATTAACTGATTTAAGGATCATATGAAACGAGGATCTTACCGAGAAGAATACCCAACTGTCTCTCAGAGCTGCAAGAGTGCAAGGCCCAACTGGAGGCCGCACTTTCTGGCGCAGGAGGAAACGCAGGGACCTCTCCTGGTAACGTATTATTTTAGAAAGATAAGTAGCGTTTGGCCTTTGCACAAGCCTGAAAGAAAAAATGACGTTGCAGGTGCTGTCGGACAAGATCCGGACAGGCAAGAACTTCTGCGCCAACTAAAGGCCGGCGAGAGGGTGCTGCATAAGGTGCAGCATGAAAGGAACAAGCTCCAGGATGCCCATGCCCAGCTTGGAGAAGAGCTGAAAGGCGTTCGGGCCAAGCTGTCGGGCTCCGTTAAGGAGAATCAGCAGCTTCGTCGCGGCATATATAGTAAGTGCTTGAGCGAACTCCTTTGAAAAGAAGAGTTCGGCGAGGACGTCAATTTGATGTAATATGTCTGCAGGTATGCTCACAGTCGCCTCATGGAGGAGATGCCCGTATCAACGGGTGATCAACTTCCCGAATTGTTGCAACTGATCGAACGGGTTCGGCAGGCAATGAGCGGCGTCATCCAGGCGTTGTGGCCAGCCTTCTCCTTACCCGAGGGTCTTGGGAGCTTGCGGAGAAGCTGCGAGGAGTGCGGCAGCGCTTCCATTTATGGAAGATTTCGCCTGCCGCCAAGGTGCCGAGGAGGCCTGGGCCATGGTAAAGACGCTGCGAGAAGGCGGATCCCAACCACATGGTCAAGTCGGACCTGTGGGGCCCGATGGGAAGGAGATCCCTGTGAGTTTAGTATACGGCCAAGTGGAGTTGGCTGCTAAATTTTCCCAACAACACTGTAAATTAGACGCCCTGTTAGACGGGATTGAGGAAGAATACAACCAGTCGATTTGACAATGTATTGTAAAATGACATACAAAATGCCTTCTAGCCGGATTGTAGATCGTTTGTCTTTGCCGACCTTTTCGCTTCGACCTCGGGACCCTTAGAGTTCGGAGTGTGCCCGAATACCGTCTCGGTTATGAAACAACCGGGGTATGCATGGAGACCAGGCGTAGGGGTCATCAGTGCTTTATCAGACAAGTGCCCAACTAGTTATGTTATATTACATGGGTAGTAAGAAACATCTTCCAGGGAGAATAGTTCCGTTAAGGGTTCCTTTTCTCAGGGGTGGCATGCCCTAAAGTGCATGTCCTGTCTGCGAAAAAGCAGAAAAACATCCGGGGCAGATAAATAAGTGGATAAAAATCATCTTTTAAGTCACCGAATCGAATATTCTCTTAAGAACACTAGCTTTCAGCTTCACCCAGTCTGAGGTACACATCCGGCTGACCCGGCAGGAACAATCGCAGAGGTGCTCCTTTACCTCCTAGCCGAACAATCGGGAACGAGGGGTAAGCACAGAGCCAGCAACCCAGCTTGGCCAAAACTTAAGTCATATCGATGCATATAATGGTGAATAAAAGGTACATGTGGAGGCTTGACACATGTGCCGGGCATGAAGCCCGTATAATTAAGCTTACGGTAAAGAAGCCCCGGTATAATGAGTGCGGATAGCACATCAATTCTTGTATGACGTTGCGCAAGTAGGACCTTTGAGGCTTGGATGAATAGGGCTGAGAAGAAAAAGATAAACAGAAGGCAGCTGAAGTAAAAAAAAATTTGGACGGGGGGAAGGGGACGAACTCTTAATCCGGCGCTAGGCATAGAATCGTCGGAGGCGGGCTGCGTTCCATGGGTTCGGCTCGAGTCGGTTATCCGATGCATTTCGTAGACGGTACGCTCCACCGGTCAGGACTTGATCGATGATGAAGGGGCCTTCCCATTTGGGCTTGAGCTTGTCCTTTTTCTTGTCCGGCAGGCGTAGAACCAGTTCACCAACGTTGTAAGTCTTGGCCCGTACTTCTCTGCTTTGATATCTTCGAGCTCGCTGATAAAATGCGGAACGAGCCTTGGCGACGTCGCGCTCTTCCTCCAATGCGTCCAAGCTGTCCTGCCGATCCAACTCGGCTTCTCTTTCTTCGTACATGCGCACTCGAGGTGAGTCATGAATGATGTCGCAGGGCAAAACTGCTTCTGCGCCGTATACCATAAAGAATGGTGTGAATCCGGTAGTACGGTTAGGCGTTGTCCGCAGCCCCTAGAGTACGGAGTCGAGCTCCTCTACCCAGTGCGTGTCAGATTTCGTAAGGGACCGCACTAGTCAGGGTTTGATGCCGCTCATTATTAGACCATTTGCTCGTTCCACTTGACCGTTGGTTTGAGGATGATAGACTGAAGCGTAATCGAGCTTGATGCCCATATTTTTGCACCATGATTTAACCTCATCGGCGGTGAAGTTCGTGCCGTTATCGGTGATGATGCTTTGTGGGGACACCATAACGGTGTACTACCCCGGATATAAAGTCTATCACTGGTCCGGACTCTGCCGTTTTAACTGGCTTGGCCTCTATCCATTTGGTGAATTTATCCACCATGACCAATAGGTACCTTTGCTTGTGGGTTCCCCCTTTAAGTGGTCCAACCATGTCAAGCCCCCAGACCGCGAACGACCAGGTAATGGGTATAGTTTTGAGGGCGGTGGGTGGCATATGGCTCTGGTTAGCAAAGAGCTAGCAACCGACGCATCTTTGGACTAAGTCCTGAGCATCTGCTCGGGCTGTCGGCCAGTAAAATCCTGTACGGAATGCCTTTCCTACAAGGGCCCGAGCTGCGGCGTGGTGTCCGCCTAGTCCGGCGTGAATTTCAGCCAGGAGGTTTCGCCCTTCCTCTTCGGAGATACACCTTTGAAGGACTCCGGTTGTACTTTTCTTATAAAGTTCTCCCTCATAGACCTTGTAGGCTTTAGATCGTCGAACAATGCAGCGGGCCTCATTTTGGTCTTCGGGAAGCTCTTGCCTAAGCAAGTAGGCGAGGAATGGTTCTGTCCACGGGGCAATTATTGCCATTATGTCGTGGGCGGAAGGTGTTATATCATCGGCTGAATCGCCGGTTGGTGCGGCTTGTTCCGGTTTGTTAGTTCCGAACTCCTCTTCCCATAGTACGGATGGCTTGAAGAGCCGTTCCAGGAAGATGTTAGGAGGGACCGCGTCGCGTTTTGCGCCAATGCGTGCCAGTACATCGGCTGCTTGGTTATTATCCCAGGCTACGTGATGGAATTCGAGTCCTTCGAACCGGCTGACATTTTTAGGACAGCGTTGCGATATGCTGCCATTTTCGGATCTTTGGCGTCAAAGTCTCCGTTTATTTGGGATATTGCGAGGTTCGAATCCCCGCGCACCTCTAGGCGTTGAATGCCCATGGAGATTGCCATCCGGAGACCATGTAAAAGGGCCTCAGATTCGGCCGCGTTGTTAGAGTCCGTACATTATCTGAAGTACGTATTGGACTTTGTCCCGGTCGGGACGCCAATACGACGCCAGGCCCCAATCCGCTAACATTTTAGAGCCGTCGAAGTGCATAATCCAATTGGAGTATGCGCCGTACTCTTTAGGGAGTTCGGCCGGTCCATTCAGCGACAAAGTCAGCGTAACTTGTGACTTTATAGCTCGCCGAGGTTTGTAAGTTATATCAAATGGTAAGAGCTCAATGGCCCATTTTGCAATCCTGCCCGCCGTCGTGGTTGTTTATAATGTCGTTAAGTGGTACTTCAGAGGCCATCGTTATCGAACATTCTTGAAAGTAGTGTCGGAGCTTCCGGGATGCCATGAACAACGCGTATGCTATCTTCTGATAGTGCGGGTAACGGGACTTGCAGGGGGTTAACACAGTGGATACATAGTATACTGGTTTTTGAAGAGGGAATTTGTGCCCTTCTTTCTCTCGTTCGACGACGAGTACCGCGCTTACAACTTGATGCGTTGCTGCGATGTATAACAACATTGGTTCGCCCAGGTTGGGCGCAGCCAGGACCGGATTTGTTGCCAATATGGCCTTTATTTCTTCGAGGCGGCGGTGGCGACATCCGTCCACTCGAAGTGTTCGGTGCGCCTAAGGAGGCGATAGAGGGTAATGCCTTTTCTCCTAGACGGGAGATAAAGCGGCTTAGAGCCGCCACGCATCCAAATCAATTTTGTATTTGCTTGAGGTCTTTTGGGATATCTAGCTGTGACAGAGCTCGGATTTTGGCTGGGTTTGCTTCAATTCCTCTACCGGATACGATGAAGCCCAAAGCTTTCCACCGGTACCGAAACGCATTTTTCCGGATTCAAATTGATGTCATATGCTCTGAGGCTGTCGAATGTGAGCCTCAAGTCGCCTACTAGAGTTTCGGCGTGTTTAGTTTTGACGACTACGTCGTCTCACGTATGCCTCTACTATTTTGCCGATCTGGGTAGCCGACATATGTCCGAATCATGCGCCGATATGTTGCACCGGGCGTTTTAAGTCCGAAGGGCATCGTGTTGAAGCAGAATGGTCCATATGGAGTAATGAATGCCGTTGCGGCTTGATCCGCTTCTGCCATCTTGATTTGATGATAGCCGGAGTATGCATCCAGGAAGCACAATGAATCATGCCCTGCGGTGGCATCGATGATTTGGTCGATGCGGGGGAGGGGGAAGGGATCCTTTGGGCAGGTCTTATTTAGGTCTTTGAAATCGACACATAGGCGCCAGGATTTGTCCTTCTTTGGTACCATTACCAAGTTTGCTAGCCAATCCGGTGCTTGATGTCTCGATGAATCCGGCTTCCAATAGTTTGGCTAGCTCTTCTCCCATTGCCTGTCTTTTGGGTTCGGAAAATCGTCGAAGAGCCTGTTTGGTGGCTTGAATCCTTTTAGGATGTTTAGGCTGTGTTCTGCCAATCTGCGTGGGATTCCGGGCATATCCGAGGGGTGCCAGGCAAAAATGTCCCAATTTTCCCGAAGGAATTCTCGCAGCGCGGCGTCCACATCAGGTTCAATTGTGCCCCGATGGAGACCGTCTTTGTCGGGTCCGTTGGGTGGACCTGGAATTTTACTATTTCATCTGCTGGTTTAAAGGAGGTGGACTTGGATCTCTTATCGAGTATCACATCGTCCCTATTCACCGTAGAGCGCAGCGTGGTGAGTTCCTCCGCCGCTAGGGCTTTGGATAGTGCCTCTAAGGCGAATGCGGCTGTCTTGTTTTCGGTAGCGGAGTGCTATGTCCGGATCACTAACGAGAGTGATTATTCCGCCGGGCCCAGGCATTTTGAGCTTCCTGTACCCGTAATGGGGTACGGCTTGAAAAATTGTGAATGCCTCTCGTCCTAATATAGCGTGATATCCGCTGTTGAACGGGGCCACTTGGAACGTGACTTCTTCGGATCTATAATTGTCCGGTGGGCCGAGTACCACATCGAGTGTGATTTTTCCTCAGGCAGCGCCTCCGCTAGGGATTATTCCTCTAAAGGTTGTGCTGCTTCGCTCAATGCGGCTCCAGTCTATTTCCATTTTTTGAAGGGTTTCCTCGTAGATGAGGTTTAATCCACTGCCGCCATCCATGAGGACTTTTGTAAGTCGAAAGCCGTCCACTATTGGACTAAGTACCAGTGCGGCTGGAGCTCGGGCTGTCCGGAATTTAGGTTCGTCACTGGCGTTGAAGGTGATGGCTGTGTCGCTCCATGGATTGGTTGTTGCTACTTGGTAGACCTTGGCGAGGCATGGATTGTTCGTTTCCGCATATTATTTGATGCGAAAGTCTCGAAGACTGTTGATACCGTACCGATATTGTTGGAGTGGTTTTCCGGGGCTAGAAGCTCCTCTCCACTTTTGGCCACCTGCCGTAATATCCAACATGCTCGAAGGTTATGTGTTGGGACGGCGCCTTCTGTACTGTGAATTTTACAGGGTCCGCTAAGCCATCCCTCTAGTACGGTTCTGTGCCCTTTATGGGGTCTTTGCTTTTTGGTTTTTGTATCTGGTGCCTGAGTGTAATGCACCCTTTTGTTGCGTACTAGGGTTGTATTCAAATAATTGTCCCAAAAATTATTTTCGGTTGTCCGAAACTCTCTATCGCACAAGATTTTCAGATTATGAATGCCAGTCGGCGGCGTGTAATTTCGCGACGGCTGACGGCGTTCAAGAGTCCCTCGTCCGTGCAATTATTGCAAAAAATTGAGATTGCGTTTTCCTCTCGGCAGTCCTTTATCCTGTCCATAACCAGGAGGAATCTGGCCCAGTAGTGATGTACTGTCTCAGCGGGCTCTTGCCGGATTAGAGATAGATCGCATATGTCTGGGCGGGCGGGTGGAATTAAGTCCGGAACCCTACCCATCTCAAGGCTCGAAGGCCGAGAAGTTTCCGAATTTGGAAGCTTGGATTGCGGACGTTGTCCAACGAAGTCCGGGTCCAATGCCCGACTTTAAGTTCAATGCTTGATCAAGTCCGCCCCTCCGCTGGAATCCGGCATGGGGGTTCGGAAGCCCGGACATGACTAGTTTTCAATATAGGAGAAGCGTCGCCGCATTGTTCCTCTACCACCGCAACGTGGTGGGTGACCGGGAGAGTTAATCTCTCTCGGATCGGTTTTAAGCCCAATCTGTTTGTAGTCATGAAGCGACTCCTGTGGCGGCGATGCGATCCAAGAGCTCGTTCTGACGAGAGCTCTATTGGATCCAAGCCGCTCGGCGAATTCGAGCTGACGTGAAAATTGCTTTTGACGACTTGAGAGGTCATTGTCGAGCGGTGGCGGACAGCGGTCATAAGAAAACCACCTAGCCGGATAGTTTGGCGGCGGCCGTGGCTCCTTTGGCGAAAATACCGTCCTTGAAGGCGGGAGGAGGCATCCTTCCTATCGGTGACGACACGGAGGAACTCTCAAAGAAAGCACCAATGTCGGTGTCAAACCGGCGGATCTCGGGTAGGGGGTCCCAATGCGTCTAGGCGGATGGTAACAGGAGACAAGGGACACGATGTTTTACCTGTGTTCGGGCCCTCTTGATGGAGGTAAAACCCTACGTCCTGCTCGATTGATATTGATATTGTGGATGTTTACAAGAGTGGATCTACCACGAGATCAAGGAGGCTAAACCCTAGAAGCTAGCCTATGGTATGATTGTAAGGGTTGTTGATCTGATAGTCCTACGGACTAGAGCCATCCGGTTTATATAGACACCGGAGAGGGCTAGGGTTACATAGAGTCGGTTACAATGGTAGGAGATCTACATATCCAGACGCCAAGCTTGCCTTCCACGCCAAGGAAAGTCCCATCCGGACACGGGAGAAGTCTTCAATCTTGTATCTTCATAGTCTTGGAGTCCGGTCGATGATGATAGTCCGCCGATGATAGTCCGCCGATGATGGTAGTCCGCCATCCGGACACCCCTAATCCGGGACTCCTCACCCTCCACCATATTCCACCTCGGTCATATCGTCATGGAGTTTAGGCGAAGCCCTGCGCCGATAGAACATCATCATCGCCACCACGCCGTCGTCGACGGAACTCATCCCGACACTTTGCTGGATCGGAGTCCGGGGATCGTCATCGAGCTGAACGTGTGCTGAACTCGGAGGTGCCGTATGTTCGGTACTTGGATCGGTCGGATCGTGAAGACGTACGACTACATCAACCGCGTTGTCATAATGCTTCCGCTTACGGTCTACGAGGGTACGTGGACAATACTCTCCCCTCTCGTTGCTATGCCATCACCATGATCTTGCGTGTGCGTAGGAATTTTTTTGAAATTACTACGTTCCCCAACAGTGGCATCCGAGCCTAGTTTTATGCGTTGATGTTATTTGCATGAGTAGAACACAAGTGAGTTGTGGGCGATACAAGTCATACTGCTTACCAGCATGTCATACTTTGGTTCAGCGGTATTGTGAGATGAAGCGGCCCGGACCGACATTACGCGTACGCTTGCGCGAGACTGGTTTCACCGTTTCGAGCACTCGTGCTTAAAGGTGAATGGCGGGTGTCTGTCTCTCTCACTTTAGCTAAACCGAGTATGGCTACGCCCGGTCCTTGCGAAGGTTAAAACAGCACTAACTTGACGAACTATCGTTGTGGTTTTAATGCGTAGGTAAGAACGGTTCTTGCTCAGCCCGTAGCAGCCACGTAAAATTTGCAACAACAAAGTAGAGGATGTCTAACTTGTTTTTGCAAGGCATGTTGTGATGTGATATGGTCAAGACGTGATGCTATATTTTATTGTATGAGATGATCATGTTTTGTAACCGAGTTATCAGCAATTGGCAGGAGCCATATGGTTGTCGCTTTATTGTATGAAATGCAACGCATACATAATTGCTTTACTTTATCACTAAGCGGTAGCGATAGTCGTATAAGCAATAGTTGGCAAGACGACAACGATGCTACGATGGAGATCAAGGTGTCGCGCCGGTGATGATGGTGATCATGGCGGTGCTTCGGAGATGGAGATCACAAGCACAAGATGATGATGGCCATATCATATCACTTATATTGATTGCATGTGATGTTTATCCTTTATGCATCTTATCTTGCTTTGATTGACGGTAGCATTTTAAGATGATCTCTCACTAAATTATCAAGAAGTGTTCTCCCGTAGTATGCACCGTTGCCAAAGTTAAATGCGTGCCCGGACACCACGTGATGATCGGGTGTGATAAGCTCTCGTCCATCTACAACGGGTGCAAGCCAGTTTTGCACACGCAGAATACTCAGGTTAAACTTGACGAGCCTAGCATATGCGGATATGGCCTCGGAACACGGAGACCGAAAGGTCGAGCGTGAATCATATAGTAGATATGATCAACATAGTGATGTTCACCATTGAAAACTACTCCATCTCACGTAATGATCGGTTATGGTTTAGTTGATTTGGATCGCGTGATCACTTAGATGACTAGAGAGATGTCTGTCTAAGTGGGAGTTCTTAAGTAATATGATTAATTGAACTTAAATTTATCATGTACTTAGTCCTGGTAGTATTTTGCAAATTATGGTGTAGATCAATAGCTCGCGTTGTTGCTTTCATATGTTTATTTTGATATGTTCCTAGAGAAAAATTATGTTGAAAAATGTTAGTAGGAATGATGCGGATTAGATCTGTGATCTGAGGTTTATCCTCATTGCTGCATAGAAGAATTATGTCCTTGATGCACCGCTAGGTGACAGACCTATTGCAGGAGCGGTATGCGCAGGCGTTATGAACGTTTGGCTAGCTCAATATGATGACTACTTGATAGTTTTGTGCACCATGCTTTACGGCTTAGAATCGGGACTTCAAGGACGTTTTTGAAACGTCATGGACCATATGAGATGTTCCAGGAATTGAAGTTAATATTTAAGAAAATACCCGAGTTGAGAGATAGGAAATCTCCAACAAGTTCTATAGCTAAAAGATGGAGGAGAATCGCTCAACTAGTGAGCATGTGCTCAGATTGTCTGGGTACTTCAATCGCTTGAATCAAGTGGAAGTTAATCTTCCAGATAAGATAGTGATTGGCAGAGTTCTCTAGTCACCATCACCAAGTTGCTGGAACTTCGTGATGAACTATAATGCAAGGGATGACAAAAACGATTCCCGAGCTCTTCGTGATGCTGAAATCGACGAAGTTAGAAATCAAGAAAAGAGCATCAAGTGTTGATGATTGACAAGACCACTAGTTTCAAGAAAAGGGCAAAGGGAAAGAAAGGGAACTTCAAGTAGAATGACAAGCAAGTTGTCACTCCCGTGAAGAAGACCAAAGCTGGACCAAAGCCTGAAACCGAAAGTGCTTACACTGCAAAGGAAATGATCCTTTGGAAGCGGAAATGCCCTGAATATTTGGTGGATAAGAAGGATGGCAAAGTGAACAAGGGTATATTTGATATACAGGTTATTGATGTGTGCCTTACTAGTGTTTATAGTAGCCTCTGAGTATTTGATGCTTGTTCAGTTGCTAAAATAAGTAACTCGAAACAGGAGTTACAGAATAAACAGAGACTAGTTGAGGGTGAAGTGACGATGTGTGTTGGAACTGGTTCCAAGATTGATATGATCATCATCGCACACTCCCTATACTTTCGGGATTAGTGTTAAACCTAAATAAATGTTATTTGGCATTTGCGTTGAGCATGAATATGATTTAATCATGTTTATTGCAAAAGGGTTATTCATTTAAAGTCATAGAATAATTGTTGTTTTGTTTACATGAATAAAACCTTCAATGGTCATACTCCCAATGAAAATAGTTTATTGGATCTCGATCGTAGTGACACACATATTCATAATATTGATGCCAAAAGATGCAAAGTTAATAATGATAGTGCAACTTATTTGTGGCACTGCCGTTTGGGTAATATTGGTGTAAAGCGCATGAAGAAACTCCATAAAGATGGATTTTCGGAATCACTTGGTTATGAATCATTTGATGCTTGCGAACCGTGCCTTTGGGCGAGATGACTAAAACTCCGTTCTTCGGAACAATTGAACGAGCAACAAACTTGTTGGAAATAATACATACTGATGTATGCAGACCAATGAGTATTAAGGCTCGTGGCGGGTATCGTTATTTTCTGACCTTCACAGATGATTTGAGCAGATATGGGTATATCTACTTGATGAAACATAAGTCTGAAATAGTTGAAAGGTCAAAGAATTTCAGAGTGAAGTGGAAAATCATCGTAACAAGAAAATAAAGTTTCTGCGATCTGATCATGGAGATGAATATTTGAGTTACGAGTTTTGTCTTCAATTAAAACAAAGTGGAATAGTTTCACAGCTCACGCCACCTGGAACACCACAACGTTATGGTGTGTCCGAACGTCGTAACCGTACTTTATTTTGATATGGTGCGATCAATGACGTCTCTTACCGATTTACCAATATCGTTTTGGGGTTATGCATTAGAGACAACTGCATTCACGTTTAATAGGGCACCATCTAAATCCGTTGAGACGACACCGTATGAACTATGGTTTAGCAGTAAACCTAAGCTGTCGTTTCTTAAAGTTTGGAGTTGCGATGCTTATATGAAAAAGGTTTTCAACCTGATAAGCTCGAACCCAAATCGAAGAAGTGCGTCTTCATAGAATACCCAAAGGAAACTGTTGGGTACACCTTCTATCACAGATCTAAAGGCAAAACATTCGTTGCTAAGATGGATTCTTTCTAGAGAAGGAGTTTCTCTCGAAAGAAGTGAGTGGGAGGAAAGTAAGAGCTTGATAAAGTAATTTGTACCTTCTCCCGAATTGGAAAGTAGTTCATCACAGAAATCAGTTCCAGTGATTCCTACACCAATTAGTGAGGAAGCTAATGATGATGATCATGAAACTTCAGATCAAGTTACTACAAAACCTCGTAGGTCTTCCAAAGTACAGTCCGCACCAATGTGGTATGGTAATCCTATTCTAGAAGTCATGTTACTAGACCATGATGAACCTACGAACTATGAGGAAGCGATGATGAGCCCAGATTCCGTGAAATGGCTTGAGGCCATAAAATCTGAGATAGGATCCATATATAAGAACAAAGTGGGGACTTTGGTTGACCTGCTCGACGATCAGCAATTCAAGTTAAATAAATGGATCTTCAAGAGGAAGACGGACACTGATAGTAGTGTTACTATCTACAAAGCTCGACTTGTTGCAAAAGGTTTTCGACAAGTTCAAGGTGCTGACTACAATGAGATTTTCTCAACTCTAGCGTTTCTTAAGTCCTGCTCGAATCATGTTAGCAATTGCCACATTTTATGAAATCGGCAAATGGATGTCAAAACAACATTCTTTAATGGATTTATTAAAGAAGAGTTGTATATGATGCAACCAGAAGGTTTGGTCAATCCTAAAGGAGCTAACAAAATGTGCAAGCTCCGGCGATCCATCTATGGACTGGTGCAAGCATCTCGTAGTTGGAATACACGCTTTGATAAGTTGATCAAAGCATATAGTTTTATACAGACTTGCGGTGAAGCCTGTATTTACAATAAAGTGAGTGGGAGCACTACCGCCTTTTGATAAATATATGTGAGTAACATATTGTTGATCGTAAATGATGTATAATTTTTCCGAAAGCATAAAGGAGTATTTGAAAGGTGTTCTTTAAAAGAAAGACCTCGGTAAAGCTACTTACATATTGAGCATCAAGATCTATTGAGATAGATCAAGGCGGCTTGATAAGTTTTTCAATAAGTACATACCTTGTCAAGATTTTGAAGTAGTTCAAAATGGAACAGTCAAAGAAAAGTTCTTGCACGTATTTGCAAGCGTGTGAAATTGAGTAAGACTCAAATCCCGACCACGGCAGAAAATAGAAAAGAGAATGAAAGTCATTCCCTATGCCTCAATCATAGGTTCTATAAAGTATGCTATGCTATGTACCAGACCTATTGTATACCTTGCTCTAAATTTGGCAAGGGAGTACAATAGTGATCTAGGAGTAGATCACTGGACATTGGTCAAGAACATCCTTAGTGAGGACTAAGGAAATATTTCTCGATTATGGAGGTGATAAAAGAGCCCGTCGTAAAGAGTTACATCGATGCAAGCTTTTTTACACTGATCCAGATGACTCTAAGTCTCAATCTAGATACATATTGAAAGTGGGAGCAATTAGCTAGAGTAGCTCCGTGCAGAGCATTGTAGACATAGAATATTTGCAAAATACATACGTCTCTAAATGTGACAGACCCGTTGACTAAGCTTCTCTCACGAGCAAAACATGATCATACCTTAGTTCTCTTTGGGTGTTAATCACATAGCGATGTGAACTAGATTATTGACTCTAGTAAACCCTTTGGGTGTTGGTCACATGACGATGTGAACTATGGGTGTTAATCACATACAGATGTGAATATTAGTGTTGAATCACATGATGATGTGAACTAGATTATTGACTCTAGTGCAAGTGGGAGACTGAAGGAAATATGCCCTAGAGGCAATAATAAAGTTATTATTTATTTCCTTATTTCATGATAAATGTTTATTATTCATGCTAGAATTGTATTAACCGGAAACATGATACATGTGTGAATACATAGACAAACATATAGTCACTAGTATGCCTCTACTTGACTAGCTCATTAATCAAAGATGGTTATGTTTCCTAACCATAGACATGTGTTGTTATTTTATTAATGGGATCACATCATTAGGAGAATGATGTGATTTACATGACCCATTCCGTTAGCCTAGCACTTGATTGTTTAGTATATTGCTATTTCTTTCTTCATGACTTATACATGTTCCTGTAACTATGAGATTATGCAACTCCCGTTTACCGGAGGAACACTTTGGGTGCTACCAAACGTCACAACGTAACTGGATGATTATAAAGGAGTACTACAGGTGTCTCCAAAGGTACATGTTGGGTTGGCGTATTTCGAGATTAGGTTTTGTCACTCCGATTGTCGGAGAGGTATCTCTGGGCCCTCTCGGTAATGCACATCACTATAAGCCTTGCAAACAATGTAGCTAATGAGTTAGTTACGGACTAATGAATTACGTAACGAGTAAAGAGACTTGCCGGTAACAAGATTGAACTAGGTATTGGATACCGACGATCGAATCTCGGGCAAGTAACATACCGATGACAAAGGGAACAACGTATGTTGTTATGTGGTTTGACCGATAAAGATCTTCGTAGAATATGTAGGAGCCAATATGAGCATCCAGGTTCCGCTATTGGTTATTGACCAAGAATAGTTCTAGGTCATGTCTACATAGTTCTCGACCCCGTAGG
This sequence comes from Aegilops bicornis, assembly GCA_021605145.1. NCBI lineage: Eukaryota > Viridiplantae > Streptophyta > Magnoliopsida > Poales > Poaceae > Aegilops > Aegilops bicornis. The sequence continues at coordinate 111,129,960 of CM038669.1, read as the reverse complement.
GTCCGCACGCTTAAGGTTTCGATGATGCTATATTATGAGTTTATGAGTTTTGATGTACCGAAGGAGTTCAGAGTCCCGGATGAGATTGGGGACATGACGAGGAGTCTCGAAATGGTCGAGACGTAAAGATCGATATATTGAACGACTATATTCGGAGTTCGGAAAGGTTCCGAGTGATTCGAGTATTTTTCGGAGTACCGGAGAGTTACGGGAATTCGCCGGGGAGTATATGGGCCTTATTGGGCTTTAGGGGAAAGAGAGAGGAGAGGTTGGGCGCTCCCCAAGGCCTAGTCCGAATTGGACTAGGGGAGGGCTGCGCCCCTCCTTCCTTCTCTTCTTTTCCCCTTTCCTTGACTCCTACTCCTACTACTTGGAAGGGGGGGAATCCTACTCCCGGTGGGAGTAGGACTCCTCCTTGGTGCGCCCCCTCCTAGGCCGGCCGCCCCCTCCCTTGCTCCTTTATATACGGGGGCAGGGGGGCACCCCAGAACACACAAGTTGATCTTCGTGATCGTTCCTTAGCCGTGTGCGGTGCCCCCTCCACCATATTCCACCTCGGTCATATCGTCGCGGAGTTTAGGCGAAGCCCTGCGCCGGTAGAGCATCATCATCGTCCTGCCGTCGTGTCTTGTGGAACTCATCCCGACACTTTGCTGGATCGGAGTCCGGGGATCGTCATCGAGCTGAGCGTGTGCTGAACTCGGAGGTGCCGTGACGTTCGGTACTTGGATCGGTCGGATCGTGAAGACGTGCGACTACATCAACCAGCGTTGTCATAACGCTTCCGCTTACGGTCTACAAGGGTACGTGGACAATACTCTCCCCTCTCGCTGCTATGCCATCACCATGATCTTGCGTGTGCGTAGGAATTTTTTTGAAATTACTACGTTCCCCAACACCCATATCATCAAGTGAGAAACAAACCTTCAATGAAGAATTGAGCCTAATGGTGAAGAATTTCAACAAGTTCTACAAGAGTAGAAGCAAAGAGAGAAGTTCCAAGTCAAGGTCCTACAATGACAAAAGATCTTCTAGTCGAGAGCTTAATTGCTACAATTGTGGAAAACCCGGACACTACTCAAATGAGTGTACGACCCCCTACAAAAAAGAGAAGATTCTCCCAAAAGAAGAAGTAGAAAAGAAGAATCACCATCAAGAGAGAGAAGGACTAGGGATGATTGTTATGAACGAAGACCCTCACGGAGAAGCAAGGATTCGGAAAGGAAGGACAAGTCACCAAGGAGCTACACAAAACGAAGACATCAAGCTCATGTTGGTGAATGGGTATCCGGCTCCGACTCCGACAATCACTCCGAGAGAAGCTATCACTCCGACTCTGAATATACTCAAGATGAAGGTGTTTCCGGTCTAGCACTTGTGTCAACCAACTCCTACGACATATTTGATTCACCAAATGAAGGAATTAGAAGATGCTTCATGGCCAAAGGTCCAAAGGTATCACACCCCGAGTATGTTGATTTCAATAGTGATGAAGATGACTTGTTAGGTGATGATGATTTACTTGTTGACAACTCTAGTGATGAATACTATGATGAAACATCAATTAATCATGATAATCAAGATAAAACGAATGACAATGATAAGGAGAAGATTGAGTCTCTAACTAAATAACTAAACACTCTTAAGTTAGCTCATGAAACTATCTTAGGAGATCATCGAGAACTTTTAAGGACTCATGAGAAATTACATTTTGAAAAGCTCAACCTTGAGCAAGAGCATGAGTTCTTAAAGGCAATCAATGATGATCTTCGCAAGAAAAGTTCTTCTTACATTGCCAAGCGTTTACTCTTATCCATTTACATGCCTCAAGTCAAGTCTAGTAACAAGAACAAGAAAGATTCTTCCTCTAGTAGTAACAATAATCATGCTAAATCCAATGTTGTTGCTTCTAGTAGTTCTCTTGATTCCACTAATGATTCTCTTAGCCAAGTTACAGTTGAGCAAGAAAATAGCTTATTGAAGGGAATTATAGAGAAAGGTGTCTACAAGAGCCTTGCCGAGTAAGCAATTGAGGAAATTGTACGCAAGCAAGGAAGGCACCGGAAGAACCAAGGTGTTGGTTTTGAACGAAAGTTCAATGCCAATGGAGTTGAGTGGGAAGAAGATCAATACCCCTAGACGAAGTTTGTTCCTCAACAAGAGAAGTACGATACTTCTTTCAAAGGGATACAAGCTCAAGATGATCTTCCACCACAAGACCACAAGGAAAAAGGCAAGGACAAGCTTCAAGAAGAAATTGATGCATTTGAAGAAGCTCCTAAGGCCTTGGTCAAGTGGGTTCCCATCAAGTATGACTACAACTCCGAGGATTCCCATCAAGATGGTGTGGATCCCAAACAAGAAGAACTAGAGAGTTCTTGAGGGTGACTCCGCCAACATACTTCACTCTTATCATTTTGGCAAGAACAAGTGCAATCAACCTCCACATCTTGCACTAGTTCAAGGAGTCACAAACCCTCTTATTGGTAAGAAAAGGGACAAGGTAACCAAATGCTTTCATAGACATCATCTTGTGTATGCATAACTCTATGTCTATGGATATTCCTTGTTTGTTCCTTGTGGGACTAACCTGTGTAGGTATTGAAAGTGCATTGAAAGTGCAACTCACTCCAAAGGATTGCTCCAAATGATCTACATCAACATTGAGCATCTACATCTTCAACACCTACATGAAATCATCATCGACAAAACCCAAGGTCAGTTCATCCCTCTTAAGGGGGATCTTACATCTAGGGGGAGCTTTACTCTAAGAATTGAGCTAAAGCAACTCTAATGGTGTGAACTGTAGCGACCCGACCCGAATGGATCAAGTCTCTGTGCTCAGATGTCATCCCTGGATCGAATGTCGGACACCACACAAGATGCCGAAGGATTTATAACAGAGTAGCCATCACACACTTATTACATCGGTGCCCAAAAGAGGACTTATTACAATAAATATGGCTTAAGGCCATCTAATAACGATAACAGCGGAAGACTTGGAAGACAAGTGAGTCCATCAACTCCAGCGGCATCACTGAGTATAGAACCACGACCTAAAACACCTTACTGGTAAATGCGAAAAGTCTGCAACATGAAAGTTGCAGCCCGAAAACGGGTCAAGACATGGAATATGCCGCAATGTAACACATAGAGAATAATGGATGATAAGCCTGTACTACATGCATATGTGGCTGGTGGTAAAGCTCTCTGATTCTGATTTTGCATAAAGCCAGTTTTTCCCTACTGCAAAGGAATAAATTTGTTTAACTATCATTGTGGTTGTTAAACATTGAGAATGGTTGACAGCATCCTCAATCCCAATTAAAAGTACTCATTAACAAACCCAACAATATTAAATTAGAGTAACATGTTGAGATTCACATGATATTCAAGTACTAGATACTCAAGATGTCCATAACCGGGGACACGACTAATCATGATTAGTTTATACACTCTGCAGAGGTTTGCGCACTTTCCCCACAAGACTCGATCTCCTCCGCTTGGTTTCTCGCACTACATGGTGTTTAAGAAACGGATGACCGAGACATAGTCTTTCAGAAGCGCTAGCACCTTACGATGGGTGGACGGTACACCTACATCCCCTACATCTGCTAGTCCACCACTATAAGAGTTCGCACGACTTAGTCAACTATGCGAGCCCATAATGGCTTGTGGCTGCACGGAAGTTACTAGTTTGAATAATCTCATGATCCCTTTGAGCACAGGTGGCGGTCCGAAGAAAAACAGGCAAGTCCTGATAGAAACCAGGTGCCTCAATCCACCCAGATGTGTGTTTAAGTTGCCACCTTAGATAAACCATTAATTTAACAATCTCACATCTGTCATGGATATCACTCACCCAATCCACGTCTACTAGCATAGCATGGCATAATAAGCAAACGTAGAAGTAACTCCCAAAGGTTTCATAAGTAATACAGGTAATAGGTACTACCTCATCTACTTCCCATCCCACAATTTAATTAGATCCTAATCATGCAATGTTTGAGGATTGATCTAATGCATAAAAAGCTGGGTAGTAGAAAGATATGATCAAGTGTTACTTGCCTTGTCGATGATCCATGAAACCTAGAGACTCGAAGTAACAAGCGGCGCACTCCGGGTGATCTATCGCAGACAAACAACAAGCATACAATAAGTACTCATCTAATGCACAGGTAAATCTCGAATAAACGATCTAACCAGAAAGTTCAACTTAAGAACCCTGGTTGCAAAAAGAATCGAATCAAATAAAGCAACGAAAGTCAAACGACGAAAGAAAACAACTCGGTTATATCAAGTTGAAACTAAGTCAAATTTTACAGTAGCAAAACTTTGTTTAAGTTGATTAGTCCGAACGGCGGTTTCGAAACGAAACTCCAGGCGTTTGAATCACCTGATTCCGATAAACGGCGAGAAGATAGACTAGAAAGAAAATCGGATCTGAAATCGCTATCAGAAAAATAGCGGAATAAATCCGATTAGAAAGAAAACGACGAACGGTTGAACGAACGGACGTTCATTAACCGAAGCAAACCGGTGATCACGTTCGTTAGGACGAACGGTCCGGCGAACGCTTGCTAAACAAAACCGGAAAGAAAAACCGGCGAGAAAAACTGATCTAGGGTTTCAAAAAAAAACCGAAACGAAAAACCGATCTAGAAAACGGGAACGGAAATCAGAACGGAAATCGGAACGATTTACGAAAAACCGAACCGAGGAAAAGAAAAGCTGACGCGGCGCGGGGCTAGTACCTCGAAGAGGCGAGGGGCTCCGGCGGCGGCGGCGTAGGGCGGCGGCGGCGCTGGTGAGGGGCGGCGGCGTAGGGCGGCGGCGGCGTATGAGGCGGAGAGGAGAGGAGAGGAGAGGAGAGGAGAGGTGTTGATTTGATGTGTTAGAGGGGGGGGGGTGCTTGGGTATTTATATTGGGGAGGGGAGGGTTTTTGGTTGGGGTAGGGGACAAGAACTAGACTAGGATTAGGAGACAAGAGGAAAAGATCTAGAAAGCAGATCTGGAATAAACGGAAGTAGGAAAAGAGTCCTACTAGGAAAAGGAAAAGGAAGCGGCTCCCTGGCTCCCTTGGTGGCGCGCGCGATGTCCTTGGCCTTGGCCGGCCGGTGGCTCCTTGGCGGCTTGGGCCTTTGGCCCAAGGCGCTGCGGGATTTTTTTTTAAAACGGTTTCGCGCGCAGAAAAAAATAAATAAAAAAAATCTAAACGAACTCCAAAATTATAAAGTAAACTTTCCCCGACTCCTAAAAATGAGTCGAACAAAATGAACTTTTACTCGGGGCCTAAAATGCAATTTTTGAAAACACGCATTTTTCCCTAAGGCAAATAAACTCCGAGAAAAATCCACAAGTTGATTTATTTATTAAATCGTCATTTTTCCTAAATTTTGGGAAAGTCATATTATTCCCTCTCTTATTTTTGATATTGGAAAAATATTTGAAGATAAAATAAATAAATCCAATGATCCTCTTTTCATAGTTTTGAGAGAACTCAAATCTGAAAATTTGAAATCTCCAACTCTCTCCGAGGGTCCTTGAGTTGCGTGAAATTTCTAGGATCAACAAAATGCAAGAAAATATGATATGCATGATGATCTAATGTATAACATTCCAAATTGCAAATTTGGGATGTTACAAACCTACCCCCCTTAAGATGAATCTAGCCCTCGAGATTCGGGTTAACTAGAAAATAGGTGAGGGTGGTCCTTGAGCAAATCTTCTTCTCTTTCCCAGGTGGCTTCATCCTCAGTGTGGTGGCTCCACTGAACCTTGCAAAACTTGATAACCTTGCTGCGAGTAATTCTGCTGGCATATTCGAGAATCCTGACGGGTTTCTCCTCATATGTTAAATCATCCTTCAACTGAATTGCTTCAAGCGGCACTGTATCTCTTAGCGGTACTCCCGCCATCTCGGCGTGACATTTCTTCAGCTGAGAAACATGGAACACGTCATGAACTCCTGACAGTCCTTCTGGTAATTCCAGCTTATAAGCAACTTCTCCCATGCGTTGCAAAATCCTATATGGTCCAACGAAACGTGGTGCTAATTTTCCTTTAACTCCAAATCGCTTAACTCCTCGAAGTGGGGATACTCTAAGATAAACTCTGTCTCCAACTTCATATTCTATCGCCTTGCGTTTTGAATCCGCATAGCTTTTCTGTCTGGACTGGGCTACTTTGAGCCTATCACGAATCAACTTAACCTTCTGTTCAGAAATCAAATCTGGTCCAAACAACTGACGGTCTCCAACTTCGTCCCATGATAACGGTGTCCTACACCTCCTTCCGTACAAAGCCTCGAAAGGTGCCATCTTCAAGCTGGTTTGGTAACTGTTGTTATAAGAAAACTCTGCATACGACAAGTTATCGTCCCAACTAGATCCATAATCTAGTGCACAAGCTCTCAGCATATCCTCCAAAATCTGATTGACTCTCTCGATCTGTCCATCCATGCATGGGTGAAAAGCTGTCTTGAATTCTAGCCTGGTTCCTAACGTTTCATGCAACCGATTCCAAAACTTTGAGGTAAATTGGGTTCCTCTATCGTCGACACTCCTCGGAACTCCGTGCAAACACACAATTCTGGTCATGTATATCTTTGCCAACTTAGCACTGCTATAGGTAGTCTTGACTAGAATGAAATGAGCTACCTTCGTCAAGCGGTCGACTATAACCCAAATCGAATCATAGCCTGAACGAGTCTTTGGCAAACCCGTGATGAAATCCATGCCTAGTTTATCCCACTTCCATTCAGGTATAGGCAATGGCTGTAACAATCCTACTGGCTTCTGATGTTCTGCCTTCACCCTCTGACATACATCACAAACTGCTACATACTATGCAATATCCTTCTTCATTCCGGTCCACCAGAACGTTTCCTTCAAATCTAAATACATCTTGGTATTTCCTGGGTGAATCGAATAGGGTGAATCATGTGCCTCTTGTAGAATCAACTTCCTGATCTCCGGGTCATTTGGCACGTAAACACGGTCCTCAAACCATAGAGTATCGTGCTCATCCTCACGAAATCCCTTTGTTTTTCCTTCGCTCATTTTCTTCTTTATATCCGCAATCTCTTTGTCCTTTTTCTGAGCTTCCCTGATTTTATCCATTAACGTAGATTGAATCTCCAATGTTGCTACATATCCTCTCGGGACTATTTCCAAACATAGCTCTCGAAGGTCCTCGGCTAACTCCTTGGGTATTCCTCCAAACATTAGTTTATTGACATGACTCTTACGGCTCAAAGCGTCTGCTACAACGTTAGCCTTCCCGGGATGATAATGCAATCTCATATCGTAATCCTTGATGAGTTCCAACCATCTCCTTTGTCTAAGGTTTAGCTCCTTCTGCGTGAAAATGTACTTCAAACTCTTGTGATCCGTGTATACCTCACAATGATTTCCAATGAGGAAATGTCTCCATGTCTTCAATGCATGCACTACGGCTGCTAACTCCAAATCATGTGTGGCATAATTTAATTCATGAGGTTTCAGCTTGTCGTGAAGCATACTGAAACAACTATTCCTTCCTGCATAAGCACCGCTCCAAGTCCTCGGCGTGAAGCGTCGCAATACACCTCATAATCCTTGGTCCGATCCGCAAAATTAACCTTTGGTGAGGTAACCAATCTTTTATTCAACTCCTGAAAACTTGCCTCACAATCCTCAGTCCATATGAACTTGGTATCCTTTTTCAACAACTCTGTCATAGGCTTTGCAATCCTTGAGAAATTCTCAATGAATCTTCGGTAGTATCCTGCGAGTCCAAGGAAACTCCGGATCTCTCCAACTGTCGTTGGTGCTTCCCATTTGGTTACGGTCTCAACCTTCGTGGGGTCAACTGCTATCCCTTCCCCGGATATAACATGTCCAAGAAATCCAACTTCCTTTAGCCAAAACTCACATTTGCTGAACTTGGCATATAACTGATGTTCCCTCAGTTTCTCCAAAACCAATCGCAAATGTTCCTTATGTTCTTCTTCATTCTTCGAGAAAACCAAAATATCATCTATGAACACCACGACGAACTTATCCAAAAACTCCATAAACACTTTGTTCATCAGGTTCATGAAATAGGCCGGTGCGTTAGTCAGTCCAAATGACATAACGGTGTACTCATACAGTCCATATCTCGTGGTAAATGCTGTCTTAGGTATGTCCTGCTCCCGAATCTTCAGCTGATGGTACCCTGATCGCAAATCAATCTTGGAAAACACTTTAGCTCCTTGCAAACGATCAAACAGATCATTTATCATAGGTAGTGGGTACTTGTTCTTGATCGTTACTTGATTTAAACCACGATAGTCTACAACCATCCTTAACGATCCATCCTTCTTCTCCACTAACGATGCGGTGATCCCCAAAGGCGAAGAACTTGGGCGTATATAACCTTTATCCATTAGCTCCTTAATCTGCTTCTTGATTTCCGCCAAATGCTGTGAGGGCATACTGTATGGTCTATTCGATATCGGGCCTGTTCCTGGCAACAGCTCTATCAATAACTCTTTGTCTCTATCCGGTGGCATTCATGGCTATTCCTCAGGAAATACATCAGGATAGTCCTTCACTACTGGCACCTCTTCCTGCACAACTCCTGATAGGCAATTTACATGAGCTCTCCTCGGCTCATGCCGTGATACATACTTAATCCTTCTTCCTTCTGGGGTGGTAAGCCAAATTGACTTAGTGGCGCAATCTATGTTCCCTCCATACTTCGATAACCAATCCATGCCTAATATCACATCCAATCCTTGGGATTCCAAAATGATCAAATCCGTCGGGAACACATGCCTCCCTATCTTACGGAGCCAATCATCTGCTACTATCGGCTCGGTGCTACTGGAAAACACCGGCGGGTTCAGCCTAAGGAAACGAGTCAAGTGATCCGCAGGTGGTGGTGGCGGTGGGTTGTTGTTGTTGTTGCCTTGGTTCTGTACCAATATTTGGATCAAAGTGTTACTGCCTGGATCAACTGGGTGATCTCTGGCGGAAAACAAACCCGGTCGCGTCTCGGAGGCATCTGATGGGTTTAGAAAAGACGAGAAATTAAGAATAGAGTGAGGTCTAAGGGGAAACACTACCCAAATGCACATGAGCAAATGCACACAAAATCACTTCATTCACTTCAAACAAAGGGCTTACAATGATCTAACTATCGCAAAAGTGCGTGTACTATGATGTTACATGGAGGTAATACTACTAATGTGTGAGGGTCATCTACTAATTTGAACCGGTGGAAGACTCCATGATGTCTGCTCCAACTTCGTCTTCAAAGTCGGGTTCACTTGGATCCGAATCGGTGTCGTCGATGATGATGTAGTTGCTCGGACAGCCGACATACTTGTCTTCATTCTTGAGCGCCAATTTCTTCTTGAGTTCTTCAATCTCACACTTAAGATCGTTATTGTGTCTTGCTACAGCTACGATCTCGTCCATGTAGTCCTTACGTGTAGATTTTAGTTCTCCTTCAAGTTCGATGATCCTTCCCTTTGCATTCTTCAACTCAATCATATCATTGCACATCTGGTTCTCCTGGCGTCGAATGTGCTGGTTTAACTCCTGGATGAAAGCTGCAATGGATCGGTCCTTCTTGGTGCTGACTATCTCCCATTGTTCATTCCGGCGTCCGCAAATCTGGTAGATAGTATCCTTGAGATCTTCTTGATAAACTTCTCCAATGCGTCCCATGGTGATATGAGCTGCCATGCTCTTTCCTGCACTCGTGTTGGTGCACTGAAAACACTATCTATAGGCTTGGTGATTGGCGCGAATGTCCTTCCCGGAACATGAGCTTGAATCTTCCAGCGCTCCTCTTCAGGCAGAGTGGCGTTGAAAGTCTCGGTGAAACTTGGTAGTCCAATGTTCAGGTACTTGGTGACTTCCTTCAAGTGAAATCCAAAAGGTGTGCCTTCATCTGGTTGGGCGTACTTGACCTTCGCGTCCTTCATCCTAAAAGAGTAGAAAAGACGAGGAGTTAGAAAATGAGAAGAGAATAGTAATCTATGGCTTTAACTTAGTGGTCGTGTCCTACAGTCATCCTGGCTCTGATACCATCTCTGTAGCGACCCGACCCGAATGGATCAAGTCTCTGTGCCCAGGTGTCATCCACGGATCGATAATGTCGACACCACACAATACTTGAAGGATTTATAACAGAGTAGCAATCGCACACTTATTACATCGTTGCCCAAAGAGGACTTATTACAATAAATATGGCTTAAGGCCATCTAATAACGATAACAGCGGAAGACTTGGAAGATAAGTGAGTCCATCAACTCCAGCCGCATCATCGAGTATAGAACCACGACCTAAAGCACCTTACTCGTCGTTCGAAAAGTCTGCAACATGAAAGTTGCAGCCGAAAATGGGTCAGCACATGGAATATCTTTGGCAATGTAACGCATAGAGAATAATCGATGATAAGCACATACTACATGCATATGTGGCTGGTGGTAAAGCTCTCTGATTACGATTTTTGCATAAAGCCAGTTTTCCCTACGCAAAGGAATAAATTTGTTTAACTATCATTGTGGTTGTTAAACATTGAGAATGGTTGACAGCATCCTCAATCCTAATTAAAAGTACTCATTAACAAACCCAACAATATTAAATTAGAGTAACATGTTGAGATTCACATGATATTCAAGTACTAGATACTCAAGATGTCCATAACCGGGGACACGGCTAATCATGATTAGTTTATACACTCTGCAGAGGTTTGCGCACTTTCCCCACAAGACTCAATCGCCTCCGCTTGGTTTCTCGCACTACATGGTGTTTAAGAAAGCGGATGGTAGAGACATAGTCTTTCGAGCGCTAGCACCTTACGATGGGTGGACCGGTACACCTACATCCCCTACATCTGCTAGTCCACCACTATAAGAGTTCGCACGACTTAGTCAACTATGCGAGCCCATAATGGCTTGTGGCTGCACACGGAAGTTACTAGTTTGAATAATCTCATGATCCCTTTGAGCCTGGGTGGCGGTCCGAAAAAAAATAGGCAAGTCCTGATGGAAACCAGGTGCCTCAATCCACCCAGATGTGTGTTTGAGTTGCCACCTTAGATAAACCATTAATTTAACAATCTCACATCTGTCATGGATATCACTCACCCAATCCACGTCTACTAGCATAGCATGGCATAATAAGCAAACGTAGAAGTAACTCCCAAAGGTTTCATAAGTAATACAGGTAATAGGTACTACCTCATCTACTTCCCATCCCACAATTTAATTAGATCCTAATCATGCAATGTTTGAGGATTGATCTAATGCATAAAAACTGGGTAGTAGAAAGATATGATCAAGTGTTACTTGCCTTGCTGATGATCCGCGAAACCTAGAGACTCGAAGTAACAAGCGGCGCACTCCGGGTGATCTATCGCAGACAAACAACAAGCATACAATCAGTACTCATCTAAAGCACAGGTAAATCTCGAATAAACGATCTAACCAGAAAGTTCAACTTAAGAACCCTGGTTGCAAAAAGAATCGAATCAAATAAAGCAACGAAAGTCAAACGACGAAAGAAAACAACTCGGTTATAGCAAGTTGAAACTAAGTCAAATTTTACAGTAGCAAAACTTTGTTTAAGTTGATTAGTCCGAACGGCGGTTTCGAAACGAAACTCCAGGCGTTTGAATCACCTGATTCCGATAAACGAGCGAGAAGATAGACTAGAAAGAAAATCGGATCTGAAATCGCTATCAGAAAAATAGCGGAATAAATCCGATTAGAAAGAAAACGACGAACGGTTGAACGAACGGACGTTCATTAACCGAAGCAAACCGGTGATCACGTTCGTTAGGACGAACGGTCCGGCGAACGCTTGCTGAACAAAATCGGAAAGAAAAACCGGCGAGAAAAACCGATCTAGGGTTTCGGAAAAAAACCGAAACAAAAAACCGATCTAGAAAACCGGAACGGAAATCGGAACGATTTACGAAAAACCGAACTGAGGAAAAGAAAATGTGACGCCTGCGAGGCTAGTACCTCAAGAGGCGAGGGCTCCGGCGCGGGCAAGCAGGAGGGGCGGCGCAAGGGCGTAGGGCGGCAAGGCGGCAAGTGAGGCGGAGAGAGGAGGAGAGGAGAGGAGAGGAGAGGTGTTGATTTGATGTGTTAGAGGGGTGCTTGGGTATTTATATTGGGGAGGGAGGGTTTTTGCTTGGGGTAGGGGACAAGAAATAGACTAGGATTAGGAAACAAGAGGAAAAGATCTAGAAACAGATACGGAATAAACGGAAGTAGGAAAAGAGTCCTACTAGGAAAAGGAAAAGGAAGCGGCTCCCTGGCTCCCTTGGTGGCGCGCGCGATGTCCTTGGCCTTGGCCGGCCGGTGGCTCCTTGGCGGCTTGGGCCTTTGGCCCAAGCGCTCTTGAGATTTTTTAAAAGCGGTTTCAGCAGAAAAAAATAAATAAAAAAAATCTAAACGAACTCCAAAATTAATAAAGTAAACTTTCCCCGACTCCTAAAAATGAATCGAACTAAATGAACTTTTACTCGGGGCCTAAAATGCAATTTTTGAAAACACGCATTTTTCCCTAAGGCAAATAAACTCCGAGAAAAATCCACAAGTTGATTTATTTATTAAATAAATCATTTTCCTAAATTTTGGGAAAGTCATATTATTCCCTCTCTTATTTTTGATATTGGAAAAATATTTGAAGATAAAATAAATAAATCCAATGATCCTCTTTTCATAGTTTTGAGAGAACTCAAATACGAAAATTTCGAAATCTCCAACTCTCTCCGAGGGTCCTTGAGTTGCGTGAAATTTCTAGGATCAACAAAATGCAAGAAAATATGATATGCATGATGATCTAATGTATAACATTCCAAATTGCAAATTTGGGATGTTACATGAACACAACAACGCTTTATGTAAAAGTGGTAACCCTACTTGTGTTTAAACGATGAGTATGACCTATGATCAAATGTTCTCATTTGACCCCTAAGTCAATATACTCATATATAGATGACCTAGTCATCGCCAATTGCTTGATAGATGCTAGAATTGTTTGTGCATGCTTTGCCACACATTTCATTTGCCATTTTACTGGGTGAGCATGTTGGTTGCATAATTTACTCATTCAAGGACATCCACCTGTTGTTTCGATTGTTTGGATTCCTTTTCTCTTGCCAAGTGGATGGACAAGAATGCCTAAGAACCTTCTCTAGCTATCTATGCTATTCTCGTCTCAAACTCTATTCATGCTGCATCACAAAGTTTGATCAAGTCAGATTCGAACCACTCTGTGTGAGGAGCACTCGGAGTCCCTGATTCGTCATAGACTTAAACTTCCAAAACTTCTTTGTGCGTTTCGGTCTGACCGATTCATCCATTTCGGTCATATAGAGATCACTAAGTTGATCTAGGTTTTCAATCTCGGTGCAACCGATTTGAACTTTTCGGTCACACCAAGTTTCAGTAACTGCTTGCAGTTATGACCGGTGCCACCGAGTTGTTCCACTCGGTCACACCGACAGGGTCAGACTATATATTCCCACGGGCCAAAATTTGGAAAACGTTCCGAACCTATTCGCCCGCGCTCAGCCTGCTCTGCCTTCGTGGTCTCCGGATCGCCCTCCTCGTCGCCAGCCACCTCCAGTCGTTGGTCTCCGCTGCCGTCAACGGGATCGTCTCCGCCGTTGCCGCCGTAGCAAGTCCATCGCCGCACTAGGGTATGGACTTGATCCTTGTGCTGATCTCTTTCCGATTCCCCAGCACATTGTTTTGCCATGTATCTTGCCACGATTGAGATCACTCTATCCAATGAAAACACTCGTAGATTAGATGTGGATTGAAAATTTAGGGTTAGGTTTCCGCCGAAACCATCTCGGACCAACCGAATTGTTGAAATCGGTTCCACCGATTTGGCTCAGGCCATTGCACATGTGATTCTCGGTCTGACCGAGAATTGCAAATCGGTGTGACCGAGTTCAAGTCTTTGTGAAACCCTAGCAGTCTCGGTGCCACGGAACCGTGACTCGGTCTGACCGAGTCACTAGTTTAGGTTCCAACAGCTGCTTCGGTATCACCGAGATTTCAAATCGGTAGATCCCAAATGCTTTCTGTGGAAAACTAAAACTAAGTTTTTGATTCATTCTTTTGCAAAAACCTCTGCACTTTGTGATGCTCATCCACTCTACCTCATCTATAAACTATTCACGAGGTCGGTATGGGTGTTTGCATCATGTCAGATCAGAGCGACAGTTAGAACAAGTCTGAGGAGCAGGTTCACATGAGTGAGGGCACTAGCCCCTATAGCAGCTCAGATGATGGAAGCAGGAGCACACCCAGCAACTTGCCAAAGGCTGCCACAAGAGCCAGCAAGAAAAGAACCTCAGAATCAGATGATGAGGACTATGTGGCTGAGGAGGAAGAAGCCACATCAAAGAAGAAGGTGCTCAAAAGGAATATGGCACAGCTGCTGCAACTAAGCCAAGTCTGAATACCAAGAGGCCAGCAGGAAGAGTTACAATGTCCAAAGCCAGAGCTTCAACTGTTGAAGCCTCAAAATCTGTTGCTGAAGAAACTAGAGATGGCAAGAAAAGAAAAGAAAGGGTCAAGAAGACCATGGCCAGAGTAATTGGGAAGCCCCCAATGATGGAAGATGAAGAGTAAGAGGTTGCTGCACCAACACCTAAGGCACAGAAGCTTATGGGAGATGCCATAAGATCAGGGGCTGCTCCATCTAAGCCCAAAGAAGCTCCCAAGCCAGCTGCTCCAAAACCCAAAACTGCACCTAAAAGAAGCACCAGGAACATGCCTGCAGCTGAGAAGAACAAGGCCCCAGTGCCTGAAGCGGCAATGGAAGAAGAAGATGATGAGACACATGTCTTGAGGAAGTTGAAGCCAAAAATTCCAGATCACAATGATGTTCATCCAGTAGCTGAGAACATGAAGATAAGGAAGGATTCAGGATTGAGGCTATGGAGAGAGTTAGATCCATATGCCACCAGAAGAAGAACTGCTGTGGATTACAGGTTCCATACCAAGGAACAACATGACTTCTATGAGACAATTCTGCTTGACAAGGAGAATGAAGAACACTATCCTGGAGTATATGACAGTTTCAAGGCTTGTGGAGTTGATGAGTTTGTGGCTCAGAAGCTCACAAAGTGGAATGATGAGCTTATAATGCAGTTCTACTCCACAACTCACTTCTACCCAGATGGCAGGATGGTCTGAATGTCTGAAGGCACTAGATACCAGTCAACAGTTGCAGAATGGGCTCAGTTGATCAATGCCCCAGAAGAACAAGAAGATGACTTGGATGTCTATGCCAAGAAGAAGAAGGATCAAAAATCCATGGCTAGCATGTACGAGGAGATTCCTGATGTAGATCTTGAGACTCACCAGTTTGGATCAGTGAAACACTTGCTGTCAGGTCTGCCCACAATCAACTGGATCCTCAGGCACACACTTCTACCAAAGTCAGGTGATCACAGCTCCATCAATTTGCTGCACATTTTTGATGTCCCACAAAAGTTCAAGGTCATGAGCCTAATTGTGGAAACTATAAAGAGGACAGCTGCAGATCAGAAGAGGAGTTGTGGGTATGCCCCACAGATTGAGGAGCCGATCAACTCCAAGATGGGCACTGGAACATATCTCTTGGAGAAGGAGCACCTGCCCATCTACCCAAACTTTGAGGATAACACTGTTGTGATGGATGAAAATGAACCATCTTCTGTGCAAGCACAAGCAAAGAGGGAGAAGGCAAAGACTGAAAAGGCTGCAAAGATGCCAACCATGGATGAGGCATCTCAGTATCTTCTGAAGAGCAAGCAAGATCAGCTTGGCTACTTGATTGCCTCCACTCTGAGAATTGAGAAGGGACTGGCCACCCTGACTCAAAACTAGGAGAGCTTGGAGAGGATCATGGAGCAAAAGTTCTATGACTTAGATGTGAAGGTCACTGAGATACAGTCTGTTGTTAGCAACTTCAGGAGGAAGTGCAGGAGAAAAAGGGCAAGACAACCACTGATGCTTTTGCCAGAGTGCCCCGAGGACAGAGGTCTGCTGCTATGCATCACATGACACCAGAGCAACTTCATCTGCACTACCAGCTTCAAAGTGCCACCAGCTCCAACATCTACTCCTACAGCACCATCTACATCGACTGATGCCTTCATTCTTGGAGTTCTGTCTACACCACCACCTGAAGATCAAGCCTGAGTGTCGATCTAGCACTATGCATTTTTATGAACTTTTTGGTAACTTGTTGCCAAAGGGGAGAAAATGTATAGATCATAGGCTTCGAGAGAGAGTGTTGTTTTGTTCTCTCTTGCGTTTCTCCTTGGTGGTTGAACTTTGTTATTTGCTTGCTTGAGATACTTTATGCTTATGTGATACTTGGATGATCATGTGTTTGATCATATGCTACCTTAATACTTGTTGGATGACATTATCCTTTTATATCCCATATGATCATTCACTTTGCTTGGTGATGAGTGCATGTATTTATTTATTATCATTTTGAGCGCTCCACCAAGATGTATGTGACATGGAAGAGTAACCCATGATCCTAACTCATTGTGCATTTGCAGTCCAAAGCAAATCTTAAACTATGCACAAATTTAGGGGGAGCTCTTGCTTTTCACATACTTCTCAAAGCGACAATGTGTTTCACTCTTATTATAATTTGTCGAAGCTTTGATCTATATGTTGTCATCAATTACCAAAAAGGGGGAGATTGAAAGTGCAACTATCCCTAGGTGGTTTTGGTAATTCCTAACAACATATAGCTCATTGACCTAATGCTATTTCAAGATTAATATTTCACAAAAGCTCAATGATTGGCATGGCATGGATGAGAAAAGTGGACCCCTCAAAATGCTAAGGACAAAAGGATTGGCTCAAGCTCAAAGCACAAGACTCTATATTTTCTATTTTAGTGATCCAAGATCACATTGAGTCTATAGGAAAAGCCAATACTATCAAGGAGGGATGAGGTGTTGCTTAATGGCTTGCTTGCTCAAAGTGCTTAGTGATATGCTCCAAAGCCATCAACCACTTTCTCACTTCCACATATGACCTAAACCAAAAGTCAAACTCGGCCCCACCGATTCTTTCCATCCGGCGCCACCGAGTTCAGATGTCATAGCCACTGCCACAAACCCTAGGAAAATCGGTCTCAGCGATAGGGATCTCGGTCTCACCGAGATGGGATTGTAATCTCTCTGTTTCCCTTCGTAACATTTCGGTCCTACCGAGATGAGCGATCGGTCCCACCGAGATTGCAATATAAACTCTCTATTTCCCTTTGTAACATTTCGGTCTCACCGAAATGAGCGAATCGGTCCCACCGAGTTTACCTGACCAACTCTCTGGTTAGCTTATTACCAAAATCGGTCTCACCGAGTTTGTGTAATCGGTCTCACCGAGATTACGCTATGCCCTAACCCTAACCATATCGGTCCTACCGAGTTGCATGTCGGTCCCACCGAAAATCCTAACGGTCACTATATTTGCTGAATCGGTCCGACCGAGTTTAACAATTCGGTCCCACCGAGTTTGGCAAGTTGTGTGTAATGTTAGATTTTGTGTGGAGGCTATATATACCCCTCCACCTCCTCTTCATTCGTGAAGAGAGCCATCAGAATGAACCTACACTTCCAACCTACATTTTCTGAGAGAGAACCACCTACACTTGTGTTGAGGTCAAGATATTCCATTCCAACCATATGAATCTTGATCTCTAGCCTTCCCCAAGTTGCTTTCCACTCAAATCTTCTTTCCACCAAATCCAAATCCTGTGAGAGAGAGTTGAGTTTTGGGGAGACTATCATTTGAAGCACAGGAGCAAGGAGTTCATCATCAACACACCATTTGTTACTTCTTGGAGAGTGGTGTCTCCTAGATTGGCTAAGTGTCACTTGGGAGCCTCCGACAAGATTGTGGAGTTGAACCAAGGAGTTTGTAAGGGAAAGGAGATCGCTTACTTCGTGAA
Source organism: Aegilops bicornis (assembly GCA_021605145.1). Classification (NCBI taxonomy): domain Eukaryota; kingdom Viridiplantae; phylum Streptophyta; class Magnoliopsida; order Poales; family Poaceae; genus Aegilops; species Aegilops bicornis. Next base: position 111,111,993 of record CM038669.1, on the reverse strand, counting down.
GATCGATCGCTAGTGAGGCAAGTCCTTCGTGGGCGACGGCCATGGTGGGATAGACAAGGTTGCTTCTTCGTGGACCCTTCGTGGGTGGAGCCCTCCGTGGACACGCGCAACCGTTACCCTTCGTGGGTTGAAGTCTCCATCAACGTGGATGTACGATAGCACCACCTATCGGAACCACGACAAAAACATCCGTGTCTCCAATTGTGTTTGAATCCTCCAAACCCTTCCCTTTACATTCTTGCAAGTTGCATGATTTACTTTCCGCTGCTCATATACTCTTTGCATGCTTGCTTGAATTGTGTTAAGATTGCTTGACTTGTTCTAAAGTTGCTAAAATCTGCCAAGAACTAAAATTGGGAAAAGGCTAGATTTTTATTTGGTCAAGTAGTCTAATCACCCCCCTCTAGACATATTTTCGATCCTACACATGCATATAAGAGATCAAAACTTAAATAACTTTCATGGATATATAGATCTGATAAAAAACTAAAAGTTCATCGGATCCCAACAAACACACCGCAAAAAAGAGTTACATGAAATAGATATCCAAGAGACCATTGTATTGAGAATCAAAAGAGAGAGAGAGAGAGGAAGCCACCCGCCCAGGAGGGGCCGTGTCATACCACTGGAGACTTAAAGATGAAGATGGCGGGTCATGAAGCAAGCCTATTGAAGGCCCAAGACCCAGAGGCGACTTGAGGCCCAAGAGGATGAACCGCCATATGTGTAACATATTTTGTAAGGCAAGCTTAGCTAGTCACCGAGCCGGACACGTTGTGTATGAGCCGGTCGGGACTCTGTAAGCCGCTGGGTGTCAACCTGTGTATATAAAGGGGTGACCCGGCGGTGGGTTAGAAAAAGAAATAAGAGATCGAGAACTAGGTCAAGCGTATTCGCTCCCTGGTGATCGAAACCCAAGCAATACAACCCCAAACTGGAGTAGGCCTTTACCTCTTTGCAAGGGGCCAAACCAGTATAAACTCTCTGTGTCCTTTACCTAGCTGGGATGGCTCCACACCTAAGTCCTTTCGCTAGGGCATCTGCCATGTTAAGTCCACGACAGTTGGCGCCCACCGTGGGGCCAGCACACGGTGGTTTCGAGTTCTTGAAGGGCAGCTTCGCAGGGATCAAGGGATACGCCATGGGCCGGATGACCAAGATTCATCGCGGCAGGCTCTACATCGATGACGCTGGATGGGGCCCCGAGGCCGGCTCAATTGAGTACGGGTACCAGGTCCCCTTTGGGGGAATCCACGTCTTCATCGGCAAGATCAGCGAATCAGGGCCTGAGCCGGACACCTACACCGACATCATCGAGACGGCTCAGCGCGCACGACCCACCAAGGTTCAAGCCACTGTGAAGCGTGCCTTTGTTGGTTTCATCCACGGGGCGGATCTTGAGGAAGGATATGTGTCCAGGGGAGAGACGATAATCTTCTCTGATGGTGAGTCCTCAACTGGTGAGACCGATTCAATGTATCAACCGCAGCACGACAGGCTAGGGGGCTGTTCTGATGGTGACCATATTCCGGACCCCTATGAGCCGCCGAACAGGGTTGCAATTTTCATGGCTGGTACACAACCAGTGCTCGGTTCGACAACCGCGGCGACTATGATCTCTAGCTCAACGGCTGCTGCGACGACTGGTGCGAGCGGCTCTGCGCACCCCTCGGCTCAGGTTCTGACCGAGCTGTTGGATGCTTTGGCGACTTTAATGGGGGCGGAGGTAACCCCGGAGACTCAAGAACAACATAAAGTGGATGTTGCGAAGCTACGAGATGAGATAGCTCAAGCTAAGGAAGAACTGGCAGCTGAGAACAAGGATGGCCACAGAACGAGCTGCTTTGGACGCTCAGGCACAACGGATTCATTCAGAGTCTTTCCGGCTTACCTTGGATCAAAACGCTTCAAACGACATCATGAGGAGGAGGCATCAGACCCGTCTGCTTACAGAGTTTGAGGCTAGGAACCTTTTGAACATGCCTGGGGCAGGGATCAGTGACCCGCCCGTGGTGAACCGGGCTGTTGAGACGCCCGTGACCGGAGCACCGGTTCAGCCGCGTGCTGAGGATCCGCCTCGTTTGAATGTGACTCCGCCTTAGCATGTGTCGACACCGTCGGGTCATTATTCTAACCCTCTAGATAATATGATTGTTGCGGCTACACGATTGGCGGCTCTCCCAGTTGAAGGCGAGTCTCCAGTTGCGATAGAGATGCGGAGGGCCAGAGAACTTCTTCAGACAGCGGTGGCTCAACAGGCGTCTTATTCATATAGTCGTGAACGGATTCACTCGACCCCTCGCCCAAGCTGGAGTTATAGCAGGCATATTGACTCGCTAGCAGTTTCAAGCAGTGAGCAACACCATAACCAGCCTCATGGGCATGACCTGACGCGCGGTGGTGTCGATGCTCAGACTTTGGTGGATCAGGGCAGGGCGCTTCGGGAGGCTGAGCTGGTGGCTCAGCTAGCGGCTCAATAGCAATCTCCGGTCTATCCATCAGCTTCTGCGGAGGCAGGAGTGACATCTAGAACCTTGGGCGTGCCATGTCTAGTGCCGGCTCTACACAACGAGCACTTGCCTAAGGATTTCAAGGGCCCCCGCAAGGTGCCTAATTACATGGCGGATCAACCCCCAGAGGCTTGGATTGAGAGCTATGAGATGGCTATGGAGATGTTGGATGTTAGTAATGCTGCATGTGCTAAGTATTTCACCATGATGTTGGATGGGCCGGCTCGTACTTGGTTGAAAGGGTTGCCCGCTAACTCCATTAGGTCATGGGCGGAGTTGAAGACGCGTTTTATCCAAAAATTTAAAGACACATGCAAGCAGCCTATGTCGATTCTGGACTTAGACTCTTGCGTCCAAGGTGAGGGCAAGTCAACAACCAATTGGGTGCGCCGAATCTCGGCCGTTATACACTCATTGGACAGTATGAACGCCGGTTCAGCAGTCTTGATGTTGGAGAAGAATTGTCGTTTCCTTCCCCTTAAACAGAAACTGGGTCGGCTTAAGTGCCATTGCAATGACATGTGGGAGCTCATGGCGGCTCGTGTCAAATATGCCAACTCTGATAGTACGAAGGACCCCGAGTCTGATGAGGAGAAGGCTGGCAAGGGGAAGAAGGGCGGCAGTGCAAAAGGGCAGCAACATAATACGGCGGGTCAAAGTGGCAACGGTAAGCGTAAAGCTGATGGCGGTTTAGACTTTGTGGCTAACACCAATACGCAAAATAATACTCAACGTCGTAAGGGAAAGCCACCCCAGCTAGGGGGGCCAAAGTTTAATATTGAGGCGATGATGAATCAACCTTGCCCAAAGCATGGTACGCAAGAGAAGCTGGCCAGTCATCTGTGGAAGGACTGTTTTACCACGAGGGAGTATAGAAATTCCAATTTTTTCCAGAATAATCATGGCCCGAATGGCGGCTCAGGAGCTGGCTCTCATGGACCTGGCTTTGGTGGTGGCGGATCAAACTCCGGTTTTTAGGGCCAAGGCAATCAAGGCGGTTTTAATCAACAATTTGGTCAAGGGAATCAGCAGCAGCAGTCTGGTTATCAGAGTAATCCGAAGCAGCTGAATAGTGGGCAGTATCATGTGTTCACCACAAGTTTATGCAAACGAGACCATAGGATTCATAAAAGGGCAGTGAACGCAGTTGAGCTGGCGGTCCCTCGTTACTTGCGATGGTCTGAACATCCTATTGTTTGGAGCCAAGAGGATCACCCGCCCCGGGTTGACAATCCGGGTCAGTTGGCTTTGGTGGTTGCGCCTCAGGTTGGGGGGGGGGGTACATTCACTAAAGTACTCATAGATGGAGGCATCAGCATCAATATCCTTTACTATGACACTTTCCGTCATATGAATTTGACTCATAAGGATCTTGTCACATCCCTAGCCTTACCTTGCACTAGGCTAGCACTTGCCTGTTGCATCATGTTTAAATTATTCTGAAACTTGAAATGGGGAATGATCAAACCGTAGCATCAGATCAAATCAAATAGGTTCAACATAAAAACATTTTCAATGAACCTGAAATGCCCTTCTAAAATGTTCATCACCTCTTCCTTGGTCTTAAACCACTGTCAAAAGTGATGCACAAATTTGTAGGTCACTCTAAGGTCACTAGAATAAATCTTTAGTTATTCGAGTTTGGGCATTTAAATTATATAAAATATTTCAAATGCTCAAATAACCCCAAACTAAAATGTTCCATGCTGGATATATTCCAAGTAGTGGCCATGTGCAGTTTGGTGATTTTTGGAGTTGCCTAGGTATTTTTAGAAATGCAACAAACCTACTGAAATAAAATTAAAAGCAGAAACAAATGAAAATCCCATTACACAGCTTCACTGCGCGGACCACACAGCCAGCCCACTGGCGGCCCAAGTGGCTGGCCCACCACCACCGCCAGTCATCCCCTCCTCTTGCGGATAAGGCGAGAAGAAGACAGCACGGCTGGCCAGGCCACGCCGGCAGCTGCCTGCCTGGCTACCCCCCCGAGCGCCCGAGAGCGCCGACGAGCACCCCCGCGCCCATTGCCATCCCCTCACCTCACCGAGCTGTCCAGAATCTCCGTCGCTCTCCGCCGCGTATCCTCACCGACAAGAACAAGGCCCGAGCAGCACAAGATCGCCTCGAGCTCACATCGCCGCATCTGGCCGCCGGAGGTCGCCGCCGATTCGTGCACTGGAGGTCGTCCCCGAGCACTCTGAGCGTCTCTGCGAGCCCGCTGTGAGCTACTACACCGTCCCCCCTTACTCCTGCGCCCGTTTGCCCCGCCAAGGCCGTAATTCCACCAGAGCCATGAGCCCCTCGCCATCGGCGATGACGCAGCTGCGGCCACGGTCACTGCAGCCCGTGTCCGAGCACACCAACGTGCTCAAAACGTCTCCGCCAACCCGTAGCCACCAGCACCTCTCCCTCCCATGCTCTCTAGCGCCCAACCCGACTGCTCCCGAGCGCCGCCGCCGCTAGAGCTCGCCGTCGCCGTAGCTAGCGACCACCTCCCGCAGCCCTGCGACCACCATTCGAGGCGCGAGAGCTCAAGCTCTCCAGCGCACCCATCCACGCGACCTACCATCGCCGGAAATGGCTGGAACGGCGAACAGCGTCGCCTCTGCTTACGCCGGTGACTAACCGCCGATCTAATCTGGCCATTAGGGCCTAAACCCCCTGTTAATCACCCACTTGAGCCACTGCCACGTGGGCCCATGCGCCTGTTTAGGTTAGACTAATTTTCTGTTTAGGTTAGTGATAACCCTGTGGCCCCACTGCTGACTTTGACTTTGACCTAGACAAGTTGACTGAGCCCACTTGTCTGTGACACTAACCGACCCTGAGTCACTGACTAGTGGACCCCACTGGTCAGGTTTGACCCGGACCAGCCCCTGTTGACTTGCTGACGTCACACCGACGTCATGCTGACGCAGTAAAGGATTTTCTGGATTAAAACTAATTCAGGAAATCTTAGAAAATTGCCTAAACTTCTAAAAATCATAAAAAATCAACCATAACTCCAAATGAAATAATTTATATATGAAAAATGATCAGAAAAATCCAATCTATCCATATGTACCACTTTCATGCATGTTTAAACAATTTATACCTGCTGATCAGGTCAAATCAATTAAATGGCATTTGAATTTCACATATGAAGTTTGAATTTGAACCTAGGGTTCAAACCAACTCCATTTAACATGTTGCTAGTTGCATTAGCTCAAAACACATTCATATTGCCATCTCATAGCATGCATCATATTGTGCACTGCATTGATCGTGTTTCTTCTCTGTTTGCCGGTGTTGTTCCCCCTCGGTAGACGTTGTACCGACGTTGTGATCGTTGACACTGATGAAGACTCAATGCTATCTTCAGAAGTGCCAGGCAAGCAAAACCCCTTTGTTCATTCCGATACAATCCCACTCTCTCGCTCCTGCTCCCTTTTACTGAATTAGGACAACAACGATTCATCTGTTACTTGTTGCGGTAGCTGAACCCCTTTATCCTCTGCATGACCTGTCATTCCACATTAAATAGATTAAACCCACTAGCATGAGTAGGAGTTGCTTGAGCCCTGTTGTGCCTACTCATTCATGCTTGTTTGTCATGCACTCTTTGCTTAGAGTTGAGTCAGTCCGATTCATCGAGGATGAATCGAGGTGTGTGAACATGTCCTCTTGTTGAGAGCTAAGTGTGTGAACACGATTTGGTAAAGGTAGCGGTGAGAGGCCATGTAGGAGTACATGGTGGGTTGTCTCATTGCAGCCGTCCTCGGGGCTGAGTTACGTGTTTGTGATCCATGAAAGCAGTTACTACCACACATTGGGTTCCGGTAACTCGACCCCTCTCGGCTTATTAATCACCTCGATCTCTATCCGGGAGTTGCAACTAGTTTACGGTGTTTGTAGGATATGTGTTGGGGGCGGTCGTGGCTGACCCTAGGGGTGGGCTATGTTGCGGTAGATACACCGTGGCACGGTGTACCGGGCGCCCGTTTGGTGTCTTGGGAACCCTGCTCACATCGTTTGGGGCCGTGAGCGACACCCCGGCCGGATCTCCTTGCGGATGGAATCCGAATAGGCGATAAACCTGGATGAGAGACTTGTGTGGTTAGTTAGGTCGTGGCCGACTCCCTCGCCAGGCTTCCGCTTGAAGGTTGCCGAGATACACGACGTGTACATGGTGGCAAGTGGCGAGAGCGTGTGTGAAGAAGTACACCCCTGCAGGGTTAACATCATCTATTCGAATAGCCGTGTCCGCGGTAAAGGACTTCTGGGTTGCACATGCAGTTCATAGACAAGTGAAAGTGGATACTCTAAAATGCGCCAAGATAAGCGTGAGTGCTATGGATGGCGTTCTCGTGGGGATGCGGGAGCGGATCCATAGTGGTGTATTGATTTGGTGAATATGTGGACTCGTGTGCCACCTCAAAAGAGTTACTTGCGGTCATAGTTCAGGATAGCCACCGAGTCAAAGCTGGCTTGCTGCGGTCAAACTCCACCACCCCTTTGTTGATAATGATGCATATGTAGCTAGTTACGATGTAAGTCTTCTTTGGGTACATTTGTACTCACGTTTGCCTATTTTATGTTTTTCAGAGAGACGTCGGTCTCGCTAGTAGTTCCGCGTGGACTTCGACGTTTAGCTTGTTACCTCAGCTACGATCTTGTGCCCTCGGCAGGATCTGGTAGATAGTCAGGCTTCTCAGCCTTTTTCATTTGTAGATGTCTGTATTCAGACATGTTAAGCTTCCGCTTGTGCTTTGACTTGTATGCTCTGAATGCTAGGTCGAGAGACCCATGTTTGTAATATCTCGCTCCTAGGAGCCTAATGAATAAATACTTTGAGTCGTAGAGTTATGTTGTGATGCCATGTTGTATTTACACATATCGAGCATATTGTGTGTATGTTTGAAATGCTTGGTATGTGTGGGATCCGACAATCTAGTTGTTTATCCTTGGCAGCCTCTCTTATGAGGAAATGTAGTCTAGTGCTTCCTTGAGCCATAGTAGTCCGCTACAGCCCGGTTCACCGGAGTCCTGCTAGCCGGCACTCTTGCTCAGGACACTTGACTGGCCGGCATGTGTGTCATTTCGTTCCTGTGTCTGTCCCTTCGGGGAAATGTCACGCGGTGACATCCGGAGTCCTGCCTAGCCTGCTATAGCCCGGGTTCCCGGAGTCCTGTTAGCCTAGTGCTACAGCCCGGATTCACACACTGCTGACCGACATGCTCGATGTGATTCATGTATGCCTGTCCCCATGGGTTAGTGCAGCTTTGGGTTCACGACTAGCCATGTCGGCCCGGGTTCTCTGTCATATGGATGCTAGCGACACTATCATATACGTGAGCCAAAAGGCGCAAACGGTCTGGGCCATGGTAAGGCGACACCTGTGGAATACCGTGCGTGAGGCCGCAAAGTGATATGAGGTGTTACGGGCTAGATTGATGTGACTTGGAATCGGGTCCTCGACAGCTTTGGTATCGAGCCCTGACTGCTCAGAGGGATTACCAAGCCAAACTGGTCGAAGTTGTGTCTAGAAATGCTTTATTTATGTAAGGGAATTGATTGTGGAAGGGAACGTAAGGCTCTTTTTACTCCTTATACCTCATGGCCTTCTGATCTGAGTCATCCTCTTCTCTTCTACGGGGTTTAAGAACTAGGCTTCTCATCTATCTATCAGGATGACGAGTTACTAATCCATAGACTTATAGGATTGTTGGTTTTAAGCCCCAATTCAGTTTCTACTACTTCCGTGTGTTCATAGTTGGTCTCGGAACTTTGATTTCGTGCTTCTGAGTGGTTATGCCACCATTTTTGCAGGATGTCTCAAATCATTTTGAGCATTTACAGCCGTTATGCTGTCCGAGTCATCCCAGGTCTCTAAATAGTCTGATGCATTTGCAAGTCCTTTCTTTTCGTTCCCGATGTCCTTTTTTGTCAGAATAAGCACACTAACCGGTGCGTTGAGGTAATTTATTGCCTTGACATATATGTTGGAGCTATTATTATGACCCTAGGTGTTTTAGGGAGTCACCTAGTAATCCAGCCATGTTTTGTGTTCCCCGTGTGATGATTCTGGCCATTATTCTCGAAAGCATCCTGTGATGCCATTTAAGAGTAGGTATTCTATTCCTAGGTTCTTGAACCCGAGATTCACCCTACTTACCTCCTGTTGATAGTGTTTACTAGTTCCTTTAGGACATTAGTAATTTTGTGATAGTCCTCGAGGTCCGTGGTATTTCCTTCTTCCAAATACTATGAACCGCTTATGGCAGAAGTTCCTCGCTGAACCGAAGGATCACAATCAGAGTACTCTTGAGGAGTTCTCCATTCATAATGGTGAATCTGCCAGTTCTACCCTTTCCGCATGGGTTATCCGGAAGAAATGTTGAGCTTCGCTCGACATACTAATCTATGCATCCACAACTCAGAAAAAAAACATATGTTCCTTTGAGTTGTCCCTCTTTAGTTGTTTTCTGACCTCCATCTATCAATTGATAATCAAGAGTATGCGTGCATTAGATTCGTCGATGACTATTATTCTTGTGGTCCGTCAAGCCATTCTATTCTCGAATGACTAGGAGAAACAAACTCCGATTACCTCATCCATATCCGAGATTGGGTCAAAGTAGTTGTATTCCGCAGTCAAAATGCCAATCCAGGTTTTGATTACATTTCTACCTCGGAGTATTACCCCTTTATGTCGGGATTGTCATGAGAAGTGCACCATTTCTCATGAATTCTTGGCAATAGTGATACTTCTCGCTATCATTATTCATTCCTCGGTTCCGTGTTGTTGTAACCGGAATGCCGACAAGTGAACTGTGATGTGTGAAATCGATACTCCTAGCAACCTCGTTGCTTGGTAGTTAATGGACAATAATCTCATTCTTAGCGTGTTGGTTATTAAATCATCATCCTAAGATTGATTGTGCTACCTAGTCATTATTTCCGGTGCACTATTCGATCAATGAGTTAGGATTATATCAATCCCTTGCTCTTTGATCATATCGTCTTGCCCTGAAAAGCAAGATTGTTCTCGAGCTTAGTAATATATCGTTGGTTCGTGATATTCTGAATATCTTCTCGGAAGTGTCACCAGGTTGTCACCTGGCCGCTATGTTGAGTTCGTGATCAAGTTGGTTTTCTTGTAAACCACCCTTTCTCCAAGAATCTGTGCCGGATACCCTGAGCTAGTTGGTTAAGCTAAACAACAACTTGGAGAGTTGGGAGATAAAAGCTTGTCTAACTTAGTTCACTTCCTAAGGGATATCCTTGTGTGTGTGTGTGTATGTGTTGAAGAAAGATGATATCTCTGTCGATTGGTCCTCGTGATCAGTTGTTGGATCTATTGCCTTGTCGAAACTTTGACTTGAGTATGGGCTATCGTCAAGTCAAATCAGAACCAATGATGTTTGTAATGTCGTCTTGCTCGTGGTTGATTCCTCGAGCTTATACCATTACATCTTTTGGTCTGACCAATGCTATCACCGTGTTCACATGATGGTGGAAGTCCAGTGATATGGAAATTCCGATGAGGTGTTGTTGAGCCCATCAGCAGCATTTTGTCTCCCCCATGATTCATGTTGAGCATCAACCTAGTGTTGGAAACTTTGTAAGCATTGCCTTCATGTTCCGCTCATGAGGTATAAGTCTGGATGGAGAAGTGACTTCCTCGAACTCACGTGCATTTGATGTAAGTTGTCGCCGTGGATTCGAGAAAGCTTGTTTGCTTCCTGTAGAATCATCCCAAGTCAGTCATGCATGTGCAAAGTATTCTGTGGTTTGATAGACTGATCATCATCATTCCGTATGTATCCCTAGCACACCAAGCCACTGATTGATTTGTTCAAGGAGAAGGAGTTCCTTCATAACAACTAGTCATGACTTATGTTAGGACTTCGTTATCCTCGATGATGGTTCCCAACCTAAACTCGGTAGTGTTTCATTATAAGACTACTAGGTGGTCATGCTTGTCTAGGACAGCATGTTCACATGTGTGTAGCAGAACCAGCTCATGTTTTGGAGCCTGCTATCGTAGTTCATTCCTGGAGAATCTCGCAACGCCATCTCATCGAATCGTGTTGCAAATTTTCTTTCAGACATGCTGAGTCTGAAGTATCCCATCACCAATCGGATCTGAATCTCAGGCAGATATGATGGTTGGAACATTCCCATCAGTTGCGTCTTGTTCCCAGCTTGCACCGCCATTGTGCCAATTTCCCATGGACTGCCCTTCTCAACAGTTGCTGTTTAGGATCACCTTCAAAAGTGGTCCCACCATGGGTCCCATCCATTTCCGGTGATAAGCAAAAATCATTCCTTGCTTTGTCTTCAACAAGGTAGTCCACATCATCCATTCTGGTCTGAGTATGCCATTCTTTTGAATTCATTTAAATGATCAATTGTGAATTTCCTCAGGCTGGTATGAAGAGTTCCAATGATCTTTGCATCAAAAGAAATTCTTTTGCCACTTAAGGGAATAATTCTACGAGTCACCTTTCCCAAGGCGTCCCGTTATGGAATCATGGCAATTAACTCCTCGCTACTTTGAAACCTATGCACCGTCTTACTCAAGCGTGGTATTGTTGCCTACCAAATTGAAACCCTCGTCTTCTAATTCCCTCCATCACTCGGATGTATGTGTTGTGTCTCAGCTCAAGAGATGCTCCAACATCTCATTCCGCGAGTTGATTTGTATAGCTCGATCTTTGAGAAGATCAATCCTAGTAGAGTTTCTTTCCGTCATCATTGCGTGGATGAAGATCTCAAAAGCGAGGATGTCAAGATCAACATATGCAACGAATCAACAACCTCGAGGAGACAGTTGGATCATGAAGTTTGTGATGCTTAGTGTCACCTTTGTCTTCTTACCTCACGTCTTGAATCTCGGGGCGAGATTCTTGTTTAGTGGGGGTGAGTTGTCACATCCCTAGCCTTACCTTGCACTAGGCTAGCACTTGCCTGTTGCATCATGTTTAAATTATTCTGAAACTTGAAATGGGGATTGATCAAACCCTAGCACCATATCAAATTAAATAGGTTCAACATAAAAACATTTTCAATGAACCTGAAATGCCCTTCTAAAATGTTCATCACCTCTGCCTTGGTCTTAAACCACTGTCAAAAGTGATGCACAAATTTCTAGGTCACTCTAAGGTCACTGGATTAAATCTTTAGTTATTCGAGTTTGGGCATTTAAATTATATAAAATATTTCAAATGCTCAAATAAGCCCAAACTAAAATGTTCCATGCTGGATATATTCCAAGTAGTGGCCATGTGTAGTTTGGTGATTTTTGGAGTTGCCTAGGTATTTTTAGAAATGCAACAAACCTACAGAAATAAAATTAAAACAGAAACAAATGAAAATCCCGTTACCTGGCCTCACCTGCGCGGACCACCTGGCCAGCCCACCTGGCGGCCCAAGTGGCTGGCCCAGCCCACCACCGCTGCCAGTCATCCCCCTCCTCTTGCCAGAAGGCAGAGAAGAAGACAGCCACGGCGCATGGCCATGCCACGCGGCAACTGCACAGCTAGCCCCGTCTTGCGAGGCGCCCGGCAGGCACCCTCGTGCCCATTGCCATCCCCTCGCCTCACCGAGCTGTCCAGAATCTCCGTCGTCCTCCGCCGCGTATCCTCACCGACAAGAACAAGGCCCGGAGTAGCACAGCATCGCCCTCGAGCTCGTCACTGCCGCATCTGGCCGCCGGAGGTCGCCGCCGATTCGTGCACTGGAGGTCGTCCCCGATCACTCTGAGCGTCTCTGCGAGCCCGCTGTGAGCTACTACGCCGTTCCTCCTTACTCCTGCGCCTGTTTGCCCCGCCAAGGCCGTAATTCCACCGGAGCCGTGAGCCCCTCGCCGTCGGCGATGACGCAGCTGCGGCCACGGTCACTGCAGCCCGTGTCCGAGCACACCAACGTGCTCAAAACGTCTCCGCCAACCCGTAGCCACCAGCAACTCTCCCTCCCATGCTCTCTAGCGCCCAACCCGACTGCTCCCGAGCGCCGCCGCCGCTAGAGCTCGCCGTCGCCGTAGCTAGCGACCACCTACCGCAGCCCTGCGGCCACCATTCGAGGCGCAAGAGCTCAAGCTCTCTAGCACACCCATCCACGCGACCTACCATCATCGGAAATGGCTGGAACGGCGAACGCCGTCGCCTCTGCTTACGCCGGCGACTAACCGCCGACCTAATCTGGCCATTAGGGCCTAAACCCCCTGTTAATCACCCACTTGAGCCACTGCCACATGGGCCCATGCGCCTGTTTAGGTTAGACTAATTTTCTGTTTAGATTAGTGATAACCCTGTGGCCCCACTGCTGTCTTTGACTTTGACCTAGACAGTTGGTCGAGCCCACTGTGTGTGACACTAACTGACCCTGAGTCACTGACTAGTGGACCCCACTGGTCAGGTTTGACCCGGACCAGCCCCTGTTGACTTGCTGATGTCACACCGATGTCATGCTGACGAAGTAAAGGATTTTCTGGATTAAAACTAATTCAGAAAATCTTAAAAAATTGCCTAAACTTCTAAAAATCATAGAAAATGAACCATAACTCCAAATGAAATAATTTATATATGAAAAATGATAAGAAAAATCCAATCTATCTATCTGTACCACTTTATGCATGTTTAAACAACTTATACCTGCTGATCAGGTCAAATCAATTAAATGGCATTTGAATTTCACATATGAAGTTTGAATTTGAACCTAGGGTTCAAACCAACTCCATTTAACATGTTGCTAGTTGCATTAGCTAAAAACACATTCATATTGCCATGTCATAGCATGCATCATATTGTGCACTGCATTGATCGTGTTTCTTCTCTGTTTGCCGGTGCTGTTCCCCCTCGGTAGACGTTGTACCGACGTTGTGATCATTGACACTGATGAAGAATCAATGCTATCTTGAAGTGCCGGGCAAGCAAAACCCTTTGTTCATTCCGATACAAACCCACTCTCTCGCTCCTGCTCTCCTTTCTTGCATTAGGACAACAACGATTCATACATTACTTGCTGCGGTAGCTGAACCCCTTTATCCTCTGCATGACCTGTCATTCCACGGTAAATAGATGAAACCCACTAGCATGAGTAGGAGTTGTTTGAGCCCCTGTTGTGCCTACTCATTCATGCTTGTTTGTCATGCCTGCTCGCTTAGAGTTGAGTCAGGTCTGATTCATCGAGGATGAATCGGAGATGTGTGAACATGCCCTATTGTTGAGAGCTAAGTGTGTGAACATGATTTGGTAAAGGTAGCGGTGAGAGGCCATGTAGGAGTACATGGTGGGTTGTCTCATTGCAGCCGTCCTCAGGAACTGAGTTCTGTGTTTGTGATCCATGAAACAGTTACTACCACACATTGGGTTCAGGTAACTCGACCCCTCTCGGCTTATTAATCGCCTCGATCTCTATCTAGGAGTTGCAACTAGTTTCTGGTGTTTGTAGGATATGTGTTGGGGGCCGTGCGTAGCGCTGAGCCTAGGGGTGGGCTATGTTGCGGTAGATACACCGTGGCACGGTGTACCGGGCGCCCGTTTAGTGTCTCGGGAACCCTGCTCACATCGTTTGGGGCCGTGAGCGACACCCCGGCCGGATCTCCTTGCGGATGGAACCCGAATAGGCGATAAACCTGGACTAGAGACTTGTGTGGTTAGTCAGGTCGTGGCCGACCCCCTCGCCAGGCTTCCGCTTGAAGGTTGCCAAGATACCACAGCGTGTACATGGTGGTAAGTGGCGAGGCGTGTGTGAAGAAGTACACCTCTGCGGGGTTAACATCATCTATTCGAATAGCCGTGTCCATGATAAAGGACTTCTGGGTTGCACTGTCAGTTCATAGACAAGTGAAAGTGGATACTCTAAAATGCAAGATAAGCGTGAGTGCTATGGATGGCGTTCTCATAGGGAGGCAGGAGCGGATCCATAGTGGTGTATTGATTTGGTGAATATGTGGACTGCGTGTGCGCCACCTCAAAAGAGTTACTTGCGATTAAATAGTTCAGGATAGCCACCGAGTCAAAGCTGGCTTGCTGCAGTCAAACTCCACCACCCCCTTTGTTGATAATGATGCATATGTAGCTAGTTCTGATGTAAGTCTTGCTGGGTACATTTGTGCTCACGTTTGCCTATTTTATGTTTTGCAGAGAGACGTCAGTCTCGCTAGTAGTTCCGCTTGGACTTCAACATTTAGCTCGTTACCTCAGCTACGATCTTGTGTCCTCGGCAGGATCTGGTAGATAGTCAGGCTTCTCAGCCTTTTTCATTTGTAGACGTTTGTACTCAGACACGTTAAGCTTCCGCTTGTGCTTTGACTTGTATGTTGTGAATGCTGGGTCGAGAGACCCATGTTTGTAATATCTCGCTCCTCGGAGCCTAATGAATAAATACTTTGAGTCGTAGAGTTATGTTGTGATGCCATGTTGTATTTACACATATCGAGCATATTGTGTGTATGTTTGAAATGCTTGGTATGTGTGGGATCCGACAATCTAGTTGTTTATCCTTGGCAGCCTCTCTTATGGGGAAATGTAGTCTAGTGCTTCCTTGAGCCATAGTAGTCCGCTCTTGCCGGTTCACCGGAGTCCTGCTAGCCCAAAGACTACCGCTCGGGACACTTGATTGGCCGGCATGTGTTTCATTTCGTTCTCGGTTCTGTCCCTTCGGGAAATGTCACGCGGTGACATCCGAAGTCCTGCCTAACTGCTACAGCCGGGTTCCCGAGTCCTGTTTGCCAGTGTTACAGCCCGGATTCACACGCTGGCGACCGACATGCTCGATGTGATTCATGTATGCCTGTCCCCATGGGTTAGTGCCGCTTTGGGTTCACAACTAGCCATGTCGGCCGGGTTCTCTGTCATATGGATGCTAGCGACACTATCATATCGTGAGCCAAAAGGCGCAAACGGTCCCGGGCCATGGTAAGGCGACACCCGTGGGAATACCGTGCGTGAGGCCGCAAAGTGATATGAGGTGTTACCGGCTAGATCGATGTGACTTGGAATCGGGGTCCTGACAGATCTTAAGCCATCTAACACTGTTTTTCATGGCATGGTGCCTGGTAAGTCGGCGTATCCGTTGGGCAAGATAGCTTTGGAAGTGGCTTTTGGTGATGATCATCATTTCAGAGTTGAAACATTGACTTTTGAAGTGGTCAAGATCAAGAGCCGTTATCGTGCCTTGTTTGGGCGGCCGGCTTATGCTAAGTTTATGGCAAGGCCTTGTTATGTTTATCTGCAGCTTAAGATGCTGGGTCGTAAGGGTACTATCAAAGTGCATGGGAATAGGAAGATAGCCTTGGAGTGTGAAGAGGGCGATGCTGCTTATGCTGAGTCTGTTTGTGCAACAGAGGAGTTGAAGTTTTACAAAGATAATGTTGACCCGGCAGATATGACACCTTTGAAGAAGTCAACCACAGAGCATGATCCCTTATTGAAGTTTAAGTCAGTGGATGACACTAAGCTGGTTGACTTTGTTCCTGGTGTCGGTGTACTAAAGTTTGGGCTCTTTAGCACCCCATACTTGTGCACGGGCAGTCGTAGCCCCACGCACGGCAAGGCATGAAGAGGGCGATCAAGGATAAAAACGAGATACAAGGCGAAGAGAAGCGGCCAAGCCAGAGACCAAAGAATAGAGGACGAGCTGGACCCCCGGCAAGATCCTTGCCGGGATGGCTTGCGAGACCGCGACAAGATCCTTGCTGGGACGACTTGCAGGGCACTAACAAGAGCACCACCCTTGTGGTTGAGAGCTCTGACACCATCGACAACGTTAAGGCCAAGACACAAAGACGCGCGCGTAGTGGCATGTGGATCTTTGTGAAGGCCAGAAGACGAAGTTCCTAGCAAGACCCTTGTCGAGGACGCCTGTGAGGCCCCGACAAGATCCTTGCCGGGGACATCGGCAAGACTGCGACAAGACTCCGCCACCCCGTCACCATTCCAGCACGGTGGCCTGCCTACCAGCCTGGCAAGCACCTACGTGGTGGCATGCAAATCTTCGTGAAGAACCTGCCACCTCTCCAGTGCAGCAGCTAGCCAGCCAACTTGGCACTGCATGCCTCGTCAGCATGGATGCGTGTCGAGACGGGGCGGGGTGGCGACGGACGGGACGGGTTCTACTCCCGTCCCCGATAAAGCTGAAGGGCACATAAGTAGCACATTTAATGCGTTTGTCCTAAGACGTCGATGATAAACATAGACACTTTAGCTACTTTATACCTCCTGCGTGCCATTGTGGCAACCCCTTGGACATATAAAAGGAGGCCCATGGCGTACTGGGGGAGGATTCGGACTTTTGAACCTCTCGGCCCAGCTTGCATGCGTAGCAACGAGCCGAAGCTCAAGAACACAGAATATACACTCAAGCAGGACTAGGGTTTTACGCTTCTCAGCGGCCCGAACCTGGGTAAAAATACGTCATGTTGGTCATTAGATCTGCTCTTTGCACCACCCCTCTTCCCTGCCAAACCATAGAAGGGATCCACGTGATCCCGTAGGTGTCATTTCTACCGACATCTTTGGCGCGCCAGGCAGGGGCAGAGAGTTCTGCAAACCTGATCTAGCGGTTAGCACGTCATTTCCTCGATCACCATGGCTCCCAAGAAGAAGGGGATCACAGCGATCGGTTCCTCTGGAGCCGATCTGCCCGTGCCAGCATGCATGGACGGGCAACGGGATAGTCACAGATGGTGGCGGAGGTGTGGCTCATGAGAATCCATGACACTCTGGCAATCGAAGCCAGGCGAGCTGCGTCATTCATGCCCAAGACGACGAGCCGCACGCCGCCGCATCCAAGAACGGAGTCGTGCCGCACATGGGCGGTGCGGGGACCTCCAAGGGCGGAGCCGTGCTGCCCACGGGCGGCGCGGCGACCTCCAAGACACCCCCACTGGCGCCACGCCGCGGTCCTCCTAGGTCGTGCGCGATGAGCAGCGCCGCGACGTTGGTGACCCCGGGCGCTGCCGCGGGAAGAGCCCTCTACATCATTCTCGAGGAGCACAGGGCCGGCATGCATGCCAAGATGCTGGTCAAGACGGCGCACGACCGCGGAACCGTGACTGCGCTCCTTCTAACATGGTTAGAAGTCCGAGCACCTCCCGTTCCTCGCGCTTGTCGCTGCCACCTATGCTAGCGGAAGCATTAGCGCTAGTGCAGCTACTCCTCGACTTCCCTCCTGCTGTGGAGAAGCAAGAAGAGTGGAGGGATGCTATCCAGAGCCTTATTGGCCATGCCAATAAAGATCAATACCAGGAGGTAGGCCCCTCACGACCTCGGTCCACCGAGCAGGCGCGTGTCGACAGCGGAAGGGCCGGAGGCGCCGCAACCACGGTGCACTCCCCTCCACCACGACAACAACGGTCGCCAGCTCGACGGGTCGACGCCCGTGATGATGGATCCACGGCTTCGTCCGATCCACGAGCTCACCGCGACCAACGTCAAGTTCCTCGGGAGCGGGTTAAAGAGGACGCTCGAACTACCATCGAGCGGCGACGGGAAGCACGCCATCAATCTGATAGGCGTGCGGGGCCCACTGTGTCAGGCCTGTGCTGGGTGATTCTGGTGACCTGCCTTATGAGGTAGGTTGTCCAGCTTTTAGCCGTGAGCTGCGGCAGTTCTAGTGGCCCACTACCCGCGCGTTCAAACTAGAGGTGAAGTACGATGGCAAGACTCATTCGTCCGAGTTGCTGAGCGTATACACCATTGCGGTGCAACCTAACGGGGCTCGGGATGGCAAGGTGCTCGCCAACTACTTCCCATTGGTGCTCAAACCCAACGTCAGGTCGTGGTTGATGCACCTACTAGTAGATTCTATCTCCTCTTGGTCGGACCTGTGCCACGAGTTTGTTGGCGCCTTTACCGGAGGCAATCAAGCTCCTGGCCAGGCAAGTGATTTGCATCTCATCCCCCAGAAGGATGGCAAATCCTTGCGCAAGTACATACGGAGATTCAGCCGTGTGCAGTACAACATCCCAGATGTTCATCCTGCCGCTGTCATCGGTGTGTTTCATCAGAACGTGTGCAACCGCAAGATGCGTGAAGAGCTGGCCATGGACAAGGTTAGGGATGTTGCCGAACTGTATGTTTTGGCCGACAGATGTGCTCGGGCTAAAGAATGAAGGAAGTACCTCGGCGAAGATGCCGGCATGGGAAGCGATTCTGGAGATGAAGACGTCGTCGCCCCGGCAAAGAATTGTCGACGGTGCAATAGGAAGCGCAGGGGCAAGACCGTGCTTGCCGTCGAGGAATCCGGCAACCCCGGCACCGCCAAGAAGGCCAAGGTTGACAACCACGGCAAGGAAGTTGTCGGGTGTGCCGCGTGCCAGGACTTGGCGGATCTCGACAAGTTGGAGGGCTCCGACAAGCAATATTGCAAGATCCATCACACCAAGGGCCATGACCTCCAAAACTGCCGGCAAGTTGAGCATCTTGCGGAGAAGCAGAAAGCTGAGTATGAAAGACGGGACAAGGAGAAGAGCCAGGATGGTGCTGAGGAGTCCGGCAAGAAGCGCGGTGGCCGAGGGGGCCACCGCGGCAAGGAAAAGCAACAAGAGAGGCCTGCTCGAGGCCACGACAAGTAAGAGGGGGATGATGACCACGAAGAGGACGATGAGTCTAGTGACCAAGAATTTCAAAAGTCCACAGAAGCCATGTGCATCAATGGTAGCGCCTCGTTGTATTCTTCTCACCGCCAGCTTAAAACAGTGGGCGCGCGAGATCAATGCGGCAGAGCCATCGATCGGCGCCAGAAGCCACTGAAATGGTCCAGCACACCTATCATTTTTTACGCCGAGGATCACCCTGATTGCACAACCACGGTCGGGTGCTTGCCGTTGTTGGTTTCGCCGACAATTCGCAACCTCAAGGTGACGAAAGTGCTAGTGGACGGTGGGGCCGGTCTGAACTTGATCTCGCCCCAAGTGATTAAGAGGTTGCAAATCCCCAAGGGAGATCTCGAGGAGACGGGCACGTTTCAAGGGATCAATCCGGGGAGAAGCCAACCCAAGGGTAAGATCACACTACTAGTTACATTTGGTGGCGAGCTGAACTACAGGACGGAGAAGATCGTTTTTGATGTAGCCAAGATCCCGTTGCCATATAACGGGATCCTTGGCTGTCTAGCACTGGCCAAGTTTATAGCGGCATCACACTATGCCTACAACACACTGAAGATGCCCAGCCCGATGAGCATCATCACTGTCAGCTCCGACAAGCAGGATGTGCTCATCTGTGCCGACTAGTTCTACCGGGAGGCGGTGGTGGCACCTGCCGCCAAGGCACTTGCTCCCGCCATGGAGCCCCCGAGGAGAAGAAGACCGGCATGACCTCAGTCGCCGGCAAGGCTTCTGGCCCCGGCCAAGCCTCTTGCACCCACTTTGGCAAACGCGCCTCCTCAGAGTGCCGCGTTCCCATTGAGGACGTGCCAGAGAGCTCCACCGGCAAGAGCAAGAAATCCAAGGCTGCACCACCAGAGACCAAGAAGGTGCCCGTCAAGGAGGACGGCACGGGCGGAGCTTTCACTATAAGCTCCACCCTCGATAGCAAATAGGAAAGCGCGCTCGTTGCCTTCCTGCGGGCGAATGTTGATGTTGTTTGCATGGCAAGCATCTGACATCCCCGGCATTCCCAGGGAGGTGATTGAGCACCACCTTGCTGTCTGTCCTCATGCGCGGCCCGTCAAGCAGAAGGTCAGGAAGCAAGCTTTGGAGCGGTAAGAGTTCATCATCGATGCCTTTCGATGCGGGTGTGGATGATGCCTCTCCAAGGATTTGGAAATGTGAATGCACAATGAAAATCAAAGTTTTCACGTGGTTGGTCGCGGCTAATCGCGCTAACACTAAAAACATGTTGAGAAGGCGACACTGGAATGTTGCGGATGGAACCAACTGTGCCCTATGTGGCAATGGGGAAGAGGAAACAGTGGAGCTTCTATTTTGACTGTCCGTTCAGTGCTGAATGTTGGGGAGCAATCGGGGTGCAATATGGTGACCCGGGTGACCGTCTGGTCAAAATCCATCAAGGAAAGGAAAACTGGACCCAACCCATGTTCATGGAGATCTTTATGATGGCGGCGTGGGCAATCTGGAATGAACGCAATGATAAAATATTCAGGAGCATCCCCAACTCGCTCCCCTCTTGGAAGAAAAGGTTGAAGATAGACTTTGCTCTTCTAGCTCATAGAATCAAACCCTCCCTAGTGGGGTTCGTTGAGAGTTTTGTAAACTCCATTGTATAAGAGTAAATTTGTTCTAGTTGAACGTATTGCTTCTCCTTATCACCCCCTCACCATGTGATTGGATGATGAGGATGTGGGGTCAGAGGATATCCCCTTGGATGTGCCTGTGCACCCCTGCAAATGTATTTGGTGTGAAAATGAATGAAAAATGTCAGTAGGAGCCTCTCCTACTGTATTTGATTGATAAAAAAAGAGCTCATCATCGAGGAGATTAGGAAGTTGGAAGCGGCATGCTTGGTCAGAGGAGTGCTCCACCCAACATGGTTGGCCAATCCGGTGGTGGTGCGCAAGGCAAATGGGAAACGGAGGCTGTGGATTGATTATACAGATATCAATAAAGCCTGCCCAAAGGATCATTTCCCTTTACCGCGCATTGACCAGATCATGGACTCCACCGCCGGGTGCGACCTACTGTCATTCCTTGACGCCTATCCAGGATACCACCAAATCTTCATGACGAAGGAAGATGAAGAGAAGACCGCCTTTATCACCCCATGTGGTACATATTGTTTTATACGAATGCCTTCGGCTTGAAAAGTGCCGGTTCAACATTTGTGAGAGCAGTTCAGATTGGTTTTGAGACCCAACTCCATAGAAATATGGAAGCTTACATGGATGACATCATGGTCAAAACAAAGGACAGGGCAACACTCGTGCAAGATTTGTAAGAAACATTTGCAAATTTGCGCAAGATCAACCTCAAGATCAACCCTGAGAAGTGTGTGTTTGGTGTCCCATCCGACAAACTTCTCGAGTTCTTTGTTTCTCAACAAGGGATCAAGGCAAACCCTGACAAGATCAAGGCAATTGAGCAGATTGAGACACCAAGACGAGTCAAAGATGTGCGTCGGCTTGCTGACTGCGTTGCTGCTTTGAGTAGGTTCATCTCCAAATCTGCTGAGCGCTCCCTCCCCTTTTTCAAGATATTGGAGAAGGAAGTGCCAATGAAGTGGACCCAGGAGGCCGAGGCAGTGCTGCAGGATTTGAAGAGGTACCTCTCCTCTACACCAATTCTAGTTGCGCCTAAACCACAAGAGCCGTTGCTGCTATATCTAGCGGCAACGAATCAAGTTGTTAGTGCCGCACTAGTGGTGCAGAGGGAAGTTGACGAAGAGGTGGTAGAAGTGGCAAGACTGTCAGATGACGAGCCAGAGCTCCCCCGACAGGGTCTAGTGCCGGTAGGGCAGGACCCCCGGCAGAGTCTGGCACCGACAAGGCAGGAGCCCTGACAGAGTTTGGCGCCGGCAAGGCAGGATCTGCACAAGCAAACGAAGTGATACAGAGGAAGAAGATGATGCAACACCCAGTTTACTTTGTCAGCTCCCTCTTGCAGGGGGCTAGGTCAAGGTACTCTGGTGTGCAGAAGTTGCTCTTCAGCCTCCTTATGGCCTCGAGGAAGCTGCGTAACTATTTTCATGCACATGAGATCACTATCATCACTCGCTTCCTGTTGCAACGGATCTTGCACAACCCAGATGCAATCGGAAGGATTGTGGAATGGGCGTTGGAACTATGAAGCTTTGGTCTTAGGTTTGAAAGCACTTTGACAATCCAGAGCAGGGTCTTGGCGGAGTTCATTGCAGAATGGACCTCAACACCTGATGGAGAAATTCAAGAGACCACTCTCCCCGGCAAGGAAACAAGCCGCAACTGGATTATGTACTTTGATGGGGCTTTTTCACTGCAAGGTGCTGGTGCCGGTGTGCTGCTTGTCGCGCCCACCAGAGAGTACCTCGCGTACGTAGTTCAAATGCACTTTCCCCGGGAGAGATCGACGAACAACACCATGGAGTATGAGGGGCTGCTTGCCGGTCTCAGGATCGCGGCATACCTTGGGATCAGAAAGTTGATCGTCCGTTGGGATTCACAACTCGTAGTGAAGCAAGTGAACAAGGATTGTCAGAGCCCGCTGATGGAAGCTTATGTAGATGAAGTGAGGAAGTTGGAAGAGTGTTTTGACGGTCTACAAGCAGAGCATGTTCCTCGAGCAAAGAACATCATTGCCGACGACCTGTCAAAACGTGTTGCCCTCAAGTTACCTGTGGAACCAGGGACCTTTGTGCTCCAATTGACTCAGCCATCCATTGAACCATCGGCAGGACAGAATAAGCGAAGAAAATTAGGCCATGGCAAGTACTTTCCCGCCGAGATCCCAGGAGGCGCCGGCAAGGATGTTGTCGGGGACGCCAAGCTTGCCGGGGAGCAACAGGCTCCGGCAGGGCCTCAAGCCCTTGCCGTAGAGACAACCGCTCCCACGGCAGAAGATATGCCTATAGTCCTTACCATCGAGCCTCAGGCTCCGGCATGGGCGTGACACATCGTTCAGTTCCTCCAAACAGGGGAACTCCCTGAGGAACAGGAAGAAGCAGAGAAAGTAGCCCGTCGGTCTGCCATGTACCAGTTTTTGGACAACATCCTATACAGGAAAAGACCGAACAGTGTGAAATTGAAGTGCATTCCCTAGGAGGACAGACTGGAGCTGTTGGCAGAGATACATGGAGGCATGTGTGGTTCTCACATAGGATCAAGAGCCCTTGCCGGCAAGGCATTCCGACAAGGTTTCTTTTGGCCCACTGCTCTCTAGGATGCAACTGCACTAGTAACCAAGTGTGAAGCGTGTCAGTTCTATTCGAAGAAACTCCATCAACCAGCTCAAGCTCTTCAGACAATCCCTCTTTCCTGGCCATTTTCGGTCTGGGGGCTCGACATACTAGGCCCCTTTCCCCGTGCTATCGGGGGCTTTGAGTACTTGTACGTTGCGATCGACAAGTTCACAAAGTGGCCAGAAGTGGAAGCGGTGAGAAAGGTGATAGCACAATCAGCCGTCAAGTTCTTCAAAGGACTAGTTTGCCGTTTTGGTGTGCCAAACAGAGTCATCACCGACAACGGCACAAAGTTCACAAGCCGCACTTCATGCAATACGTCCAACACCTCGGCAACAAGATATGTTTTGCTTCTGTTGCACATCCACGAAGCAACGACCAGGCGGAAAGGGCAAATGCTGAAGTGTTATGGGGCCTCAGGACGAGGACTTTTGACAGGCTACACAAGTGCGGAAGATGCTGGATTGACGAGTTGACGGCGGTTCTTTGGTGAATCAGAACAATGCCAAATCGAGCCACGGGCCAGACGCCCTTCTCCCTCGTATACGGGGCAGAAGCAGTTCTCCCCACATAACTCACATACAGATCACCTCGAGTGCTCGCTTATGATGAGCTTGAGCAAGAGCAGTTGGGGCAAGATGACGCTACGCTCCTTGAGGAAGATCATCTTCATGCTGCTATGTGAGCTGCGCGCTACCAACAAGCCTTGCACCGCTACCATAGCCGCAAGGTTCATGCCCGAATCTTTGAGGAAGGCGACCTTGTTCTTCGGCGCATTTAGTCGGCCAAGAATTCCAACAAGTTGACACAAAAGTGGGAAGGCCCTTATCAGGTAATACGAGTCACCAGGCCCGGTGCAGTCCGCCTGGAGACCGAAGATGGTATTCCAGTGAGAAAATCCTGGAACATCGAACATCTTCGCAAGTTTTACCCGTAAGGCGCGGTTGCCGGGCCCCCTAGCAGACCACCTTTTGTACAAGCCTTGTGGACAAGGCATGTAACCCTTCGTACAAAGCCAGGCACAGACCCTGAGTAACAGATGAATAAACGAAGCGCTGGCGCCCTAAGAATTAGCATGCATGTTAGGTTGAGCTCCTCTCTGGTAGGGTTGATAGTGCTTAGTGGAAACTCCCCTAGCATAGAGGTCGAGTGTGTGTCTTTTTGTCCCTTCCAGCCCTTTTTGGTTTGCAAGCTGCACGGGCGCTTCAGCAGAACTTTTTGAGGAAAGGAGACGAACTGACACCCTGACCCCGGCAAGCCAAGGCTGCCGGGGGCAGCAGATTCAGATAAGTCCTTTTTCCCCCGCTGCGTACTTCCATATGAAACTTGAATGTACGAAACTTCGCTCGATCCCATGCCACCGTGCTCCCTCCTTCCCATGCCCAAAACCCCTTTTGGGCTGGAATTTGGTTGTAGTTGCGATGGAAGGGGGACGGACGAAGGGCCTAATCCCACTTTGCCCCTACCTCTACCAAGGGCGTGAGCATAGTCGTGGTGTGAAGTGGGAGGACGGCAAGGCCAGTTGCCAGGTGACATTGTTTACTTAAAAAGATAACAAGGACTCGTTCCTTGGTGTGAGCCTCGATCACGCACACAAGAACCCGGCAAACACCCTTTTTCTTCATTAATACATTGATTAACGAGTACAATTCATACGGAATGTAATCATGAGAAAGGGGTTACAAAGTTTAAATTTAGCAAGTGCCCGCGGGCTTAAGATCTAAATAATATAAGATGGCCGTAATCCCTTTCTTGTCCCTCTCCTCAGGAAGCGGATCAAGTTAGCGGGAGGGCAAAAAGAGTGTCTAGGCGAGGTACACGCGGCAGAAGACACCAAGAGAACATCCCGGCGGCCGTCCAGGACAGGGCTGGTGATGACAATGCCGGGGGAGGAGCCGAAAGATGAGGCAGCGGGCCGACAATACGAGACGAAGGCGACGATGCAATCGTACTCCGACTTGATGGCCCGCCACCCTCCTTCTTCGTCTTCTCCGGCCTTCCAGCGCCAGCCACCAGAAGCGACAACCCCGAGAAGTTCAAGGAGCTGGATTGAGAAGCCACCGCCAAGAACTACCCCCGGCAAATCGCTCTGCCGGGGAGAAGGCCAGGTGCAGATGATGGTGATGTCGGCGTCGCCTGGGGACGGTATGCCCGACGTCTAGTCAGACCCGTCCCTATCGTCCTCCCCATCGGTCTCCTCCTCGTCGCTATCGCTCCTAGAGGAGCTTTCGTCGTCGGTCGAGCTCTCCGCGCAGCACCCTAACCTAATTCCCAAGCGCCCAAAGACCTTGACGGAGAGCAGGCCAGCCTCCACTAATTTGAAGCGAAGGACGTGCCCCTTCATCAGGCAGTGGGCATGTGCGAAGGTTTTCCAACCGCGACGAAGAAGCATTACATGAGGGACGGGGAAATTTACGTTCGCCCACATATCGCCATTGCAACATCCCTTCATGTGAAGCCTCAACCTCGACGGCTGGTCAACCTCCAGCACCCTCGGGAATGGCTCGGGAAGGCGAAGACAGCTACGCGGCGGTTCGCGCAGCTGCAAGATAAACTCTAGCGCCGTGTCTCTGACATGGCCGCTTGACGAGGCGGGAGGAGACGGCAGCGCCGCAGGTGCCCCACTTACATGTCCACCTCTGCCTCGACCACCTCACCGACCACGACCACATCCTGCACCTCCGCCTTGGGCTCTTAGCTCTTCCTTAAACACCACAGCTCTCTGGCGAGAGGAAGATCTAGTCGCCTCCGCAGGGGGCGGCCGCGATCACGCCCTCTCGGCATGATGGTGGATGAAGAATGGAGAAGAAGAGAAGACGCAAGGAGATGCCCCTCCTTCTCCTCCCGATCCCCCTTTTTATGGCCAAGCAGGAAGGGCTAGGGGCTGGCTCTATACCTTCTCTGAAGGGTCCTTTCAAGTCCGGCTCATTAAGGCCATTGGCAACGAGCCAGGTCGTCGACCGCCCTCCCAGCGTCAATCAAAGGTGCATGGGTATCTGCCATGGCACGCCTTTCCATATCCCGCGCGCCCGCCACCTACCCCGAGCCATGCATGCGGTATAAGTGGCGAAAAGGCGGGCGTAGTGGGAAGCGTGAAACAACAATTACCATCCCGTGAATAAAGGCTATGCACGGGCCGCTGCGAGCATGGTAGACGAGAAGATTATGGAAGTTATCCCCTGCCACGCGTGCCCGCGCACTGTTTGGGCCTGGCCCGACGATGCTTCACGCTCGTATGTGGCCCAGGCCCGGGGGCTCCTATCGGTGTACTAAAGTTTGAGCTCTTTAGCTCCCCATACTTGTGCATGGGCAGTCGTAGCCCCACACACGACAAGGCATGAAGAGGGCGATCAAGGATAAAAATGAGATCAAGGTGAAGAGAAGCGGCCAAGCCAGAGACTAAAGAACAGAGGACGAGCTGGACCCCCGGCAAGATCCTTGCTGGGATGGCTGCGAGACCCCGACAAGATCCTTACCGGGATGACTTGCAGGGCACTAACAAGAGCACCACCCTTGTGGTTGAGAGCTCTGACACCATCGACAACGTTAAGGCCAAGACCCAGAGATGCGCACGTAGTGGCATGGAGATCTTTGTGAAGGCCAGAATACGAAGTTCCTAGCAAGACCCTTGTCGAGGATGTCTGCGAGGCCCCTGCAAGATCCTTGCCCGGGACATCAGCAAGACCGCGACAAGACTCCGCCACCCCGTCACCATTCCAGCGCGGTGGCCTGCCAGCCAGCCTGGCAAGCACCTGCATGGTGGCATGCAAATCCTCGTGAAGAACCTGCCACCTCTCCAGCGCAGCAGCTGGCCAGCCAACTTGGCACTGCATTCCTCATCGGCATGGACGCGTGTCGGGACGGGGCGGGGCGGCGACGGATGGGACAGGTTCTACTCCCGTCCCTGATAAAGCTGAAGGGCACGTAAGTAGCGCATTTAATGGGTTTATCCTAAGATGCCGATGATAAACATAGATACTGCAGCTACTTTACACCTCCT
Organism: Aegilops bicornis; assembly: GCA_021605145.1. Classification (NCBI taxonomy): domain Eukaryota; kingdom Viridiplantae; phylum Streptophyta; class Magnoliopsida; order Poales; family Poaceae; genus Aegilops; species Aegilops bicornis. The sequence goes on along the minus strand of CM038669.1, from coordinate 111,084,658 downwards.
GCGTGCCACTGTGGCAACCCCTTGGACATATAAAAGGAAGCCCACGGTGTACTAGGGGAGGATTCAGACTTTTGAACCTCTCGGCCCAGCTTGCATGTGTAGCAACTAGCCGAAGCTCAAGAACACAGAATATACACTCAAGCAGGACTAGGGTTTTATGCTTCTCAGCGGCCCGAACCTGGGTAAAAATATATCGTGTTGATCATTAGATATGCTCTTTGCACCACCCCTCTTCCTTGCCAAACCGTAGAAGGGATACACGTGATCTTGTAGGTGTCATTTCTACCGATACTGGCGACTCGTCCAAGCAATTCAGTATCAGTGCTAATATGGATCCGAAATAGGGAAGCGCGCTCATCGAGTTCATCCCTGAGAACCGGTACATCTTTGCATGGCCTACTGACATGCCAGGTGTACCGAGGGAACTCGCTTAGCACACTCTTAATATTGATCCAAAGTTTAAACTAGTCAAGCAATTCCTTCATCGTTTTAATGAAGAGAGGTGCAAGGCCATTGGTGAAGAAGTGGCCCGGCTCTTGGCGGCTGGGTTGATCATTGAGGTTTTTCATCCCGAGTGATTGGCTAACCCGGTGCTAGTACTTAAGAAGAATGACACTTGGCATATGTGTGTGGATTACGCAGACCTTAACAAGGCATGTCCGGCTGATCCTTTTGCTCTCCCCCGTATTAATCAGATCATTGATGCTATGACGGGTTGTGAGCGTTTCAGTTTTTTGGATGCTTACTCTAGTTATCATCAGATCAAGATGGCAGTCAAAGACCAGGAGAAGACAACTTTCATCACTCCCTTTGGAGCTTTCTGCTATGTGTCTATGCCTTTTGGGCTCAAGAGTGCCCAGGCGACTTATCATCGGTGTGTTCAGAGTTGCCTCCATGACCAGATTGGACGCAATGTTCATGCTTATGTGGATGATATTGTTGTGAAATCCCGGAAGAAGGAGACCTTGATAGATGATTTGAAAGAGACCTTTGACAATCTCTGGGTCTACAAGATGATGCTTAACCCGGCCAAGTGTGTCTTTGGTGTACCATCAAGCAAGCTCTTGGGTTTTTTGGTTTCTGAAAGGGGCATTGAAGCTAACCAAGAGAAAATTAAGGCTATCACTTCCTTAGCTAAGCCGACTTGTATTAATGATGTCCAGCGTCTGGCGGGTCGTATTTCGGCCTTAAGCCGGTTCATAAGCCGGTTGGGCAAGAAGGCTATCCCTCTGTACCAAATGATGAAGAAAAGATATCACTTTGTCTGGAGTGATGCTGCTGATCAGCCGGTTGAGGTATTGGAAAAGCAGTTGGCTGAGCCGTCGATCCTTGCAGCTCCTATTGATAAGGAGCCCTTATTGTTATATGTGGCGGCTAATGGCCGAGCCGTCAGTGCGACAATTGTTGTGGAATGGAAAGAGGCAGGCAAGGAATATCCGGTTCAGCGTCCGGTTTATTATATTAGTGAGGTACTCATTGAATCCAAACAGAGGTACCCACATTGGCATAAGCTGGTTTATGGGGTGTTCATGGCTAGTTGTAAATTGGAGCAATATTTCTTTGGTCATCCCATCACTGTGGTCAGTTCTGCTCCCTTAGGGGATATTATTCAAAACAGAGAAGCCACAGGTCGGGTTGCCAAGTGGGCCATTGAGCTCAGATCCCATGGTTTGAAGTATATGTTGAAGGAAATATGACCTAGAGGCAATAATAAAGTTGTTATTTTATATTACCTTCTATCATGATAAATGTTTATTATTCATGCTAGAATTGTATTAACCGGAAACTTGATACATGTGTGGATACATAGACAAAACACCTTGTCCCTAGTAAGCCTCTACTAGATTAGCTCGTTTATCAAAGATGGTTAAGTTTCCTAACCATAAACATGTGTTGTCATTTGATGAACGGGATCACATCATTAGGAGAATGATGTGATGGACAAGACCCATCCATTAGCTTAACATGTTGATCGTTAAGTTTTATTGCTATTGCTTTCTTCATGACTTATACATATTCCTTTGACTATGAGATTATGCAACTCCCGGATACCGGAGGAATACCTTGTGTGCTATCAAACGTCACAACGTAATCGGGTGATTATAAAGATGCTCTCTGTGTATCTCCGAAGGTGTTTGTTGGGTTGGCATAGATCAAGATTAGGATTTGTCACTCCAAGTATCGGAGAGGTATCTCTGGGCCCTCTCGGTAATGCACATCATAATAAGCCTTGCAAGCAATGTGATTAATGAGTTAGTTGCGGGATGATGCATTACAGAATGAGTAAAGAGACTTGCCGGTAACGAGATTGAACTAGGTATGAAGATACCATCGAATCTCGGGCAAGTAACATACCGATGACAAAGGGACTAACATATGTTCTCATTACGGTTTGAGCGATAAAGATCTTCGTAGAATGTGTAGGAACCAATATGATCATCCAGGTTCCGCTATTAGTTATTGACCAGAGAGGTGTCTCGGTCATGTCTACATAGTTCTCGAACCCGTAGGGTCCGCACGCTTAATGTTCGATGACGATTTTGTATTATACGAGTTATGTGACTTGGTGACCAAATGTTGTTCGGAGTCCCAGATGAGATCACGAACATGACGAGGAGTCTCGAAATGGTCGAGAGGTAAAGATTCATATATAGGACGATAGTATTCGTACACCGGTAGTGTTCTGGGGGTACCGGGTACGTATCGGGTCACCGGAAGGGGTTCCGGGCAACCCATGGCAAGCTATATGGGCCTAATGGGCCAAGAGGGGAAACACACCAGCCACTAAGGGGCTGGTGTGCCCCCCCATATGGGCTGGCCAAATTGGAGAAGGAAAGGAAAAAGGGAATAGGATTCCCCCTTCCTCCTCTTCCCTTCCTACTCCGAATAGGAATAGGAAAGGGGGGAGGCCGAATTGGGAGGACCCCAAGTAGGATTCCTCCAACTTAGAGCGCTCCCTTGGCTGCCTCTCCTCCCCTCCAACCTATATATATATATATATATATATATATATATATATATATATATATATATATATATATATATATATATATATATATATATATATATATGTGTGGGGGGGGAGGCACTGCTAAAACACACAACAAACATTGTTAGCCGTGTGCGGCGCCCCCTCCACTGTTTACGCCTCCGGTCATATTCACGTAGTGCTTAGGCGAAGCCCTGCGCGGATTACTTCACCATCACCGTCACCATGCCATCGTGCTGACGGAACTCTCCCTCGACACTTTGCTGGATCAAGAGTTCGAGGGACGTCATCGAGCTGAACGAACTCGGAGGTGCCGTACATTCGGTGCTTGATCGGCCGGAACGAGAAGAAGTTCGACTACATCAACCACGTTGTCAAACGCTTCCGCTTTCTGTCCACGAGGGTACTTGGACACACTCTCCCCCTCTTGTTGCTATGCATCTCCTAGATAGATCTTGCATGAGCGTAGGAAATTTTTGAAATTGCATGCTACGTTCCCCAATAGTGGCATCCGAGCCACGTCTATGTGTAGATGATATGCACGAGTAGAACACAAAGATTTGTGGGCGATGATAGTCATACTGCTTACCACCAATGTCTTATTTGATTCGGCGGTATTGTTGGATGAAGCGGCCCGGACAACCTTACATGACCACGTTCAAGAGACCGGTTCCACTGACAGACATGCAACTTGTTTTGCATAGCTGGCGGGTGTATGTTTCTCCAACTTCAGTTGAATCGAATTTGACTATGGCCGGTCCTTGTTGAAGGTTAAAATAGCAAACTTGACGAAACATCGTTGTGGTTTCGATGCGTTGGTAAGAACGGTTTTTACTAGAAGCCCGTAGCAGCCACGTAAAACTTGCAACAACAAAGTAGAGGACGTCTAACTTGTTTTTTGCAGGGCATGTTGTGATGTGATATGGTCAAGACATGATGTGATATATGTTATTGTATGAGATGATCATGTTTTGTATAAGTTATCGGCAACTGGTAGGAGCCTTATGGTTGTCGATTTATTGTATGAAATGCAAACGCCATGTAATTTATTTACTTTATCACTATGCTTTGGCGATAGTTGTAGAAGCAATAGTTGGCAAGACGACCACGATGCTATGATGGAGATCAAGGTGTCAAGCCGGTGACGATGGAGATCATGACAGTGCTTTGGAGATGGAGATCAAAGGCACAAGATGATGATGGCCATATCATGTCACATATTTGATTGCATGTGATGTTTATCTTTTATGCATCTCATTTTGCTTAGTACCGCGGTAGCATTATAAGATGCCCCCTTACTAAAATTTCAAGGTATAAGTGTTCTCCCTGAGTATGCACCATTGCGACAGTTCGCCGTGCCGAGACACCACATGATGATCGGGTGTGATAAGCTCTACATTCACATACAACAGGTGCAAGACAGTATTGCACATGCGGAATACTCAGGTTAAACTTGACGAGCCTAGCATGTACAGACATGGCCTCAGAACACTGGAGACCGAAAGGTCGAACGTGAATCATATAGTAGATATGATCAACATAGAGATGTTCACCATTGCAAACTACTCCATCTCACATGATGATCGGACATGGTTTAGTTTATTTGGATCACGTGTTCATTTAGATGACTCGAGGGATGTCTATCTAAGTGGGAGTTCTTAAGTAATATGATTAATTGAAGTTAATTTATCATGAACTTAGTCCTGATAGTATTTGCATATCTATGTTGTAGATCAATACACTACAAAAAAATACACTTCCGTGATGATACGTGTTTGTCACAGTAGGTCGCATTTTTTGTCATGCATGTACATCCATGACAATTGTATGACAGAATCAAGATAGTCATACCTGTGGTGTCGTAGAAGTGTTCCATGACATTACCAAAATTATCATCACGGAAGTGTGCACTTCCATGACGATAAATCACGCGTCACAGAAGTGCTTTCGTCAAGGGTGACCGACACGTGGCATCCACCGTAACAGAACGCCGTTAAGCTATCGGGTCGGGTTTTGGATTCGATAACCCATTAACAGCCCCGACCAATGGGGATTTTCCACATGTAAAATCATCATTGGCTGGAGGAAACACGTGTCGGCTCATCGTTGGGACAGATGTCATCCACTCATTGGACAGAAGGCGCCTATGATACGTCGACACATGGCACGGCCCAACAGAGGCCCATTCCTGTGAGAAGGCCGGCCCGTTTGAGTTGGTCAAAAGGTGGTGGGCCGGCCCATGGAAAGCCTGTTAACGGCCTGTTCGCATATAGCCCATTTACAACCCGCTAACCCAAGGCCCGTTACGCCCTATCCGAATTAGGCCCAGTAGCGTCATCTGGGCCATCCAATATGATTCCAGCCCGTTTTCACTTCTGGCCCATGTATGGCCCATGACGTTTTTCGGCCCATATGAGGCCCTATGTAACTCTTGGCCTATTAACGGCCCGTGGTGAAACTGGCCCGTAATGAACAATGTATCACTTTTACACCCATTGACGGCCCGTAGTGAAACTGTCCCATAATGAACAGTGTATCACTTTATACCCATTAACGGCCTGTTATTCCATTGGGCCATTTCCAGCCCATGTTATCTTTCGGCCTTCTCAGAGCCCATTTATTCTTGGGCTCATATCCAGCATTCGTTTACTTACGGCCCGTTACTGTCATTTTCTGCTTGTGGGCCAAATTCAGCCCGTGGTTACAGTCGGCCCGTTTGTGGTCCGTTAATATGTCGGGCTGTTTTCATAGCGTCATCAAATACAGCCTATTAACGATGGCCCGTTATGGTCGGCCCATGAACGGACGATTCCAACTCTAGCCCATTTACGGCCATAATACGGCCTGTTATTGGCCCATGTTTGGCCAATCGATCATACGGCCCGTATAAGGCCCATTGATGATACGGCCCGTAGAAGGCCCATTGTTTCTGCGGCCCATAGAAGGCCCATTGTTTCTACGGCCCGTAGAAGGCCTACTGTTTCTACGGCCCGTAGAAGGCCCACTGCTATGGCTCGTAGGAGGCCCAGTGTCACTATAGTAAATATTAGCCCATGGTTATTGTGGCCTAGTTTTAAAAAATAGGTTATTGCAGCCACTAGCAAACCACGGAAAAAGAACTGCACTGACTACAAGCAAACAAATAAACAAGACAACAAGGAAATAAATAAGCAAGCAACTTATGCTAGGCTATCACGGCTATTACACATATTACATCCACTGGGCATCAAATTTCGCTACCAGTGCAAATATAGGGAACAAAGCAGCATATAAATGCCACATCAAAACAAGTCCAGAACTGTTCAGAAGAGTTCAAGAAACAATATCCTGGGTACCCATAATCCTGGCAAGATGCTTAGCAAGCTTATTAACTTTCTCTTGTTTGGCGCTTAAATCCTCCAACGCTTGCTGTTGCACAAGAAAGTACACATCTGAATTCTGCAGGGACTTCCTCAGTCCTTGACTTCTTGCCGCAACACGGTATCGATGCCTTTCAGCTTGTAGTGAGACTGAAGAAGCCGAAGTGATTCAAGCGGCGAGTTCAAAGAGCTTGTGCCCGGTGATCGCCAAGAACTTCGAACACTACATCAACGTAGGGATCGTGGGGATTTTCTCACTGTCTACAAGATCGTTTTTATCACCTTTCTTGGAGACCAACAGGGTTGTCTCACTATCTTGAACCTTGTCTGCATTACTTTCTCTACCATTGCATAGTGGGGTGCTCTTCTCCAATATTCTGTTTGCATACTACAAGAGAAACAAGCAGACACATCACAGGTTTAGCTTGTAGTATACGAAACTCATTTTGGTAAACCGGTTCAGTAGTAAGGTGGACATGATAACAGCATGAAACAAACATATATCTATGTACTATGGTCACTGTATTGTCCATATCATTCTAGTTTATGTTCCCTAATCAAGATAGAGACACAGTTCAACTCATATATTTTTAAGACACAACAACATAGACATAATATAAGTGTGAGAAACTACACAACATTAGCAGCACTTGTAATGTGCATCACATGAGAACATAACTGTTTATACAACTTAAACTGAAATCAACATAGAGCAAGAAGTTAGAACAACAATCCAGTTAAAGAAATAGGTTTAAAACATACCTGTTGCACCATTGGAGTTTCCGTTGGATCCTTCAAATTGAAAGTAGTTGGTATGAGTAAATACGGTGATGCAACAAGAAAGGAGTATGGACCATAGCTACGGAATCGACACGAGAACAGTTGCTCTTCTGCTTTAAACGTGGAGTTTGGGTTAGCTGTGGTGGTCTTCGTGCTTTGGGCACTGCAGTAGCTTTACAAACTGCTCGTGTAGGGGTACTCTGTGGTGGACATGGTGCTTTGTCAACTATAAGTGGGTTACTATCCGCTGGGGTTGCGGTTAGATGGGTTGTAGCTGGTTCTTTGCCCAATGGTGTAAATGTGCAATCTAGAAGAGTCTCGATTATGTGTGGTGGGGCTAGTTTAGGCCAAGACAACCATGGTTCTATCTGCATCGACGGGTAGCACTGTCTTTTGTGAAGAATGGGTTTTTGCTCCCTTAGATACTGCCATCACCCCCTCCAATTCAAATGGCTGATAAACAAGAAAAGAAATTGAACGTACAGACATCATATGATAGACATATGTGGTAATTCACATATATGTTGTCTAACCAAACAGGACAGCATGACACAATTTCACATATATGATGCCTAACTAAACAGGATAGCATGACACAGTTTCAGATATATGATGGATAACTTAACATGATATAATGGCATAATTCAACATATGATGAGTACCTAAACAGGATGACATGACAAAACTATATGATGTCTTTCTAAAATAGGTTGGGATGAAATAATTCACATACATGTTGTCTAAGTATACAGGATGGCATGATATAAATGACATAATTTATTCATATACTAAGTAGATGACAAACTCATTTATGATCTCTAAAATAAGCGGATAGAATTCAATATTGTGCATATGATGTCTAAACTAAGCAATGCAAGACACCATATGCATCATATGAGAAATATAAACATTGCAACGTAGAGCATACACCTCAGGTGGGATATAGCACTGGTCATCTGTCACTGAATCCTCCTCTGAGGAGCTCCCTGTAACCATCGAGATATATGCTTCAACATGTACCATTGCCTGCTCCGAAGACCTTGTTTTCACTTCAGATTTTTCCATAACCGGCTCAAATGGCTGATACACATGAAGAGTAGTTCAATATACACAGATTGTCAACAAATGGAATACGTAATGAAAAAAAAAGATGGCATGAGATAATTCACATATATGATGCCTGGCTCCATGGTAGTGCATAATTCACATATATGATAACTGGCTAAAAACATGGCATTGCATAATTCACATATCTGATATAGAAAGCAAACAGGAGGCATTCACACAAAACATGTCTAATCTAAGCAGATGGCATGGCAATGCAAGACAACATATGCATGATATGAGCAATATAACCCAGCCAAGTTAGAGCATGCACCTCGGGGATACGACCGGTCATCTCTCTGAATCCTCCTCTAAGGAGCTATTCAGAATCAAAGAAGAAATCTGCATCGACGAGTAGCAATCGATCTGCTTTCGTAAGACCTTGTTTTCACTACAGATTTTCCCATGACCAACTCAAATGGCTGATGCACAGAAGAGTAGATGAATGTATAAACATTGTTGACAAATGGAATACATTATGGAAAAAATATGGCACGATACAATTCACATATACGATGGTGGCTAGACAGGATGGCATTGCATGATTCACGTATATGATGCTGGCTAAAGAAGATGGCATTGCATAATTCCCATATACTCCCTCCGTTCCTAAATATTTTTCTTTTAGAGATTTCAAATGGACTACCACATACAGATGTATATAGACATATTTTAGAGTGTAGATTCACTCATTTTGTTCCGTATGTAGTCACTTGTTGAAATCTCTAAAAAGACAAATATTTAGGAATGGTGGGAGTATGATATAGAAACCAAACAGGTGGCATTCACACAAAGCAAATCTAAACTAAGCTGATGACATATAAGATGTATAATGTAAGCAATGCAAGGCGCCATATGCATGATATGACCAACATCAAGATGCTGTTAGAGCAAACACCTCTGGTGGTAAACAGGCATGGTCGGCTCCTTCCGAATCTCCATCCTGACGTTATCTTCCTCTGGAATACAATCTGAAATGCAGGAGGGTGGCACTTCGCCCACCATGGAGCGGCGTCTGCATGACATTATATTCGCATGCATAGCGGTCTTCTCTTTTTCTCTACATGTTCAGTACGATTGTGTACAATATCTGACATGCATAATAAAAAATAGTTAGATTTTGTAAGGCCTAAGGGGTGCATGCAAAAATCAAGTCTGATGGTAGCAAACGAGTGGATGGATCCAAAACTAGTGATAGCAGGTAGATTATAGCTTCAGTTTAAAAAGATAGACAATGGATCATCTATTGTTTGTTGCCCACCCAACATGAACAACATAGAAGACCCCAGATGAACCAGATAGTATACATATACTATTCATTGCTGGCTCGATATGAGACCCATGGGCAATTCAAAACTCAAGATTGAACGATAAAGTAGCAGGTAATAATAACCGATGTATAACGTAAGCAAACACGAAGACTGCGACCTCTCTTCCGGAACCGTAGTCCTCGTGTTCATCTCGCTCGATCGATGATGGTAATGCAGTTGGCGTGGCTGCCGGCAACGGGGAAGATGATCTGAGGCGGCGAAAGGAAGTCTGCAGGGGGATCTCTGCTGCAGTGAACGCTTCTATCGATGGTGCACCTCAGGTGGGGTGGATGACGGCACGGCAGGAGCAGGACATAACACACAGAGTTTTCTTTGACGCCTATCTGAAAATGAAGTAAATCTATAAGGGCTCCTTAGAATTGGAGGATTCTATAAACGCAGGGACAGGAAAAACACAGGAATAGGATAGGAATGCACGTGCAAAACAGAGCATTTGGAAACATAGGATTTCATCAACCTGGGTGTTTGGCTCACATGAATTGGAACAACAGAGGAATGGAGAAACAAAGTGATGCGACGAGTGTGCAACCTCTTTGGCATAGCCTTGTGGACCTCAACATCATTGGGTTGGACGTGGAGGATGGTGATGATGCCGGTGTATTTGTCGGGCGGGAAGAAGATCCGAGGCCTCTGGAAGCGGCGCCGAGGGTACGCTCATTTGTGATGGACGGTTCCGTCGTTGGAGCAGCTACTGCTAAGGTGTACGGCGACGAGGCTGAAGCATGACAAGATGCATAACGTTAATCTGAAGTGGGACCCTAATATCATCTGCAATAGATGATGTAAAATACATCACCAAAAAGTGCTAGATGTAAAACGCATCAGCCGCGCCACGGCCGCTTCGACAGATGCTGTAAGTACTGTTCACTCTGAACTTAACTGAAGAAAATGAACTTCACAGTCGAAACTGAATTTTACTGTCGAAACTGATTGAACTAGTAACAGAGCATTGCAATAGATGTTTAGGGCGTTCAAGCACTAGTAGCAGAGAAGCAGTGATCTAAATCAGCAGACGCTCGAGCAGGGAATGCACTAGCAAAGAGCAAGTCGTGCAGTAGCACGGTGAGCAAGTGCTAAAGCAGCAACTCCTGTAGCTGCCAGAGGTCGTGCAGCAGCAGCAGCAGCAGTGCAAGCAAGAGCAAGAGCAGAGCAGCAGCACGAACGAAATCAGGAGTAGTGCAGCAGCACAACCGACAGCAAGAACAGAGCCACAACACGAGTAAGAGCCGGAGCAGCTGCAGCTAGTGTTGTTGTGGAAGTCGCCGCCGAGGAAGTAACGACATGGAGAGAGACGCCATGGATGATGTGGCCGGCGACGGCGCCGTCGATGGTGACACGCCATGTCTGCTCGGTATCGAGCACCGGCAGCCCAGTGAGATCGAATAAAAGATAAAATGCAGCGGTGAGTGCAGAACCTCCTTGGTGGCACCGAGTTGGCCTCGGCTTCATCGGAGGAATTGGTGAGGGTGCTGCGGTTCCGGTGGGGCAGGTCAAGACGGTGCTGTGGGGATTGAGGTGGCGCGATAGACGAGGCGAACGTCGGGGCAACTCCTTGGAGGTGGAGGACGGGGCGGATGATCCGGCGGGATGACGAGATCGACAACGAATCCTCATCCGGTGCGGTGGATGAGGGACGGCGAGCTGTTGCGGTGGACGACGTAGTCGGGGAAGAGTCTCTGGCTGGGCGGCGGTCGGGAGGCTGACGGAGGAGCGTGGGGGTTTCGCGGGTTTTGGTGGCCTCGGTGTACGAATGGGGGGGGGGCAAAGGGGGAGGGGGGAGCCATGCTTAGGGACGCGCTTGTCCAAAATGTAGGGTAAGTTACCAGTGTACCCCCACCGGTTTTGACACCGCGACGTGGAGCTTCATTTCTGGCTGAGGGGTAGAAGGGGGATTTCGTGTCTGCAGGCTGCGGAACGATTTCGGATGAGGAGGGAGTTCTCGCAGCGTCAAATTTCGGGATAACAAGGCGCGGCGCGGGTTGAAGAAGAGGGAGTTTCAAAGCAGGTGAGACAAAAGATACTCGAGCTTGAAAATTTCGGGATAACAAGGTGCGGATTCCTTGTTTGGCAGAACAGACTTAATGTGTAAAAAAAACAATTCATACAAGACACAAGAGAGTCATGTCCCCTTTTACTATATTGCTATAGATGCCATTGAAAAAACTACAAGAAAAATGTAAAAAAATCAGGAGAACAAGATTACCCTGCATAGTACCAAATCGATTCGCACTTCCCTCAACAACAAAAAAAAATATCAATTCCCACCAAAGAAAGAGTAATGTCCTTTTTATATGATTACAGATGCCATGATCTCGAATTTCAATTTTTGAATCCACGTTATGTTGAATTCGAATATATCGTTAGGTGACCTTGCGGTTTATAATTGATGTAGTCGTACATTTTGATCTTCCATCATATATGAACATTTTACTCCACCATGTGAACATATATATTGTCGTCTACCATATGGACTAAATTTGAATCAATTTTCCTTATTTGAATACGATTGTTGTCAATTTATACAATAATTTAAATATTATCTTGATAACAAAAACATACATATAGCAGTAATCATATTTCACTATGAACTACATGTACCATATGCTCTCCAATTCAAATATTTGTATCCGTTTTATGTTGAATTCAAATCATAGTACATTATTAGTCTAGGTAGCGAGATGTTTGGGATAATCTAAACCCTGTTTTCATACGTATAATTTTTGGATGAATTGGGACAAGTTTTGGTATAAGCCTCTTGCAAAACCGGAAATTCTCTCAACAAGCCTCGTGGTTCCGAGAGGGAATGTGCCACCTTTGTGTGCGAAATGATATACGCTGCCTCCCCCTGATTTTATTTACAGAGGCAACATAGAACTATTTGAGTGCCCTATTAAATTTTGGAATTATTTCGGGTTCATTTGGCCTTTTTATACATTAATTGAGTTTCTGGGCTTTTAATGTGCATAATCTAAATATGAATTGCATGCACATGCTCCGGTGCACCAAAGTGGGTTGAAAAATCACATGTGTGTCCTTGGTTGAATTTCTAGGTCCCATGGAAGAAATGAGAATGAAATTCAAACATCAGGAGTCATGACTCGGCCGAGAACATCGAGAAACTTTGATTTTAAATTCATGTAAATCCAAAACTCGCCTGGAAATCATGAAACTTGGCATGGTGTCATGTCATGGCACTAACATGTTGTGGTAAAAAATTGGGCCGATTTGGAAGCTCATGGTTCTAAGAGGGAACGTGCCACCTTTGAGTGTGAAACGATATACGCTGCCCCCCCTTGAGTTTCTTAACAAAGGCAACATAGAACTACATTAGTGCCCTGTTAAATTTTGGAATTATTCCGGGTTCGTTTGTCGTTTTTTATACATTAATTGAGTTTCTGGTCATTTAATGTGCATAAGTCAAATTTGAACTACAAGCACATTCTCTCGTGCACCAAAGTTGGTTGAAAAATCACATTTGTGTCCTCGGGTGAATTTCTAGGTCCCATGCAAGAAATGAGAATAAAATTAAAACATCTGGGCATCGTGGCTCAGCCGAGAACATTGATAAATTTGGTTTTAAAATTCTTGTAAATCCAAAACACGTATGAAAATCGTGAAACTTGGCATGGATGTCATGTTATGGTACTACCATGTCGTGGTAAAAAAATTGGCCGAATAGGAACAGATTTTGGTATAAGCTTCTTGCAAACCGAAGCTTCTCTCAAGAAGGCTTGTGGTTCTGAGAGGGAATGTGCCACCTTTGAGTGCGAAACGGTATACGTTGTCCCCCTTGAGTTTATTTACAAAGGCAACATAGAACTACATGAGTGGCCTGTTAAATTTTGGAATTATTCCGGCTTCGTTTGGCCTTATTTACACATTAATTGAGTTTTTGGTCATTTAATGTGCATAATTCAAATTTGAACTACAAGCACATGCTCCGTGCACCAAAGTTGGTTGAAAAATCACATTTGTGTCCTCGGTGAATTTCTACTCCTCCTTCCATCTATATAGGTCCTAATGCATTTTTCGAGGCTAACTTTGACCAAACGTTAGAGCAATAATATATGACATGCAACTTACACAAAGCATACCTTCAAATTTGTATGTCAAAGGAGCTTCCAATAATAAAATTTTCATAGTATACATCTCATGTGCTATTAATCTTGTCAATAGTCAAAGGCTGTCTTGAAAAACACATTAGGCCCTATATAGATGGAAGGAGGGAGTAGGTCCCATGCAAAAAAATGAGAATAAAATTCAAACATCTGGGCATCGTGGCTCGGTCGAGAACATTGAGAAAATTGGTTTTAAAATCATGAAACTTGGCATGGTGTCATGTCATGGTAGTACCATGCCGTGGTAAAAAAAATTGGCCGAATAGGAACAAATTTGGTATAAGCTTCTTGCAAATCGGAACTTCTCTCAAGAAGGCTCGTGGTTCTGGGAGGGAACGTGTCACCATTGTGTGCATAATTCAAATCTGAAATACAAGCACATGTTCGAGTGCACCAAAGTTGGTTGAAAAATCACATGTGTGTCCTCGGGTAAATTTCTAGTTTCCATGCAAGAAATGGGAATGAAATTCAAAATTCTGGGCGTCGTGGCTGGGTTGGAAACTTTGAGAAACTTAGTTTTTTAATTCATGTAAATCCAAAACACGCATGAAAATAATGAAACTTGGCTTGGTGCCATGACATGGCACCAACATGCTGTGGTAAATTTGCAGTCCGATTTGCGAATGCGCACACATTAACAATCAACAAAGTCATTTTGGAACAAGTGATGTCACGTTACAATCAGAAACACAAGTATTATTGAAACTGTGGGCGTTCTACTTACTAGTACCATTTACGTGCCGCCATGCGTCCCCATTTTTTATTAGCTAGGAGGCGCCATGCAGGGTAGCTATTTGAGAACGAGAGGCGTGCGATCAGACCCCAGCGCGTGCTTATCGGGAGGAGAGCCCTTTTGTAACACCCCGGATACAACTTTCCATATTCGTAACTCCAACTCTTGCCTTTTCCGGAGATGTGTTATTTTATTTCCTTCGTGGTTGGGTTTTTGTTTTTTGTTTTGCTTTGTGTTCATTGTCGTGCATTTCATCTCATGGCATCATGCGCATTGCATTTGCATGTTTTCATAAAGATTGCATTCGTTAAGTAGTTGGCGCGTTCCCCCTTGCCTTCAGAGACCGCTTCGAGTCCAACCGGTTCTCGTTCCTTCATTGGACCGCCATATCTCTCTGCCGATCATGGACCCCTCTCCTTGACCCCTCTTTCGATGCGTCCGAAATCTTCCCCGAACCCGAACCGGTCTGTCGTTACCGATGGATCCGGATCATCCCCAAACGTCTATAAAACATCTCCGTTTTGTTTATTGGACTCCCTAACCTATTTATTCTCGGTCGTTTGATTTCGATCGGAGGGACTAAATACCCCTAGCCTAATCCACCGGATGTATATATAAATATAAGGTCCAACCCTAATTTTTAGGAGAGCTGTCCCATCCCCATCCTCCCGCCGCCACTCCTCTCCCTCGGATCCAAATCCCCTCCTGATCCAAATCACCAACCGAAGCCAACCACCTCCTCGTTTTGCATCCCCGACCAACCAAGCAGCCTAGCCCCTCGCGCGCCTCCTTCCTCAAGCAGGAGCTCGACCTGCTGCCGGGCGACCACCACCAGGCCGTTCTGACCTTCCCTTCTCTCCCGTCTCTTTTTCTTCTACTCCCTCCTCTGCTCTAATCTCTCTCTCGCTCCCCTTCACAGGAGGCCGACTCCAACGCCATCACGCGCGCTTGCCTCGAGTGCCGCTGCAAGCAGCAGCAGTTCTCCCTCGTCCCTGACCGCGACTGTCGCCTCGACCACCAGCTCGCCGGAGCAGAGCTCTTCTGTCGCCGCCCCTTCCCGTTCCCGAACGGATCCGGCTGCCCTCGCCCCGAGCTTCCCGAGCTCGCAGCCGAGCGTCTCCCGCTCCCTCCGCGCTCCAAATCGAGGAGAGCTCGACCCCGTCGCGCCTGCAGCCTCTCCCGCTCGAGGGCTCCCGAGCACACCTGCGAGTTCCGCGCCGATCCCCATCTTCCTCCTCGTCGCGCCGTTCTTCAGTCCCGCCGCCGCCCTGCCAAGTCCCTCGCCGGAGCATGCCGCCGCTAGCGCCCTCATCCACCAGGCCAGGAGCCCGAGCTCCTTCTCGCGCGTCTCCGGCGACTAGGCGCCATCTCCGCCCGTTTTCCCGTCCCCGGCGCCGTCTGCAGCTGCGCCAAGCCGCCGTCGTGGCTCTGCTTGCTGTCGAGCAGAGGAGCCCGCTCGCCCACGTTGACCGCTTCCACTCCAGCGCGCCCTAGCCCAGCTCGAGTGCCCCACGCTAGGCCTCCCGGGCCAGATCGCGAGGCCCAGCGCGCCTCCTCAACCCCCCAATGGCCTCACCTCCGACCGTGCCTTGGCCCAGGGTGAGCAAGACCCCTCCCCCTCTCCTGTGCACTTTGGGCCACACAGATTCGGCCCGCATGTGTTTTTTTCCTGTCCTGAACGATTTAGCTATTATTCCTGAGATTGCAGATTTATAGAAAAGTCCTTGCACTTCATGCATTTAATAATTAATTGACCGTGCATCGGATTAAAATGTTTTATATAAGTAAAATGCTCAAAAAATTGTGTAGATTAATAATATGCCACTTTCATCTATGTTAAAAATGTTTAAATTGATGTTTGCATTGTTTTGCTAATAGGCCATGTTAAAATGAATTATTTCATAACTAAATAACCGTAGCTCGGTTTTTAATAAACTTTATATGTATTTGGGGTGGAAAAATGCCTACTTTAACATGGTGGACTTTATTTTCCTGTTTAACAACTCTAAAATTGTGTATAGGGCAGAACAGTACCGAATCTAAAATATTGCTCATGAGGATTTTCCGGAATTGTTGTTTCTTATTTCCGGCCTCATTTAAACTTGCCTAAGTAGTTAGTTTAATTATGCTTCACCCCTTGCCATGCTTAAAAACATTTAATATTGTTGTGTATCTAAACGAGATCAAACTAAATATGTCAATGTGGTGTTTTGTCAATATGCAACCCGTTGCATATTGAGCTCCACTTAATTTGTAGTATTGTTTGTTGCACTTTGCCATGCCATGCCTCATTATTGATTGTGCATCGTGCCATGTTTATGCTTGTGCATTTACCATGTTGTTTGTTTCTTTCCGGTGTTGCTTCTCGGTTCCGGTAATGTTGCGATTGTGAGGATTCGTTCGACTACTCCCGTTCGTTCTTCTTCATGGAATCGTTCTTCTTCCTTGCGGGATTTCAGGCAAGATGACCGTCACCTTGGATCTCACTACTATCATTGCTATGCTAGTTGCTTCGTTCTATTGCTATGCTGCGCTACCTATCACTTACTGCTCAAGCCTCCCAAATTGCCATGAACCTCTAACCTGTTGCACCCTTCCTAGCAAACCGTTGATTGGCTATGTTACCGCTTTGCTCAGCCCCTCTTATAGCGTTGTTAGTTGCAGGTGAAGATGAAGTTTGTTCCTTGTTGGAACTCGAGATGTTGTTCCTTGTTGGAACATGTTTACTTGTTGGGATATCACAATATATCTTATTTAATTAATGCATCTATATACTTGGTAAAGGGTGGAAGGCTCGGCCTTATGCAGTGTTTTGTTCCACTCTTGCCACCTTAGTTTCCGTCATATCGGTATTATGTTCCCGGATTTTGCGTCCCTAACGCGGTCGGGTGATTTATGGGACCCCCTTGACAGTTCGCTTTGAATAAGACTTTTCCAGCAAGGCCCAACCTTGGTTTTACCATTTGCCTCACCACCACCTATACCCTTCCCTTGGGTCGGCCAACCCAAGGGTCATCTTTATTTAGCCCCCCCGGGCCAGTGCTTCTCTAAGTGCTGGTTCGAACCGAGCCGCCTGCGGGGCCACCACGGGGAAACTCGAGGCTTGGTTTTACTCGTAGCTAGTCTCATCCGGTGTTGCCCTGAGAACAAGATATGTGCCGCTCCTATCGGGATTGTCGGCGCATCGGGCAGTCTTTCTGGTCTTGTTTTATTGCTGTCGAAATGTCTTGTAGCCGGGATCCCGAGACTGATCGGGTCTTCCCGGGGAGAAGGAATATCCTTCGTTGATCGCGAGAGCTTATAATGGGCTAAGTTGGGACACCCCTGCAGGGTTTGAACTTTCGAAAGCCGTGCCCGCGGTTATGTGGCAGATGGGAATTTGTTAATGTCCGGTTGTAGAAAACCCGAAGTTGATCTTAATTAAAATACACCAACTGTGTGCGTAACCGTGAGTGTCTCTTTTCGGGGTTGATCGAGAGGAGAACACGGTTTCTGGGTTATGTCTGACGTAAGTAGGGGTTCAGGGTCACTTCTTGATCATTACTAGTTGACGACCGTTCCTTTGTTTCTCTTCTCGCTCTCATTTGCGTATGTTAGCCACCATACTTGCTTAGTCGCTGCTGCAACCTCACCACTTTATCCCTTCCTTTCCCATTGAGCTTTGCTAGTCTTGATACCCATGGTAATGGGATTGCTGAGTCCTCGTGGCTCATGATTACTACACCACCAGTTGCAGTGTACAGGTTATGCGATGATCATGACGCGAGAGCGATGCTTGCTTGCGTTGAGCTCTTCTTCTGCTTCTTCGATCAGGGGATAGGTTCCAGGTCGGCAGCCTGGGCTAGCAGGGTGGATATTGTTTGAGTTTCTGTTTATGTTTCATCCGTAGTCGGATGTTGATCTTGTATATGATCTGATGTTGTATTCGTGTGGCATTGTATGCCTTATGTATGTATCCCTATGTATTATGTAATGTTGATGTAATGATGTCCACCTTGCAAAAGCGTCTTCAAGATGCGCTTCTATCCTTGGTGGGACCATCGAGTTCCTTTAGGATAGGGTCGCATCTTGGGCGTGACAAGTTGGTATCAGAGCCTCGACCGACCTTAGGAGCCCCCTTGTTTGTTGGTCGTTGTTGAGTCTAGAAAAAAAAAGTTTTGAGTCTTAGGATTATATATATCGGAGAGTAGGATTCTTTTTACTCCTCAGTCCCTTCGTCGCTCTGGTGAGGCCTCCTGACGTAGATGTTTTGTCTTTCCTCTCCTCAAATTTCACGAAAAATTTCATAGGATAACGCGGGTATCTTGGAATCGTTCCGATAGTCTTGTGGCGAGAACATTGTTCTTGGTGCCTCCTCGACATTTAGGGTTGTGGCGGTGTCCGGGGAGTTGAGCTCCGAGGTGTTGTCGTCACAATTTTATCGTTGCGATTCTCGAATACGAGTTTTGCCGACATCGAAAATCTCTTTTATGCAGTTGTTGGTGAGATAACCCCGATAACCCGATCTTGAGGCGAGCTCGGGAGTATTGCCATAACTTCGTATAACGGATGCTTTTCAAGGTCGAGGTACACGATTTCGAAGATTTCTTGGTTATGTATTGACGGATGGATACAATTTGGATCTAGGTATTGTTAGTTTGGGTGATATATTTTGTGTCCCTGTATCCCCAACACCAGATTGCATAACCAGAAAGTTTCGGGAGTTTATAGGTGGGAATTCAAGTAGCTCCTAGAAAATCTTTCCGACAGATGCATGATATGGGATTGGGTAAATCTCTATCATATGTATTTGTTCCAACTTATTCTGCAAGCCAAATCCTTTGTTTTGTTTTATTTGTGGTATTCGAGTTGCTTCGAAGTCAAATGTTGAATCCATACCTTTCCTTAAACGGTGTTCTTATATTTCTATGTGAATACTAATCCTTCTTGATCATCGAGATCGTCATGTTAATTCTTTTTCAACCGGCGTGCTTCTCTTTAAGTGGATCCGATCATTTCAACATCCGCAAGATCAATTCTAAGTTTTTCTCAACGGTGTTTGTTTCATCCGTCCCAAGTTGTCTTTGTTTTCCCGCCCTCCCACCCTTTTTCTTCAAGGACTCAGATTTCGTAATAAAGTATCCATTTATTCATGTGAAGTCTCTTCATTCTCTTCTTCCAATGTTCTTATCCAGTGATTTTCCATGAAGATGCCCAACAGTTTCAAGTTCATCATCCTTCATTGTTGTTTCTTCTCCGGTGGATCCAATTCAAGCTTTCGATATTCATCATATTCTTTTCCTCGTTTCTAATGCTTTCTCATGCCGATGCACCTCTTAATCATTCACTTCTCGCTAGTCATTTGTTCCGGAGTGCTGAAGATATCTCACAAGACTTGTGTTTCCATTCTCAATCCGTTCAAGATATTTCGAGGTTGTTATCTCATTCAAGCCATTTAATTCAACCGGTGCAACCTCTCTTTAATATCCTTCAACGATGTTTTCTTTTGAGTGGGCCCTAACCCACAGGTCTTTTTCCAGGATCTTACCTGACTCTTCTAATTTTCCTGGAACTATTCTCAAATTCATTTCAAAGCTTGACGTAAGAATGGGTTATCATCAGTCATATGTCTTTCTCCAAAATCTTTCAAATTCTTTTCATCGTTGGTTCAACCTTTCCAATTTTCATCCCGGAGTATCTCAACAATTCATGGTGGTTTCTCATCATTAGTCTCAACATTTGAAGACCGAAGAAGAGTTTCTCCTAAATCTTGGTCCATTCTCTTGAAGATTCATGGTTCTAGCCTCATGCTATCCTCATAATCGTTTTGATTGTGAGATTTATTTTCTTACCATCCGGAGCATTTCATGAGTTGTTTCCTCCGAAGGCCATCATGTGATAATTCTTCATTCTCAGCGTGTAGCTATAATTCTCCAAATCTTACCGGTGAATCGTTCGAATATCCTCTAATCAGTTCAAGATCTCTTCATTCTATTCTATCTAAATTCTCTCAAGCATCTTCATTTGTTTTCCCAATTCTTCCCGGCGATTCTTTCTCTTTGCTACGTTCATTTTCAATCCCACCGGTGGTTCCATCATTACCTTCACAAGTTTGCGCCATATCTCTTTTAATCCTTTCTATGAGAATAAGTAGTATGCCAAATCCATTGCTTGTCATCAATTTAATTTGATGAAGGTTAAGCATACAATAAATCTTATTCTTATTTCCTCGAGGTGATTCAATTCTTTTCTTTCGGAGTTGTTCATGATATCATTTATCGGTTCTAAGTTGTTCATCTTTTCTTCTCCGGAGTTTCAAGTTTTTCCGCATTATCTTGTCGCGAAGCTCCATCTAAATTATTGCAAGGCTACACCTTGTGTTTTCAACTTCTCCTAAGTTTATCATCCTTTTATTACCGGAGTTCTTCATGGAGGCTCTACATGATAGTTCGTCAAGGATTCTTTTCATTCTTCATTTGTTCTTCAAGATTTCTCTCGAAGTTATGATCCGTCAAGCCATACTCAAAATTAAACATGGTGTTCAACACATGTTTTGTTTTGAGGAGTTCAAGTATTCTTCTTTTGCATTCCGAAGTGCAATTCTTTCTACCTTATCTTTTGAGATGGTCTTATGTCATTCTTGACAATTTCACTTCGTGTTTCATGATTCGCAAGTCGTTAAGAATGAGATATTTAAATCCATCATTTCTCTTTGTTCAAGAGATATTTTCAACCATCAACCTCGTTGTTGGAGTTATCTTGTGTCATATTTCACCTAAAGCCTTCCCTAAGGAATGTAGCTATTTATGGTGCTTATAAATGACCCAAGTTCTTCATTTGTCCTCCCGGTGAAATAAGTTTCTCGTCTCCTTGTTGATATCAATCCAATTATTTGTTTCCGTTGGTGGCAGAAGCTCGCCTCATAATTTTGAGATGTTTCCATAAGCCCGCTACAAGCTTATTCTTACCGTTGTTGTTTTTCAAACAACTCCGTTCAATCCTACTTCGTAAGGATGCTCGTTCAAATTCAATTATGGTAGGAGATGTTGGTTTCATTCTTTGTTCTATTCATTCCAACAATCTAACTATCATGCTTTGTTTCCGGAGGCATTGTGATGTTGCTCTCTTCTACCAATTATCTTCTTTTGTCAAGATCATGTTATTTGCCTTGCTTATCCGTTTAGCCGGAGTGTTGTGTTCTCATTCAAGTTCTTTCATCTTATCAAGTCATGCGTCTCTTTTCAACCTGAGTGCTGTCTGAAATCCTTCTTACCCCTTGTGCCATTCCTTCAATAATTCCGGAGGCAGTGTGTTGTTGATTTCATCAATTATCCTCTCATCTTGTCAAGTTCATGTTCAATTCCTTCCATTTACAGTCGGAGTGCTGCCCAAATTATATCATTCTTCCTCTCTCATCTTGTTTTAACCGGGAGTGGTTTCGAATTCTATCTTGTCCATTAAACTCTTGATTCATGTCTTTGCAACCTTCAAGTTCTCGTAATACTCCTTGTTCCTCTTTTCGACCGGATTGTTTGCAATCTCGTTCATCTCTGTTGTACTCTTTCTTTTAAATTGTTTAACCTCTCAAGGTTCTTTGGTTTCACTTTCGTTCACAAAGAAGCAACTTACTTTACCTCTTATCTTCCTCTTCCTTTTCCCTCCGGTGCCATCCTAGATCTCGGGACGAGATCCTCTCGTAGTGGTGGAGTGTTGTAACACCCCGGATACAACTTTCCATATTCGTAACTCCAACTCTTGCCTTTTCCGGAGATGTGTTATTTTATTTCCTTCGTGGTTGGGTTTTTGTCTTTTGTTTTGCTTTGTGTTCATTGTCGTGCATTTCATCTCATGGCATCATGCGCATTGCATTTGCATGTTTTCATAAAGATTGCATTCATTCGTAGTTGGCGCGTCCCCCCCCCCTTGCCTTCGTAGACCGTTTCGAGTCCAACCGGGTTCTCGTTCCCCTTCTGTTGGACCGCCATATCTCTCTGCCAGTCATGGACCCCTCTCCTTCGACCCCTCTTCGCGTGCGTCCGAAATCTTCCCCGAACCCGAACCGGTCTGTCGTTACCGATGGATCCGGATCATCCCCAAACGTCTATAAAACATCTCCATTTTGTTTATTGGACTCCCTAACCTATTTATTCTCGATCGTTTGATTTCGATCGGAGGGACTAAATACCCCAAGCCTAGTCCACGGATGTATATATAAATATAAGGTCCAACCCTAATTTTTAGGAGAGCTGTCCCATCCCATCCTCCCGCCGCCACTCCTCTCCCTCGGGATCCAAATCCCCTCCCGATCCAAATCACCAACCGAA
Source organism: Aegilops bicornis (assembly GCA_021605145.1). Taxonomy (NCBI): domain Eukaryota; kingdom Viridiplantae; phylum Streptophyta; class Magnoliopsida; order Poales; family Poaceae; genus Aegilops; species Aegilops bicornis. Next base: position 111,061,941 of record CM038669.1, on the reverse strand, counting down.
GCCAACCACCTCCTCGTTTTGCATCCCCGACCAACCAAGCAGCCCAGCCCCTCGCGTGCCTCCTTCCTCAAGCACAAGCAGGAGCTCGACCTGCTGCCGGCGACCACCACCAGGCCGTTCGACCTTCCCCTTCTCTCCCGTCTCTTTTTCTTCTACTCCCTCTGCTCTAATCTCTCTCTCGCTCCCCTTCACAGGAGGCCGACTCCAACGCCATCGCGCGCGCTTGCCTCGAGTGCCGCTGCAAGCAGCAGCGGTTCTCCCTCGTCCCTGACCGCGACTGTCGCCTCGACCACCAGCTCGCTGGAGCAGAGCTCTTCCCTCGCCGCCCCTTCCCGTTCCCGAACGGATCCGGCTGCCCTCGCCCCGAGCTTCCCGAGCCCGCAGCCGAGCGTCTCCCGCTCCCTCCGCGCTCCAAATCGAGGAGAGCTCGACCCCGTCGCGCCTGCAGCCTCTCCCGCTCGAGGGCTCCCGAGCACACCTGCGAGTTCCGCGCCGATCCCCATCTTCCTCCTCGTCGCGCCGTTCTTCAGTCCCGCCGCCGCCCTGCCAAGTCCCTCGCCGGAGCATGCCGCCGCTAGCGCCCTCATCCACCAGGCCAGGGGCCCGAGCTCCTTCTCGCGCGTCTCCGGCGACTAGGCGCCATCTCCGCCCGTTTTCCCGTCCCCGGCGCCGTCTGCCATGCGTAAGCCGCCGTCGTGGCTCACCTTCTTTGTCGGCGAGGAGCCCTTCGCCTGCGTTGACCGCTTCCACTCCAGTAGCCTGGCCCAGCTCGAGTGCCCCACGCTAGGCCTCCCGGGCCAGATCGCGAGGCCCAGCGCGCCTCCTCAACCCCCCAATGGCCTCACCTCCGACCGGGCCTTGGCCCAGGGTGAGCAAGACCCCTCCCCCTCTCCTGTGCACTTTGGGCCACACAGATTCGGCCCGCATGTGTTTTTTTTTCCTGTCCTGAACGATTTAGCTATTATTCCTGAGATTGCAGATTCTGAAAAAGTCCTTGCACTTCATGCATTTAATAATTAATTAACCGTGCATCGGATTAAAATGTTTTATATAAGTAAAATGCTCAAAAATTGTGTAGATTAATAATATGCCACTTTCATCTATGTTAAAAATGTTTAAATTGATGTTTGCATTGTTTTGCTAATAGGCCATGTTAAAATGAATTATTTCATAACTAAATAACCGTAGCTCGGTTTTTAATAAACTTTATATGTATTTGGGGTGGAAAAATGCCTAGTTTAACATGGTGGACTTTATTTTCCTGTTTAACAACTCTAAAATTGTGTATAGGGCAGAACAGTACCGAATCTAAAATATTGCTCATGAGGATTTTCGAATTGTTGTTTCTTATTTCCGGCCTCATTTAAACTTGCCTAAGTAGTTAGTTTAATTATGCTTCACCCCTTGCCATGCTTAAAAACATTTAATATTGTTGTGTATCTAAACGAGATCAAACTAAATATGTCAATGTGGTGTTTTGTCAATATGCAACCCGTTGCATATTGAGCTCCACTTAATTTGTAGTATTGTTTGTTGCACTTTGCCATGCCATGCCTCATTAAACCGGACATGCATCATACTTGATTGTGGATCGTGCCATGTTTATGCTTGTGCATTTACCATGTTGTTTGTTTCTTTCCGGTGTTGCTTCTCGGTTCCGGTAATGTTGCGATTGTGAGGATTCGTTCGACTACTCCCATTCGTTCTTCTTCATGGACTCGTTCTTCTTCCTTGCGGGATTTCAGGCATGATGACCGTCACCTTGGATCTCACTACTATCATTGCTATGCTAGTTGCTTCGTTCTATCGCTATGCTGCGCTACCTATCACTTGCTGCTCAAGCCTCCCAAATTGCCATGAACCTCTAACCTGTTGCACCCTTCCTAGCAAACCGTTGATTGGCTATGTTACCGCTTTGCTCAGCCCCTCTTATAGCGTTGTTAGTTGCAGGTGAAGATGAAGTTTGTTCCTTGTTGGAACCTGGAGATGTTGTTCCTTGTTGGAACATGTTTACTTGTTGGGATATCACAACATATCTTATTTAAGTAATGCATCTATATACTTGGTAAAGGATGGAAGGCTCGGCCTTATGCCTGGTGTTTTGTTCCACTCTTGCCGCCTTAGTTTCCGTCATATCGGTATTATGTTCCCGGATTTTTGCGTCCCTAACGCGGTGGGGTGATTTATGGGACCCCTTGACAGTTAAGCTTTGAATAAGACTTTTCCAGAAGGCCCAACCTTGGTTTTACCATTTGCCTCACCACCACCTATACCCTTCCCTTGGGTCGGCCAACCCAAGGGTCATCTTTATTTAGCCCCGGGCGGTGCTTCTCTAAGTGCTTTGGTTCGAACGAAGCGCCTGCGGGGCCACCACGGGGAAACTCGAGGCTTGGTTTTACTCGTAGCCTATCTCATCCGGTGTTGCCCTGAGAACGAGATATGTGCAGCTCCTATCGGGATTGTCGGTGCATCGGGCGGTCTTGCTGGTCTTGTTTTATTGCTGTCGAAATGTCTTGTAGCCGGGATCCCGAGACTGATCGGGTCTTCCCTGGGAGAAGGAATATCCTTCGTTGATCGCGAGAGCTTATCATGGGCTAAGTTGGGACACCCCTGCAGGTTTGAACTTTCGAAAGCCGTGCCATGTTATGTGGCGAGATGGGAATTTGTTAATGTCCGGTTGTAGAAAACCCGAAGTTGATCTTAATTAAAATACACCAAGCGTATGCGTAATCGTGAGTGTCTCTTTTCGGGGTTGATCGAGAGGAGAACACGGTTTACGGGTTATGTCCGGCGTAAGTAGGGGTTCGAGGTCACTTCTTGATCATTATTAGTTGACGACCGTTCCTTTGTTTCTCTTCTCGCTCTCATTTGCGTATGTTAGCCACCATACTTGCTTAGTCAGCTGCAACCTCACCACTTTATCCCTTCCTTTCCCATTGAGCTTTGCTAGTCTTGATACCCATGGTAATGGGATTGCTGAGTCCTCGTGGCTCACAGATTACTACACCACCAGTTGCAGGTACAGGTTATGCGATGATCATGACGCGAGAGCGATGCTTGCTTGCGTTGAGCTCTTCTTCTGCTTCTTCGATCAGGGGATATGTTCCAGGTCGGCAGCCTGGGCTAGCAGGGTGGATATTGTTTGAGTTTCTGTTTATGTTTCATCCGTAGTCGGATGTTGATCTTGTATATGATGTGATGTTGTATTCGTGTGGCATTGTATGCCTTATGTATGTATCCCTATGTATTATGTAATGTTGATGTAATGATATCCACCTTGCAAAAGCGTCTTCAAGATGCGCTTCTATCCTTGGTGGGACCATCGAGTTCCTTTAGGATAGGGTCGCATCTTGGGCGTGACACCTTTGACCTCCATCTGCCGTCCACCTCTCTCCCAAGGTCTCCATTAATGGCGTGGCTATGTCTCACTCGACTGAGATTTAAGAGAGAAAAAAGAAAATCTGAAAGCACGGATCTTGATGTAAGATCCGACGGACCTATATAGCATCTACTTTGACTTATAGCAAGACTGATGAATATATAAGGACGATTAATTTTGTTTTGATGAAAGAAGGGCTTGCCCCTTCCAATTTTCATTACTGAAAACCACCACAATTCACAAGAAGTTCAGCACAACTCCAGCCTAACACGAAGGACTAAAAGCTACCAGATTGAAATTGCAACATCCCAAGAGGCCAACAAAGGCCAAACATCCGCGCTAGAACCCAACATTTCACAACCGACGACACAATCCACATCCTAAACCTATTATTACATCAAAAGAAACCAGGAAACTGAAGGAAGCCCAGCAGCAACTAGAAGAACAAAGAACGCCGTGGTCACCACAGCAAGAGTTTTCTTCATTCTAGCCTCGCAACATTGATCTTCCACAGAAAGATAAGGACGACTAATTGTCTTACATAATTAGAAACATAATTAAAAAAGCCACATGCGGCTACGCCCGAAATACACAAGGGCAAAAGAAGAAGGAAGACAAGGATCTGACTTGCTGATCTCTACTTTCTTGATGCGTTGCTGCAGGCCGCGGGAACTAGTCTCCGCGGCGAGCGGCGATGAGCTCTTTCGTGTCCTCAAGACACTGATTGAGAACATCCACGGATTCCTCCAACAGCCTTTGGCGCTCGTTGCGGAGCATGTCATTCTCGTCCATAAGTTTCTTGACGATGACGCCGGTCCTCTTCAACAAGGCACTGGTCTCCTCCTGCTGGTCTGCACTTCAGATAATCTTCTCCCTCAGCAGGTCGCGCTCGGCCCAAAGCCTCTCATTGCCCTCCCTTAGTTGCCGGATGACGCCGGTAGCCTGATCGAACGAGGCTTTCATGTCATCCTGCAACCTCGCCCAGCCGGAGATCTGATCCATCTGGCTATGGACGATCGCATGCATGCGCCTTTATACGATCGTCGCCGCCATAAGAAATTTTACCAGGGCCGCGGCCAAGTGAACATCTCTGCTGCATTACCGTGGCACCGCGGACATCTCTGCTGTTTCTGCGGTAGCGGCGGACCAATCTGCTGCATCGGCGGCGGCCGGGACCTCCGTCTTTGCTTCAGGTAGCGGTGGGACCTTCTGTCTTTGCTACTTCGCATGCGGCGGGACATGTCTGCTACTCTCGCAGCGAGGCGGGACATCTCTCGTGCTTCCGCTTCCATGCTCGCCTCTCCCTGGTGGCAATCTCTCGACCAGAACTCACGCTGGCCATGGCAGACGCAAGGGAAGGATGCTGAATGACTTGTTTGTTTTTGTGGATGAGGAGTTGAGGAGGAATGTGCAGTCATCTTGGCATACTAGTATTTATAACCGAGTACTAATACACTCCTAAGTGGGAAACCGTTTAGGTTGTGATCGGTGTGAACAGGTTTGCAATTCAATATAGCGTGGTACTAATACGCTCCTAAGTGGGAAACCGTTTAGGTTGTGATCAGTGTGAACAGGTTTGCAATTCAATATAGCGTGGAGTAATTTGGAATGTGACGAGACGCAAGCTCAAAATTTATTGACGGTTCTAGTTTCATAGTGCGGCACTATTCCCAGATGGAGTACTTCTTTTTCTACTCCCTTCTTTCCGGTTTTATAGGGCTTATCTCAAATTTTTAGATTTTCCATTTTATAAGGCTCAATTTGGTTGTTCCCCAACACATGTTCAGATTCCAAGGTGCATTAAATCATTGCATGCAAGTATTAAGAGAAAATTGACCAATGCATGTACTTTATGCATGCATGCATTGCAATTAATGCATTGATAAACATAATTTTTGAGAAAAAACTACAGCATTGATTAGGTGCTTTTGCAAACTACAAAAAATATTCCACCACTCACCATCTTGGTTGGTGAGATTTTTGAATTAAGCCCTATAAACCGGAAAGGAGGGAGTACTGCTGTGTACGTGCAATAACTGGCACCGTCGTATACATATCTTACGGTTAATGGGGGCGTTCGACAGGAATAGCCGCGTGGCGAGCTCTAGGCTAGTCTTTTTTTCAGACGCATTAAACCTATCTCTCGGGACTTCTCGCACGCACCACACATGCCACCCACAAAAACTTGTACTCTGAGTTTAGTAGTACATTATACAGGAAGAGAAGAGGTGCACACACGCACTCGTCCTCTCACACACGCATCTGTTTTTTCTCGAAAAGGAGGATGATGACCCCCAGCCTCTGCATCTGGGAGTCACACACGCATCTGTAGCTACGAATTGTAGTGTTCTCAACCATCCGATTGGCTCTATCATGGATGTACCTATATACTAAAACATGTCTAGATACATCTATATTTTGACAAATGGAAGACATGTATTGTGGAACGGAGGGAGTGCTTGTCATCAAAATGGATAAAAAGGGACGTATCTAGAACTAAAATACGTCTACATACATCTCCTTTTATCCATTTTGATGACAAGCAGTACTTCTTACCCAAAGGAACTTTATATCCAACAGACAAAAATATCCGTTCGACTGTTGGAAATTATTGATCTGATGTCGAAGTAATTGCCGCATCGCCACCAAAACCCACCATTTCTTAAGCTAAAGTAGACCAAGGTAATCCCTATATTAGCATATTACTAAGATAAACAGAAGGCACTATAGAAACATTTAGGACGTGAGCTTGTCAATCTGAATGTGGAGGGACACAAGCTTAGCCCCGGCCAGCAGCTTAGGCGGAACTGTCAAGAAGGTCAGCTCCTGCATGTCGACGTCACCGGGATCCTTGCTGCTTGTCACCTCCATTTCCACCTTGACGGCGTCGGTCGTGCCTTTGGGCTCCCCCGGTGGGCCGTTCGCCCACAGCTTGGCCACGTAGTGCGGCAGTGGGGACGCCCCCGCTCTGATGCAGAATACCGACACGGCGATAGGCGCACCGATGTCGAGCACGCCGCCGACCAAGAAAAACGCGCGCCGGTGCTCCTCCATGAACAACAAGAGTCGTGGCTCCGACAGTGGCACTTGCAGCTGGAGCACCTTGCCGTACTGGATCCTGTGCACGGGCATGGGATGCGCGGTGCTGATGTGGTGGTAGAGCGCCGGCGGCGGGCCTTCGTAGCCACAGACGGGCACGGGGCATTTGCAGGGCGTGAGCGGACACACGCTCTGGTGATCGGCGAGCTTGTGGTAAGTGACGTAGAGCCCACAGCCTTCGTGCGGGCACTCCACCCTCACCGACGAAAGGACGGAGTCCACCGCCGTGTTCCGCACATCGAAGCCACCGCCGCGCTCGCACTTCTGGCATTGCCGCTGGTTCCCGTGGCGCTCGACGCGGCAGTCCGCGCAGGCCAGGTGCCCTCCCTTGCACTGCAGAAATCAATCGAACAACACATCAATCAAGAAACCTGCACCTTGCTCAATCATCCGAACGGACGAGGTGTATTCGAACCTCATACACTGGAGGCGTCAAGGGGCGGAGGAACAAGGGGCAGTGGAGCACGGTGAGGTCCACCGAGACCTTAGAGAGCTCCATCATCGGGTCCTGTTCGGTCTGCATGATCTCGCCCTCCTCGTGCACAACCATATCTCGACTTGGGCCGGGGTATTACAAAGCTTTATCGTCACATATTTTATACTACTTCAAGGTGCATTAAATCAACACATGCAAGTATCAAAAGGAGAGTCACGGCATGCATGCACGCGTTGTAATTAATGCATCGGTAAACGCAAATTATTGAAATATATCGAGTGCAGTGCTTTGATCTGTCGCCTCAACTCGTACATCAACGAGAAGTTTGATTCTCCTCTCCCTCGCGGACTTAACTGCACCTGCCTTTGGCTGTATGACAGGTTGGCCACACACCTGTCGAGCCCACACATCATACACGCAAAGCGCGTGAGCGTCCCTCCCTCGCCCATGAGCGTGGTGGCTGGCAAGACTAGGAGAAGCTTTCGCTACACGCTCTCCCTCCCGCACGCGGTGGACATGCAGCAGTTCAATCGATGTTAGATGGCCAGAAGCATACTGTAGTACTCCTCCAGTGCTGTAGTACTCCATCATTGTTCGACTTCCCGAAGAGGCGAAGAGCCAAGCGCAGCCCGGACGCTCATGTGGCAGTTTCATGTGTAGAGTAGTCTAGGATAACGTGTACCGTGCCTGTAAGCTTAAAATCGTTGGGGTCGGCTCCATGCTATGTGGCCGTCTTGAAGTTAAAAAAAAATTAAAATAGTCTTCTGGCCCTACCTGACACCCTGGTGATTGTAGTTTGCACGCTCATCTGGTCAAGACAGGAATATATATTTTAATTTGTTTTTTTTTGAAAAGGGGGGACTCCCCGGCCTCTGCATCAGAATGATGCATACGACCACATATATTTTAATTTGTGGTGGGTAAATGTTAGAGGTTGCAGCAAATATATTGTACACTGTGGGTCTTTTCACCAAGTTTAGAGGCAAGCATGTAGGGCGGTGCTATGATGTGTCGCGTCAACTCATACAACGAGGAGAAGCTTGATTTTACTACACGCCTTCTCCCTCACCCATGCTGTGATTTGCTCATAAACGAGGATAGGCTTTTGCTTAGTAGTACTTCTACAACAAGCTATCCGTCCTGCTCACGGTGGACGGACATGCAGCAGTGGATTCGACACTGTATAAGCAGTAGTAGTAACATCATTGTTCGTCTTCTCGAAGAGGCGAAGAGCCAAGCGCAAATCGAATGTTGCAGTTGTGAACATTGGAGCACGCATATAGCCAGGCTCTTGCATGAGACAAAATTGCTATGTGAGCCCACTATTGTACTAGTACGTACAACTACTACTTGCTAGTATAGCCCTATAAACCAGAAAGGAGTATTTGCCCTTCTAGAGATTTCAACAAGTGACTAGACTACACCGAGACGGAGTACATATGGAGCAAAATGAGTGAATCTGCACCGTAAATAAATATGTACTAGTTCTATCGTTTTCCTCTTCGAGGTGCACAATATTGAGTATACTGACTAGTCTCTTTTTGACACGCATTTATGTTTTTTTTACACAGTACATACGCAAGCGCTCATATACACGCGCATACACTCACCCCTATGAACGCACACACGCACGGCACTATCATCTTGAAATTTACGAAGTCACCATAGGCACCTTGTCATCGATGGGTCCATAGGTGCTTGAATGCCAAGGAGGGAGAGGGTAGCGGTTCCCGAGACGTTGAACGGTCAATGATGCATCCTCAATTACATGCAGAGGGAATTAATTGGAGAAGCAGAATAGAGCCAGCACGATGTGAATGCAATAGAGTTTGGACTCTCATATAATAAAGGCGCCCCACCACTCCAATCCATCTACTCCCAAGTCTCTGCGCAACACTGCTCACTCCAATCCAAGACCAAGTGACCAGAAGCCACAGGCACCTATGGAGGCGATGGACGTGAGCGGCAGTCGGCTGTGCCAAATCATCATAGGCGCCGGACTGCGGCCCCGCACCATTCAATGTTTCCAGACGGTGCTGTCGACCGCATGCATCGTAGCCCTCGCCGACGCCGGCTTCGCCTCTCGCATGGATGACATGATGGTCAACTCCATCCGCAAGTTAACCGCCGTCAAGAAGCGTGCGGACGACCTTGCCGTACTGCTCCAGCCCGCGCGCCCAGGCTCCTCATTGCCTGCCACCCTCATCGGCCTCCATGGTGATGAACTCTTTCAAGCCCTGGTGGCCTCAAGAAAGGGAGGTCGCGACGAAGAATGTGCACCTCGAGGCGGCGCTTTCGCCCGCGCAGCTCTCGCCATACAGAAACCCGTCGACCTGCACATCCACGTCTCACGAGGAAATCGTCTACATAGGCCACTACAAGGCAAGCAAGGACAGAAGACGTTGGCCTTCTTCCGGTATTTGGAATCTTTGGACGCCATTGTTCAGAAGCACGTCGACCTGGCCACGAAAGCCGCTGCTACTTAGGCGCCGTTCGGTGGGCCGGCTCCCTGAGTCAAGGTGGTGGACGTCGTTGATGGATGCATCTCTTCTTCTTGCCTCCTGTAACCAGCACTGCATGGCCTCGTGGCCTTAATGTTTTATTAGTATAGTACTCCCTCCGTTCCCAAATATAAGTCTTTCTAAAGATTCCAGCAAGTGACTACTACATACGGAGCAAAATGAGTGAATCTACACTCTAAACTATGTCTACATACATCTGTATGCTGTATTCCATTTGAAATAGTATCTAAAAAGGCTTATATTTATGAATGGAGGGAGTATATGGCATTTTTATTCCATTAAATAACGTTTTCAACTTTGTGAGGTGGGGCATGCAATTGAGCAAACCCACCCGCCCACCGGCGTTGGCCGAGTTTAGAATTAGAAGAGAGAAACGAGGGAGGAGAGCTAGTCAGAGTACCTGCAGACGCTGTTGTCAGATGGGACTCGTGTTTATAGAATAGGGGTACTGAGCACTCGTGCCTCTTTTTTTTGAGGGAAAAATTAGTCGTATGTCTAGTACCACTAGTTGGGTGCGTGCGACCTATAGCCGTCATCACTTTAGGTCTCCTTTTCGAACCGTGGCTACACTTCACAGTACATATTATTTCACGCATTTATCCTCCTATAAGTACTCCTAGGCTATTTCCACGTGCTCCCATTCGCCGACATGTGGGACATAGAGCATCTGGGTCGTAGTGCATGCATGACTCGGAGCATATGCCGGGGTACTATACATTTCAGACCTCACGAATTACATGCAAACCCCCCGCAGAAGAATAAATAAATGAATGAATTACTACATGAAACCGGATTATTTTCATGGAAACCGGAGCATGTTTATTAAATTTTGGACATAACACGTTTGTAAAAATTGGCCGGACCGAAACCAGTCTAAGGGCCTCTTTGATTTTTCCCGCAAAAAAGGGCCTCTTTGATTCGCAGGATACTGAAAACACAGGAATGGGGAAAGTATGATGGCGATGAACCGAGACGAGGAGAACTCTAACTCGCTTAGAGGTTAGAGTTAGATTCTAACCCTGAACTAACTCTAAACCAAAGAGGTGTATGGATGGCAGGGTTAGATTGACAATAAATGCTTTATCTCAATCATTTGACTACTTTAGACCCTATTTCCTGCCGGATTTGGAGGGTGCTTGGATACGTTTTAGTTTCATGACTACTAAAACTTGCTAGCCTCACCCATGTTTGGATCCAAATACTAAAGAGACTAAAATCAAGTTAATGAGCATTTATTATCCTCCAAACACTCCAATCCAAAACTCGCCTGTGTTAAAGGAGAGGAGTTAAATGAGGAGAGAGAGAGAGGACTAATCCACATTTTAGTAGGGGTACCCCCGACTAAATTTTTTTAGTCTCAAGACTAGTTTTAGCCCCTCTTTAGTCAGGAGTGCTTGGAACTTTAGCCTCTTAAAGAGACTATTTTTAGTCAGACTAAAATAAGTCCCTTGGATCCAAGCACCCTCTTGGTGTGGCCGGCTCTTCTGTGGCCTCCTCCCGCTCACAATTGACATAAACGAACCATCTATACAAATCAAGCATGTAAAACATGATAATTTTTTACTTTGTCCATACAAATGAGATATCCCACTTAAACATACAAGTCGTCAATCAAGCTTCACAAAATAAAAAAGACACTTCATGAAACAAATAATGAGCTAACTTATCACGGAAGTCATTCACGATAGGGAGGGAGCCCGGAGCCCCTCACACACTGAGGGAGGAGCTCGCCATCGTCGCTCTGGAGGAAGGCTCTGTAGAGCCCAAGCCCCGAACCCCTCCAACGCCGCCCTTGCGAAGTTGAGGTCTACACCGGCATGGGTAGCAGGGGCCGCTGTCACCGATCGGGAACTTAATCTTTGGGCCTCTATAAATAATGCAAGACTGTAACTAAAATACCTAGAAAGGTGAACTGAATCTTTGGGCCTCTAGAAATAATGCAAGCCTGAAACTGAAATACCTAGAAAGGTGAACTGAATCTTTGGGCCTCTAGAAATAATGCAAGCCTGAAAGTGAAATACCTAGAAAGGTGAACTGAATCTTTGGGCCTCTAGAAATAATGCAAGCCTGAAACTGAAATACCTAGAAAGGTGAACTGAATCTTTGGGCCTCTAGAAATAATGCAAGCCTGAAATTGAAATACCTAGAAAGGTGAACTGAATCTTTGTGCCTCTAGAAATAATGCAAGCCTGAAATTGAAATACCTAGAAAGGTGACCTGAATCTTTGGGCCTCTAGAAAGATTTATTACCTCCTCAAGCAGCATCAAACAATTCCATGCGTGCACCACAAATCTATACCAAGTTTGATCAGGATCTACTTTTCCAAATCAGAATTAGCGTTAGAGCAAGCAAGATCAATGATATGGCCGTGAGACAGAGAAGGAACGAACAAACTCACCCCTCTCGCGATCTCCTTGGTAGATGTGCCGCCAGCCATCGATTGAGGAGAAAAAGCAGTGGTGAAGGGGCATCAGGCGACCTTCAAGGCCGGAGGAGAGAGGCGGCCGGAGTAGGCGGCGGAGGCCGGAAGGAGAGGGCGGCCGAGGAGAGAGAGAGGCGAGCGGCCCTATGGGGAACAGAGAGGAGTCGTGCGAGGGGGAGCGATCCAGTGCGGCGGGGAGATTTTTTTAGTTCTCTTTTAGTGGGCCCGAGGATAACTAACCCAATTAGAACCTCTCCAATGGGCTAGTTTTTTTAGCTGGGTTAGAGCAAACTAGCTCAAACTAACCCCTCTTGTTTCGATAATTTGAGGCTATTTCCTAAACTAGTTCTAACTCAGGGATCCAAACAAAGAGGAGCGTTACTGTACATGCTATAGTGTGGACCGTAGCACATTGTTTTTTATGGCCATATCACCACATTGTTTTCTACTGCTGGTTCACTAGGCTACCGTGGTTCGCACTGCTGGTTCACTGGGCTACCGTGGTTCGCACTCCTCCGACCTGAGTAGTACTCCCTCCGTTCCTAAATATATGTCTTCGTAGATATTTCACTGGGGACCACATACAGATGTATATAGATGCATTTTATGTGTAGATTCACTCATTTTTCTCTGTATGTGGTCCATAGTGAAATCTCTCCAAAGACTTATATTTAGGAACGGAGGGAGTAGTATAGTACTAGTATATACCGCATCATTCTTTGCTCCTTCTTACTACTTGACATGTGGGAGAGCCAAGATCCGGGTCGACGTGTCATGCACCATATTAGAGCTGGAACGGAAGGGGGCATCACCCCGGTCGGGCGCCAGAATTCATGACTATAGTGAGTGGTCATATCACAAGTCTTTCCAGCGATGTAGCAGCCCTCAAATCACACAGCCCCACTCGCTCACCCTCCTCGCCTCTCTGTCAAACCGCCTGCCGAAAACTATCACACGTACTACCCAGAAAAGCCCCGCCTCAAGTTTTAACTACACGAAAATAGTTCGAGCTTGTTCGTTCTATATAAATACAGTACTTACTGTATGTTTATTCACCCGTGGGGTTGTTCAATGAATGGAGGGGTGGGGAGCACAAGTGAACAATACTGTAGTACTACTAGTAGTGAGTAGGAGTCTTACAGTAGTCACCTTAAATAGAGAGTTTCTTTTCTTTAATGCCACGTACACAAATTGAAACGCTTGTTGTGGAGAGAAAAAAAATATAATCACTCCACTATATATGGACGCAGGGGCCTGAGCACTTGCTTTACTAGGGTTGCTCTCTTCATTCTCTCATCCTCTCCAGATATAAACAAGATAGCGGTAGCGACATTTTCTCTCTGCTCACCGCTGGTCACAGATCCGGCCGGATCCCTTCGGCCGGTGTGTGTAGAGGACTAAAAGGTGCATCGTTCACACGGTCATCGCCGCCGAGGGAGGAAACCCACAGCTGCTAGAGGGGCCCGATCCTCTGCCCGTGCCGTTCTCTCCTACATAGCGCCGGCTCGGGAGGTCCTCCGACCCTTTTTCCTCCCTGCCGTATTGTCCGCAGATCCGACCTGCCGCCGCCGACATCCCGGCGACCCTCAGGTATAAGTTCTTCGAAAGCGGCCTTGCTCTACTGCCCCAGCTCCCCATGTGTCTGCGTGTGCATCTTTTTCTACTCCCATCAGCTCTTCAAAAGCCACCTAAATTTTTAGTATTATTAGAGGTAAAGCTACTTCATGCATTCGAATCTAGGGCTTTGTTCAAACAACGAAGAAAGGGGGGAAAGTAGTAGCATGAATCTAGGACTTGATTCAAAGAGGAAATAATATGGTGAAAGTAGTAGAGACCGGATACCCAACCGTCTCTTGGTTGAAAAAGGAAATAATGGGAAAACGCAATACAAACTGGATAAGGAACAGATCTATTATTGGTTGAAAAAAGGATAGAAAGTGGCGGTTGGTGGACAAGACAACAGAGTATGTCCAGGATTAGATTTGCTGCCATCACATAGTAAAAGGTCTCTAGGATTAGATTTGCTGCCCTCACATAGTAAAAGGTCTCGAGATTAGATTTGCTGCCCTCACATAGTAAAAGGTCTCGAGGATTAGATTTGCTACCCTCACATAGTAAAAGGTCTCCAGGTTTAGATTTGCTGCCCTCACATAGTACAAGGTCTCCAGGATTAGGTTTGCTGCCCTCACATAGCATGAACAAACTCGGCATCACCACTTTATGCCTCCTTGTAGGTACATTGTGCTGATGGTCCACTGTCACATGTCCTTATACCAACCTTTTCTTTGTTGTTAATGTAAGGCGCATGTAAAATGAAGCGATCACTGCTGTTACCTTAGGGACATGTCTAACCAAGTGTTATTGTTAATCAAATGCCTCCGGTGATAAGATGCAATTAAACTATGTTACAAATGGCACTCCTGCTGTTTTCCCAAAGATGATAAGTAAGTTGATCCTTCTGACTGCTGAGTGTCCTGGTGTCCCCACGGTCCCATGCCCTTAAACCAACTCTTTAGCTGCTTTGTTGATTTCACGTATGCAGTAAACAAGCAATGCCACCATTAAAGTAATCCCATATTTGAGGAATCTCATTGTTGATCGTAATGCTTCTCGTAACATGAAGCATTGCGACGTTTAAAATTTCTCTTGTCCTTGCGTGATTTCCATGAACATAATTAAGATGCTTCTTTTCATTTTGTATATGTTTCAGTATATTCTTATTGACCAAAGAATCGTTTACTTTCTATCTTTTTTGTGCAGATAGGGATATCCATTTCACCTTGTTGCTATTGTGACCTTTTGGTGAACTGCACAAAACACTTTTTTTGGAATGAGTGTCTTGTGCAGTTCAACTACAATGTCATGTGGGCAACATCTCTCAATTTTGGTGGAACCGCACAAAATGGTGATTGGAGTTTCCAAAATCTCCGTCAAGTTCTGCTGGTAATCTCGTGCAACATTTTATTAGCCTTTTCAAGATGGAGCCATCACTGTCACCACAATGGCACTTTATTTTAGTGGAACTGCACAAAAGGATAAGAAAATTATAGTTGCACCTTACATGAGCCGGACAACCAACCTTAATGTTCCTCAATTTTAGTGCAACTACTAAAGACGAACCTGCTAGCTCACAAGGGCAAGTACTTCTTGCTAGCTGAATGATGCAATCTTTGCTTCATTTCAGGTGAACTGCAGAAAAAGACGCATGAATTGAATCATGGAACTCCAGGCAGACCTCATCCAAGTAGAGCTGGAGGTTGAGTTCAAGGAGGCCGCTATTAAAGCAAAATCATGCTCTCCTGTCTCCTTGTTTGTGCTGTGCAAACAGGAATACTCAACTATAGATGTTGTGACGGTCAAGAGCATTCACCAAGTTCTTCGATTGTATGACATGGCTAGCCAAGATGGATTTAATCCCGATATTCACTTTATCAAAAGGCTCTAATGGGTTGGTTCTGAATCTTGCAAGCTAGGAATCAGTGAGATGTGTAGGCATCTTTGTTGTACTTATTATTTGAATCTTATGTGTTGGTTCTGAATCTTGCAAGCTGGGAATCAATGAGATGTGTAGACATCTTTGTTGTACTTATTATTTGGATCTTGTTTGTTGGTTCTGAATCTTGCAAGCTGGGAATCAATGAGATGTGTAGGCATATTTGTTGTACTTATTATTTGGATCTTATTTGTTGGTTCTGAATCTTGCAAGCTGGGAAACACGGCATGATGATGCAGATGACAACAACCATAACAAACAGTTCAAACTTGGTAGTATTATCTTTGTGAAAGTGCGACAAATGTGCTGATCATGTGCGTCCTGAGAATAATAGTTCTAATTGTTGTGCATGTTGATCATGTGGCACTGATAGAACGAGCGAATGCATTGCTTGTTTTAAGTATAAATTTCTATTAAAGCTAATTAAATTTAAGTAAAGTGACCACTAACTCCTATTTACCAATACAGATCCGCTCGTGAACCGACGTGTGGCCGAGCGTGCATCTTCTGTCGGGCGTGCAGCGGACGAGGGAGGGGTAGTAACTGTTGTCTCCTGTACACACTCAGCTTACTGTTGAATCCAGTTCCCCAAGAGATGAAAAACAAACCATCGCCGCCGCCTACACACTCATTCACTCGAAGAGACTCCAATGGCGATCCGAGGTGAGCTCTTTGGATATGGACTTGACAAGGAGTTCCCCTTTCAGTTCGCCGTTCAGTCCTATGGCTGCACCAAGTTGAATGTGATGTACACCAATGATACGGACTCGGTGAAGCTCTGCCGCCTCAGTCCTATGGCTGCACCAGATTCGGAGCATTCGCCCGTTTCATCGGCAGCGCCTTGCACCTTCGCTATGGTGGAGAGAAGGAAGAACGCGACGATTCGCCATCTGGTGCAACAAGCTTGTCGACATCCGTAAGCAATACAAGATCATCAAGAACGAGCAGGAGAAGGACTCCGTGGTTGACCTCGCCGAGACCATCATCGACCCACGATACGCCAACATGAAAGAAGACGACCGAACACGTGGGAGGTACCTCTGAATCTAGCCTACATAACCTACGCGGCCAAGGACGCATACGCATGCTATGACATGTACAGGCAGATCTTGGACATGAGGGCGTGTCTGCTTCCCGTAACCGACGAGTACACGGACAGCCGCGACGTCATGATCAAGCATGCCAGGAAGGTCTAGATGTTGTACTTTATCTGTTTATAAGCACCTTTATCATCTGAGTGTTTCATGCATTGGCCTATGTGTCGTCATTATCTGTTTTGTCCGAAATATTTCTTTTAAGAACCCATTAACGTGATTGCTTTTTTTAGTGGCTATTTGCTTATGTATGTAAACTAGTTCACTTGTCCGTAAAAAAAAACTAGTTCACTTTCGGCTGCCGTGCTTTGAATCTCCTTCCTCCCAACATATTCCCTCCTCGGGTGGACCCAAAGAGGTCTCTGAATTTTCTCCCACTTTCTTTTTCGATGTAAACTGAGTTTTCTCCCGATTTTCCCCTAGAACCAACTCAACTGTCCCACGTCTAGCCTAAAAAATAATAATACCCCACGTACTATTAACTCATCAAATTAAAATGATATTTTATTTCGTAAGTTGAAAGTTCTTACAAAATAATAATAATAATTGTTTATATATAACTTGGCAAGTTAACTCCTAGTGATTGCGTACATAAGCTTGCAAAGATTTTACTGACGTGCAATCATGTGTTTATGTGTTTATAACATTTCTCCATCTAGCCCAACATGATATTTTCACCCAGCCCAGCAAGTCCGTGGATTTCGAGAAAAATGCAAATGGGATTTAAACGGGCTGCATAGATGCTACATCATTGTTTCACCCAGCCCACCAAATGGACTAAAAAACAAATGGATTGGCTGACATGTGGGCCAGTAGGTCGAAGTTTAAGAAAGCGTTGATTTACATCCAACGACCGACATTCTTCTTCAATCTCTCGTCTTCTTCCCCAGCGCCACGGAACCGCTTCGCTCTAGCCTTCGGCGCCCAGCGTTGTTTTGCGCTCCTCAGCGAAACGCTACCCCGCTGACGGCCAGGCCATCCCTCCACTCCGCACCTCCTGTTATTCTCTGCCGAGTGTAGGCCCACCCCGCACCCGAACCAGTCAAGTTTCCCACTCCTCTCCGTCTGCGACTCCACTGCCGCGTCTTCCCCATCTCTGGGTCGTTCCAGTCTAGGGCCTCGCCGTTGTCCATCGCCTCGGTGCGCTCGGCGCGGCGTGGTCAACATACGAGAGTCATCGGAAGATGACTGTACGTGGAGAGCCTTACGGCTGGGACCCACGAGGTCCACGGTCGCACGCAAGGAAAGTTCCTCCTTATTACACACTGTACGTGGGAAGGGCTTCCGTATTTCGCGAAAAAACGTTCCCCCCGCTAATAGGTCGGACCCACCGGCTATATCTTCGCACGCAAGGAAGTGCCTCCTTATTACGCACCAAAAAATGAATACCCCCTGCTAGCTAGGACCCACCATAGTGGGTGGCTGACTTGTGGGCCTACTAAGTTGACGAGGACGGAGGGCTTTGTCAACTTAGTCAATATGAACGATTCTAGCTCTAGTGACCGTACGATGTCCATCCAACGGCCGTACTGCTTCTTCAACCTCTGGTCTTCTTGCTCCAGCCACCCAAAGCAGCGCCGGTCGTGCCGCGTGCTCCTGCCTCTCGTGGCCAGCTGTGATGCCGCGGAGGCCTCACTGCCCCCTACTACTCCCACCACTAGCCTAGGGTATCCCTCTACTCACCCACACCCCCTGTTATTCTGCGGCGACGGCAGCCTCACGCCGCAGCCGAACCAGTGAACCCTCGTACTCCTCTCCGCGTGGGCATCCACTGCCATGTCTTCCCCGGCTCCGTGTCATCCCCTTCCTAGGCCTTGCCATCGTCCACCGCCTTGGTGCTCTCGGCGCGGCGTGGTCAATGTGGTCAACGACCGACTTCCATCAGAAGAGTACTATACGTGGAGAGGCTAACAGCTGGGTCCACGGCCGCATCCCAATTTTTTTGTGATTTTCCAAGTAAGCCGCTTTGTCAGGCCTGTTGGGCTGCAAATCTTTCAAGACGAGGAGAGCTTCATTCGGCTGACCGAGAAAATGGCCTATCAGTAATGAGAAATGGGCTGTACATTTTTAAAACACATCAAACCGACAATTAGTTTCAAATATCTTTTTTCATTTCGAGATTTTAAATTACATTAATTTTTATGCGTGGAGAATTTGTTGGATTTTATATTGATATACATTTATTTTTAAAATCAGTTTGAATGTGAGTCGAAATTTCGGGATTGAAAACAGTTCGGACCGCACCAAAATATGCAAAATTTCGTATAATTTTTTAACCGTGGCCACAATATGGGCTCTAATGCTAACAAAAAGAATATGGGCTCCAAAAAAAACCTTAAGAATTAGAAAATGGGCTGTAAATTATTAGAAATAATGGCAGATGGGTTGTGTGCTGTTTTCCATAGATTTGAGGCTTTCCTAAAAAAAGGTTGACGCACAAGTAGTGACTGTTGGATATCCATCGAATGGCCGTCGTGCTTCTTCAATCTCTGCTCTTCCTGCTCCAGCCTCTCAAACAAGTGCCGGCGGGACTGCCTGCTCCCTCCTCCCATGGCCATTGTCTTTGCCTTGTGAGCCTCACCGCCCCCATACTCCCATCGCTGGCCTAGCCATCTCTCTACTCACCCACACCTGCTGTTATTCTCCCATGACGCAGACGAACCAAGAAACCTCGCATAATCGTACCCTCCTCCGCATGGGAAACAACTGCCGAGTCTTCCCTGCCTCCGTGTCGTTCCCTTCCTAGGCCTCGCCGTCGTCCACAACCCTGGTGCTCTCGGCCCGTCCTGGTCAACATGGTCAACGACCGACATGCATCTGAAGTGGACTGTACGTGGAGAGGCCGACAGCTGGGTCCACGGCCGCACGCAAGGAAATGCCTCCTTATTATGCGCAAAATAATGATTCCTCCACCTGACATCAGGGACCCACCGAAAGGGCCTCTGTATTTCGCAAAAAAAAACATTACCGCCGCTGACCCACCAGCTATATCTTCGCACGCAAGAAAGTGCCTCCTTATTACGCACAAAAAAAATGAATACTCCCCCTGTTAGCTGGGACCCAGTATAGTGGCAGGCTGACTTGTGGGCCTACTAAGTTGATGGGGACGGAGGGCTTTGTCAACTTAGTCAATATGCACGATTCTAGCTCCAAAGGATCAGACGATGTCCATCCAACGGCCGTAGTGCTTCTTCAACCTCTGGTCTTCTTGCTCCAGCCGCCCAAACCAGCGCAGGTCGTGCCTCGTGCTCCTGCCTCCCGTGGCCGGCTGCGATGCGGTGGAGGCCTCACCACCCCCTACTACTCCACTCCCACCGCTGGCCAGGCCATCCCTCTACTCACCCACACCCCCTGTTATTCTGCGGCGACGGCAGCCTCACACCGCAGCGAACCAGTGAACCCTCGTACTCCTCTACGCGTGGGTATCCACTGCCGCGTCTTCCCCGGCTCCGCATCGTCCCCTTCCTAGGCCTCGCTGTCGTCCACCGCCCTGGTGCTCTCGGCGCGGCATGGTCAACATGGTCAAGAACGGCTTCCATCGGATGTGGACTGTACGTGGAGAGGCTGACATCTGGGTCCACGGCCGCAGCAAGGAAGTGCCTCCTTATTACGTGCAAAATAATTGTTCCTCCACCTGACAGCGGGGACCAACCGGACGGGCCACCGTATTTCGCGAAAAAAATGTTTGCCCCTGACTGCTGGGACCCACCAGCTACATCTTCGCTTGCAAGGAAGTGCATCCGGGCAAAAAAAAAACGATTCGCCTCCCTAACTGCTGGGACCCACCAGCTACATCTTCGCAGGCAAGGAAGTGCCTGACAGTCGGGACCCACCTAGTCGAAGCGTACGTAGCATTGTCATTCTGGTCGCGAACATGTACGTACATATATACTGGTGGATGTAGAGGCGCGCACATGTCGTAGTAGAGGCGTATACGTGTCGTAGTAGAGGCGCGCACGTAGCATGTACCCATACGCATGACGCCGGTGCAAGAAAGAAAATACGGCCACGTATGTGTACATACGGGCGGGGTCTCGAACGCCTACTCGCGCATACGTACGGCCAGGGCTCATGTACATGGCTGGGTCGGAACGGAGAAACAACGTCGTCGTCGTGTTCATGGGGAGGCAACGGAATGCGTCGTGTTCATGGGGAGGCAACGGAATGCGTCGTGTTCATGGGGAGGCAACGGAATGCGTCGTGTTCATCGGGAGGCAACGGAACGCATGGGAGCCAACCGGCTGGGTCGGAACTGAATGCATGGTCGTGTTCATCGGGAGGGCTTGGACGGAACAGGCGATGGAAACGAGGCCTGGCGTACCGCACAAAGGAGGAAACGGACCTCCTACTTTCGGAACGGGTCCGCGAATCGGGAGGGTCTGGCGTGCGTAAAAGCGGAGGAAACGGACCTCCCACGATCGAAACGGGGTCCTGTTGATCGGGAGGGTGTGGCGTACCACAAAACGGATGAAACGAACCTCCTACGGTCAAACGGGGTCCTGTTGATCGGGAGGGTGGGTACCGCAAAATGGACGAACGGACTTGTGTTGGAGCGCCACGGTCGAAACGGGTTCCTGTTCATCGAGAGGGTGTGGCGTGCATCGCAAAACGGTACTCCACGGGATACTGTTCATCTCCACCGTCGACCTCCTCCAGCCTCCACGGGCTACCGCCGACCTCCTCCAGCCTCCACGGGCTCCTGTTCATCCAGCCTCCACCGCGTGCTACTCCACCGGCCATCGTCAACCACCCTCCACGGGCACCCCTCCACCGCTTCACTGTTCATCCAGCCCTCCACACCACGTCTCCTGTTCAACCACCCTCCACGGGCGCCCCTCCACCGTCTCATCGCTCATCCAGCCCTCCACCACACCACGGGTCCTGTTCATCCAGAGGCAACGCCACCGCCACTGTTCATCCAACCCCCCGCAACGCTCACTGTTCATCCCAGAGGCAGCATCGATCGGCTTCGATTAGCAACAAGATGGCGAAGGAATTGCTCGATCGGGTTCGATTAACAGCCATCGATCGATCGCTCGGGTTCGATGTCGTAACTGCGGTCTGTCGCTTCGAGTTCGATTAGAGCCCAACGCCTCGCTTGGGTTGATTAGAATAACGCCGCTACACGCAGCAGCGTCACGTGTACGAGAAACGCGCATCGCTCGGCCCCCGACCTCCCACCGTAACCGGGATCTCCCCGAAATTTTCCTCGCCCTCGCTTCTACCACAGTTTTTTTCTGTCATGGACGGCCCAAAGAATGTCATGCAGCTGCGTCTCCGGCCCGCCTGTGACGAAAAGCCATTTTCTGTCATGATTTTTTGTCATAGAAGTAGGAGCCCACCACATCTATGATAATACCGGGTTTTGTCACAATTATCATCATAGAAGTGTCATATGTATGACAGAAAAAAAATTTGTTCGGCCCAAAATGTCACGGATGTGTCTTTTTTTGTAGTGATAGCTCGCGTATAGCTCCCCTATTTTATTTTTGATATGTTTTAAGAGAAAACTAAGTTGAAAGATGATAGTAGCAATGATTCAGACTGGATTCGTGATCTGAGGATTATCCTCATTGCTGCACAGAAGAATTATGTCCTTGATGCACCACTAGGTGATGAACCTATTGCAGGAGCAGATGCAGATGTTATGAACGTTTTGCAAGCTTGGTATGATGACTGCTTGATAGTTTACTGCGCCATGCTTTACGGCTTAGAACTGGGACTTCAAAAATCTTTTTGAACGCAATGGAACATATGAGATGTTCCAAGAAGCTAAAAATGATATTTCAGACTCATGCCCGTGTTAAGAGGTATGAGACATATGACAAGTACTTTGCTTACAAGATGGAGGAGAATAGCTCAGCTAGTGAGCATGTGCTCAGAGTGTCTGGGTACTACAATCACTTGAATCAAGTGGGAGTTAATCTTCTAGATAATATAGTGATTGACAGAGTTCTCTAGTCACTATCACCAAGTTATTAGAACTTCGTGATGAACTATAATATGCAAGGGATGACGAAAACGATTCCCTAGCTCTTCGCGATGCTGAAATTAGCGAAGGTAGAAATCAAGAAATGGCATCAAGTGTTGATGGTTAACAAGACCACTAGTTTCAAGAAAAAGGGCAAGGGAAAGAAAGGGAAACTTGAAAAAGAATGGCAAGAAAGTTGCCACTCCCATGAAGAAGCCCAAAGCTAGACCCAATCCTGAAACTGGGTGCTTCTACTGCAAAGGAAATGGTCACTGGAAGTGGAACTGCCCTAGATACTTGGCGGATAAGAAGGATGGCAACGTGAACAAAGGTATATTTGATATACATGTTATTGATGTGTACTTTACTAGTGTTTATAGCAAACCCTCGGTATTTGATACTGGTTCAGTTGCTAAGAGTAGTAACTCGAAACAGGAGTTACAAAATAAACAGAGACTAGTTAAGGACGAGGTGACAATGTGTGTTGGAAGTAATTCCAAGGTTGATACGATAACCATCGCACACTCCCTCTACCTTCGGGATTAGAATTGAACCTAAAATAAATGTTATTTGGAGTTTGCGTTGAGCATTAATACGAATAGATCATGTTTATTGCAATACGGTTATTCATTTAAGTCAGAGAATAATTATTGTTCTATTTATATGAATAAAACCTTCTATGGTCATACACCCAATGTGAATGGTTTATTGAATCTCGATCGTAGTGATACACATATTCATAATATTGATGCCAAAAGATGCAAAGTTGATAATGATAGTGCAACATATTTGTGGTAATCGCCGCTTAGGTCATATTGGTGTAAAGCGCATGAAGAAACTCCATGCAGATGGACTTTTGGAATCACTTGATTATGAATCATTTGATACTTGCGAACCACGCCTCATGGGCAAGATGACTGAAACTCCGTTCTCCGGAATGATGGAGCGAGCCACTAACTTATTGGAAATAATACATACCGATGTATGCGGTCCGATGAGTGTTGAGGCTCGCGGCGGGTATTGTTATTTTCTAACCTTCACAGATGATTTGAGAAGATATGGATATATCTACTTAATGAAACACAAGTCTGAAACATTTCAAAAGTTCAAAGCATTACAGAGTGAAGTGGAGAATCATCGTAACAAGAAAATAAAGTTTCTACGATCTGATCGCGGAGGCGAATATTTGAGTTACGAGTTTGGCCTTCATTTAAAACAATGTGCAATAGTTTCACAACTCATGCCACCTGGAACACCACAACATAATGGTGTGTCCAAACGTCGTAATCATACTTTATTGGATATGGTGCAATCTATGATGTCTCTTACCGATTTACCGCTATCGTTTTGGGGTTATGCATTAGAGACAACTGCATTCGGGTTAAATAGGGCACCATCTAAATCCGTTGAGACGACATCGTATGAACTATGGCTTGGCGAGAAACCTAAGCTGTCGTTTCTTAAAGTTTGGGATTGCGATGCTTATGTGAAAAAGCTTCAGCTTGATAAGCTCGAACACAAATCGGAGAAGTGCGTCTTCATAGGATACCCAAAAGAAACTGTTGGGTACGCCTTCTATCACAGATCCGAAGGCAAAATCTTTGTTCCTAAGAATGGATCCTTTCTAGAGAAGGAGTTTCTCTCGAAAGAAGTGAGTGGGAGGAAAGTAGAACTTGATGAGGTAATTGTACCTTCTCTCGAATTGGAAAGTAGCTCATCACAGAAAGTTGTTCCCGTGATGTCCACACCAACTAGATAGGAAGTTAATGATAATGATCATGAAACTTCAGATCAAATTACTACCAAACCTCGTAGGTCAACTAGAGCACGTTCCGCACCTGAGTGGTACAGTAATCCTGTTCTGGAAGTCATGTTACTAGACCATGATGAACCTACGAACTATCAGGAAGCGATGATGAGTGCAGATTCCGCAAAATGGCTTGATGCCATGAAATCTGAGATAGGATCCATGTATGAGAACAAAGTCTGGACTTCGGTTGACTTGCGCGATGATCGGCGAGCCATAGAGAATAAATGGATCTTCAAGAAGAAGACTGACACTGATGGTAATGTTACTGTCTACAAAGCTCGACTTGTTGTGAAAGTTCTTCGACAAGTTCAAGGTGTTGACAAACGATGAGATTTTCTCACTCGTAGCGATGCTTAAGTCTGTCCAGATCATGTTAGCAATTGCCGCATTTTATGAAATCTGACAAATGGATGTCAAAACTGCATTCCTGAAATGGATTTCTTAAAGAAAAGTTGTATATGATGCAACCAGAAGGTTTTGTCGATCCTAAAGGTGCTAACAAAGTGTGCAAGCTCTAGCGATCCATCTATGGACTGGTGCAAGCATCTCGGAGTTGGAATATACGCTTTGATGAGGTGATCAAAGCATATGGTTTTATACAGACTTACGGTGAAGCCTGTATTTACAAGAAAGTGAGTGGGAGCTCTGTAGCATTTCTGATATGATATGTGAATGACGTATTCTTGATTGTAAATGATATAGAATTTCTGGATAGCATAAAGGATACTTGAATAAGAGTTTTTCAATGAAAGACCTCGGTGAAGCTACTTATATATTGGGCATCAAGATCTATATAGATAGATCAAGACGCTTAATTGCACTTTCACAAAAGCACACACCTTGACAAGATTTTAAAGAAGTTCAAAATGGATCAGTCAAAGAAAGGTTCTTTCTTGTGTTGCAAGGTTTGAAGTTGAGTAAGACTCAAAGCCCGACAACGACAGAAGATAGAGAGAGAATGGAAGTCATTTCCTACGCCTCAACCATAGGTTCTATAAATTATGCCTTACTGTGTACCAAACATGTTGTGTACCTTGCCATGAGTTTGGCATGGGGGTACAATTGCGATCCAGGAGTAGATCACTAAACAACGGTCAAAACTATCCTTAGAGGACTAAGGAAATGTTTCTCAGTTATGGAGGTGATAAAGAGTTCATCGTAAAGGGTTACGTCAATGAAAGCTTTAACACTGATCCAGATAACTCAGAGTCTCAATATGGATACATATTGAAAGTGGGTGCAATTAGCTAGAGTACCTCCATGCAAAGTATTGTATACATAGAAATTTGCAAAATACATACGGATCTGAATGTGACAGATCCATTGACTAAACTTCTCTCACAGGCAAAACATGACCACACCTTAAGTGCTCTTTGGGTGTTAATCACATGGCGATGTGAACTAGATCATTGACTCTAGTAAACCTTTTGGGTGTTGGTCACATTGCAATGTGAACTATGGGTGTTAATCACATGACGATGTAAATTGGTGTTAAATCACATGGCGATGTGTACTAGATTATTGACTCTAGTGCAAGTGGGAGACTGAAGGAAATATGCCCTAGAGGCAATAATAAATTTCTTATTTTATATTTCCTTATATCATGATAAATGTTTATTATTCATGCTAGAATTGTATTAACCGGAAATTGATACGTCTCCAACGTATCTATAATTTTTGATTGTTCCATGCTATATTATATTCTGTTTCAGACATTATTGGGCTTTATTATACACTTTTATATTATTTTTGGGACTAACCTATTAACCGGAGGCCCAGCCCAGAATTGCAGTTTTTGGCCTATTTCAGAGTTTCGCAGAAAAAGAATATCAAACGGAGTCCAAATGGAATGAAACCTTCGGGAACGTGATTTTCGGAACGAACGTGATCCAGAGGACTTGGACCCTACGTCAAGACATCAACCAGGAGGGCACGAGGTAGGGGGCGCGCCTACCCCCCAGGCGCGCCCTCCACCCTCGTGGGCCCCACGTTGCTCCACCGACGTACTTCTTCTTCCTATATATACCTCACGCACT
The DNA here is from genome assembly GCA_021605145.1 of Aegilops bicornis. Taxonomy (NCBI): domain Eukaryota; kingdom Viridiplantae; phylum Streptophyta; class Magnoliopsida; order Poales; family Poaceae; genus Aegilops; species Aegilops bicornis. Next base: position 111,035,678 of record CM038669.1, on the reverse strand, counting down.
TCAAACTACCGTGACACGGAGCCAAAACCTAATTCCACCGCCGCAACCTTCTCATGCCCTTGAGATCCCATCTTGGGGCCTGTCCTGAGTTCACGGAGGGGCATCGATCACGGAGGGCTTCTACATCAACAGCATAGCCTCTCCGATGATGTGTGAGTAGTTTACCTCAGACCTTCGGGTCCATAGTTATTAGCTAGATGGCTTCTTCTCTCTTTTTGGATCTCAATACAAGTTCTCCCCCTCCCTCGTGGAGATCTATTCGATGTAATCTTCTTTTGCGGTGTGTTTGTTGAGATCGATGAATTGTGGGTTTATGATCAAGTTTATCTATGAACAATATTTGAATCTTCTCTGAATTCTTTTATGTATGATTGGTTATCTTTGCAAGTCTCTTCAAATTATTAGTTTGGTTTGGCCTACTAGATTGATCTTTCTTGCAATAGGAGAAGTGCTTAGCTTTGGGTTCAATCTTCCGGTGTCCTTTCCCAAAGTGATGAGGGGCAGCAAGGCACGTATTGTATTGTTTCCATCGAGGATAACAAGATGGGGTTTATATCATATTGCATGAGTTTATCCCTCTACATCATGTCATCTTGCTTAAAGCGTTACTCTGTTCTTATGAACTTAATACTCTAGAAGCATGCTGGATAGCGGTCGATGTGTGGAGTAATAGTAGTAGATGCATGCAGGAGTTGGTCTACTTGTCTCGGATGTGATGCCTATATACATGCTCATACCTAGATATTCTCATAACTATGCTCAATTCTGTCAATTGCTCAACAGTAATTTGTTCACCCACCGTAATACTTATGCTCATGAGAGAAGCCACTAGTTAAACCTATGGCCCCCGGGTCTATTTTCCATCATATTAATCTTCCAACACTTAGTTATTTTTATTGACTTCTATTTTACTTTGCATCTTTATCATAAAAATACCAAAAAATATTATCTTATCATATCTATCAAATCTCACTCTCGTAAGTGACCGTTAGGGATTGACAACCCCTTATCGCGTTGGTTGTGAGGATTTATTTGTTTGTGTAGGTGCGGGGGACTCGTGTGTGGCCTCCTACTGGATTGATACCTTGGTTCTCAAAAACCGAGGGAAATACTTACGCTACTTTGCTGCATCACCCTTTCCTCTTCAAGGGAAAACCAACGCAGTGCTCAAGAGGTAGCAAGAAGGATTTCCGCGCCGTTGCCGGAGTCTACGCAAAAGTCAACACACCAAGTACCCATCACAAACCCTTATCTCCCGCATTACATTATTTGCCATTTGCCTCTCGTTTTCCTCTCCCCCACTTCACCCTTGCCGTTTTATTTGCCCTCTCTTTTTCGTTCACTTTTTTTCCGCTCGTTTCTTGTTTGCTCGTGTGTTGGATTGCTTGCTTGTCACGATGGCTCAAGATAATACTAAATTTAGTGACTTTACCAATACCAACAACAATGATTTCCTTAGCACTATAATTGCTCCTCTTACCGATACTGAATCTTGTGAAATCAATACCGCTTTATTGAATCTTGTCATGAAAGATCAATTCGCCGGTCTTCCTAGTGAATATGCCGCTACCCATCTAGCTTCGTTGATTTGTGTGATATGCAAAAGAAGAAAGATGCGGACAATGATATTGTTAAATTGAAGCTATTTCCTTTTTTGCTTAGAGATTGTGCTAAAGCTTGGTTTTCGTCTTTGCCTAAAAATAGCATTGATTCTTGGAATAAGTATGAAGATGCTTTTATCTCTAAGTATTTTCCTCCTGCTAAGATCATCTCTCTTAGAAACAATATTATGAATTTTAAGCAACTTGATCATGAGCATGTTGCACAAGCTTGGGAGAGGATGAAATTAATGATACGTAATTGCCCTACGCATGGTTTGAATTTGTGGATGATTATACAAATTTTTTATGCCAGATTGAATTTTGCTTCTAGAAATCTTTTAGACTCGGCCACGGGAGGCACTTTTATGGAAATCACTTTAGGAGAAGCTACTAAACTCCTAGATAATATCATGGTTAATTATTCTCAATGGCACACTGAAAGATCCACTAGTAAAAAGGTGCATGCGATAGAAGAAATTAATGTTCTAAGTGGAAGGATGGATGAACTTATGAAATTATTTGCTAGTAAAAATGTTTCTTCGGATCCTAATGGTATTCCCTTATCTACTTTGATTGAGAATAATAATGAATCTATGGATATGAATTTTGTTGGTAGGAATAATTTTGGTAACAACGCGTATAGAGGAAACTTTAATCCTAGGCCTTATCCTAGTAATTCCTCTAATAATTATGGTAATTCCTACAACAATTCTTATGGAAATTTTAATAAGATGCCTTCTGAATTTGAGACTAGTATCAAGGAATTTATGAATTTGCAAAATAATTTCAATGCTTTGCTTGAAGAAAAATTGCTTAAAGTTGATGAATTGGCTAGCAACTGTCACGACCGATTTTTCAATAAAATACTTATTGAGAAACCGATCTTTTTGATTCCAGTGTAGGAAGAATTCTCCTTACTGGTAGACAAATACTTGATACAGAAGTGCAGTAGCATTAAATATAATACAGGGTTGAGCTGAGGTTGCTCAACAATTTATTACAAACACGCAAATATTGTACATAAGGGCGGTAATGACACAAGGGTGTGGTGGCATACTACTGACTCGAGATGAAAGTGGTGGTGGATATGTCATAGTGGAGTGGTTGACATGACTCCTAATCTGGCAGCTCATCGAGCGTCGAGGTGAGGCTCGATGCATTTATTCGGGTAGCGGAAGCGGATATAATACAGTGACCAAATCCAGGATCGCACGGGACTGATCGACTCCTCTAGGCGTCGGACTCGCTATCGAACTCTTCATCCACGAGATCGCCTTTCGTCAACATCTGGCCAAATCAACAAGCCGTGAGTACTTCGAAAGTACTCGCAAGACAGTTCGGACATAAGATATAACAAATGCAAGCATGAATGCGTCATGAGCAAATAGCAATGCACACTCAAATAATAAATTTTTGCACGACATGATAAGTAAAAAGGAAGTCAGGCGGTACTCCTCCTGAAATCCCAACAAAATGACTGAAAACCGATCGGGTGTCTGGAGCGACGCCACGAAGGGTAAACAAATAAATTATCATGCCGCAGTAGGGCGTCTGAGCGACCCCACATAAAGGGCTTATATTGAAACTAAATAACAAGCGTGCCACAGTCGGACGTCTGAGCGACATCGCAGAAAGGGCTTATATTGAAAGTAAATAACAAGCGTGCCACAGTCGGACGTCTGAGCGACATCGCAGAAAGGACTTATATTGAAAGTAAATAACAAGCATGCCACAGTCGGACGTCTGAGCGACATCGCAGAAAGGGCTTATATTGAAAGTAAATAACAAGCGTGTAACGACCCGAATCTGATAAGATTCGATGTCTCTGTGCTCACTGTGCTAGTCCCTGGATCGACTCGCTAGCACACACAGTACATATGGATATCAAATAACAAGAGCATCATTTATTACAATGTATGATCCAGAAGTTATAAAGTATTACAAACTGAATAACACATGGCTAACTTATTCAATAATAACAGCGGAAAGGTAGCATAATCAACGATGAGTCCATCAATGCCCATCAAGAACATGTTGAGTGAAGACTCGCAACCCCATCAGATCCCATTGATCATCTGAAAATCCTGCAACATGATAAGTTGCAGCCACAAGGGTCAATACATTGAATGTATTGGCAAATCACACAATATGATATAGCAAGCCTACATCCACAAAGCAATGTATGACAAACAAAACACACTAGTTTGGAGAAGAATGTCTTCACCTACCTCCACTACCGAACTCACAACCGTCTCTAATTTACTCACCAAGATAACCCAAAGATTCTAAATAAACATGACAAGAACTTCAGAAGTATGTCTCAAGTGCGCTCTGTCAGTGGCGCATTCTCTAGGAACAATAGAGCGCTCCGCCAAGGACGCATTCACCTGATTTAAGTTCCGAAAACTAAACCTCGCCTCAAGTGCACTCTGTCAATGGCGCATTCTCTAGGGACAATAGAGCGCCCGCCAAAGGACGCATTCACCTGGTTAATAATCCCGAGCCTACGGCTATAAACACTCACCACTTTCATGGATCACTCGACACATGCCCGTGTCTACCATATCAAGTTGATCACACCATCACATAACACAATCGATAACCAAACATGGCAACACGAGATACACATATCAAGCCAAACATTTATCATAGCAATGAAACCACACATGCATAGCAGAATATAGGATGAGCAAAATCAAAAGTGCAAACTTGCCTTGAACGATGCTGAAGTACTCTAACGATTAATTCCGATCCGCTTCACACTCCAGACAATCTATACGATAACGAAGGCACCGATAAATAAACTGTACTCGCACAACAATCACAATAAAGCCAACAACAATGAATTCAAATAAAAACTTAGATAACAGAACATAACATTAGGTATCTATTATCTACATGCTACTACGATCAAAATGCAAAAGGAATCAACTCATTTGGATCTACGGTTTAAAAGATATGGCCTCCGGAAGTTGAATTCAAATTTAAACAAATTCAAATTTAAAGAGTTCAAAAATGTGAAATTTTGGTTCTACGGTATTCTTCTAGTCACTACGAGTACACAGGAGAAAGAATCGATGAATTTGGAGTTACGGATCGCAAGATAAACCTAAATGAAAATATTATATGAAATCTGCCCAAAAGAATTGTGCCAAAAAGTGTTCCTGGAAGAACTGTTGCGGCTCTTTGAAGCGTTGCCACGTGGCGCATTACTAGTGGCTGGGTAGTGTCCGCTGCATGGACTAAACGGCAAACGGCCTCTAAATAGTGCATACCTATTCAAGAAAAAAAATAGAACATGATTTAATCTGGACCATCGGAGGGAGATCGGACGGTGCAAAGCGACTCACCGGAGAAACAGGGTGGGCTGGGCAGCGACGGACTTGGGGAAGAAGACGCGCCGCTCGGGACCGGCGAAGGAGAGGTGAGGAGAGGGTGCAGCGTGTGACGGTGATGATGATGGTGGCGAAAACGGCGAAGAGGGCTGCCTCCGTTGCCGGCGGCGACGACGTGAGGGGCGGCTGTGACTCAGTAGCGACGGCGGCGAACTCTCTGCAAGGGCGGGGGTTGTTCACAGGCCCCTATGAGAGTTAGAAGATGAGGGAGGTAGAGCGCACCTTGGAGAAGAGCACATAGGATAAGGGAGTGGCTAGGAACCTCCGGTGGCGTCGAATTCGTCCGGCGGTGAAGCTTCTGCAGCGGCGGACTCCGGCGAGATCCAACAAGAGTTCTAGGGCACAGGAGCGATGTATTTCATGAAAAATCGGCAGAGAAGATCAAGGGATTATTTATAGAGTAGTTCCCTTTGCGAGAGGGACGAGATCCAGCCGAATCGGCGAGGATTTGGATCGCCAAGTGGTCTCCGGGAAGAACACGGGAAGGAAAGAGATGACATGTGGGTCAGCCTCGTCGGCCGCACATGAGAGAGAGGAAAAAACAAAGAAAAGAGGGGCTGGGCGTGGGCTGCTTGCTCGTGAAAATGGGCCTCCGACTGCTTGTCGCCTACAGACGACAACTGCTGCGCTCAACGCTCCTTTGGCCGAGGATAACGGCGCTGAGGCCCCGACGCACAGTAAAAGCTGGGAACTAATTGTTGGAAATATGCCCTAGAGGCAATAATAAATTAGTTATTATTATATTTCCGTGTTCATGATAATCGTTTATTATCCATGCTATAATTGTATTGATAGGAAACTCAGATAAACGTGTGGGTACATAGACAACACCATGTCCCTAGTAAGCCTCTAGTTGACTAGCTCGTTGATCAATAGATGGTTACAGTTTCCTGACCATGGACATTGGATGTCGTTGATAATGGGATCACATCATTAGCAGAATGATGTGATGGACAAGACCAAATCTTAAGCCTAGCACAAAGATCGTGTAGTTCGTATGCTAAAGCTTTTCTAATGTCAATTATCTTTTCCTTAGACCATGAGATTGTGCAACTCCCGGATACCGTAGGAATGCTTTGGGTGTACCAAACGTCACAACGTAACTGGGTGGCTATAAAGGTGCACTACAGGTATCTCCGAAAGTTTCTGTTGGGTTGGCACGAATCGACACTGGGATTTGTCACTCCGTGTGACGGAGAGGTATCTCTGGGCCCACTCGGTAGGACATCATCATAATGTGCACAATGTGACCAAGGGGGTTGATCACGGGATGATGTGTTACGGAACGAGTAAAGAGACTTGCCGGTAACGAGTTTAACAAGGTATCGGTATACCGACGATCGAATCTCGGGCAAGTACAATACCTTAGACAAAGGGAATTGTATACGGGATCAATTGAGTGCTTGACATCGTGGTTCATCCGATGAGATCATCGTGGAACATGTGGGAGCCAACATGGGTATCCAGATCCCGCTGTTGGTTATTGACCGGAGAACGTCTCGGTCATGTCAGCATGGTTCCCGAACCCGTAGGGTCTACACACTTAAGGTTCGATGACGCTAGGGTTATAAAGGAAGTTTGTATGTGGTTACCGAATGTTGTTCGGAGTCCCGGATGAGATCCCGGACGTCACGAGGAGTTCCGGAATGGTCCGGAGGTAAAGATTTATATATGGGAAGTCCTATTTTGGCCACCGAAAAATGTTCGAGATTTTTCGGTATTGTACCGGGAAGGTTCTAGAAGGTTCCGGAGTGGGGCCCACCTACATGGGGGACCCACATGAACGTGGGTAGTGGGGGCAAGGCCCCACACCCCTGGTCATACAAGACCAAGATCCCCCCTTAGAAGGAATAAGATCATATCCCGAAGGGATAAGATCAAGATCCCTAAAAAGGGGGGATAACAATCGGTGGGGAAAGGAAAGGATGGGTTTCTTTCCTCCCACGTTTGCCAACGTCCCAATGGACTTGGAGGGCAAGAAATAATCCCCCTCCACCCCTATGTATACTGGGGAGGCGCATGGGAGCTGCACCCTTGCCCCTGGCGCAGCCCTCCCCCTCTCCCGAGTCCTCCTCCTCTCCCGCGGTGCTTGGCGAAGCCCTGCAGGATTGCCACGCTCCTCCATCACCACCACACCGCCGTGCTGCTGCTGGATGGAGTCTTCCCCAACCTCTCTCTCTCTCTCTCCTTGCTGGATCAAGGCATGGGAGACGTCACCGGGCTGTACGTGTGTTGAACGCGGAGGTTCCGACCGTTCGGCACTAGGATCTCCGGTGATTTGGATCACGGCGAGTACGACTCCTTCAACCCCGTTCTCTTGAATGCTTCAGCTTAGCAATCTACAAGGGTATGTAGATGCACTCTCCTTCCCCTCGTTGCTAGTTTCTCCATAGATAGATCTTGGTGACACGTAGGAAAATTTTGAATTTTTGCTACGTTCCCCAACAGTGGCATCATGAGCTAGGTCTATTGCGTAGATTCTTTGCACGAGTAGAACACAAAGTAGTTGTGGGCGTTGATTTTGTTCAATATGCTTACCGTTACTAGTCCAATCTTGATTCGGCGGCATTGTGGGATGATGCGGCCCGGACCGACCTTACACGTACACTTACGTGAGACAGTTCCACCGATCGACATGCACTTGTTGCATAAGGTGGCTAGCGGGTGCCGATCTCCCACTTTAGTCGGATCGGATTCGATGAAAAGGGTCCTTATGAAGGGTAAATAGCAATTGACATATCATGCTGTGGTTTTGCGTAGGTAAGAAACGTTCTTGCTAGAAACCCATAGCAGCCACGTAAAACATGCAAACAACAATTAGAGGACGTCTAACTTGTTTTTGCAGGGTATGCTATGTGATGTGATATGGCCAAGAAGAATGTGATGAATGATATGTGATGTATGAGATTGATCATGTTCTTGTAATAGGAATCACGACTTGCATGTCGATGAGTATGACAACCGGCCGGAGCCCTAGGAGTTGTCTTTATTTATTGTATGACCTGCGTGTCATTGAACAACGCCATGTAATTACTTTACTTTATTGCTAACTGGTAGCCATAGTAGTAGAAGTAATAATTTGGCAAGACAACTTCATGGAGACACGATGATGGAGATCATGATGATGGAGATCATCGTGTCATGCCGGTGACGATGATGATCGTGGAGCCCCGAAGATGGATATCAAAAGGAGCAATATGATATTGGCCATATCATGTCACTATTTGATTGCATGTGATGTTTATCATGTTTATACATCTTATTTGCTTAGTACGACAATAGTAAATAAGATGATCCCTCATTAAAATTTCAAGAAAGTGTTCCCCCTAACTGTGCACCATTGCGAAAGTTCGTCGTTTCGAAGCACCACGTGATGATCGGGTGTGATAGATTCTTACGTTCACATACAACGGGTGTAAGCCAGATTTACACATGCGAAACACTTAGGTTAACTTGACGAGCCTAGCATGTACGCATGGCCTCGGAACACAAGAGACCGAAAGGTCGAGCATGAGTCGTATGGAGGATACGATCAACATGAAGATGTTCACCGATGATGACTAGTCCGTCTCACGTGATGATCGGACACGGCCTAGTTGATTCGGATCATGTAATCACTTAGATGACTAGAGGGATGTCTATCTGAGTGGGAGTTCATAAGATGAACTTAATTATCCTGAACATAGTCAAAAGCCCTTTGCAAATTATGTCATAAGCTCGTGCTTTAGTTCCACTATTTAGATATGTTCCTAGAGAAAATATAGTTGAAAGTTGACAGTAGCGATTATGCGGACAGTAGAAAGCTTATGTCCTTAATGCACCGCTCGGTGTCTTTGAACCCCAAACGCCGCCCTGTGGATGTTGCGAACATCAGACATACACGTTTTGATAAATACGTGATAGTTCAGTTAAACGGTTTAAAGTTGAGGCACCAAAGATGTTTTCGAAACGTGGCGGAACATATGAGATGTTTCGAGGGCTGAAATTGGGATTTCAGGCTCGTGCCCACGTCAAGAGGTATAAGACCTCCGTCGATTTTCTTAGCCTACAAACTAAGGGAGAAAAGCTCAATCGTTGAGCTTGTGCTCAGATTGTCTGAGTGCAACAATCACTTGAATCGAGTGGGAGTTGATCTTCCAGTTGAGATAGTGATGTTTCTCCAAAGTCATTGCCACCAAGCTGCTAGAGCTAAGTGATGAACTATAACAAATCAGGGATAGATATGATGATCCTTGAGCTATTCGCAATGTTCGACACCGCGAATGTAGAAATCAAGACGGAGCATCAATTGTTGATGGTTAGTGAAACCACTAGTTTCAAGAAGGGCAAGGGCAAGAAGGGGTACTTCATGAAACAAAGCAAATCGATTGTGCCCAAGTGAAGAAACCCAAGGTTGAACCCAAACCCGAGAGTAAGTGCTTCTGTAATGAGGGGAACAACCACTGGAGCAGAATTACCCTAGATACTTGGTAGATGAGAAGGCTGGCAAGGTCAATAGAAGTATATTGGATATACATTAAGTTATTGTGTACTTTACTAGTACTCCTAGTAGCACCAGGGTATTAGATACCGGTTCGGTTGCTAAGTGTTAGTAACTCGAAAGAAAAGGCTACGGAATAAACGGAGACTAGTCAAGGTGAGTGACGATATGTGTTGGAAGTGTTTCCAAGTTTGATGTGATCAAACATCGCACGCCTCCCTCCGCCATCAAGATTAGTATTAAACCAGAATAATTGTCATTTGGTGTTTATGCTGAGCATAGACATGATTGGATTATGTCTATCGCAATACGGTTATTCATTTAAGGAGAATAATGGTTACTCTATTTATTTGAATAATACCTTCGATAGTCTTGCACCTAAAGGAATGGTTTATTGAATCTCGATCGTAGTGATACACATGTTCATGCCAAAAGATATAAGTTAGGAATGATAGTACCACTTACTTGTGGCACTGCCATGTAATTCATATTGGTGTAAAACGCATGAAGAAGCTCCATGTTGATGGATCTTTGGACTCACTCGTTTTTGAAAAGTTTGAGACATGCGAACCATGTCTATTGGTGTATACGCATGAAGAAACTCCATGCAGATGGATCGCTTGGACTCACTTGATTTTAAATCACTTGAGATATGCAAATCATACCACATGGGCAAGATGACCGAAAAGCCTCGTTTTCGGAAGATGGAACAAGATAGCAACTTGTTGGAAATAACACATTTTGATGTGTGCAGTCCAATGAGTGCTGAGGCATGAAGTGAATATCGTTATGTTCTTACTTCACAGATGATTCGAGTAGATGTTGAGTATATTTACTTGATGAAACACAAGTCTGAATTATTGAATGGTTCAAGTAATTTCAGAGTGAAGTTGAAGATCATCGTGACAAGAGGATAAAATGTCTATGATATGATCATAGAGATGAGTATCTGAGTTATTTAGCTTTGGCACACAATTAAGACATTGTGGAAATTGTTTCATAATAAATACCTTTGAACACCATAGTGTGATGGTGTGTCCAAACATCATAGTTGCACCCTATTGGATATGATGCGTACCATGATGTCTCTTATCGACCACTACTATCGCTCATGGGTTAGGCATTAGAGACAACCACACTCACTTTAATAGGGAACCACGTAATTCCGTTGAGACGACACCGTTTGAACTATGGTTTGGAGAAACCTAAATTTTCGTTTCTTAAAAGTTTGGGGCTGCGACGCTAATGTGAAAAAGTTTCAGGTTGATAAGCTCGAACCCAAAGCGGATAAAATTCTTCTTCATAGGACACCCAAAACAGTTGGGTGTACCTCCAGTCTCAGTTCCGGAAGCAAAAAGGATTGTTTCTAGAATTAGGTCCTTTCCCGAGAAAAGTTTCTCTCGAAAGAATTGAGTGGGAGGATGGTGGAGACTTGATGAGGTTATTTAACCGTCACTTCAACAAGTGTGTAGCAGGGCACAGGAAGTTGTTCCTGTGGCGCCTACACCAATTGAAGTAGAAGCTTATGATAGTGATCATGAAGTTTTGGATCAAGTCACTACCAGACCTTGTAGGGTGACAAGGATGCGTACTACTCGAGTGGTACAAGAATCCTGTCTTGAAGGTCATGTTGCTAGACAACAATGAACCTACGAGCTATGAAGAAGCGATGGTGGGCCCGGATTCCGATGAATGGCTCAAGGCCATAACATCCGAGAGAGGATCCATGACTTTGGAAGAAATACTTGATGGTCGTAAGGACGTTGGGTAAAGATGGATTTTAAAAGGAAGATGTATAATGATGGTAAGTATCACCATTAAGAAAGCTCGACTTGTCGTTAAAGATGTTTTCCGACAAGTTCAAGGAGTTGTCTACGGTGAGGCTTTCTCACTCGTAGCGATGCTAAGAGTCTGTTGGAATTGGATTAGCAATTACTGCATGATTGATGAAATCTTGCGTATAGGATGTCAAAACATTGTTTCCTTGACGTTATACTTGAGGAAAGGTTGTATGTGATACAACCGTAAGGTTCTCAATCCCGAAAGATGCTAACAAGTATGCAAAGCTCCAAGAATCCTTCTAAGGACCGGAGTAAGCATCTCGGAGTTGGAATGTACGCTTTGATGAGATGATCAAAGATTTTGGGTTTATACAAAGTTTGTGAGAAACTTGTATTTCCAAAGAAGTGAGTGGGAGCACTATAGAATTTCTGATAAGTATATGTGAATGATATATTGTTGATCGGAAATGATGTAGAATTTCTGGAAAGCATATAGGGTTATTTGAAAAGTGTTTTTCAATAGAAAACCTAAATTAAGCTGCTTGAACATTGAGCATCAAGATCTATGAGGATAGATAAAAAAAATGCTAAATGGTACTTTCAAATGAGCACATACCTTGACATGATCTTGAAGGTGTTCAAGATGGATCAGTCAAAGAAGGAGTTCTTGCCTGAGTTGTAAGGTATGAAGTTAAGAGTTAAAGCTCGACCACGGCAGAAGAGAGAGAAAGGACGAAGGTCGCCCCTATGCTTCGCACGTAGGCTCTATAGTATGTTATGTCATGTACCGCATCGGAAGTGTGCCTTGCCATGAGTCACTAAGGTACAAGAATGATCCAGGAATGGATCATTGGACAGCGGTCAAAATTGTCCTTGGAGTAAATAAGGACATGTTTCTCGATTATGGAGGTGATAAAGAGTTCGGCGTAAAGGGTTACGTCGATGCAAGCTTTAACACCTATCCGAGTGACTCTGAGTAGCAAACCGGATACGTATAGTGGAGCAACCATTTGGAACTGTTTCAAGTGGAGCATGGAAGCAGCATTTACAATATGACCTAGGGATTTGCGAAGTGCATACGGATCTGAATGTTGCAGACCCATTGACTAAAACCTCTCTCACAAGCAAAACATAATCAAACCCAGAACTCATTGAGTGTTAATCACATAGTGAAGTGAACTAGATTATTGATTCTAGTAAACTCTTTGGATGTTGGTCACATGGCGATGTGACCTGTGAGTGTTAATCACATGGCGATGTGAACTAGATTATTGACTCTAGTGCAAGTGGGAGACTGTTGGAAATATGCCCTAGAGGCAATAATAAATTAGTTATTATTATATTTCCTTGTTCATGATAATCATTTATTATCCATGCTATAATTGTATTGATAGGAAACCCAGATAAACGTGTGGGTACATAGACAACACCATGTCCCTAGTAAGCCTCTAGTTGACTAGCTCGTTGATCAATAGATGGTTACAGTTTCCTGACCATGGACATTGGATGTCGTTGATAATGGGATCACATCATTAGCAGAATGATGTGATGGACAAGACCCAATCCTAAGCCTAGCACAAAGATCGTGTAGTTCGTATGCTAAAGCTTTTCTAATGTCAAGTATCTTTTCCTTAGACCATGAGATTGTGCAACTCCCGGATGCCGTAGGAATGCTTTGGGTGTACCAAACATCACAACGTAACTGGGTGGCTATAAAGGTGCACTACAGGTATCTCCGAAAGTGTCTCATTGGGTTGGCACGAATCGAGACTGGATTTGTCACTCCGTGTGACGGAGAGGTATCTCTGGGCCCACTCGGTAGGACATCATCATAATGTGCACAATGTGACCAAGGGGTTGATCAAGGGATGATGTGTTACGGAACGAGTAAAGAGACTTGCCAGTAACGAGATTGAACAAGGTATCGGTATACCGACGATCGAATCTCGGGCAAGTACAATACCTTTAGACAAAGGGAATTGTATACGGGATCAATTGAGTCCTTGACATCGTGGTTCATCCGATGAGATCATCGTGGAACATTTGGGAGCCAACATGGGTATCCAGATCCCGCTGTTAGTTATTCACAGGAGAACGTCTCGGTCATGTCTGCATGGTTCCCGAACCCGTAGGGTCTACACACTTAAGGTTCGATGACGCTAGGGTTATAAAGGAAGTTTGTATGTGGTTACCAAATGTTGTTCGGAGTCCCGGATGAGATCCCGGACATCACGAGGAGTTCCGGAATGGTCCGGAGGTAAAGATTTATATATGGGAAGTCCTATTTTGGCCACCGGAAAATGTTCGAGATTTTTCGATATTGTACCGGGAAGGTTCTAGAAGGTTCGGAGTGGGGCCCACCTGCATGGGGGACCCACATGAACGTGGGGTAGTGGGGGCAAGGCCCCACACCCCTGGTCAAGGCGCACCAAGATCCCCCTTAGAAGGAATAAGATCATATCCCGAAGGGATAAGATCAAGATCCCTAAAAAGGGGGGATAACAATCGGTGGGGAAAGGAAAGGATGGGATTTCTTTCCTCCCACCTTTGCCAACGTCCCAATGGACTTGGAGGGCAAGAAATAATCCCCCTCCACCCCTATGTATATTGGGGAGGCGCATGGGAGCTGCACCCTTGCCCCTGGCGCAGCCCTCCCCCTCTCCCAAGTCCTCCTCCTCTCCCGCGGTGCTTGGCGAAGCCCTGCAGGATTGCCACGCTCCTCCATCACCACCACACCGTCGTGCTGTTGCTGGATGGAGTCTTCCCCAACCTCTCCCTCTCTCCTTGCTGGATCAAGGCATGGGAGACGTCACCGGGCTGTACGTGTGTTGAACGCGGAGGTGCCGTCCGTTCGGCACTAGGATCTCCGGTGATTTGGATCACGACGAGTACGACTCCTTCAACCCCGTTCTCTTGAACGCTTCCGCTTAGCAATCTACAAGGGTATGTAGATGCACTCTCCTTCCCTCGTTGCTAGTTTCTCCATAGATAGATCTTGGTGACACGTAGGAAAATTTTGAATTTTTGCTACGTTCCCCAACACTAATGACATTTATATTTATACTATATACAGAACATGCATTTGACAAAAATAAAATACCTAGTGACTTCCTAAATATACCACAACACACAGTAAATTATTATTACTACTGCAAAATATTGTGAACATTTTTAAAACACAAATGCACTAAAATAAATATATTTAATGTGATACAAGCATATAAAGAATATGATAACAACTATAAAAATAATTTTGAGATACTACCAAGCCAAATTAATTTAGGTAGACACCAGAATATATTCTTAGCATTTTCCAATAATAATTAATAGTGGAGAAGTCATATTATCTCCACTCCAAATACTTTGCCTTATTGGAAAACACTTTGAATATTCAGGAAATTTAAATAAGCATAGAAATCATGATGAAAAGAATGATACTATTAACATTCCAAATTTTAAAAATTTGGGATGTTACAAAGCGTGCCACAGTCGGACGTCTGAGCGACATCATAGAAAGGACTTATATTTCATTATTCATATCCGATAAATTCACGAAGATATAACACTCACAGGAAAATATTCAACACACAATAATAAATGGGTTAGTCCATCCACAGGAATAATCACTTAGCCGGACTTAACACTCATATGGTTCACCGGAGTTTTGTCACAGAGACTGACACTGACAAGGATAAGTTGAACACAGTACTCGGACATGGATAAGATTATTCGAATGATTTTGACTCTGCAGAGTTTGTACTAATTATCCATAGCCAACGGATTTCCGTAGTCACGAAGGACTAGTTCCGTTTACGGTATTTCGGTAGAAACACATCTAACCAGTACACACCCATCCCACCTCACGATGCCAGGAATCACCCTAGGCAACGTTCAAGAAAAACTTTGAGATGGGGAGATCACAACCTCGAATAGCATGGGATCAAATTTATATTCACAAGACTCTAAGGGTGCCCCCTCTCGGTCCCAACCGAAACACCCATGCCCCCTGACCGGATGATCGGCTTTAATCCAGGCCATGGAACCCTCATCACGGCCTCTCTATTTGGTATGTACCAGGAAAGAGGTTTGCAACTTACTAAGCCATATCCCTTGCGGAAAACATGTGGTAGTACAGGAAGGGAAAACGGATGGAAACATGACTTGAATCATGATGAAACTGGAGTCAGAATAGTCTGGCATAAGACTGGCATGCTTCAACATTGCCATCTTACCCACTCTCATGCCATCACATGGTCATGCAAACTCATATCCAACAACATGTGGATTTTCGAAGCTCATTTGCCTCAACTTTACATGTAATATAACACTTATCGAAATGCTCATAAACATGCCATGAAACTACTTAATGCAAACATGCAAAGAACACTCATCATATCGAAAGTTCAAACATGCTTGCCTGGTTCGGAGTAGTTGGAGTCTAGCTTGGTGAAGTTCGCGGTTCCATCACTTCCTCTGGTATCTACGCTATAAGAAAATACGTACTAACGTAAATACCGTGAGTGCACAAAAAAGTGTTCCAAATATTTTTCAAATAAATATGGTAAAAAACTAGACAGAAAAATAAAGAGTACAGAAAAAGAATCAATCAAAAATCATTTTCTATTTAAAAGTTATTAAAGGTTTAGCCCAGGGACTTGTCTGTAATGAAATGTAAAGTTTCAGGGCCAGCTTATAAAAATAGAAAACGCTTCGGCTAAAAACCCGTCAACTGCACAGGAAGACGTATTCTGCCCGAAGGCGTTTTCAGAAAATGGTTCAAAAAAAGAAAAGACCGACGAGGGGTTCCACCCGTCAGGTTTGAATTTTCAAACGGGGGGAGAAGCAGAGCGGCTACTGGAAAGCTTATGTGGTCGCCATGGCGATCCACAGCGAGTTAGGAGGAGCGGAGGGTACCTACGTGATCAGCGTGCCCTTCCGCGTCTGCGGGTGGTGGAGGTGGTCGTCGGCGTGCACCTAGTCGACGACGGCCCTTACTCCGGCGGATGGCGGCTCGGGTGAAGTTGGATCTCGTCGGGGAGGGCTGCGGAGATTAAATTGGAGCTTGGGTTAGAGCACTTGATGTATGAGAAGGCTACTGACGTGGTTTGGGAGGCGGGGATGGCCTCACCTGAGTGGATCGAGCTGGTGGCCGAGGCAGATCGGGGCGGCCGGAGTCGGGGAGGAGACCTCCTCGAGGTCCTCCCGGTGGCTTGGCGGGGTTCTGGTGAGGTGTACTGGTGGTGAGTGCTCGAGAACGAGCTCGGGACCTCCTTTTATAGGTGATCCGAGGCGGTGGCCGCGAACGGGAAATCTCCGGCGATGGTTACGGTGATGCAGTGGTTGGTCGGGTAGTTTAGGGGGTTGGGCATCAACGTGGAGGTCCACTGGTTCCATTTAGACACTAACCTAGGTTGGATTAGGCGCGCTTGGTGGTTTCGGCAGAATGGAGCTTCACGGGCCCGTCGGCGGCAGAGGGCGTGCCCTGTGCTTGCCGGGCCACGGCGACGGTGCTACGGCGTGCGCTGGCATGCAGAAGGCCACACGGAGGTCTCGGGTGCGTTGGGCGGCGCCGGACGGCGCAGAAAGCTGGCGCTAGCTCCCGTTGGCCGCCACGGGTGGCTCTGCCACCGCAGAAGCTGCCGGCGTCGGCGAGGCTCGCCGCCACCGACACCTGCGCCCGTCCAAGGGAGCATGCGATGTAGGAGGAGAGGCCGTGCGCAACGCGCCAGGGTGTGCACTTGTGATCGATGACAAGTCTCGACGAAACGATAATCGATCGCCGAATCAGAACTCTGAATTTATTGAATATGCACAGAAACAGTGCCGGCCAAGTGTTTGATGAAATGATTTAGGCATGAGAAGAATTTATCTGGGGCTGATCTTTTGTGTGGTGGCCTCTCAAAGCACCTGGGGGCTGCCTGATTTTTGGTGGAATTTTTGGAGAAAACAAAATATGAATTTCACCAAAAATGATGAATCTGGTCCAAACTTGCAGTGGATGAGTGGATCTATGTTGGGGGTGCTAGGAACTATCCAAAGGATTTGGTTTGAGATCAAAACTCAAAGGAAATCAGGTACTTCCTTTGTAAATCATCTAGGCTTAAAATAATAGACATAATTGATTTTGGGGATAAAATAAATGAAATAAAATTCAAAAGTGGGTTGAACTTGTTGGAACAGAAACTTTGGGTTGCTCCAAGGTGGAGGGAGGGGTTTTGGGAGAAATTACCACATGAGGCATGGTAAAACAATGGGTGGTTCCAAAACAAAAAATAGCCCCAAAACCCATAGGGTTTCTTTTTAATGGAAAATAAATTCCAAAAATTTATTTGAGATGAGTAAAAATCAGAAGGAAGGTTTTTAATAACCAAACACCAAGGTTGAAGAAGATACAAAATAAAATCCCTGCCATGGGGAATTTTTTTTGAGAAGGAGGTTTTTTTTGGTAAGATTTTAAATGGCCTCCTTCAGATCAAACAAAGTTTTTGTTGAAAACCAAATTAAATTTTTTGGAGTGTCACAACACCTACCCCCTTAGGAAAAATCTCATCCCCGAGATTTCAGTTGATCCTCAAATAGGTGTGGGTGCTCTGTCCGAAGAAAATCTTCTCTTTCCCAAGTTGCTTCATTCTCGGTGTGGTTGCTCCACTGAACTCTGAAAAGCTTGATTGTTTTCTGACGGGTTCTCCTTTCAGACTCCTCCAATATTTTTATTGGACGTCCTCGGTAGGTGAGGTCTGGTTGCACGTCAATGTCTTCATGGGATACTTGCTTCTCTGGGTTGCTCACGCACTTCCTCAACTGCGAGACGTGGAACACGTCGTGGACGTCGGATAAGTCTTCTGTAAGTCTAGCTGGTAGGCTACCGTGCCTCTTCGTGCCACTATACGTATGGGTCCGATGAATCTTGGTGCTAGCTTTCCCTTAACCTTGAATCGTTGCAGGTCCCTCATAGGAGATACTCAGAGGTACACATACTCACCGGGTTCAAAATGACTCCCGGATGCTTTTGATCGTAATAACTCTTCGTCGACTTTGAGCTGTCTTGAGTCGATCCCTAATTATCTTAACTTTCTCCTCAGCCTCCTTGAGCATGTCCGGGCCAAGATATGGCTGTCTCCGCTTCGACCAATTTAGCGGGTACGACATCTCCGCCAGATAGAGCTTCAAATGGTGCCATTTGCGTGGCTGGCTTGGTAACTGTTGTTGTATGCGAACTCTGCATATGGCAAGCTTTCTTCCCAACTGGTTCCATAGGTGAGGACACATGCTCTCAAAGATGTCTTCTAGAATTTGGTTTACGCTGTTCAGTTTGTCCATCGATGCAGGGGTGGTATGCGGTACTAAACGCCAGTTGAGTTCCCAGAGCTTGTTGTAATTGATCCCAAAATCGGGAGACGAATTGAGTGCCTCTGTCCGATATTATAGTCCTTGGAACTCCATGCAAGCAGATGATACGGGAAAGATAAAGCCTGGCAAGTTTCTGAGTGGTGTGGGTAGTCTTCATGGGGATGAAGTGTGCCACCTTAGTCAGTCTATCTGTGATGAACCATATGGCATCGTTCCCGTGTCGTGACCGAGGTAGTCCAACAATAAAATCCATTCCAATTTCGTCCCATTTCCACTCGGGTATCTTGTTTGGCTGTAATAGTCCGGCCGGTTCCTGGTGCTTGGCCTTGATGCGTTGACATGAATCATAACATGCAATGAACGTGGCTATGTCCCTTTTCATACCGTGCCACCAAAAATTTTCTTGAAGGTCCTTGTACATTTTTGTTCCTCCAGGATGGATTGAATACGGAGCAGTGTGGTCTTCAGCTAGAATTTGCTGTTTAAGGTCCTCGATATTTGGTACGCATAGCCTATCTCTGTACCACAATATTCCCTGCTCGTCTGTGACGAATTCTGAGGCCTTGCCCAAACTCACTTTCCTTTTTATGCCTTCAATGCTGGGGTGTCCATGGTGAGCCTCCTTAATCTTTTCTATCAGGGTAGGCTGTATTTCTAAATTCGACACACTGCCCTCGGTGACCATTATTAAGTTGAGTTTAGCAAACTCCTGCTGAAATTGAGGTCTCAGATTGTTGTCGTTGTCCGGGCTGGGGTTCTGACTAAGAGCATCCGCCACTACATTTGCTTTTCCTGGATGGTAGTGGATACTAACATCATAATCCTTCACTAATTCCAACCAGCGTCGTTGCCGTAAATTGAGTTCCGGTTGTGTGAAAATATACTTGAGGCTTTTATGGTCTGTGTATATTTCACAACGATTTCAAGTAAAAGTGTCTCCACTCTTTGAGTGCATGGATGACCGCTGCCAACTCCAAGTCATGAGTAGGATAATTCTCTTCATGCTTATGGGTTGCTCGGAAACATACGCGACTACCTTGCCTTCTTGCATTAATACGCATCCGAGGCCCTTCCGGGATGCATCGCAATACACCTCAAAGTTCTTGTGTATGTCTGGCACAATTAATACTGGTGCTGTCGTTAATTTCCTTTTTAGTTCTTGGAAACTTTTCTCGCAAGCTTCGGTCCATTCAAACTTCTTATCCTTCTTGAGTAACTGCGTCATTGGCTTTGCTATGGTGGAGAATCCTTCAATAAACCTTCGGTAGTATCCTTCCATTCCCAAGAAACTTCAGACGTCTGTTATTACTGGGTGGTGGTTTCACCAAGCACGGCCTTGACCTTTTCCGGGTCTCTGGCAATACCTTCTTGGGTCAAGATGCGTGGCCCGTAAAACCCACCTGTCTTAGCCAAAATTCACATTTGCTGAACTTGGCGTACAATTGATGTTTCCTTAGTTCTCCTAGTACAATTACGAGATGTTCAACAGGTTTTCCGGTGTCTTGGAGTATATCGAATATCATCGATGAATACCACAACAAACTTGTCCATAAACTTCATAAATACTTTGTTCATGAGGTGAACAAAATATGCGAAGCGTTTGTTAGTCCAAACGGCATTATCGTGAACTCATACAACCGTATCTAGAGGTGAAGGCTGTCTTGGGGATATCTTCTGTTCGTACTTTTAATTGATGGTATCCCGACCTTAAGTCAATTTTTGAGAAAACCTTGGCCCGAGCGAGCTGATCAAATAAATCATTTATCCGTGGCATCGGGTATTTGTTCTTGATTGTGACCATGTTAAGTGCTCGATAGTCTATACACAATCTCAGTGTCCCATCCTTTTTCTTGGCAAATAAAATTGGTGAACCCCAAGGTGAGGAGCTGGCTCGTCTATATCCTTTGTCAAGTAATTCTTTTATTTGCTTCTTTAATTCTACCAACTCAGATGGTGCCATTCTATATGGTTTCTTGTAAATGGGGGTGGTTCCGGGTGCTAGTTCAATGTTGAATTCTATTTCCCGGTCTGGTGGCATGCCTGGTAGTTCTTCAGGAAATACGTCTGGAAACTCACACACCACTGGGACTTTGCTCAACTCTGAAACGTCCACCTTGTTCAATCATGGTTGCCGCGATATTTGTCTTTCTTGAGCTGAAACTTTTATTTGCTTCCCGTGATGATGAGTAAGAAATACCGTCTGGTTGAAGCAATCAATAAATCCTTTGTTGGTCGTTAACCAGTCCATTCCTAGGATAACGTCCAGTCCCTTATTTTCCAATATGATGAGGTTTGCATGAAACTTCAATCCTTCAAGATCAATAACCATACCTTGGCAGTAATTCTGAGTAACTTGCTTAATCCCAGGGGACTTGATGATCATGGATTTTTCCAAGGGAAGCATCGAAAAATCATTTTGCAAAGCAAATCTCTTGAAATGAACGAGTGAGAAGCTCGAATCAAACAAAACCATGGCAGGTATTGTGTTGACAGGAACGCATCGAGTACGATATCCGGGGCATTCTGTGCTTCTTCTCTGGTCACGTGGTTCAGGTGACCCTTCTTGTGGTTGTTATTGGGGTTGAAGTTGTTTCGCTTGGGCGCTGAATTATTGCCACCGTTGTTCGACTTTGGGGTCGAGTTCCTTGGCTTGGGGCACTGCTTGGCATAGTGTCCTTCTTCTCCACAAGCGTAGCAAGTAACGACTGGGAGATATGTGAACTCCATGTCCCTTGCATGGAAATTCTTGATTGGGTGTGAAACATTTGTCGTGGGTTTGTGTGCCCCACCTTTCTGAAAATCCGTCTTGCTCCGGTGGTTGCGAGCAAGAGTAGTCTAGTCCCTTTTGCGCGTGCGGAAATCCTCCAAGCTGCGTTGCTCATTTTCCAAGGTAATAGCCTTATCCACCAGTGTTTTGAAATCTGGGAAGGTGTGCACGACCAGCTGGCATTTAAGCGCGGGTGCCAGACCGTCCAGGAATTTTTCCATCTTCTTGCCTTCAATCATACGCTCTTTGTTTGCATAGCGAGACAATAGAGTAAACTGACTGTTGTATTCAGTCACTGTCATGGTTCTCTGTTTGAGGTCATCAAACTCCCTCTTTTTGATCTTCATAATACTTTTTGGCATGTGCGCCCCACGAAAACCTTCTTTGAACTCCTCCCAGGTTATATCATTTTCGTTGGGGTGCATGTGTAGGAAATTTTCCCACCATGATGCAGCTGCTCCAGTGAGATAGTGCGGTGCATATAGTACTTTCTCACGGTCTGAACACTGTGCAATAATTAATTTTCTTTCCATGTCTCGAAGCCAATCATCGGCCTCAAGAGGTTTGTTAGTATGAGAAAATGTTGGGGGACGCGTCTTTTGTAGCTCAGACAATTTGGATTGCTGCTGATACGGTCCACGGTGATTTCCCATATTGATGACTTGGTTCATTATTTCTTGATGTTGTTGCTAACTCTGTTCATAAAGGCGGCATACTTGAGAAAATGCGGTGTCACTGCCCTGCTGACTTGACTGTCCCTGCGTGAAATTGTTGCTTGTTTGAGTGCCATAATTCTCTTCTGGCGGATTTGGCATGGAGCGAGTCCAAGGACGACACATTTTCCACTCTGGGGATATATTTTGTAAAACTCATAAGAAAAAGAAATTGAGTCGCAAAAATCAATAAATTTATAAAGACGGGAATTTTTTTTAATGCTCCAAGATTTTTCAAGAGAATAATTGATTGCGCATGGAGAAGGACTGCTCAGTACATATCTTACACGCAAGCAGTAATTATATAATACACCACTCAGGATGTGCGTACACATTCCTGACATGTTATTTAGGCTAGTGCACTTCTCCCAGTTCCTACATGATGCGCAAACAAGCTACTTCTCACAACCTATATACATATAAACATATCGTACAAGCCGGTACATCGCATGGTAGCTAAGTGCACTCAGTCGGAGATGGTAAGAATCTCCCTTGGCCTGCCGAGGGTGAGGCGCAGTGAGGCTGGGGACTCAACCTCCTCCTCGCTAATAGGCTCCAAACGTGAAGTGCTGCGCTGAGTCGATGGAGCGGGCACCATAGGTGGAGCAACACGGACTGGAGTGGGCGCAATAGGTGGTGCAGTACGGACTGAAGTGGGCGCAATGACTTGGTCGAACTCCTCCGTGGTAGGCAGGCGACAAGCGGTGGCGAGAATGGTAGGTGAATAAGATGCTGAGGACGAGACGAAGGTCAGTGGTGGTGCGGTGTGCAGGAGCTCCCTCCTGTTGGCGGCACAGCCATGGACTGAGTCCATGTGGGCAGCCACAAGGTCGTCCACAAGGTTGTCGAAGGCTGCCTCCAGAGCCTGGAGGTATTCAACAAGCATCTCAATAGCCTCGTCTCGCTCTCCTCTAGGGCAAGCGAATGCATAGTGACATGTGTATGGCACGTGGCATGGGAGGTAGCGGTAGCGACGAGTCTTCATCGAAGGAAGAACATCTCGGAGACGAGCTATCGCCTCACGGGCAGCCATCTGCATAGCATGCCTCTCCGTAGGCATGGCTCTCCCCAAGAACTGGAAGCGGCGTAACTCAACACGCCCTCCCTTGAATTGCACCACGGCCTGGTGCATGGACAGACTGTCGTTGATCTTGTGCTGGTAGAGTGTGAATACTGGGCGCACTGATGGCCCCATCGCGGTCTTGACGATGAAGGAGAGGAGCTTGACGAACCCCTCAGGCACGTTGGCAAACACCTGTGACTCACAGTCGTTGCCAGCCATCTACAAAAGTAGGCAAAAATTCTGAATGGTCAGATCATAAATTTATGCTGACTGTCAGAAAATGACTACATTTGCGAAAATATAAATTAACACTACTATGCTAATAACCGATTAGCGATCGCACCTAGTGGCTTCCTATAGTCAGCCTGGCTCTGGTACCAAGTTTGTCACGACCGATTTTTCAATAAAATACTTATTGAGAAACCGATCTTTTTGATTCCAGTGTAGTAAGAATTCTCCTTACTGGTAGACAAATACTTGATACAGAAGTCCAGTAGCATTAAATATATTACAGTGTTGAGCTGAGGTTGCTCAACAATTTATTACAAACACGCCAATATTGTACATAAGGGCGGTAATGACACAAGGGTGTGGTGGCATACTACTGACTCGAGATAAAAGTGGTGGTGGATATGTCACAGCGGAGTGGTTGACATGACTCCTAATCTGGCAGCTCATCGAGCGTCGAGGTGAGGCTCGATGCATTTATTCGGGTAGCGGAAGCGGATATAATACAGTGACCAAATCCAGGATCGCACGGGACTGGACCGACTCCTCTAGGCGTCGGACTCGCTATCGAACTCTTCATCCATGAGATCGCCTTTCACAACATCCGCCAAATCAACAAGCCAGGTGAGTACTTTAAAAGTACTCGCAAGACAGTTCGGACATAAGATATAACAAATGCAAGCATGAATGCGTCATGAGAAAATAGCAATGCACACTCAAATAATAAATTTTTGCACGACATGATAAGTAAAAAGGAAGTCAGGCGGTAGTCCTCCCGAAATCCCAACAAAATGACTGAAAACCGATCAGGTGTCTGGAGCGACGCCACGAAGGGTAAACAAATAAATTATCATGCCGCAGTCAGGCGTCTAAGCGATACCACATAAAGGGCTTATATTTAAAGGTAAATAACAAGAGTGCCACAGTCGGACGTCTGAGCGACATCACATAAGGGCTTATATTGAAAGTAAATAACAAGCATGCCGCAGTCAGACGTCTGAGCGACATCACAGAAAGGGCTTATATTGAAAGTAAATAACAAGCGTGCCACAATCGGACGTCTGAGCGACATCGCAAGAAGGGCTTATATTGAAAGTAAATAACAAGCGTGCCACAGTCGGACGTCTGAGGGACATCACAGAAAGGGCTTATATTTCATTATTCATATCCGATAAATTCACGAAGATATAACACTCACAGGAAAATATTCAACACACAATAATAAATGGGTTAGTCCATCCACAGGAATAATCACTTAGCCGGACTTAACACTCATATGGTTCACCGGAGTTTTGTCACGTAGACCCACACCGACAAGGATAAGTTGAACACAAGATTTGGACATGGATAAGATTATTCAATGATTTTGACTCTGCAGAAGTTTGTACTAATTATCCACAGCCAACGGATTTCCGTAGTCACGAAGGACTAGTTCCGCTTACGGTATTTCGTAGAAACACATCTAACCAAGACACACCCATCCCACCTCATGATGCCGTGAATCACCCTAGACAACGTTCAAGAAAAATTTGAGACGGGAGATCACAACCTCGAATAGCATGGGATCAAATTTATATTCACGCTCTAAGGGTGCCCCCTCTCGGTCCCAACCGAAACACCCATGCCCCCGACCGGATGATCGGCTTTAATCCAGGTCCATGGAACCCTCATCACGGCCTCTCTATTTGGTGTGTACCAGGAAAGAGGTTTGCAACTTACTAAACCATATCCCTTGCGGAAAACATGTGGTAGTACATGAAGGGAAAACGGATGGAAACGTGACTTGAATCATCATGACACTGGAGTCAGAATAGTCTGGCATAAGACTGGCATGCTTCAACACTGCCATCTTATCCACTCTCATGCCATCACATGGTCATGCAAACTCATATCCAACAACATGTGGATTTTCGAAGCTCACTTGCCTCAACTTTGCATGTAATATAACACTTATCGAAATGCTCATAAACATGCCATGAAACTACTTAATGCAAACATGCAAAGAACACTCATCATATCGAAAGTTCAAACATGCTTGCCTGGTTCGGAGTAGTCGGAGTCTAGCTTGGTGAAGTTCGCTGTTCGGTCACCTCCTCCGGTATCTACGGTATAAGAAAATACGTACAAACGTAAATACCATGAGTGCACAAAAAAGTGATACAAATATCTTTCAAATAAATATTATAAAAAACTAGACAGAAAAATAAAGAGGACAGAAAAAGAATCAGTCAAAAATCATTTTCTGTTTAAAAGTTATTAAAGGTTTAGCCCAGGGACTTGTTTGTAATGAAACAGAAAGTTTCCAGGGGCAGCTTATAAAAACAGAAAACGCTTCGCCTAAAAACCCGTCAACTGCACAGGAAGACGTATTCTACCCGAAGGCATTTTCAGAAAACGGTTCAAAAAAAGAAAAGACTGACGAGGGGTCCCACCCGTCAGGTTTGAATTTTCTAACGGGGGGAGAAGCAGAGCGCCACGGCCTCGGTTATGTGGCCACGGCGATCCACGGCAGTTAGGAGGAGCGGAGGGTACCTACGTGATCAGCGTGCCCTTCCGCATCCGGTGGGTGGTGGAGGTGGTCGCCGCAGCAAAGACGTCGACGGCGGTCCTTACTCCGGCGGACGGCGGCTCGGGTGAAGTTGGATCTCGTCGGGGAGGGCTGCGGAGGTTAAATTGGAGCTTGGGTTAGAGCACTGGGTGTATGAGAAGGCTACTGACGTGGTTTGGGAGGCGGGGATGGCCTCACCTGAGTGGATCGAGCTGGTGGCCGAGGCGGATCGGGGCGGCCAGAGTCGGGGGAGGAGATCTCCTCGAGGTCCTCCTGGTGGCTTGGCGGGGTTCTGGTGAGGTGTAGTGGTGGTGAGTGCTCGAGAACGAGCTCGGGACCTCCTTTTATAGGTGATCCGAGGCGGTGGCCGCGAACAGAAATCTCCGGCGAAGGTTACGGCGGTGCAGTGGTTGGTCAGGTAGTTTAGGGGGTTGGGCATCAACGTGGAGGTCCACTGGTTCCATTTAGAAGCTAACCTAGGTTGGATTAGGCGCGCTTGGTGGTTTCGGCAGAACGGAGCTTCGCGGGCCCGTTGGCGGCAGAGGGCGTGCCCTGTGCTTGCGGGCCACGGCGACGGTGCTACGGCGTGCGCTGGCATGCAGAAGGCCACACGGAGGTCTCGGTAAGGCGGCGGCGCCGGACGGCGCAGAAAGCTGGCGCTAGCTCCCGTTGGCCGCCACGGGTGGCTCTGCCACCGCAGAAGCTGCCGGCGTCGGCGAGGCTCGCCGCCACCGACACCTGCGCCCGTCCAAGAGAGCGTGCGATGCAGGAGGAGAGGCCGTGCGCAACGCGCCAGGGTGTGCATTGGTGATCGATGACAAGTCTCTGACGAAAACGACATCGATCGCCGAACAAGAATTTGAATTTCATCAATATGCATGTAAACAAAGGCCGACCAAGTGTTTGATGAAATGATTTAGGCATGAGAAGAATTTATCTGGGGCTGATCTTTGGTGTGGTGGCCTCTCAAAGCACCTGGGGGCTGCCTTATTTTTGGTGGAATTTTTGGAGAAAAGAAAATATGAATTTCACCAAAAATGATGAATCTGGTCCAAACTTGCAGTGGATGAAACTTGAAAATTTTGAATAGTGGAAGAGTGGATCTTGATGGATCTAGGATGGGGGTGCTAGGAACTATCCAGAGGAGTTGGTTTGAGATCAAAACTCAAAGGAAATCAGGTACTTCCTTTGTAAATCATCTAGGCTTAAAATAATAGACAGAATTGTTTTTGGGGATAAAATAAATGAAATAAAATTCAAAAGTGGGTTGAACTTGTTGGAACAGAAACTTTGGGTTGCCCCAAAGTGGAGGGAGGGGTTTTGGGAGAAATTACCACATGAGGCATGGTAAAACAATGGGTGGTTCCAAAACAAAAGAATAGCCCCAAAACCCATAGGGTTTCTTTCTAATGGAAAATAAATTCCAAAAATTTATTTGAGATGAGTAAAAATCAGAAGGAAGGTTTTTAATAACCAAACACCAAGGTTGAAGAAGATACAAAATAATATCCTTGCAATGGGGAATTTTTTTTGAGAAGGAGGTTTTTTTGGGTAAGATTTTAAATGGCCTCCTTCAGATTAAACAAAGTTTTTGTTGAAAACCAAATTAAAATTTTTGGAGTGTCACAGGAACGTTGATAGAATTTATCTTGATGTTGATTCTTTAAAGCTTAGATCTATTCCTCCTAAGCATGATATCAATGAGTCTCTCAAAGCCATGAGAATTTCCATTGATGAGTGCAAAGAAAGAACCGCTAGGATGCATGCTAAGAAAGATTGTTTTGTGAAAGCGTGTTCTTCTAGTTTCTATGAAAATAAAGATGAAGATCTAAAAGTTACTTATGTGTCCCCTATTAAATATTTGTTTTGCAATATGATTCTTGATAATGATGGGACTGATTATGATCCACCTTTACCTAGAAGGCGTTCCAAAAATTCGGAGTTTTTAGATCTTGATGCAAAAATTGGTAAAAGTGGGATTGAAGAGATCAAAACTCTAGATATTAATGAACCCACTATTTTGGATTTCAAGGAATTTAATTATGATAATTTCTCTTTGATAGATTGTTTTTCCTTGTTGCAATCCATGCTAAATTCTCCTCATGCTTATAGTCAAAATAAAGCCTTTACTAAACATATCGTTGATGCTTTGATGCAATCTTATGAAGAAAAACTTGAGTTGGAAGTTTCTATCCCCAGAAAACTTTATGATGAGTGGGAACCTACTATTAAAATTAAAATTAAAGATCATGAATGCTATTCTTTGTGTGATTTGGGTGCTAGTGTTTCCACAATTCCAAAGACTTTATGTGATTTGCTAGGTTTCCGTGATTTTGATGATTGCTCTCTAAACCTGCACCTTGCGGATTCCACCATTAAGAAACCAGTGGGAAGAATCAATGATGTTCTTATTGTTGCAAATAAGAATTATGTGCCCGTAGATTCTATTGTTCTTGATATAGATTGCAATCCTTCATGTCCTATTATTCTTGGTAGACCTTTCCTTAGAACGATTGGTGCAGTTATCGATATGAAGGAAGGGAATATTAGATTCCAATTTCCGTTAAGGAAAGGCATGTAACACTTCCCTAGAAAGAAAATAAAATTACCTTATGAATCTATTATGAGAGCCACTTATGGATTGCCTACCAAAGATGGCAACACCTAGATCTATCCTTGCTTTTATGCCTAGCTAGGGGCGTTAAATGATAGCGCTTGTTGGGAGGCAACCCAATTTTATTTTTAGTTTTTTTGCTTTTTGCTTATGTTTAGGGATAAATCTTCGATCTAACCTCTGGTTAGATGTCTTTTATGTTTTAATTAGTGTTTGTGCCAAGTTTAACCTATAGGATTTTCTTGGATGATAGTTATTTGATCTTGCTGAAAATTCCAGAAACTTTCTGTTCACAAAAATAATTTTTAAAAATCACCAGAACGTGATAAAATATTTATTCCAATTTCTGCTGATCAATAAACAAATTTTCTAGGTCTTCCTATTTTGGTAGAGTTTTTGGAGTTCCAGAAGTTTGCGTTAGTTACAGATTACTACAGACTGTTCTGTTTTTGACAGATTCTCTTTTTCGTGTGTTGTTTGCTTATTTTGATGAATCTATGGCTAGTAAAAGAGTTTATAAACCATAGAGAAGTTGGAATACAGTAGGTTTAACACCAATATAAATAAATAATGAGTTCATTACAGTACCTTGAAGTGGTCTTTTGTTTTCTTTCGCTAACGGAGCTCACGAGATTTTCTGCTGAGTTTTGTGTTGTGAAGTTTTCAAGTTTTGGGTGAAAGATTTGATGGATTATGGAACAAGGAGTGGCAAGAGCCTAAGCTTGGGGACGCCCATGGCACCCCAAGATAATCTAAGGACACCTAAAAGCCAAAGCTTGCGGATGCCCCGGAAGGCATCCCCTCTTTCGTCTACTTCCATTGGTAACTTTACTTGGAGCTATATTTTTATTCACCACATGATATGTGTTTTGCTTGGAGCGTCTTGTATGATTTGAGTCTTTATTTGTTAGTTTTCCACAATCAACTTTGCTGTACACACCTTTTGAGAGAGACACACATGATTCAGAAATTATTAGAATACTCTTTGTGCTTCACTTATATCTTTTGAGTTATATAGTTTTTGCTCTAGTACTTCACTTGTATCTTTTAGAGCACGGTGGTGGTTTTGTTTTATAGAAACTATTATTCTCTCATGCTTCACTTAGATTATTCTGAGAGTCTTAAACAGCATGGTAATTTGCTTAAATAATCCTAATATGCTAGGTATTCAAGACTAGTAAAAAAACTTTCTTAAGAGTGTGTTGAATACTACGAAAAGTTTGATGCTTGATGATTGTTTTGAGATATGGAGGTAGTAATATTAAAGTTGTGCTAGTTTAGTAGTTGTGAATTTGAGAAATACTTGTGTTGAAGTTTGCAAGTCCCATAGCATGCACGTATGGTAAATGTTATGTAACAAATTTGAAACATGAGGTGTTCTTTGATTGTCCTCCTTATGAGTGGCGGTCGGGGACGAGCGATGGTCTTTTCCTTCCTATCTATCCCCTTAGGAGCATGCACGTAGTGCTTGGTTTTTGATGACTTGTAGATATTTGCAATAAGTATGTGAGTTCTTTATGACTAATGTTGAGTACATGGATTATACACACTCTCACCCTTCCATCATTGCTAGCCTCTTCGGTACCGTGCATTGCCTTTTCTCACATTGAGAGTTGGTGCAAACTTCGCCGGTGCATCCAAACCCCGTGATATGATACGCTCTTTCACACATAAACCTGCTTATATCTTCCTCAAAACTGCCACCATACCTACCTATTATGGCATTCCTATAGCCATTCCGAGATATATTGCCATGCAACTTTCCACCGTTCCGTTTATCATGACACGTTCATCATTGTCATATTGCTTTGCATGATCATGTAGTTTACATAGTATTTGTGGCAAAGCCACCATTCATAATTCCTTCATACATGTCACTCTTGGTTTATTGCATATCCCGTACATCACGGAGGCATTCATATAGAGTCATACTTTGTTCTAGTATTGAGTTGTAATCATTGAGTTGTAAATAAATAGAAGTGTGATGATCATCATTTTCTAGAGCATTGTCCCAAGTGAGGAAAAAGAGAAAGGCCATAAAAAGAGGAAGGCCCAAAAATGAGGGAAAAGAGAGAAGGGACAATGTTACTATCCTTTTTACCACACTTGTGCTTCAAAGTAGCACCATAATCTTCATGATAGAGAGTCTCTTGTTTTGTCACTTTCATATACTAGTGGGAATTTTTCATTATAGAACTTGACTTGTATATTCCAACAATGGGCTTCCTCAAATGCCCTAGGTCTTCGTGATCAAGAAAGTTGGATGCACACCCACTTAGTTCCTTTTGTTGAGCTTCCATATATTTATAGCTCTAGTGCATCCGTTGCATGGCAATCCCTACTCCTTACATTAACATCAATTGATGGGCATCTCCATAGCTCATTGATTAGCCGCGTTGATGTGAGACTTTCTCCCATTTTGTCTTCTCCACATAACCCCCATCATTATATTCTATTCCACCCATAGTGCTATATCCATGGCTCACGCTCATGTATTGCGTGAAGGTTGAAAAAGTTTGAGATTACTAAAGTATGAAACAATTGCTTGGCTTGTCATCGGGGTTGTTCATAATGAGAGCATTCTTGTGTGACGAAAATGGAGCATGACTAAACTATATGATTTTGTAGGGATGAACTTTCTTTGGCCATGTTATTCTGAGAGGACATAATTGCTTAGTTAGTATGCTTGAAGTATTATTATTTTTATGTCAATATTGAAGCTTCCATGATAGGATCTACATCGTGTCCATGGGCATGAACACAAAGTTCAAGGTCGACTCCCACTTCTCTAATGCATAACCTTTCATTCACTTCTCGCCTTCAACGAAGTTGTGTTGAAATTTTATCTGACATAACAACAGTAGAGTATGACCCGTAGTAGTTTTGCGGGTTCACACAGATTAAGGAAGGCATAGGTTCAACCCATCGGGGCTTATTAGGAACGTATACACTACTGGAATCAGCTACTTTGCCATTTGCCAGATCTTTGCCGTCCGCTAGCGGATGGCAAAGAAGCTCTTTGCCATCAGCCACCGAAAAGTCGACGGCAAAGAAATGGCAGACGACAAAGAAGCTCTTTGCCATGCGCCATTTCTTTGCCGTCCGCCAGCTGACGGCAAAGAATCTTTGCCGTCCGCCAGCTGACGGCAAAGAGGGAGGTGGCCCCCACCCACCCGCCTGTTTAAAAAAAACTTAACGCCCCACCTCTTTGCCGTCCGCTAGCGGACGACAAAGAGCAAAAAAGCGGACGACAAAGGGGGGCGGACGGCAAAGATTTAACTCATCTAACGGCGGCCGCGCCCCACCCCGCCCCTCTCTCTCTGTTTCTCTCCCTCTTCACACGCGCGCCGCCGCCCCCACCACTCTCCGTCGCCCCGTCGCCCCACCACTCTCCGCCTGCCGCCCCACCACCCCGCCGCCTCCGCCCCCGCCCCGGTGCCACCATGCCCTGCTCGCCGCTGTCTTGGCGCCACCGCCTGCCCCAGCCCCACCGCCCGGCTCCCCCCTGCCCAACCACCCGGCGCCCACCGGCCCCCGCCCGCCTGCCGCCCTGCCGTCTCGGCGTGCCACGCCTGCCCCTGCCCCATCACCACTGCCGCCGCCGCCTCCGCCTCCTCCACCGCCACCTCCTCCACTGCCCCGCCTGTGAGCTCTACCTCCTCTTTTTTCTGTTTTTTTTCTTCTGTTTTTTTAGTTTCAGGTTTATGTTTAGTTTAGATTTAGTTTTAGTTTTAGTTTTAGTTTTAGTTTTAGGTTTAGTTTTAGTTTAGTTTTAGGTTCAGATTTAGTTTTTTCCTTTTTTTTCTGTTTTTTCAGTTTTAGGTTTATGTTTAGTTT
Source organism: Aegilops bicornis (assembly GCA_021605145.1). Classification (NCBI taxonomy): domain Eukaryota; kingdom Viridiplantae; phylum Streptophyta; class Magnoliopsida; order Poales; family Poaceae; genus Aegilops; species Aegilops bicornis. Next base: position 111,003,301 of record CM038669.1, on the reverse strand, counting down.
AGATTTAGTTTTAGTTTTAGTTTTAGTTTTAGTTTTAGATTTAGGTTTAGTTTTAGGTTTAGGTTTAGGTTTAGGAAAGAAGAAGAAGAAAAAAAGAGGAGAGGAGGAGAAGAAGAAGAGGAAAAAGGAAAGGAAGAAGAAGAAGAGGAGGAGGAGAAGAAAAAGAAGAAGAGGAAGAAGAAGAAGAAGAAAAAAGAGGAGAGGAGGAGAAGAAGAAGAGGAAAAAGGAAAGGAGGAAGAAGAAGAAGAAGAAGAAGGAAAAAAAGGAAGAAAAGGAAGAAAAGGAAGACGGGGAAGAAGAAGAAAAGGAAAAAAAGAGGGGGAAAAACCCGACCCGACACGGCACCCCGACCCCGACCCGACACCCCTATTACCGATTCTAACCCCGAGACCCCGATTCTAATTCCGAATTCCCGACCAGAGGTTGCATGGACGTAATAAAATAGAAAAGTAGATCAACTGATGAATATATACATGGTGAATTATATATATAATTGTTGTGTGTCCAGTGATGATGATGATGATTATAGTGATGATAGTGATGATGATGATTATCGTGAGCCCATCATTGATTATAGTGATGATGATGATTATGCATTTATTGATGATACTGATCGAGATTATTAGTAGTGTCAGGTATTCAATTTTTTATGTTGTACTTGATGATGATACACTTAAGTGATATATTATTATTCATGTCGGTACTTTTTTATGTTGTACTAATTTCGTTTATTCTTTGTCATGGCAGGTGTTGAAAGATGGTGGGCGCTGGTCGGAGCGCCGCCGAGGCCCTTCTTCGTCGGCGCGTGTTGCGAGGTCTTCCATTGCACACGCACCTCTTCGCCGAGCGTTGCTGGACAGTATGTCGACACCACCGGGCCCTTCTTCATCGACTGCGGTGCCCAGCAGGGGACGAGGTAAGAAGAAGAGAGGAAGTGGAGCACGTGGTCGCGGGAGAGGAGGTAGGGTGACTCTTACGGCGCCTTCCTTGCCGCCACCCCCAGTTGTTTCACCCGAGCACGTGACTGCTAGGGTGGACTCGTCCGAGGAGGAGGCTACACGGACTCCGATCCACGAGCCTCCGGTCCACGGGTCTTCGGCCCACGAGCCTCGGGTCGAAGGGCCTTCGGCCCACGAGCCTCCGGTCGACGGGCCTTCGGCCCACGAGAGTTGCGCCCACGAGACCCCGGAGGAGCACACGTCTGGATGGGGTACCTGGTCGGGTCAGCCTGAGGAGCCGAGTGGCCATGCTGATGATGGCGGGGAGCCGAGTGGCCATGCTGATGATGACGGGGAGCCGACTGATATTGAGGAGGAGGGGGCAACGTCTACCAGCGTGGTGCTACGGCTCCCCGTCTGCGTGCCGACCATGAAAGCGTAGGTGGTTGATTTTCCCTGATGGGGAGAGGTAAGTGCATCTAATCTTTTTGTACCTTCTGCATTCACGTTTCTTCAAATAACTTATGCGTTGGCCTTGTCATGCTGCAGGGGTTGGGACCACCATGAAAGTGTCTGCCGGCCCAACTCCGTCCTTGGAGTTCTGATTCGGCAAAACTTCCCGGGGTTTGTCACGTTGCTTGGTGAGGGTCGTCTTCCAGAGGTTGGATTGAGTTGGGAGCACTACTTGGCTGCCCCGGCCCCGCTGGGTGAGATTATCGACGGAGTCTTGTGCAAGACGAGGGCAGACGTGGTGATCAGAATGTTCTGGGTAATTTCTCCCTTACACAATTAAAAATCTTGAACTAGCTAGTTATTAATTGTACTAATCAATATTTTCTCATTTTATTGCAAACATTCTACAGGTGTGAGGAGGGATACGAGGAGGAGGCGGCAGATGTTATCGACAAGGAGTGCAAGCGCCTACTTCAAAACTTACGACATGAGGTTTGGGTGCAGGCTGTTCGAGACTACTACACCGGGCGTGGTATCAAGAAGCCCAAGCAAGAGTGCCGCGATAAGTTCTTGAGTAAGGAGCAGTACATGAAGGTAATTCTTAAGGCCTTGTACTTACTTCCTTCATTTACTAATTCATAGCCGTAGTGCTCAAGTTTATATTTAGTAACTTAGGCCCCTCCGAGATGGTGTGCGGATCGGATGGATTGTTGGGAGGTGTTGGTCAATGCGTGGTGCTCAAAACAATGGCGGGCCTCCCACAACGAGGCAAAGGACAAACGTGCCCAAATGGAAGGTGTGCCACACCACCAAGGCAGCTCCAACTTATTTCAGTACGGGCGGAACTGGGTATGTGGTTTGCTTCATGATTCATGCAATTCATTCATCATGCTAGCTTTAGCCCTTTAATTACTAATTTACTTTGTTTCTCTCTTTCAGGCACGCTACAATAAGGTGGATAAGGTTCCAGAGGTGTACGACCTGTATGCCATGGCCCACACTGGCTCTTACAAGAAAGTCAAGGCATTCTCTGCGTCTGACCTCGATGATCCAAAGAACTTCACCAACATCTCCGCCCACGACAAGCTCGTGCAATATAGAGATCAGGGGAAGGCGAGGAAAGGGGAGGACTTTAACCCGAGCCAGGGTCCCATTGATACAGATCTGCTGATGATATCTTGTGGCGGGAGGTCCCATGGCTCCATAGCCATGGGAGATGGACTTATCCGTTGTCCTAGCACTCTCCCGGAGATCAAGGCGCGCCAGTCGAGCTCCGCTCCTGAGATAAGGCCTCGTGAATGGCCAGTCCAACTCGCCTTCAAGGTTAGTTTTAAGTACTCAGCTATCTTTCTCCATTACATTGTGTGCGCTTCCATCAGTGACTACAAATGGTCATGTGAGTGGTGTTGCAGGCTGCTATACAGGGGGAGAGAGATAGAACGGAGAAACTTCAAGTGAGGCGGCGGAGAGGCAGCGGGAGTTGGAGGAGAGGACGACAAAGATGTTGGAGGAGGAGAGGGCACGGAATGACATGCGTGCAAGGGACATGTACGAGCTCCTTGTGGTAAGTTTCTTCTGCAGATTACTTGCTAGTCTTAACATTTGAGTCTCATTACTAACTAGTATGACTCTGTTGTGAAAACTAAATGTGCAGTCTGTGTGCGAGAAGTCCAGTCAGACCGCTCCGCCGATGCCAGTGATTGCTCCTGGGAGCACGGTGAGTTTAATTAGAATGGACATTACTTTCTAGTCTTAACATTTGAGTGTCATAATGCTAACGAGACATTAGAAATGATCTTTGGTGCAGTTTAACTCCAGAAATGCATCGCACGATCCTTCTCCAGCTACCGGCGCGAGCCAGCCCGCTCGTACACCTCCCTGACCACGGTAAGTTTCTCTAGTGTTTTGCTTAACAAATGCATAAAGACCTAGACTTAGCTTTATTTCCTCCAATATGCTTACCATAATGACCTAGAGTTAGCTTCTTTTCCTCCAAAATGACTTAATATGCTTACTGACCTCATAAACTATCCATTCTACCTAAGTTAGCTCTAAAACAATATGTACTTAGGTTACTTATGTCAAAATTGCATAATTAGCTTAGTTAGCTCATAAGCGATCCATTTTACCTAAGTTAGCTCTAAAATGACTCATTTTACCTTAGTTAGCTTACAAGTGATCCAATTTATCCAAGTTAGCTCTAAAATGACCCATTTTACGTAGATTAGCTCCTAAATGATCCATTTTACCTACGTTAGCTACAAAATGACCCATTTCACCTAGGTTAGCTCCAAAATGACCCATTTCACCTAGGTTAGCTCCAGAATGACCCATTTCACCTAGATTTGCTCCTAAATGATCCATTACACCTAAGTTAGCTAAAAACAATCCATTTCACCTAAATTAGCTCTTAAATGATCCATTTCACCTAAGTTAGCTAAAAACGATCCATTTCACCTTACTTAGCTAAAAAACGTGGCATTTCACCTTAGTTACTCATAAACGACCCGTTTCAACTAAGTTAGCTCATAAAAGCTCATAAATGATCCATTTCACCTAAGTTAGCTAAAAAATGATCCATTTCACCTTAGTTAGCTCAAAAACGTGGCATTTCACCTTAGTTAGGTCATAAATGACCCATTTCAACTAAGTTAGCTCATAAAAGCTCATAAATGATCCATTTCACCTAAGTTAGATCAAAACCGATCCATTTCACCTTACTTAGCTAAAAAACGTGGCATTTCACCTTAGTTAGCTCATAAACGACCCGTTTCAACTAAGTTAGCTCATAAATGATCCATTTCACCTAACTTAGCTAAAAAACGATCCATTTCACCTTACTTAGCTCAAAAACGTGGCATTTCACCTTAGTTAGCTCATAAACGACCCATTTCAACTAAGTTAGCTCATAAAAGCTCATAAATGATCCATTTCACCCAAGTTAGCTAAAAAAGATCCATTTCACCTTACTTAGCTCAAAAACGTGGCATTTCACCTTAGTTAGCTCATAAACGACCCGCTTCAACTAAGTTAGCTCATAAAAGCTCATAAATGATCCATTTCACCTAAGTTAGCTCAAAAACAATCCATTTCACCTTACTTAGCTGAAAAACTATGCCCTTCACCTTAGTTAGCTCATAAACGACCCATTTCAACTAAGTTAGCTCATAAATGATCCATTTCAACTAAGTTAGCTCATAAACAACCCATTTCAACTTAGTTAGCTCATATATGATCCATTTCACCTAAGTTAGCTCATAAATGACATATACTTGTTGTTCTAGTCTTCTTCTTGTTCTAGTCACCTATTTCTAACTTTCTTATTTACCATTTTGCAGATTTCATTCACTTCATGGAAGCTAGCTTGCTATGATGGAGTGCTTGCTTTTCCTTTGATGAAACTTTGCATTGTATCTAGCTTGCTATGATGGAACTTGATATCTTGATGAAACTTTGCATTGTAATATGTATATGGATGGAACAATGTGTATGGATGGAACTTGCTTATGTATGAACAATGTGTATGGATGAAACTGATGTGATATGTGATATGAAACTTATGTGCTGGATATGTGATATGGAAATATATCTATATATGTCATATATATTTTGTGAAAATTGTTGGATTAAAAACAGAAAAAGAGACAATATCTTGGGCTCTTTGCTGCCACCGGCGGCAAAGGTATTTGCCATCGCAGCCGACGGCAAAGAGGCCACGTGGCGAACAAACCTGCTTCTGGGAGGCTGACCAATTTGGTCGATTTGCCTCTGATGGTGACGGCAAAAGGCTTTGTTGCCGTCAGCATGACAAGCAAAGGCCTGCCGTTAACCACCTAACGTAGTAACAACGCATTTATTGCCGTCTGCCTTATTTGCCGTCCGCTGCTGATGGCAAAGGACCTTTTGCCGTCAGCTGCCCGAAGCAGACGGCAACGTAGCTCTCAGCCGTCCCCTACTTTGCCGTCCCCTAGTGCCGTCCGCGGCAGACATCAAAGGTCTTTGCCGTCCGCCATCCATGCCTTTGTCGTCCACCGTGGCTGATGGCAAAGTAGCTGATTCCTGTAGTGATACCATCAACTTCAGGGGTAAATAACTCAAGCTCGGAAGTAGAGCATGGTTGACAAAGCAGAGGGTACAATTTACCAAAGGCATTATGTATCAGGGGAAGGACACATAAATTTATTGAATATGAAGGACGCTGTCGGATAAAATCCAACAAAGGATCTAGGGTCCACAAGGGATCTGATGTGAGCATCGTTACTCAACTAGAAGAAGAAGAATGCAAGGATATCAGATGATAGAAACAACTAACTAATTCAAAGCTCAATTTGCAAAGGATTTATGAATTCCAAGTCAAGGGATCAGAAGAAACGCTCTGATTAGGGATGGATAAGTTGAATAGCCTTAAGGGTACAATCGACGGCAATTTGATTGGTCGAGAACCAGCTCTTGTTCGTACGACGACTGAGACGGAAGGATGAATCATAGGATCTGATTGAGGATTGCGAGCATTCACAACTTATTGAATCAACTGACTCAAAATGATAGTGAGAAAGGATGCCCATAAGATTGCTATACTTATGAGATTAACCATAACGGAAGTAAGCAAAAATTTCAAGAGCAATAGGATGCTTAGGATTTTCGGAAGACCGAATGGTATTTCAAAGACTTTTGTAAAACACATGATCAACGGGGAATGAGCGGATACTCGATAGTGCGAGGAATTATCCGTAGGGGTATTTCTGCGGCAAGGAACTGCAAGTCGGTAGGCACCAAGTATTCTCGGAACAATAGAGAGTATTTCGGGGTATTTGGTAATAAGAAGATCATCGGGGGATGATTGTATGAATGACAAAATGTACTTGGTCATCCATAGAGGTTTATTGTTGGAAGGGAATTGCAAAAGCGACAGGCACAAGGCCTCGAGAGAACATCGAAGAGTATCTCTGAAATCTTTCTGGCACTAAGCAATCATCTGGAGTGAGGGGCTCTCCGGGAGGAAGTAGTTACGAGAACCTAGAGTCAGAGTTAGTAAAAATCATTTAACCCGAATAGAAGAGAGATTAGAGTCCCAGAGTATAGACGAGGAGTAAAAGATCCTAATACCACCCGATGGCGACGTGGGCCCGTAAGACACACAACCATGTTAGTAAAAGTTTTGCAATGTCTAGACTCGACTTCGGCCAAGGAGTATGGAATGGGGATTCCTACAGGCAGTCGGCTCTGATACCAACTTGTGACGCCCCCGACTCAATCGTACACTAATCATACACACAAATGTGTACGATCAAGATCAGAGACTCACGAGAAGATATCACAACACAACTCTAAAAATAAAATAAGTCATACAAGCATCATAATACAAGCCAGGGGCCTCGAGGGCTCGAATACAAGTGCTCGATCATAGACGAGTCAGCGGAAGCAACAATATCTGAGTACAGACATAAAGCAAACAAGGTGCCATAAGATGGCTAGCACAAACTGGGATACAGATCGAAAGAGGCGCAGGCCTCCTGCACTCGATCCTCCTAAACTACTCACAGTAAATCGTCGGTGGGTTGCCGCGTAGTAGTAAGCACCTCCGGTGTAGTAGGATTCATCGTCGACGGTGGCGTCTGGCTCCTGGGCTCCATCATCTGGTTGCGACAACCAAGTAGAAGGGAAAGGGGAAAAGAGGGAGAAAAGCAACCGTGAGTACTCATCCAAAGTATTCACAAGCAAGGAGCTACACTACATATGCATGGGTATATGTGTAAAAGGCCATATCGGTGGACTGAACTGCAGAATGCCAGAATAAGAGGGGGATAGCTAATCCTGTCGAAGACTACGCTTCTGGCCACCTCCATCTTGCAGCATGTAGGAGAGAGTAGATGGTAAGTTCACCAAGTAGCATCGCATAACATAACCTACCCGACGATCCTCTCCTAAATGGAACCTGTGAGAGAGCGATCACCGGGTTGTATCTGGCACTTGGAAGGGTGTTTTTTATTAAGTATCCGGTTCTAGTTGTCATAAGGTCAAGGTACAACTCCAAGTCGTCCTGTTACCGAAGATCACGGCTATTCGAATAGATAAACTTCCCTGCAGGGGTGCACCACATTACCCGACACGCTCGATCCCCTTTGGCCGGACACACTTTCCTGGGTCATGCCCGGGCTCGGAAGATCAACACGTTGCAACCCTACCTAGGCACAACAAAGAGGTCAACACACCGGTCTAAATCCTATGGCGCAGGGGTCTGGGCCCATCGCCCATTGCACACCTGCATGTTGCGAAGGCGGCCGCAAGCAGACCTAGCCTAGCACGCGTTCCAGTCCAATCCGGCGCGCGCCGCTCAGTCGCTGATGTCACGAAATGCTTCAGCTGATACCACGACGCCAGTTGCCCATATCTTGTCCCACGTGGCGGTTAGCGCGTATATGGTCAACGACCCAACTCAGAGCAAATACCAAGATCTCGTTAAGCGTGTTATTATGAAGTAACCGTGGACGCCAACCAGGGCCAGGCCCACCTCTCTCCTAGGCGGTCTCAACCTGCCCTGTCGCTCCGCCACAAAGATCCACACAGAGGGCCGTCGGGACAAAGGTCCTTTCAGCCCCCAATCCGTGAATCACTCGCGGGTACTCCTCGAGCCGACCCGACTTTAGTCACGACATGTATCATGTATAAAGTATATAAGTATATACCCATGATCACCTCCCGAGTGATCACGACCCGATAGTATAGCAAGGCAGACAGACAATAATGTAGGGCTACAGATGGAATACTAGCATCCTATACTAAGCATGTAGGAATGCAGGTAAAGGTAACAACAATAGTAGCAAGGACAGTCTATGCAGCAGAATAAGATTAACGGAAAGCAGTGACATGCTACACTACTCTAATGCAAGCAGTATAGAGAAGAATAGGCGATATCTGGTGATCAAGGGGGGGGCTTACCTGGAAGCTTTGTTGTACAGGAAGAAGGGTCGTCGGTGATGTAGTCATACTCCATGGCGTCAGCGCTGGTCTCGAGGACTACCGGGGGAGAAGAGGGGGGAAGAAACAGTAAATACGGAGCAAACAAAGCATCACAAAACATAATGAGGCAATACACGGTGCTAGGTAAGCCCTAACGCGGTGGAACACTACAAAAAAATATACTTCCGTGATGATACGTGTTTGTCACAGTAGGTCGCGTTTTTTGTCATGCATGTACATCCATGACAAATTTATGACAGAATCAAGATAGTCATACCTGTGCTGTCCTAGAAGTGTTCCATGACATTACCAAAATTATCATCACGGAAGTGTCCACTTCCATGATGATAAATCGCGCGTCACAGAAGTGCTTTCGTCAAGGGTGACCGACATGTGGCATCCACCGTAATGGAACACCGTTAAGCTATCGGGTCCAGTTTTGGATTCGATAATCCGTTAATGTACCCGACCAATGGGGATTTTCCATGTGTGAAATTATCATTGGCTGGAGGAAACACGTGTCAGCTCATCGCTGGGACAGATGTCATCCACTCATTGGACAGAAGGCGCCTATGATACGTCGACACGTGGCATGGCCCAACAGAGGCCCATTCCTGTGAAAAGGCCGACCCGTTTGATTTGGTCAAAAGGTGGCGGGCCGGCCCATGGAAAGCCTATTAACGGTCTGTTCGCATATAGCCCATTTACAGCCCGCTAACCCAAGGCCCGTTACACCCTATTCGAATTAGGCCCAGTAGCGTCATATGGGCCATCCAATATGATTCCAGCCCGTTTTCACTTCTGGCCCATGTATGGCCCATGACGTCTTTCGGCCAATATGAGGCCCTATGTAACTCTTGGCCTATTAACGGCCCGTGGTGAAACTGGCCCGTAATGAACAGCGTATCACTTTACACCCATTAACGACCCGTGGTGAAACTGGCCCGTAAAGAACAGTGTATCACTTTATACCCGTTAATGGCCTATTATTACGTTGGGCCGTTTCCAGCCCATGTTATCTTTCGGCCTTCTCAGAGCCCATTTATTCTTGGGCTATTTTCCAGCATTCGTTTACTTACGGCCCGTTACTGTCATTTTCTGCTTGTGGGCCAAATTCAGCCCGTGGTTACAGTCGGCCCGTTTGTGGTCCGTTAATACGTTGGGCCGTTTTCATAGCGTCATCAAATACGGCCTATTAATTATGGCCCGTTATGGTCGGCCCATGAACGGACGATTCCAACTCTAGCCCGTTTACGGCCAGAATGCGGTCTGTTTGGCCCATGTTTGGCCAATCGATCATATGACCCGTATAAGGCCCATTGATGATACGGCCCGTAGAAGGCCCATTGTTTCTACGGACGGTAAAAGGCCCATTGTTTCTACGGCCCATAGAAGGCCCATTGTTTCTACGGTCCGTAGAAGGCCCACTATTTATACGGCCCGTAGAAGGCCCACTATTTCTACGGCCCATAGGAGGCCCAGTGTCACTACAGTAAATATTAGCCCATGGTTATTGTGGCCTAGTTTTAAAAAATAGGTTATTGCAGACACTAGCAAATCGCAGCAAAAGAACTGCACTGACTACAAGCAAACAAATAAACAAGACAACAAGGAAATAAATAAGCAAGCAACTTACACTAGGCTATCACGGCTATTATACATATTACATCCACTAGGCATCAAAGTTCGCCACCAGTGCAAATATAGGGAACACATCAACATATAAACGCCGCATGACAAAACAAGTCCGTAATCAAACCACTTCGTAAGAGCTCAAGAAACAATATCCTGGTACCCATAATGTCGGGCAAGATGCTTAGCAAGCTTATTAACTTTCTCTTGTTTGGCGCTTAAGTCCTCCAAAGACTTGTCATTGCACCGTAAAGTATGCATCTGAATTCTGCAGGACTTACTCAGTCCTTCGCTTCTGTCACAGAACATCTCGATCGATGTCTTTCAACTTGAAGTTGAGACTCAAGAAGCCGAACTGATTCAGTAACGAGTTCAAGAGTCGGTGCCAAGAATGGTAGCCAAGAATCTCGAACACTACATCAAGACAGACTTTGGGGTTGTCTCGGTGTCTTCAATATAGTTTTTATCAGCTTTCTTGGAGACCAACAGGATGTCTCACTATCTTGAACCTTATCTGCATTACTTCCTTTACCATTGCATAACAGGTACTCTTCTCCAATATTTTATCCGCGTTCTAAAAGAGAAACAAACAAACACATCTCAGGTTTACAATGTAGTATATGAAACTCATTTTGGTAAACCCAGTTCAAGTAGTAAGGTGGACAGGATAACAGCATGAAACAAACATATATCTATGTAGTATGGTCACTTTGTATGGTCTATATCATTCTAGTTTATGTTGCCAAATCAAGATAGATACAGTTCGAATCATATCTATTTAAGACAAAGCAGCATAGACAGATGTAATATAAGTGTGGGAAACTACACAACAATAACAACACTTGTAATGTGCATGGCATGAGAACATAACTGTTTATTCAATTGAAACTAAAATCAACATAGAGCAAGTTACAACAGCAAACAGCCAAACACGTTGAAGAAACAGGTATAAAACATACATTGCTATGCGCCATTGGAGTTTCAATTGCATCCTTCAAATTTGAAATTAGTTGGTATTAGTAAATACAGGATGCAAGAGCAAAGTAGTATGAACCATAGCTACGGAACCTGACACGAGAACAATTCTTCTTCTCGCTTTTAAGTGTTGACTTGTGTTCGGAGTGGTGGTCCTCGTGATTTGGGCACTGCAGTTGCCTTACTAACTGCTCGTGTTTGGGTGCTCTGTGGTGGAGAAGGTGCTGTGTCAACGGGAACTGGGTGTCTATCTGCTGGGGTTGGGGTTAGAAGGGGTGTAGCTGGTTCTCTATCCAACTAGGTAGGGGTACAATCTGCATGAGTTAGGGTTATGTGTGGTGGGGCTGGTTCTTGGGCAAGTACAACCGTGGTTCTATCTGCATCGACAGGTAGCACGATCTTTTCTGAAGACCGTGTTTTTACTCCCACAAATACTGCCATCACTCCCTCCAATTGAAATGGCTGATAAACAAGAAAAGTAATTGAATGTACTGAGACATTGTAAGATAGACAGTGCAATGGATAGTAGGGAAGAAAACATGGCATGAAATAATTCACATTTATGTTGTCTAAGCAAATAGAATAGCAGGACATAATTTCACATATATGATGGCTAATTAAACAGGATAGCATGACACAATTTCACATGTATGATGGCTAACTAAACAGGATAGAATGAATACTTCAAAATATGATGACTATGTAAACAGGATGACATGATATAACTATACGATGAGTCTATTAAAGTGGTTGGCATGCCATAAATCACAAACATGCCGTCGATGGAAACATGATGGCATGATATAATTCACGGATAGAATGACATAATTTAAAATATGATGACTATGTAAATAGGATGACATGATATAACTATATTATGTCTTTAGAAAATGGGTTGGCATGCCATAATTCAGATACCTGCTGTCTATATAAACATCATGGCATGATATAATTCAAATATATGATTTATATACAAAGGAAGTGAGCAGAGGGCAATCGCATATATGATGTGTCAACTAAGGAGATGCCATTCAATATTGTGCATATGATGTAAAAACTAAGCATTGCAATACAACATATGCATTATATGAGTAATATAATCCTGCCAAGTTTGAGCATACACCTCAGGGGGATAATAGGACTGGTCATCTGCCTCTGAATCCTCCTCTGAAGAGCTATCTATAACCAGCAAGATATCTGCTTTAGCAGGTAGCATTGTCTGCTCTGAAGACCTTGTTTTCACTCCAGATTTCTCCATCACCAATTCAAATGGCTAATGCACAGGAAGAGCAGTTGAATATACAAACATTGTCGACAAAAGCAATGAGAAATACAAAAAAGGACGGCATGATATAATTCACATATATGACGCTTGCCTAAATAGCATGGCATTGCATAATTCACATACATAATGCCTTGCAACAAGATAACATTGCATAATTCACATATATAATGTCTTGCAACAAGATGGCATTGCATAATTCACATATATGGTAATTAGACACTAAACAGGTGGCATTCACACAAATCATGTCTAAACTAAGCAAATGACATAGCAATGCAAGATACCATACGCACAATATGAGCAACATAACCCTGCCAAGTTAGGGCATACACCTCGGGGGGGGGGGGGGGATATGACTGGTCATCTGTGTTCAATCCTCCTCCGAGGAGCTATCGGTAACCAAAGCAAGACATGCGCTTCGTCGAGATAGCATTGTTCCGCTCAAGACCTTGTTTCCACTCCAGATTTTTCCATGACCATGCCGAATGGCTGATGCACAGGAAGAGTAATTGAATGTACTAAAATTGTTGACAAATTTAACACGTAATAAAAAATGATGGCATGATATAATTCACATATAAGATGACTGGCTAACCAGGGTGGCATTGCAAAATTCACATATATGATGCCTGGCTAGACAAGATGGCATTGCATGATTCACATATACGATAAAGAAACTAAACAGATGTCATTGACACAAAGCATGTCTAAACTAAGCAGATGACATCTTTAATGTATACAGTAAGCAATGCAAGGCACCATATGCATGATATTACCAACATCAGCATGCCAAGTTAGAGCAAAGACCTCATGGGGTAAATAGGAGTGGTCTTCTTCCTAATCCCCCTCGAGCAGTTATCTTCCTCTTGATTACGATCCGAAATGGGTGGAGGGGGGGGCTGCCTTTGCGCCCACCATGGAACGGCGTCTGCATGAAATTTTATTGCCACACAAGGCTCGTCTCTTTTGCTCTACATGATCAGTTCCATTGTGTACAATAACTAGCATGCATAGGAATAAAACATAGTGAGATTATGTAAGGAGTGCATGCACAAATCCAGAGTGATGGTAGCAAACTGTGGATAGACCCAAAACCAATGATAGCAGTCAGATAATAGCTTTAGTTAAAAAATACAGATAATGGCTCCTTTAATGTTTGTTTGCACCCAACATGAAACTCATAGTATACACCGGAGGTTAACCGGATAGTAGGCAGATGATAGCAATCGATTGCTGCCCCAATATGTACCCCACAACCATTTACAAACTCAAGTTTCGGCATTAGTTTGGACCTGACTCGGAGTCTAATAGGTGAACACGATGATAATGTAGCATGTCATCATATTAAGTGACGCATAACGTAAGCAGACACGGAAGAGTGCGACCTCTCTTGCGGACCCATGTAGTTCTCAAGGTCATCTGCTCAGTTGATGATGGTAATGCAGTTGCCGTGGCTGCCGGCGGCGGGGAAGAAGATCTGAGGCGGCGAAAGATAGTCTGGAGAGCGGATCCCTGCTGTGGTGAACCCTTCCGTTGTTGGAGCAGCTGAGCTGGGGTGGAACACAACTTGCAGAGGCAGGACAAACCACACAAGGTTTTCTTTGACACATATCTGTAACAGAAGTAATTGAGTAAGGGCTTGTTTAAATTTGAGGGTTCTAACAATGCAAGGATAGGAAATAGACAGGAATAGGATAGGAATGCACGTACAAAACAGAGAATTAAAAAAACAGGATTTCTGCCAATCTGGGTGTTTGATTCACAACAATTGGAAGATCACAAGATGCAAAAAAGCATGGTGAGATTAAGTCAAACTACAAGAAAATGTACGGTTATTATGCTATTATGCTACTATCTCTTAGTCTTGTGCTTGATGAATAGGAATATGAAAAGGAGGAGAAGTGGAAATTAGAATTCCTACGGTTTTTATTTCAAGGAGACACTAAAGGAACAAATCCTACCGTTTTCCTTTGCTCCATTCCTTTGCACCAAATTCATGAAAAGTAGTACCATAGGAAACTTTCCAATTCCGATGTTTTTAATTCACTTTTCCTTCCAAGCACTGGCGATTCTAGTAGGCAGGCTTGAGCAAGGAAAATCCTACACTAAAAAATGTTTTTGTGCTACTTCTATTACTTTGGACCCAGGCCACTGCCATACTAGCTCAACTCCCAGGCCCATCGACAAATGCACAGCTCAAACGCGTAGAGATAAATAATGATGGCGTTCAAGAGAGTCCATCACGGATAGCTAAGTTGCCTGGTACCTCACTGCTTGTCATATAGTAGGATAAAATAACCGTATTTCCCATTACTACGAGTGCCCAACGGACAATATATATAACATGTAGAGTAAAAAAGAGATGCAACAAGTGTACAACCTCTTTGGCGAAGCCATGTCGATCTCAGTGTGATTGGGTTGGCCGATGAGGATGCTCCGGCTGACTTGGCTGTCGGAGGAGGGTAAGAAGATCTTAGGTGTCTGGAGATGGAGCCTGAGGTACTGCTCCGCTGTGATGGAGGGTTTCGTCGTTGGAGCAGCTCCGGTGAGTTGTACGACGCCGAGGCTGAAGCGGGACAAGAGAGACAACGAACAACGTTAACCTGAGTGGAATTCTAATAGCATCTCGAATACATGACGTAAAATACATAACCACAAAGTGCTAGATGTAAAATACATCAGCCGCTCATCTCTGAACTTAACCGTCGAAACTGAATTTAACTGTCGATACTGAACTTAACTGTCGAGACTGAACTTAACTGTCGAAACTGAATTTTGCTGTCGAAACTGAACGCACTAGCAAGGTGAGGCTACACATTGGTCGACTGACTTTTTCATCTCTGGCTAGTCGATTTTGCAGCCGTTGGATACGAGATCAAGGGTCTGCGGTTAATCTTCAACCTCCACCCCCCTGAGCCGCCAGCCACCACCGGCCAAACAGCAGCCCCCGCGCCATGACGGTGGTCGCCGCCCACCGCCCAAAGACACTCCCCACCGCCGTCCGCCTCCTCAGCCATCCTCTAGCCCCCCTGCCAAGCTTTTTCTCCGGCGATCCCCACGCCACCGTCCCGCCACCACCGGCGACCACCGCGCCCATCCTGAACCCTAAGATAGATAGTTGGGTACCTCTCCTGCAAGCCCCCCGCCCCGCTGCGGCTGGTTCTTCCTTCACCCCGGCGAGCCCCCCCACCCCCTGAAAATCGACTGACCCAAAAGTCGATTCAGTCGACTGAAGTGTAGCTAAATCGGAGAAGCATCGCAAGCAAGAGCAAGAGCGAGAGCAGCAGCGCGAGCAAGAGCAATAGCAAGAGCAGACCAGGCAGGGGACCGAGAGCAAGAGCAGAGCAGCAGCGCGAGCGAGAGCTAAAGCAGCAGCAGCTCCTACTGATGTGGACGTCACCGCCGAGGGAGCGACGCCGTGGAGGAAGTGGCCGGCGACGCCGCCGTGGATGGAGCCGCGCCGTGTCGGCTCGGGACCGAGCGCCTGAAGGAAATATGCCCTAGAGGCAATAATAAAGTTATTATTTATTTCCTTACATCATGATAAATGTTTATTATTCATGCTAGAATTGTATTAACCGGAAACATAATACATGTGTGAATATATAGACAAACAGAGTGTCACTAGTATGCCTCTACTTGACTAGCTCGTTAATCGAAGATGGTTATGTTTCCTAACCATAGACATGAGTTGTCATTTGATTAACGGGATCACATCATTAGGAGAATGATCTGATTGACATGACCCATTCCGTTAGCCTAGCACTTGATCGCTTAGTATGTTGCTATTGCTTTCTTCATGACTTATACATGTTCCTGTAACTATGAGATTATGCAACTCCGCCATCGGAGGAACACTTTGGTGCTACCAAACGTCACAACGTAATCGGGTGATTATAAAGGAGTACTACAGGTGTTTCCAAAGGTACATGTTGGGTTGGCGTATTTCGAGATTAGGTTTTGTCACTCCGATTGTCGGAGAGGTATCTCTGGGCCCTCTCGGTAATGCACATCATTATAAGCCTTGCAAGCAATGTGACCAATGAGTTGGTTACGGGATGATGCATTACAGAATGAGTAAAGAGACTTGCCGGTGACGAGATTGAACTAGGTATTGGATACCGACGATCGAATCTCGGGCAAGTAACATACCGATGACAAAGGGAACAACGTATGTTGTTATGCGGTTTGACCGATAAAGATCTTCGTAGAATATGTAGGAGCCAATATGGGCATCCAGGTCCCGCTATTGGTTATTGACCGAGAATAGTTCTAGGTCATGTCTACATAGTTCTCGAACCCGTAGGGTCCGCACGCTTAAGGTTTCGGCGATGCTTATATTATGAGTTTATGAGTTTTGATGTACCGAAGGAGTTCGGAGTCCCGAATGAGATCGGGGACATGACGAGGAGTCTCGAAATGGTCGAGACATAAAGATCGATATATTGGACGACTATATTCGGACATCGGAAAGGTTCCGAGTGATTCGGGTATTTTTCGGAGTACCGGAGAGTTACGGGAATACGTATTGGGCCTTATTGGGCCATACGGGAAAGAAGGAAAAGGGCCTCAAGGGTGGCCGCACCCTTCCCTTGGTCTGGTCCGAATTGGACTAGCGAAGGGGGCGCCCCTTCCTTCCTTCTCCTTTTCCTTCCCTTTCCTTCTCTCCTACTCCTACTACATGGAAGGTTTCCTAGTTGGACTAGGAAAGGGAATCCTACTCCCGGTGGGAGTAGGACTCCCCTAGGGCGCGCCATAGAGAGGGCCGCCCTCCCTCCTCCACTCCTTTATATACGGGGCAGGGGCACCCCATGGACACACAAGTTGATCTACGGATCGTTCCTTAGCCGTGTCCGGTGCCCCCTCCACCATATTCCACTTCGTCATATCGTCGCGAGCTTAGGCGAAGCCCTGCGCCGGAGAAGTCATATCGTCATGAGCTTAGGCGAAGCCCTGCGTCGGTGGAGCATCATCATCGTTACCACGCCGTCGTCTTGACGGAACTCATACACGACACTTTGCTGGATCGGAGTCCGGGATCGTCATCGAGCTGAGCGTGTGCGAGAACTTCCGGAGGTGCCGTGCGTTCGGTACTTGGATCGGTCGGATCGTGAAGACGCATTTACTACATCAACCGCGTTGTTATAACGCCTGCTTCACGGTCTCACGAGGGTACGTGGACATACACTCTCCCCTCTCGTTGCTATGCATCACCATGATCTTGCGTGTGCGTAGGAAATTTTTGAAATTACTACGTTCCCCAACAAAGTGGCATCCGAGCCTAGGTTTTTATGGTTTGATGTTTTGCACGAGTAGAACACAAGTGAGTTGTGGGCGATACAAGTCATACTGCCTACCAAAGCATGTCATACTTTGGTTCAGCGATATTGTGAGATGAAGCGGCCGGACCGACATTACGCCAGACGCTTACGCGAGACTGGTTTCACTGCTACGAGCACTCGTGCTTAAAGGTGGCTGGCGGGTGTCTGTCTCTCTCACTTTAGTTGAACCGAGTGTGACTACGCCCGGTCCTTGCGAAGGTTAAAACGGAGTCTATTTGACAAACTATCGTTGTGGTTTTGATGCGTAGGTGAGAACGGTTCTTGCTAAGCCCGTAGCAGCCACGTAAAATTTGCAACAACAAAGTAGAGGGCGTCTAACTTGTTTTTGCAGGCATGTTGTGATGTGATATGGTCAAGACGTGATGAGATATAAGTTGTTGTATAAGATGATCATGTTTTGTTGAAGTTATCGGCAATCGGCGGAAGCCCTATGGTTGTCTCTTTGTTGCATAAGATGCAAGTGCCAAATAATTGCTTTACTTTATCGCTATGCGATAGCAATAGTTGCAAGAGCAATAGTTGGCGAGACAACCATGTGATGACACATTGATATAGATCAAGATGATAAAGATCATGGTGTCGTGTGCGGTGATTTATAGAGATCATGACAAGATTTTGGAGATGGAGATCAAAGGCGCAAGATGATCATGGCCATATCATGTCACATATTTTGATTGCATGTGATGTTTATCTATTATACATCTTATTCTTGCTTTGATTGACGGTAGCATTTTAAGATGATCTCTCACTAATATCAAGAAGTGTTCTCCCTGAGTATGCACCGTTGCCAAAGTTCGTGCCCGGACACCACGTGATGATCGGGTGTGATAAGCTCACGTCCATCTACAACGGGTGCAAGCCAGTTTTGCACACGCCGAATACTCGAGTTAAACTTGACGAGCCTAGCATATGCAGATATGGCCTCGGAGCATGGAGACCGAAAGGTCGAGCGTGAATCATATAGTAGATATGATCAACATAGTGATGTTCACCATTGAAAACTACTCCATCTCACGTAATGATCGGTTATGGTTTAGTTGATTTGGATCACGTGATCACTTAGATGACTAGAGAGATGTCTGTCTAAGTGGGAGTTCTTAAGTAATATGATTAATTGAACTTAAATTTATCATGAACTTAGTCCTGGTAGTATTTTGCAAATTATGTTGTAGATCAATAGCTCGCGTTGTTGCTTTCATATCTTTATTTCCATATGTTCCTAGAGAAAATTGTGTTGAAAAATGTTAGTAGCAATGATGCGGATTGGATCCGCGATCTGAGGTTTATCCTCAATGCTGCATGTAAGAATTATGTCCTTAATGCACCGCTAGGTGACAGACCTATTGCAGAGCGTATGCAGGCGTTATGAACGCTTTGGCTAGCTCAATATGATGACTACTTGATAGTTTAGTGCACCATACTTAACGGCTTAGAATCGGGACTTCAAAGACGTTTTGAACGTCATGGACCATATGAGATGTTCCAGGAATTGAAGTTAATATTTCAAGCAAATACCCGAGTTGAGAGATATGAAGTCTCCAACAAGTTCTATAGCTAAAAGATGGAGGAGAATCGCTCAACTAGTGAGCATGTGCTCAGATTGTCCGAATACTTCAATCGCTTGAATCAAGTGGGAGTTAATCTTCCGGATAAGATAGTGATTGACAGAATTCTCTAGTCACCATCACTAAGTTACTAGAACTTAGTGATGAACTATAGTATGAAGTGGATGACGAAAACGATTCCCGAGCTCTTCGTGATGTTGAAATCAACGAAGGTAGAAATCAAGAAATAGCATCAAGTGTTGATGATTGACAAGACCACTAGTCTCAAGGAAAAGGGCAAAGGGAAGAAGGGGAACTTCAAAAGGAACGGCAAGCAAGTTGCTGCTCGAGTGAAGAAGCCCAAGTCCGGACCTAAGCCCGAGACTAAGTACTTTTGCTGCAATGGAACTGGTCATCGGAAGCGGAACTACCCCTGAATATTTGGTGGATAAGAAGGATGGCAAAGTGAACAAAGGTATATTTGATATACAGATTATTGATGTGTATTTTACTAGTGTTCATAGCAACCCCTCGGTATTTGATACCGGTATAGTTGCTAAGAGTAGTAACTTGAAACGGAGTTACGTAATGAATGTAAACTAGTTGAAGGGGAAGTGATGATGAGTGTTGGAAGTAGTTCCAAGATTGATATGATCATCATCGCACACTCCCTATACTTTCGGGATTAGTGTGGAACCTAAATAAGTGTTATTTGGTGTTGAGCATAAATATGATTTGATCATGTTTATTGCAATACGGTTATTCATTTAAGTAAGAGAATAAATTATTGTTCTGTTTACATGAATAAAACCTTATATGGTTACACACCCAATGAAAACGGTTCATTGGATCTCGATCATAGTGATACACATATTCATAATATTGAAACCAAAAGATGCAAAGTTAATAATGATAGTGCAACTTATTTGTGGCAATCGCCGTTTAGGTCATATTGGTGTAAAGCGCTTGAAGAAAACCCCATGCCGATGGACTTTTGGAATCACTTGACTATGAATCATTTGATGCTTGCGTAACCGTGCCTTTTGGGCAAGATGACTAAAACTCCGCTTCTCCGGAACAATGGAACAAGCTACTGACTTATTGGAAATAATACATACCGATGTATGCGATTCAATGAGTGTTGATGCTCGTGGCAAGTATCGTTATTTTCTGACCTTCACAAAATGATTTGAGCAGATATGGGTATATCTACTTGATGAAACATAAGTCTGAAATAATTGAAAAGTTCAAAGAATTTCAGAGTGAAGTGGAAAATCATCGTAACAAGAAAATAAAGTTTCTGCGATCTGATCGTGGAGATAAATATTTGAGTTACGAGTTTGGTCTTCATTTGAAACAATGTGAAATAGTTTGCAACTCACGCCATATGGAACACCACAACATAATGGTGTGTCCGAAAGTCGTAACCGCACTTTATTGGATATGGTGCGATCTATGATGTCTCTTATCAATTTACCACTATCGCTTTTGGGGTTATGCATTAGAGACAGCTGCATTCACGCTTAATAGGGCACCGCCTAAATCCGTTGAGGCGACACCGTATGAACTATGGTTTAACAAGAAACCTAAGTTGTCGCTTTCTTAAAGTTTGGAAGTTGTGATGCTTATGTGAAAAAGTTTCATCCCGATAAGCTCAAACCCAAATCGAGAAGTGCGTCTTCATAGAATACCCAAAGGAAATTGTTGGGTATACCTTCTATCACAGATCCAAGGCAAAAACATTCGTTGCTTATAAATGGATCCTTTCTAGAGAAGGAGTTTCTCTCGAAAGAAGTGAGTGGGAGGAAAGTGGAGCTTGATAAGGTAATTTGTACCTTCTCCCGAATTGGAAAGTATTTCATCACGGAAATCAGTTCCAAGTGATTCCTACACCAATTAGTGAGGAAGCTAATGATGATGATCATGTAACTTCAGATCAAGTCACTACCGAATCCGTAGGTAAACCAGAGTGAGATCCGGACCAAAGTGGTACGGCAATCCTGTCTCGAAGTCATGCTACTAGATCATGACGAACCTACAAACTATGAAGAAGCGATGGTGAGCTCAGATTCCGCTAAATGGCTAGAAGCCATGAAATCTGAGATGGGATCCATGTATGAAAACAAAGTGTGGACTTTGGTTGACTTGCCCGAGGGTCGGCAAGCAATAGAAAATAAATGGATCTTCAAGAGGAAGACGGACGTTGATAGTATTGTTACTATCTACAAAGCTCGACTTATCGCAAAAGGTTTTTGACAAGTTCAAGGTGTTAACTACAATGAGATTTTCTCAATCAGAAGCGATGCTTAAGTCTGTCCGAATCATGTTAGCAATTGCCACAGTTGATGAAATTTGGCAAATGGATGTAAAAACTGCATTCCTGAATGGGTTTCTGGAGGAAGAGTTGTATATGATGCAACCAGAAAGTTTTATCGATCCAAAGGGAGCTAACAAAGTGTGCAAGCTCCAGCGATCCATCTCTGGACTGGTGCAAGCATATCGGAGTTTGAATATACGCTTTGATAAGTAGATCAAAGCATATAGTTTATATAGACTTACAAAGGAAGCCTGTATTTACTAGAAAGTGAGTGGGAGCACTACAGCATTTCGATAAGTATATGTGAATGACATATTGTAGATCGGAAATAATGTAGAATTATTCTGCAAAGCATAAAGGAGTGTTTGAAAGGAGTTTTTCAAACAAAGACCTCGGTGAAGCTGCTTACATATTGAGCATCAAGATCTATAGAGATAGATCAAGACGCTTGATAAGTTTTTTCAATGAGTACATACCTTGACAAGATTTTGAAGTAGTTCAAAATGGAATAGTCAAAGAAAGAGTTCTTGCCTGTGTTACAAGGTGTCAAATTGAGTAAGACTCAAAACCCGACCACGGCAGAAGATAGAAAGAGAATGAAAGTCATTCCCTATGCCTTGGCCATAGGTTCTATAAAGTATGTCATGTCAGTGTACCAGATCTATTGTATACCCTACACCGAGTTTGGCAAGGAGTACAATAGTGATCTAGGAGTAGATCACTTGACAATGGTCAAAATTATCCTTAGTGGAATAAGGATATGTTTCTCGATTATGGAAGTGACAAAAGGTTCGTAAAGGGTTACGCCGATGCAAGTTTTGACACCGATCTGGATGACTCTAAGTCTCGATCTAGATACATATTGAAAGTGGGAGCAATTAGCTAGAATAGTTCTCATGCGAGCATTGTTGACATAGAAATTAGCAGAAATACTTACGGATCTGAATGTGATGCACCCGTTGACTAAAAATATCTCACAAGCAAAACATGATCACACCTTAGTACTCTTTGGGTGTTAATCACATAGCAATGTGAACTAGATTACTGACTCTAGTAAACCCTTTGGGTGTTGATCACATATCGATGTGAACTATGGGTGTTAATCACATGGTGATGTGAACTATTGCTGTTAAATCACATGGCGATGTGAACTAGATTATTGACTCTAGTGCAAGTGGGAGACTGAAGGAAATATGCCCTAGAGGCAATAATAAAGTTATTATTTATTTCCTTACATCATGATAAATGTTTATTATTCATGCTAGAATTGTATTAACCGGAAACATAATACATGTGTGAATATATAGACAAACAGAGTGTCACTAGTATGCCTCTACTTGACTAGCTCGTTAATCGAAGATGGTTATGTTTCCTAACCATAGACATGAGTTGTCATTTGATTAACGGGATCACATCATTAGGAGAATGATCTGATTGACATGACCCATTCCGTTAGCCTAGCACTTGATCGCTTAGTATGTTGCTATTGCTTTCTTCATGACTTATACATGTTCCTGTAACTATGAGATTATGCAACTCCGTTTACCGGAGGAACACTTTGGTGCTACCAAACGTCACAACGTAATCGGGTGATTATAAAGGAGTACTACAGGTGTTTCCAAAGGTACATGTTGGGTTGGCGTATTTCGAGATTAGGTTTTGTCACTCCGATTGCTCGGAGAGGTATCTCTGGGCCCTCTCGGTAATGCACATCATTATAAGCCTTGCAAGCAATGTGACCAATGAGTTGGTTACGGGATGATGCATTACGTATCGAGTAAAGAGACTTGCCGGTGACGAGATTGAACTAGGTATTGGATACCGACGATCGAATCTCGGGCAAGTAACATACCGATGACAAAGGGAACAACGTATGTTGTTATGCGGTTTGACCGATAAAGATCTTCGTAGAATATGTAGGAGCCAATATGGGCATCCAGGTCCCGCTATTGGTTATTGACCGAGAATAGTTCTAGGTCATGTCTACATAGTTCTCGAACCCGTAGGGTCCGCACGCTTAAGGTTTCGGCGATGCTTATATTATGAGTTTATGAGTTTTGATGTACCGAAGGAGTTCGGAGTCCCGGATGAGATCGGGGACATGACGAGGAGTCTCGAAATGGTCGAGACGTAAAGATCGATATATTGGACGACTATATTCGGACATCGGAAAGGTTCCGAGTGATTCGGGTATTTTTCGGAGTACCGGAGAGTTACGGGAATACGTATTGGGCCTTATTGGGCCATACGGGAAAGAAGGAAAAGGGCCTCAAGGGTGGCCGCACCCTTTCCCTTGGTCTGGTCCGAATTGGACTAGGGAAGGGGGCGCCTTCCTTCCTTCTCCTTTTCCTTCCCTTTCCTTCTCTCCTACTCCTACTACATGGAAGGTTTCCTAGTTGGACTAGGAAAGGGGGAATCCTACTCCTGGGAGTAGGACTCCCCTAGGGCGCGCCATAGAGAGGGCCGCCCTCCCTCCTCCACTCCTTTATATACAGGCAGGGGCACCCCATGGACACACAAGTTGATCTACGGATCGTTCCTTAGCCGCAGTGCGGTGCCCCTCCACCATATTCCACTTCGTCATATCGTCATGAGCTTAGGCGAAGCCCTGCGCCGGAGAAGTCATATCGTCATGAGCTTAGGCGAAGCCCTGCGTCGGTGGAGCATCATCATCGCTACCACGCCGTCAGGTTGACGGAACTCATCCCCGACACTTTGCTGGATCGGAGTCCGGGATCGCCATCGAGCTGAACGTGTGCGTAACTCGGAGGTGCCGTGACGTTCGGTACTTGGATCGGTCGGATCGTGAAGACGACGACTACATCAACCGCGTTGTTATAACGCTTCCGCTTACGGTCTACGAGGGTACGTGGACATACACTCTCCCCTCTCGTTGCTATGCATCACCATGATCTTGCGTGTGCGTAGGAAATTTTTTGAAATTACTACGTTCCCCAACAGCGCCAGCAGCACAGTGAGATCGAATCAAGAAGAAAATGCAGCGGTTAGTGTACAAACTCTTTGGTGGCGCCGATTAGGCCGCAACTTCATCTGAGGAAACGGTGATGATGATGCTCTTCCGGCGGTGCAGGTGAAGACGGCGGTGTGGGAATGGAGGTGGCGCGGAAGACGAGGGGAACATCGGGGCAGCTCCTTGGAGGTGGAGGACGGGGTGGCTGAACCGGCGGGACGATGAGATCGACGATGGATCCTCTTCCGATACGGTGGATGAGGGACGCCGAGGTGTTGCTGTGGACGACGTCGTTGGGGAAGAGGCTCCGGCTGGGTGGCGGACGGAGCAGGGTGTGGGGTTTCGTCGCGGGTTTTCGCGGCCTCGGTACTGTAATGGGTGGGCGGAAGGGATGGCAGTGGGGAACCATGACTTAGAGACGCGCTTGTCCGAAATTTGGGGTAAGCAGAAAGTACCCCACCGATTTGAGGCGGTTCTTTCGGTTCAGGGGTACCACGGGCATTTCGCGTGTCGGGATTTCCCAGGTGGTGGGAGTTTTTGCGTGCGTTGTAATTTCGGAATAGCAAGGCGTGAGTTGAGATGGAGGGCGTTGTCAGAGCACAACGAGACAAAGATATATCTTAAATATTTCGGGCTAACAAGGCGCCGGTTGAAGAGGCAGGAGTTTCGCAGCACGATAGACAGAGACGCTAGCTTGAATTTTCAGCATAACAAGGCGCGGCTTGAAATTTCTGAAGAACAAGATTAATGTGTACCCAAAAAAAGACAATTTGCACCTCAACACGCACAACACACACACAAACACCATTTAGACTAGAGTAAGGTACACGTGCATTGCACGCATGAGATTTGGCAACCAAATTATGAATAAATACCACATTATAGCATGCAAGCTTTGAGTCATATATGTATGATGTAGATGTTTGTTTAATTCTTATAGTTCATTTCATTCAAAATCATCTAGTTTTTATAAGAAGGCTAATCTATTTTAAGATTCATGGAATTGTGCATCGTAAGACATAAAGTAAAAACAAATAATGGCAAATCATGTAGAAAAACATTTGGGCAATTCTGATACGGAAGATTCTAGAACAAATAAGAAGTGCTTGTGTTTTGATGTTTGTGCATTATGCTTAAGTTCAACCATGGAGTCTTCTAGATTATACATGTGGCGGAATCTGTGGAATCTAGATCATATCCAACGGCCAAGATTGCTCAAATTTGCCATCTTTGGACCATCGGATTCGCCTCATCCAACGACCATCTTTCAAAGTTAAAGTTACCCGCACACAATATAAAAAAATATAAAATATAATATATATATAGGGGTATAGATATAGATATGTGATGCGAAAGCCGCCCATCATCTCCAATTAGAATAGTGTGTCCATGCACGGATGCGACGTTGCCAAATGATGTCTGCCATCGGTATCTCAAATTCAAATCAGTCTGACCTTGTTCAATGTGTATACATTACAACATGCTCCTTTCCAAACCACACCGTGCAGATCTCCGTTATATTCATGCATGCATGGGTTTCAAACATCAGGGTCTCTTATTCAAATATTTGAATTCAACTTTACAATGATTATGACCTCACCTATTCTTTTACACCCACACAGTAGTCTTCTCTTTATAATTGTACCACTAACTTTCTCTCGCATGCATGCACACAGACTACCAAATGGCATTATCCATCGTGACGCATGCAATCTTTTTCTTCAGGTCGGTCTCCCATGAAGGCACACACCCACACACATCCCCCTCTCCATCATATCAGGCATTCTTTATCTCTCACGCGTGCATGCGCAACGATCGATGTTCCTCTATGTATGTGTGTATATAGCTAGGTCTTTCATAGTTTTCCACAAAAACCGATCAATCGATATATCGAGTGAGGTCTCACCCTCTTTCCCACGTCCACATCGATCAATCTATACCTCTCTATATAGGATTAACATATATAACTAATACACCCACATTAATTATATATCCAACGTCCCCCTCTCATCATCCATGCCTTCCGCTTCATCTCTCAGACGCGTGCACAATGGCAAAGACAGGGGCAGTAAGGGCCCTGCCCCCCTCCCCCCTAACATCACTATATATCGAGGCTAATATGAATGTGATCATTAGACAATTGCTGCTAAAATGGTTTAAGTTCATGAATTGACCCTCCTCGTAAAGGATTAGCAATGCTTGGCCCCCTAGCTCATTTATTTTTCATGGCTCCGCCATCATACAACAACAAGACGTGTTCGCCTCTCTCTAAATATCGATCTCGCACTTGTGCATTCCTTCATAGTCTCCCTCCACTCGGCCCCTCGCACCATCTTCTAGCCCCCACCGGATTTTGCCACATGTACAATCTAGCAGACTCCATGGTTGAACTTAAGCATAATGCACAAACCTCAAAACAACAGTGGTTCTCTTTTGTTCAAGAATCTTCCGTATCATAACTGCCCAAACTTTTTTCTAGTTGAATTGCCATTATTTGTTTTTACTTTATGCTTTACAATGCACAATTCCATGAATCATAAAATATATTAAGGGCTTCTTTGATTCAAAGGATTCTCAAAGGAATTTTGGAGGATTCTAATCATTAGGAATTTTTCCTATCTTGGTTGTTTGATTCAGAGGATTGTAAACCATAGGAATTTTTCCATATTATTCATTTGCACTAGATTACATAGGAAACATCCCATCCAATCAAACCTCTTTGAAAGAATTCTGCGTTTTTTCTATGCACAATCAAACACTCGTACAATCCTATAGGATTCAAGACGACATTCCACTATAATCCCATGTTTTTCCTATTCCCGCGTTCTTAGCTTTTTTATAAAAACTAATTGATTTTGAATGAGATGAACTATAAGAATTAAACGAAGGGCTACATCAGGCATATATGACTCAGAGCTTACATGCTATAGTGTGGTATTTATTCATAATTTGGTTGCAAAATCTGATGCGTGCAATGCACGTTTACCTTACTAGTACTTCGAGTATGTGCAAAACACGTAAATTAGAATACCAATGGCACGCTACACAGTGTCTCTCTTACACTTCATGAAGCCACGTGGCACATGTGGAGGCGTTGTCGCAACCTCCTTGCGTGGATTGATCACAGTGACGTGCTGCTGGTTCCAGAAGAATGTACTCGTCCTCCCTGAGCCATACTGGCGGTACATGCACGAAGTGAAGATGTGCACTCATGCCACACACGCACTCATTCCCTCGTACGCACACGCGGGTACACGGGCGGATGCAATTTTGTACCAAGATCCACCCCATGTGATAATTTTACGCGTGTAAAGTCGTTCACTTCATTGATGGTCAATTAATACAGCGCATGCAAATTGAGTGGACGTGAGGGCGGAAGAAAGACATTATTACTCCACTGCGCGCATGCGAGTAGTTAAATTGTGGGTTGCTAGTAGTACTTCCATTGGTCTCCTTCGTATTTTGTGCCAATTTTTGACAATAACATAATATTTACGCATTTGAGCAGTGTAGTACTTGAAATTTATGTTCCGCTAAACTCATCGGGAGCCGTTTCGGGCCTCGAAACCAAAACCATCAATTAATGTATACCTTGTTCCCATCACATTCGAAAGCCTGCTCACACCTACTAGTACGTACCAAACCTGAACGTGTTCCCACTATGCAGGTATTAGTACTAGTGCTAGTACTTAGGTTATAAAAAGGGGAACTACCTAACCAAAAATTACTCTACCTTTCCTCCTCATAAGTGCTTCTTCTTCGTCCGTCATTGCCATGGCCGGTGAGCAGAGCTCTAGGTCGAGAACTACTCGTAACAAGGAAGCGACAACCAAGGCTGTGAAAAAAAAGAGAGGGCTTGCCACCACGCAGAGACCTCGAAAGATCTCTCACGGGCAGGCGATGGCTCCCAGGAGCGCCCTAGCCGCGGAGGCGAACATGCCGAGCCCGCGGAGCTGGAGTCATTATCCCTCGACGGCATGCCCGATCAGCTCAATAAGCACCTCAATAAGCAGAAGGAGTTCATCCAAGGCTTGATGGAGTTGCTGAAGGAGAGCCTCGACGACATGCCCGCTGAGCTCAATCAGCAGGGGAGTTGACCGCCCGGCTTGGTGATGTCTTGAAGAAGAGCATTGCCTCGGAGAAGAAGGCGACCGCGAAATCCTGCGACTTCAGGAGGACAAGGTGAAGCTCGCCACGAGATCGACCTGTTGAAGGAGAAGAGCGCCGGCTGGAAGAAGCTGCATGAGAATAGTAGTTCCTCGATGAAGATGCTGCAGGCCCTCGTCATGGAATGTATGAGGAGTTGGCGAAGCTCGCGCCGAGCACCCGGCTGTCAAGGTACATAATGCGGCCGTGGAACAGATGATGAAGGCTCGCCGAGAAATCCCACGTCATGGACAGAATGAAGACGATGGCGGAGGAGACGCGCAAGGAGATGGAGGTCGTGGAGGCGATGAAGAAGCAGTTACGACTCCGCGGCGAATTAGATCATTTGGGGTGATAATCTTCCTTCTTCTTTTGCTCCTGTGTTTCATCTTTTGCTTCGGGTGTTTCACCGCACGTGTCACGTTCTCTGCGAGGCATGAATAGAACAATGGTTTTTTTGAGGGAATGAATAGAACAATGCTAACAATGAGATGACTAGCAAATTAGATCATTTTTATCGCCATATGGCACTGGGCTGCCGTGTTTCGTGCTCCTCCGTCGCAATACTACCCCAGTGGAAAACTTAAGTATACCGCACAGTTCTTTGCTCCTCCTCGATCAGGTCGTCGGTGCATTTATACGAGCAGTCAAATCACAAGGCCCCGCCTTCCAGCAGTAATGAGCCGTCAAATCACAAAGGCCCTCGCCTCTCGTGAAACCGACCAAGTTAGACTGCCCCACCCTCTAGCCTTTTAAAAAATGTATACTTTTGTACAACAGTAGTATCGATGGATTGCTCCATGGAGCAAAACTTGAAATTAAAAAAAGGTGGTACATATAGAGAGCGCTCGTCGCCAAATTATGCATATAGTACTATTAAAAAGGCTAGTCACAATAATGGTGTCCAAAGACAACCCACCCTCAAATAAAACTAAGAGGGTGCTTGGATACGTTTAGTCCCATGACTAAAAGTAGTGGGACTAAAACATGCTAGCCTCACCCATGCTTGGATCCAAATACTAAAAAGGATAAAATCAAGTTAATGAGCATTTATTATCCTCCAAACCCTCCAATCCAGAACTC
This sequence comes from Aegilops bicornis, assembly GCA_021605145.1. Lineage (NCBI taxonomy): Eukaryota > Viridiplantae > Streptophyta > Magnoliopsida > Poales > Poaceae > Aegilops > Aegilops bicornis. The sequence continues at coordinate 110,973,654 of CM038669.1, read as the reverse complement.
GCCTGTGTTAAAAGAGAGGAGTTAAATGAGTAGAGAGAGGACTAATCCACATTTTAGTAGGGGTACCCCTGACTAAAAAATTTTAGTCTCAAGACTAGTTTTAGCCCCTCTTTAGTCAGGGGTGCTTGGAACTTTAGCCTCTTAAAGAGACTATTTTTATTCAGACTAAAATAAGTCCATTGGATCCAAGCACCCTCTAAGCATCCTGGAATTCTTTGACAAAACTAAGCACCCTGAAATTCTTTGACAACTAAACTACTGGCTATATGATGTTGGCCATATATATTGTACGTATATAATGTGAAGAAACGAGTGGTAGTACTATACCAACTAAAAGATGAAATGTAAGAAATACTACTATGTACGTATTGAAGAGTTAAAGTAACAAGAAGAAACATAACATAGTTCTCATTGGGGCTCAAAGACAACACACCCCTCAAATTAAATTAAGCACACCTGAAATTAAACTCTGCAACTATTCTGGTAGACACTGCATTAGAACCACCATGAGCAACGACACTGCCACCTTACTCGGAGTCCTCGTCCACGTCCTCGACTTTGTCCTTATCGCTCTTCCTCTTGGCCGACACTTCTTTGCTTGAACCGCACACTTGGCTGTTTCTCTTCACCCAACCCTTGTAGATATTGAAGCAAAGGTAGCCATCCATTGTAGCATAGTGGATGTGGTCTATATCTAGTACATTCCGCTGCCATGCATGACGATGAAACGTGTATGGAGGCTTCTCTAGTTTACCGTACGAAGGATGAACTATGGCTCCTGCCAGGGTCAGCATTGAAGGCTGGCGAGAAGACACCAGCCGATTCTTCTGGAGGTCGAAGGTGTTGCCTACAACGAGGCCTATCCGATGCAGGACTTCTTTGTCGTTACCAAAGTCTACAGTAACGAATTTGACTGTGTTGCTCTCGAGGAAGTCCTTAAAATCCTGGCACTCAACGTCGGCATGGCATATGTGGTAGACCAAGCATAAGTCATGCACGCAAACCTGGATCATGGCAGGCTTCTTCCTCTCTTCGTCCTTTAGATCCTTCTCTCGCCCCGGGACTGTGGTGTACTCAACATCTAGCCCAACGACTCCACTCATCATCTGAGTCTTCGAACATGCGTCTGAAGCGAGAAAGGCATCCTTTCACCGTCGGGGAAGAACGGGTGTAGATGACGTCGAACTCATCGCCGGTGATGGTTCTAACCTTGTACTCACCGCCGATCGTGGAGATTTGGTACGCCGTGGATTTGGGAGGAGCGTTAGGATTAGTGGAACTGCCGTAATGTGAATGGACGGGACGACTAGGAGCGAACCACCGTAGTATTGAAGGACGTGCGGGGACGAGTAGGAGCGAACTGCCAGCGTGCGAACGGCAGGGTAGTGGCTTTCCATTCTCCCATGATACGGGCTTCCGAGAGCCCTTGGATCTGAGATCGAATGGTTGCATGGCGTGATTCAAGACCTATGGGTGAATATCCTATCCTGGAGGGTTATTCTGCAAATTTTCAGCAACTTAGCATGCTACCGTTTGATCTCAGATCCAAGGGCTGCCAGCAGCCCATATCATGGTCGCGCCTACCACGACCGTCGCGTCGCTCGCGCGGTCGCGTCCTTGGAGATTTAACACGGCGCGTTAGGCTATCTGATGTTGGCATGTCATACATAGTCATCACTTAGTCACTCATACTACAACAACGTTGGCTATAAGGTTGGCTATTGTCACGACCGGTTTTTCAATAAAAATATTTATTGAACAACCGACCTATGAAGACCAATATGAGGAAAATCCTTCATACCGGTAGACAAAACTTTGATACAATAAGCCAGTAGCATTACAATATTACAGGGGTCGGACTGAAGACGCCCAACCAATTATTACAAACACGCCGATAACTATACATAGTGGCGGATATGAATCAAAGGTGTAGGGTGGAGATACTACTGACTCGAGATATGAGTGGTTGGTGGAATAACACAGTAGGGTGGCTAATAAGTCTACTGCACTGGCGGCTCATCGAGCGTCGAGGTGAGGCTCGATGGATTTATTTGGGTAGCGGAAGCGGATATATCACGTTGACTAATCCAGGGGTCGCACGAGACTGACTGGGATTCCTCTAGGCGTCGTACTCGCTATCAAATTCTTCATCCATGAGATCGCCTTCGTCAGCATCTGGCCAAATCAACAAGCAAGGTGAGTACTTTGAAAGTACTCGCAAGACAGTTCGGATAAAAGATATAACAAATGAATGCATGAATGAGTCATGATTAATTTTTAACAATGCTCAAATAAATCAGTATAGCAAAAATAAAATAAGAAGGGAATCGGCGGCAGTCCGCTCGAAAACCCAAAGAGAGATAAACTCAAAACCGATCGAGTGTCTGAAGGGACGCCTCGAAGGGTGAAAATAAGTAAAACATGCCACAGTCGGGCGTATGGGCGACACCTCATAAAGGGCTTATATTGAAATAAAAATACATGTGTGCCGCAGTCGGACGTCGGAGCGACATCACAGAAAGGGCTTATAATAAAAGTAAATAATAACGATGCCGCAGCGGGACGTTTGAGCGACATCACAGAAAGGGCTTTATAATGGAAATAAATAACAACAATGCCGCAGTCGGACATCTGAGCGACATCGCAGAAAGGGCTTATAATGAAAATAATAACAACAATGCCGCAGTCGGACGTCTTAGCAACATCGCAAAAAGGGCTTATAATGAAAATAAATAACAACAATGCCGCAGTCGGACGTCTGAGCGACATCGCAGAAAGGGCTTATAATTCATTATTCATAACTGACAAGATATAGGGCTCACGGAAAATATTCATCACAAGACAATAAGCGGGTTAGTCCGTTCACAGGAAAGTAAACATTTAATACTCAAATGGTTCTAGGGAGTCTCTGTCACTGAGACTGACACTTGACAAGATGAGATGATCACAGTAATTGGACATGAATGAGATGAGTTCAAGAATTTTGACTCTGCAGAGTTTGTACCAAAATTGTCCACAGCCAACGGATTTCCGTAGTCACGAAGGACTAGTTCCGTTTACGGTATTTCAGAGGAAACACAACTAGCTAGTACACACCCATCATACCTCACGCTGCCGTGAATCACCCTAGATAGCGTTTAAGAAAAACTTTGAGACGGGAGATCACAATCTCGAATAGCATGGGATCAAATTTATATACGCTGCGTGCTCTAAGGTGCCCTCTCGGTCCCAACCGAAACACCCATGCCCCCGACCGGATGAAAGGCTTTAATCCAGGGCCATGGAACCTTCATCCCGCCTCTCGATTTGGTGTGTACCAGAAGTGGTTTGCAACCTACTAGGCCGTATTCCCTTGCGGGAAACAGTGGTAGTACGGAAAGGAAGACGGACGGAAACCGACCGATTTATGTTGACACTGGTCAACGATATGGCATAAGCCTGGCATGCTACAACACTGCCATCTTACCCATACTCATGCCAACTCATGGCCATGCAACAAGTTTCCAGCAACTCACGGATTTACCGAGCTCATTTGCCTCAATGCTCACGAGATAAACTATCAAAAAAATGCTCATGAACGTGCCATGATACAAAAATAATTTAAACATGCCCAGACACTCATCATATCAAAAGTTCAAACTTTGCTTGCCTGGTTCGGAGTAGTCGGGTCTAGCTCAAGTTCACGGTTCCGTCACCTCCTTCGGTATCTACGGTACACAAAATATACGCGCTAACGTAAATACCGTGAGGTGCACAAAAATTACTCCAAATATTTTCCAAACAAATCTGATAAAAAACTGGACAAAATTTTAAAGAGGACAGAAAAAGAATCAATCAAAAATTCCTTTCTGTTAAAAAGTTATAAGGGTTTTAGCCTAAGGACTCATCTGTAATAAAACAGAAAACATCCAGGGGGTTCTGCGGAAAAGTCCAGATAACGTTTCGTTTAAAAGAAATGACTGAGAGGCTGACAGGCAGGCTCCACCTGTCGGGTTTAAAAATTTAAAAGAGGGAAACAGGGCGCGACGGCGCCCGAGAGGTGCGGTGGTCGCCGGCGGCGATCCACGGCGAGGCAGAGTGATCGGACGGTACCTTCGTGATCAGCACGTCCTTCCGTGTCTGTGGGAGGTGGGAGTGGTCGTCGGCGAGTACCACGTCGACAGCGACGCTTGCTCCGGCGGATGGCGGTTCGGACGGTCGTGGATCTCGCCGGAGAGAGCTGCGGGGCCAAAATTGAGGTGGGGGTTATCCAACTAGAGGTGGTACAAGGCTACGGGCGAAAGTAGGGCGGCGGAGGAGCCCTCACCGGAGAGAACGATGCCGGAGCCCGAGGCGGACGGTGGTGGCCGGAGTCGAGGAAGAAAGGCTCTCGAGGCCCCTCCAAAGGGCTAGGCGGGGTCTGGTGAGGTGGTGGAGTCGTGCGGGGGCGAGAGCAGGCTCGGGGGTGCTATATATAGCCGGCCCGAGTCGGTTGCCGTGAATGGATAAGTCCGGCGAGTTGATTACGGCGGCGCTGTGGCTGGACGGTCGGCTTTGGGGCTTGAGCATCGCCTAGCTGGAGTATTGGAGCCGTTCCCGCGTCCAACTCAGCACGGGAGGGCTTGTTACGGTCTGCCCTCGACGGAACGGCCGCACGGCCCGTCGGCGGCAGAGAGCGCGCTCTGCGCGTGCCAAGCCACGGCGATGGTGCCGCATGCGTGCGCTGGCAAGGAGGTGGCCACGCGGAGCCACCAGGATGTTTGGCGGCGCCGAACGGCGTTGCGCCGCAGTTTTGCCTCCTGTCGCCGTTACGGTGGCGCAGCCGCCGCAAAGCACGCCGCCACAGACAGCTGTGGTGCCACCGACGCCAGAACGCTGGCTGCTGCGTGTGGATCTTCGGACAGCAGACCAGGTTATGCGAGCAACGTGCCAAGGGCACTGTGGACTCGTGACTGAAGTTATCGACGAAGATCAACACCGAACTTCCGAACTTTCGAAAGTGAATGTAAAAGTGCATGCCGGTGTTCGACAAAATGATTCGGTATCCAGGATTTTTCCTTGAGCTGATTTTTGGTGGAGTGGTCTCTCATTGCAACTAGAGGTTGCCTGAATTTTGGTGGAATTTTTGGAGAAGTGTGAATATGAATTTCACCAAATTTGGCAAATCTGGTCCAAACTTGCAGTGAGTGAAATTTGAAATATTTGAAAAGAAGAAGAGTGGATCAAGATGGTTCTGGGTTGTGGATACCAAGGACTATCCAGGGGTGTGGAGTTGAGGTCAAAAATCAAAAACATTAGGGTACTTGCTTTGCAAATCACCTAGGCTCAAAAGAAAAGCAAAATTATTTTGGGAGGAGAAATAATTGGAATAAAATCCAAAAATGGATTTTATTAGTTTGGACAGAATGTTTGAGTTGTACCAAAGTGGAAGGAGAGATTTTTGGGAAGGTTTTACCATGTGGTGCATGGAAGAATCATGAATGGTTTCAAATATGGGAGAGGATGAAAAACTCCTAGAGTTTCCTTTTGAAAGAAAATGAACTCCAAAGATCTTTCTTGAAATTTTTAGAAGAGGGCAATCGAAGAAAATTTAAAACCAAACACTAGAGTTGAAGGAGATGCAAAAATAAAAATATTTGCTAAAGGGAAAAAGCTTTGAGAGAGATTTTTGGAAGGGTTTTGGAGACCTCCTTCAAATCCAACAAAATTTTGAAGAAACCAAAGGAAAAATTTTGGAGTGTCACAACACCTACCCCTTTAGGAATAATATCGTCCCCGAGATTCCAGTTGATCCTCAAATAATTGTGGGTGCTCTGTTCGAAGGAAATCCTCTCTTTCCCACGTGGCTTCACCTTCGGTGTGGTTGCTCCACTGAACTTTGAAGTACTTGGTGGTTTTCTGTCGGGTTCTCCTTTCTGACTCTTCCAAGATTTTTATCGGATGCTCCCGATATGTAAGTCTGGTTGCACGTCAATGTTTTTATGGGGTACTTGTTTCTCTGGGTTGCTTACGCACTTCCTCAATTGGGAGACGTGGAATACGTCATGGATGTCGGATAATTCTTCTGTAAGTCTAGCTGGTAGGCCACCGTGCCTCTTCGTGCTACTATGCAGAATGGTCCGATGAATCTTGGTGCTAGCTTCCCTTTAATCTTGAATCGGTGCAGGCCTCTCATGGGTGATACTCGTAGGTACACAAATTCACCGGGTTCAAAATGGACTCCACGATGCTTCTGATCGTAATAACTCTTTTGTCGACTTTGGGCTGTCTTGAGTCGGTCCTTAATTACCTTGACTTTATCTTCAGCCTCTTTGAGCAGGTCTGGGCCGAAGATATGACTGTCTCCGGTTTCCAACCAATTTAGCGGTGTACGACATCTTCATCCGTACAGAGCTTCAAATGGTGCCATTTGCAGGCTGGACTGATAGCTGTTGTTATATGCGAATTCTGTGTATGGTAAGCTCTCCTCCCAATTGGTTCCATAGGTGAGGACACATGCTCTCAAAGATATCTTCTAGAATCTGGTTTACTCGCCACCGCCCATCTCGTCTGGGATGGTATGCGGTCTTGAATGCCACTGAGTTCCTGAGCTTGTTGTAAGTGATCCCAAAACCGGGAGACGAATTGAGTGCCTCTGTCCGAGATTATTTTCTTTGGGACTCCATGTAGGCAAATGATACGGAGAGGTAGAGCCTAGCAAGCTTCTGAGTGGTGTGTGTTGTCTTCACGGGGATGAAGTGAGCTACTTTAGTCAGTCTATCTGTGATTACCCATATGGCATCATGTCTGTGTTGCGACCGAGGTAGTCCAACAATAAAATCCATTCCAATCTCGTCCCATTTCCACTCGGGTATCTTACTCGGTTGCAATAGCCCGGCTGGTTTCTGGTGGTCAGCCTTGATGCGTTGACAAGAGTCACAACATGCAATAAACGTGGCTATGTCTCTTTTTATACCATGCCACCAAAATGTTTCCTAAAGATCTTTGTACATTTTTGTTCCTCCAGAATGGATTAAATATGGAGCGGTGTGGCCTTCAGCCAGGATTTGTTGTTTAAGGTCATGGATATTTGGTACGCAAAGCCTATTCCCGTACCACAATATTCCTTGCTCATCAATAATGAATTCCGAGGCCTTGCCCAACTTTATCTTCCGTTTTATGCCTTCAATGCTGGGGTGTCCATGTTGAGCCTCTTTAACCTTCTCTATTAGGGTAGGCTGTACTACTAAGTTTGACACACTGCCTTTGGTGACCACCATCAGGTTGAGCTTTGCGAATTCCTGCTGGAATTCAGGTCTTAAGTCTGGCATGCCGTCGTTGTCCGGACTGGGGTTCCGACTCAGAGCATCTGCTACAACATTTGCCTTGCCCGGTGGTAGTGGATCCCAACATCATAATCCTTTACTAATTCCAACCAAGCGTCGCCGTAAATTTAGTTCTGGTTGTGTGAAAATATACTTGAGGCTTTTGTGGTCCGTGTATGTTTCACAACGATTACCAAGTAAAAAGTGTCTCCATTCCTTGAGTGCATGAATAACTGCTGCTAATTCCAGGTCATGGGTAGGGTAATTTTCCTCATGCTTGCGAAGCTGCCTGGAAACATATGCGACAACCTTGCCTTCTTGCATTAATACGCACCCGAGGCCCTTTCGAGATGCGTCACAAAATACCTCAAAATTTTTGTGTATATCCGCACAATTAGTACGGTCTTTGTCGTCAGTTTCCTCTTTAGTTCTTGGAAACTTTTCTCGCAAGCTTCCGTCCATTCAAACTTCCTGTCTTTCTTGAGTAGTTGTGTCATTGGCTTTGCTATGGTTGAGAATCCTTCAATAAATCTCCGGTAGTATCCTGCCATTCCCAAGAAACTTCAGACATCCACACGCCGGCTGGTGGCTTCCAGCCAAGTACGGCCTTGACCTTTTCCGGGTCTCTACGATACCTTCTTGAGTCAAGACGCGGGCCCGTAAAAACCTACTTGTTTTAGCCAAAATTCACACTTGCTGAATTTAGCGTTCAACCGATGTTTCCTGAAGTTCTCCTAGTACAATCCGGAGATGTTCAAAGTGCTCTTCTAGTGTTTTGGAGTATACCGAATATCATCGATAAATACCACAAGAAACTTATCCATAAACTTCATGAATACTTTGTTCATGAGGTGAACAAAATATGTGGGGGCGTTTGTTAGTCCGAATGGCATTACGGTGAACTCATACAATCCGTATCTGGAGGTGAAAGCGGTCTTGGGAATATCTTCGGTTCGCACTTTCAGTTGATGGTATCCCGATCTCAAGTCAATCTTTGAGAACACCTTGGCCTTAGCGAGTTGATCGAATAAATCATTTATTCGTGGCATTGGATATTTGTTTTTGATTGTGACCATGTTTAGCGCTCGATAGTCTATGCACAATCTCAGTGTTCCATGCTTCTTTTTGGCAAACAAAATTGGTGAACCCCAAGGTGAGGAACTGGCTCGTATGTACCCTTTTTCCAATAATTCCTTTATTTGCTTCTTCAGTTCTACCAATTCGGATGGTACCATTCTGTACGGTTTCTTGTATATGGGAGCGGTTCCGAGTGTTAGCTCAATGCTGAATTCTATCTCTCGATCTGGTGGCATGCCTGGTAGTTCTTCGAGAAACACATCTGGAAATTCACACACTACTGGAACCTTGCTCAAATCAGAAATATCTACCTTATTCAATCTCGGTTGCCGGGATATTTTTCTTTCCTTGGCTGAAACCTTTATGGTCTTCCCGTGGTGATGGGTGAGAATTACGGTCCTGTTGAAGCAGTCAATAAAACCTTTGTTGGTGGTTAACCAATCCATCCCTAAGATGACATCCAGTCCTTTATTTTCTAACACGATAAGATTTATGTGAAACTTCAACCCTTCAAACTCGATAACCACACCACGCAATAATTCTGGGTAACTTGCTTAATTCTAGGGGACTTGACGATCATAGATTTTCCCAAGGGAAGCATCGAAAAATTATTTTGCAAAGCAAAACTTTTCGAAACGAACGAGTGAGAAGCTCCAGAATCAAACAAAACCATGGCAGGTATTGCGTTGACAGGAAACGTACCGAGTACGATATCTGGGGCATTTTGTGCTTCTTCTTTGGTCACGTGGTTCAGATGACCCTTCATGTGGTTGTTATTTGGGTTGAAATTGTTGCGCTTTGGCGCCGAATTATTGTTTCCGTTGTTCGGCTTTGGGGTCGAGTTCCTTGGCTTGGGGCACTGCTTGGCATAGTGCCCTTCTTCTCCACAAGCGTAACAGGTAACGCCTGGGCGATATGTGAATTCCTTGTCCCTTGCGTGGAAATTCTTGATTGGGCGTGAGACGCTTGTCGTGGGTTTGGGTGTCCAGTTTTTCTGAATATCTGTCTTGCTGCGGTGGTTGCGGGTGTGTTTAGTCTGGTCCCTCTTCCGCTTGCGGAAATCTTCTAAGCTGCGTCTCTCATTTTCCAAGGTAATGGCCTTATCCACCAGTGTCTTAAAATCTGGAAATGTGTGTACGACCAATTGGCATTTAAGTGCGGGCGTCAGACCGTCTAGGAATTTCTCCATCTTTTTGTTTTCTAACATACGCTCCTCGTTGGCGTGAAGCGAGACAAATAGGTAAACCGATCGCTGTATTCTCGACACTATCATTGTCCTTTGCTTGAGGTCATCAAATTCTCTCTTTTGATCTTCATAAGACTCTTAGGAATATGTGCCCCATGAAAACCTTCTTTAAATTCCTCCGTGATATATTATTTTCGCTGGGGTGCATGTGTAGGAAATTTTCCCACCACGATGCGGCTGCTCCGGTGAGATAGTGCGGAGCGTAAAGCACTTTCTCAAGATCTGAACACTGGCAATGATTAATTTTCTCTCCATGTCTCAAGCCAGTCCTCGGCTTCAAGAGGTTTGTCATGTGAGAAAATGTTTGGGGATGTGTCTTCATAGCTCAGATAATTTTGATTGTCAGCCGACATCGCCCACGGTGATTTCCCATATTGATGACTTGGTTCAAGAGGTTCCTGATGTTGCTGCTGACTTTGTTCATAAAGACGGCACATTTGGGAAAGTGTCGTTTCACTGTCCTGCTGACTTGTCTGTCCCTGTGTGGAATTGTTGCCTGGGGGTGTGCCATAATTTTCCTCTGTCGGTGTTGGCATGGAGCGCGTCCAAGGATGAGACATAGTTCACTCTGGGGATATATTTTGGAACACTCATAAGAAAAGAAATTGAGCCGCAAAAATCAATAAATTCAAGAAGATGCAAAAAGTTGCAAATGCTCCAAGATTTTTCAAGAGGAAAATACGTTTGCACACGGGGAAGGACTGTTCATTACATACCTTACACGCAAGAAGTAATTATACAATACATCACTCAGGATATGCGTACAAAAATCCTGACATGTTATTTAGTCTAGTGCACTTCTCCAGATCCTACATGATGTGCAAACAAGCTACTTATCACAGCCTATTTACATATAAACATATCAAACAAGTCGGTACATCGCAAGGCGGCTAAACGTACTTAGTCGGAGATGGTAAGGATTTCCCTTGGCCTGCCCAGGGTGAGGCGTAGATTGGCTGGGGACTCAACCTCCTCTTCGGAGATAGGCTCCAGACGCGAGGCGCTGCGCGGAGTTGGTGGAGCAGGTGCCCTGTGCGGGACAACTCGAATCTGAGCGGGCACGAGGGGTGGTGCAGAACAAACCGGAGTAGGTGCAATGATGTGGTTGAACTCCTCCGTGGTAGGCAGGCGACGAGTAGCGGTGCGAGCGGCAGGAGCAAATGATGCTGATGACGAGACGAAAGTCAGTGGCGGTGCGGCGCGCAGGAGCTCCCTCCTGTTGGCGGCACAGCCATGGACTGAGTCCATGCGGGCAGCTACAAAGTCGTCCACCAGGTTGTCGAAGGCTGCCTCCAAAGCCCGGAGGTACTCGATGAGCATCTCAAAGGCTTCGTCCCATTCTCCTCTGGGGCAAGAGAACGCGTAGTGGCAGGTGTATGGCATGTGACATGGCAGGTAGCGGTAGCGACGAGTCTTCATCGAAGGAAGGATATCCCTGAGACGAGCTATCGCCTCACGGGCTGCCATCTGCAGCGCATGCTTCTCTGTGGGCATGGCTCTCCCCACGAACCGGTAGCGCTCAACTCGCCCTCTCTTGAATTCCACCGCTGCTTGGTGCATGGTCGACGGTCGTTGACCTTGTGCCGAGAGAGAGAGAGAAGATCAAGCGCACATCTGGCCCCATCGCGACTTGAACGATGAAGGAGAGAAGCTTGACGAACCCATCGGGCATGTTGGCGAACATCTGCGACTCGCAGTCGTTGCCAGCCATCTACAAAAGTAGGCAAAAGTCCTGAGTAGTCAAATCATATATTTATGCTGACTGTCAGAATTGTCTACATTTGTGAAGAAAAATGAATAGCTCTATCATGCTAATAACCGATTAGAGATCGCACCTAGTGGCTTCCTACAGTCAGCCTGGCTCTAGTACCAAGCTTGTCACGACCGGTTTTTCAATAAAAATATTTATTGAACAACCGACCTATGAAGACCAATATGAGGAAAATCCTTCATACCGGTAGACAAAACTTTGATACAATAAGCCAGTAGCATTACAATATTACAGGGGTCGGACTGAAGATTCCCAACCAATTATTACAAACACGCCGATAACTATACATAGTGGCGGATATGACTCAAAGGTGTAGGGTGGAGATACTACTGACTCGAGATATGAGTGGTTGGTGGAATAACACAGCGGGGTGGCTAATAAGTCTCATCAGGGGCTCATCGAGCGCCGAGGTGAGGCTCGATGGATTTATTTGGGTAGCGGAAGCGGATATATCACGTTGACTAATCCAGGGTCGCATTTAGACCGACCGATTCCTCTAGGCGTTGGACTCGCTTATCAAATTCTTCATCCATGAGATCGCCTTTGGTCACAAGATTCCGCCAAATCAACAAGCCAGGTGAGTACTTTGAAAGTACTCGCAAGACAGTTTGGACAAAAGATATAACAAATGAATGCATGAATGAGTCATGATTAATTTTTAACAATGCTCAAATAAATCAGTATAGCAAAAATAAAATAAGAAGGGAATCGGCGGTAGTCCGCTCGAAAACCCAAAGAGAGATAAACACAAAACCGATCGAGTGTCTGAAGGGACGCCTCGAAGGGTGAAAATAAGTAAAACATGCCACAGTCGGGCGTCTCGGCGACACCTCATAAAGGGCTTATATTGAAATAAAAATACATGCGTGCCGCAGTCGGACATCGGAGCGACATCACAGAAAGGGCTTATAATAAAAGTAAATAATAACGATGTCATGATGGACGTCTGAGCGACATCACGTAAAGGGCTTTATAATGGAAATAAATAACAACAATGTCATGATCGGACGTCGAGCGACATCGCAGAAAGGGCTTATAATGAAGATAAATAACAACAATGCCGCAATGGACGTTTGAGCGACATCGCAAAAAGGGCTTATAATGAAAATAAATAACAACAATGCCGCAGTCGGACGTCTGAGCGACATCGCAGAAAGGGCTTATAATTCATTATTCATAACTGACAAGATATAGGGCTCACGGAAAATATTCATCACAAGACAATAAGCGGGTTAGTCCGTTCACAGGAAAGTAAACATTTAATACTCAAATGGTTCTCGTGGAGTTTCGCCATCGAGACTGACACTTGACAAGATGAGATGATCACAGTAATTGGACATGAATAAGATGAGTTCAAGAATTTTGACTCTGCAGAGTTTGTACCAAAATTGTCCACAGCCAACGGATTTCCGTAGTCACGAAGGACTAGTTCCGTTTACGGTATTTCAGAGGAAACACAACTAGCTAGTACACACCCATCATACCTCATGTTGCCGTGAATCACCCTAGACAGCGTTTAAGAAAAACTTTGAGACGGGAGATCACAATCTCGAATAGCATGGGATCAAATTTATATATCGCCACTCTAAGGGTGCCCCCCTCTCGGTCCCAACCGGAAACACCCATGCCCCCTGACCAGATGAAAGGATTTAATCCAGGGCCATGGAACCTTCATCCCGGCCTCTCGATTTGGTGTGTACCAGGAAGTGGTTTGCAACCTACTAGGCCGTATCCCTTGCGGGAAACATGTGGTAGTACGGAAAGAAAGACGGACGGGAAACCGACCGATTTATGTTGACACTGGGTCAACGATATGGCATAAGCCTGGCATGCTACAACACTGCCATCTTACCCATACTCATGCCAACTCATGGCCATGCAACAAGTTTCCAGCAACTCACAGATTTACCGAGCTCATTTGCCTCAATGCTCACGAGATAAACTATCCAAAAGAAATACTCATGAACGTGCCATGATACAAAAATAATGCAAACATGCCCAGACACTCATCATATCAAAAGTTCAAACTTTGCTTGCCTGGTTCGGAGTAGTCGGGGTCTAGCTCGGCGAAGTTCACGGTTCCGTCACCTCCTTCGGTATCTACGGTACACAAAATATACGCGCTAACGTAAATACCGTGAGGTGCACAAAAATTACTCCAAATATTTTTCAAATAAATCTGATAAAAAATTAGACAAAATTTTAAAGAGGACAGAAAAATAATCAATCAAAAATTCCTTTCTGTTAAAAAGTTACAAGGGTTTTAGCCCAAGGACTCACCTGTAATGAAATGTAAAACTTCCGTGGGTTCTCATGAAAAGTCCGTATAACGTTTCGTTCAAAAGAAATGACTGAGAGGCTGACAGGCAGGATCCACCTGTCGGGTTTAAAAATTTAAAAGAGGGAAACAGGGCGCGACGGCGCCCAAGAGGTGCGGTGGTCGCCGGCGGCGATCCACGGCGAGGCAGAGTGATCGGACGGTACCTTCGTGATCAGCACGTCCTTCCGCGTCTGTGGGAGGTGGGAGTGGTCGTCGGCGAGTACCATGTCGACGGCGACGCTTGCTCCGGTGGACGGCGGTTCAGACGGTCGTGGATCTCACGGAGAGAGCGGGGCCAAAATTGAGGTGGGGGTTATCCAACTAGAGGTGGTACAAGGCTACGGGCGAAAGTAGGGCGGCGGAGGAGCCCTCACCGGAGAGAACGATGCCGGAGCCCGAGGCGGACGGAGGTGGCCGGAGTCGAGGAAGAAAGGCCCCTCGAGGCCCCTCCAAAGGGCTAGGGCGGGTCCGTGAGGTGGTGGAGTCGCAAGGGGCGAGAGCAGGCTCGGGGTGCTATATATAGCCGCCCGAGTCGGTTGCCGTGAATGGATAAGTCCGCGAAGTTGATTACGGCGGCTGTGGCTGGACGGTCGGCTTTGGGGCTTGAGCATCGCTTAGCTGGAGTATTGGAGCCGCTTTCCGCCCAACTCAGCACGAGAGGGCTGGTTACGGTCCGCTCGACGAACGGCCGCACGCCCGTCGGCAGAGAGCGCTGCTCAAGGCGCCAAGCCACGCCGACGGTGCCGCATGCGTAAGCGCTGGCAAGGAGGTGTCCATGCGGAGCTACCAGATGTTTGGGCGGCGCTGAACGGCGCGTTGCGCCGCAGCTTTTGCCTCCTCGCCGTTAAGCTGGTGCAGCCGCCGCCAAGAAGCACGCCGGCAAGCAGCGGCTGTGGCACCACCGACGCTGTGGAACGCGCCAAGCGCTGTGGAGCTTCTGGACAGGCAGGTTAGGCTGCGAGCAACGTGCCAAGGGCACTGTGGACTCGTGGATCAAGTTACTAACGAAGATCGACATCAACTTCTGAACTTTCTCGAAAGTGAATGTAATAAAGGCATGCCAAGTGTTCGACAAAATGATTCTGGTATCCAGGGATTTTTCCTTGAGCTGATTTTTGGTGGAGTGGTCTCTCATTGCAACTAGAGGTTGCCTGAATTTTGGTGGAATTTTTGGAGAAGTGTGGATATGAATTTCACCAAATTTGGCAAATCTGGTCCAAACTTGCAGTGAGTGAAATTTGAAATATTTGAAAAGAAGAAGAGTGGATCAAGATGGTTCTGGGTTGTGGATACCAAGGACTATCCAGGGGTGTGGAGTTGAGGTCAAAAATCAAAAGCATTAGGGTACTTGATTTGCAAATCACCTAGGCTCAAAAGAAAAGACAGAATTATTTTGGGAGGAGAAATAATTGGAATAAAATCCAAAAATGGATTTTATTAGTTTGGACAGAATGTTTGAGTTGTACCAAAGTGGAAAGAGAGATTTTTGGGAAGGTTTTACCATGTGGTGCATGGAAGAATCATGAATGGTTTCAAATATGGGAGAGGATGAAAAACTCCTAGAGTTTCCTTTTGAAAGAAAATGAACTCCAAAGATCTTTCTTGAAATTTTTAGAAGAGGGCAATCAGAAGAAAATTTAAAACCAAACACTAGAGTTGAAGGAGATGCAAAAATAAAAATATTTGCTAAAGGGAAAAAGCTTTGAGAGAGATTTTTCGAAGGGTTTTGGAGACCTCCTTCAAATCCAACAAAATTTTGAAGAAACCAAAGGAAATTTTTTGGAGTGTCACAGCTATAAGTGTATTTTTTACTCCTCTCTATCTCTTTCTTCATACTCCCTCCATCCCATAATATAAGAATGTTTTTGACACTAGTGTAGTGCCAAAAACGTTCTTATATTATGGGACACAGGGAGTACTAGTATTTATTGCATTTGCCAAGGAGTGAGCTCTTCCAATGAAATGGTGTTGCTAAGTCTGCTTCATTTAATTAGCTATAGACTCAAAATTGTCTTTTCGCCTAGGTACACGCTTAGCACCGCTTTCTTCCTTGGGTCACCAAACTAGTTTCTCTCTTCTTGATTAACTTGCCACATCGCACTTTATGCCTATGTGGCAAGCTTAAGCACCTGAGGGAGCAAGTAAAAGTAAGTACAATAGTGCGCTTTACATGGCATTTTTGCATATGTGGATGAAAGAGAGGCAAGGAAAAAGTGGAGAAGTGGGCTCTCATGCAAGAGCCAGCCTCTACTACATGGTGGAGCATCGGGAGAGGCACCTGTATGGAGGTGGTCAGGAATGGGGAGACTCGCGCCGGTCGTAGCGCCGCAGTTAAAATGATAATGGCAAGTCAAATCACAGGGCCTCACTTGTCCAAAGAAGAATCTCACCGTCAAATCACACATCCCTACGTTTGCAGCAGCCTACTCCCTCGTCTTCTCGAGTCTCTGTCGAACCGACTGGGCGGAACTTCCCCGCCGCCTACCGCGCAGGAAAAGCCCCGACCTCGACTTTTAAATAGTATACAATATACTAATTCTGTATCCATGGATTGCGCCCGCGCCATGGAGCAAAGCGTCTAGAAAACGGCGGTACACATGTACGGAGTATACAACACGCCTGTCGCGTTCGCGTCGCACCCCAGACGGTCGGTCGGTCTGGCACGCTGCTCTCCGAATGGAACACGCATCATATTGCGTTTGCACACACATGTGGGACGACAATTGAGAATCGACCATAGGCACACTCCCCGGCCCCGCAAGTCAGGTGACTTAATAGAAGAGGGAGACGAGCGATAGTACTAGAGAAGTGTTGTACTACGTTGGTGCCAGGACGATCCCTGCAAGACACGGAAGATCAGTTCGTCCATGCATGTGACCAGATTCCAGCAGACACGCCTGGATTGGCTATCGTCTACATATTGTCCAGGCTGTGTTGTACATGGCTGTAGTTGTGGTGAGAAATCTAAAAAAAAAATTATTGTCATCTCGCAAAATTAGGTGTCATGTGCTTCGGATCACTGCGAGGGATAAACAACGACAACTGAGTTGGGCTAGTCATTGGGGGCACATGCACGAACAGTGACTACTCGGCTGCCATCTAGGTCAAGCCGGCTATGTTAATTAGGACATCTATCGCCGGACCCCTTTTCTACGAGTTTATCTTTAATTTGAGCTTTGTTCCTCGTCTAATTTGTCCGTCGGGATTCATGTTGTCTCCTTTGGGCAGTGAGGTTACGATTTCTTATCATGTGGCATTTTTTCGTGTTATATGTTATAATCCGGCGCTTCAGATCAAAATGACGACAACCGCGCCTCCGCCACGTGCATGAAGACTTCTCGACAGGCATTGACGAGGTCAAGCCGGCTCCGTGAGACAAAAGAAAACTAGTACTACTCCACTATGCGTGCAGGAGCCTCCGCTTGCTTGGTAGTGTTGCTCTTCACACTGTCTCGGCCTCTCTAGATCTAAACACGACAGCGGTGGCCACACACTCTCTCTCTCGCTCACCGCTGGTCACAGATCCAAATGGATCCTCTCCGCCGGGAAGGTGATAAGGTGCAACGCTCACGCTGGTCGCCCTCGGCGACGGCTCTTACCCATTGCTGGGCGATCCCGATCAGCCTGCCTTGCCATTCTCTCCCAAGCACCATGGCGAGGGAGGGCCTCGACCCTTCTTCCTTCTTTGTCGTGGTGTGGGCAGATCCGGCCTCCCGCCCCCCACCTAGCGACATCCCGCGACCATCAAGTATAACTTCCTTCAAACCGGCCTTGTTTCATTTCCCGAGCTCCTGACGTCGCTGCATTTGTATCTTTTACTATTTCTCAGGCCCCCTCGTAGATAGGATCGATCGGCTATTCGAAAACCACCTAATATTTTTACGTTTAAGAGGTAATACTAGTTCATGCACTCGAATCTAGTAGTACTTGGTTCAAACAAGGAAGAAAGGGGGTGGGGGTGGGGAGGATTTGTTACCTGAATCTAGGACTTGGTCGAAGGAGGAAATAATGGGGGCGAAAAGTAGCAGAGACTGGCTATCCAACTGGTCTCTAGGTCTAATAGGGAAATAAAGGGAAACACAGTACAAACTCAATATAAACCCGATCTATTGGTTGAAAAAGGAAAGAAAGTGGGGACTGGGGGACAAGTCAACAGAGTAAGTCCATCACTAGATTTGCTAGCCTCACACAGTATAAGGTGGCTATACCAAATAAAAATGTGACCAACCCAGATATCCTATTCTGATGTTTGTTGCCCCGAGCCATTCTTATGTAATGCCACTGGTAAAATGTAGCAGTCGCACTGTTAAAAGTAAGGACATGTTAAACCAATGTCGTTTTCAATGTAATGCCTCCAATAATATGAATCAATGGCACTTCTTTACATGTCCTGCTAAATTTCCCATTAAGATAAGTTGGTTCTTTTCGTTAGAAATGCAACTGTCCTGGTCCGCCTACTCTCGCGTGCCCAAAGTAATGTCGTATTTAACGGTTGTCATAGTTAATCCTAATGCCCACACTAATATCTAGCAATGCCAGTGCTTTAGAAATTGCTATTGTCCTTGTAGGATTGCCATTCAGATAAGGAAAATTCTTCTTTTCATTTGATGCATGTTTCATCACTTGTTAGTCACCCTTCTTCCCACCTTTTTTGTGCAAACAGAGATATACATTTCACGCTCGATCTTAGTTGAACTGCACAAATGATATCCAAATTATAGTTGAGCATTCCAGGAGCTTCACAACCAACCTTGATGTTGCTCAATTTTATTGCAACTAATGAAGAAGAAGCTCTGTGGGTTTCGTTTTCTGATGGAAATGGAACCGGGGCTGGAGCCCTTTTCTTAAAAAAATTGAAGAAGAAGCTGCTAGCTCACGGGACATTGCTTCATTTTAGGTGAGCTGCACCAAAAGGTTCCATGAATTGAGTCATCCATGTTGGTGACTGAAAGAGCCAGCCAAAGATCCCGCCTAAGCACCCCGCCTCCATCCTTGCTTTACACGGTACACCTCGTTTGCCACCTGCTCGACCCTAGTGTCACAGATAAAATGAAGTAATAATATAGTTAAAATAGTGCGAGTGTCATCTCTATCATTTAATTTCCAATGTAGATAAATAAAGTGTTTCTCTTTGTTAATGTATGTTTCATCAACTAGTCCCATTGTTAATGTTTAAGCGTTTCTGCAAACTGGGGTGCTTAATTTTAGTTGATATGTACAAAAATAGAGATTTGAATGTCTCAAGGCGCCTCCTTGTACTACCGCTGTACACCGATGTTCATCACTGGCAGAAGGTGTATCTGGGAGACTTGGGACGAAGTCCAGTATGAAGCGTACCGTATGAGGCGTCGCAGGGCCCATCTCGCCCTCGCAGATGGCATACTATGATACTATCGCAATATTTTCTTCTATTTATTTTGTGTGTTTCATCAACTAGTGCCACTATAATGTAATCACGCTTTTTCATTATCTATGCAAACAGGGTTATTCAGCCGCATTTTGGTGGAACTGCACAAATGTACGTATGGAACCGGCATATATGCAGAGTGCGAGGTGTGCCAAGTAAAAAATTACCGACACCAACCATGCTACATGCACGCATTGGCATCCACCACCACCAAGTGGGATGTGTGGCGCTCTCGTGGACAGATCTTTCTCGGCAAAGAAATCATCTAACCAAATACTAGTAGCTTATATTGGCAGTTTTCTAGGGAGTACTCTTTTCTGAAAGAAGCACCAATCTATTTTTCTTTGTTTGTACACTGTGTCACAACTTTGACCCAAAGGTCCAGAGCTATTTTAGGGTGATTGGTGTAGTACTCGGAGAATAATTGTAAGCATGAGCAGGTGGAAGATTAGATTAGTGCGAAGCTTACCTTAAACCCTACCGCCACCGTTGAAATGAGGCGAGCGTCGAGGGAACCGTGGAGAACGGCGGGGAAGCAAGGTCGTGCCATCCGGTCTCCTCTTGCGGTGGGAGAATGAATACTCCTGTGGCTCCGGCTAGCTCTGCACCCTCACAAACGGCACACCATACTCGATCGATTCATTATCCTCTGGGTGCTCGACCTTCGACCTGTACGCCCACCACCTCCGCCTAAGTGTCGCCTCGGGAAAATCTGTCTGCTCCATCGCCCAGAGGAGATACTCGATGAACTCGGAGGACTGCGGCGTGACTGCCGCCGAGGAGTACATGTACATCGCCGCCCTCATCGCCGCCATCTTGCTCTTTCGCATACATTGCCACATGGCCCGCACTGCCCTCGAAATCTCCCACTCATTGTCAAACCAACTAAGGATCTCCTTCAACCTGGCTAACTTTGCACAGTGGCCAAGCGATCTGCTGATTCACTCTTGCATCCTCTCCATAGATGTCCTTCGAGTGGTCCGTGCTAGCTTTGGAAGATGGGAGGAGAGACGGTGGTCTTGCAATAGAGAAGAGGGAGAGGCGAGACGGTGGTTTTGGAATGGAGACGATGGAGAGGAGAGGAGGTGGTTTTGCAATGGAGAAGATCAGAAGAGGGAGAGGCGAGACGGTGGTTTTGGAATGGAGATGATGGAGAGGAGAGGAGGCGGTTTTGCAATGGAGAAGATCAGAAGAGGGAGAGGCGAGACGGTGGTTTTGGAATGAAGATGATGGAGAGGAGAGGAGGTGGTTTTGCAATGGAGAAGAGGGAGAGGAGCGTGCGGCAGCGATTTAGGATTGGACGAGAGGGCCGGCGCGCTGTGACTGGATTAAAATCAAAATCAATTTACCCTTCAATTAAGAAAGCGAGCCACATTAACTAGTCTCCCTTTTAATTCTGGGTCATAATTGACCATGATTTTCGCACATAAAATATATGTTATACATTGCAAAAATAATATAATTTGAAAGTACATTCAGATACGAACCAAACGATACAATTTTTGGTGACATGCATTCACATTTTGCTTGTCAAATACAGTACGTGGTCAAACTTTGACCCCAAATACGCAAAACAACAAAAAAATACTTCCAAGACCAGCACCGCTCTTCCGCTCTTCTCCTCTTAAACCACCGCCGCTCCTCTCCTGTTCCAATCTAAATGCAGCGCCGCTCCTCTCCTCTTCCATTTCAAAACCACCGCCCCTCCTCTCCTGTTCCAGTCCAAAACCAGCGCCGCTCCTCTCCTGTTCTAATCCAAAACCAGCGCTGCTCCTCTCCTCTTCCATTCAAAAACCACCGCCGACGAGTGAAGGTTCTGTGGAGAAGTAGATCAATGGAGGAGTACAACCGATACGTTAGGATCACAGACGACGACCCTGTGAAGCTAGCTAGGATGTTGGAGATACAGTCTTGGTTTGACAACAAGGACCAACTAGCGGCGACGGCGACATCCATGGCCAAATATCTGCAACAGAGTGAAAAGGCGGCGATACTCCCAGAGGGAGTCGCGCCGGAGTACATAGAGCTGCTCCTCTGGGCCATGGAGCAAACAGATTCACCGAATCCGATCGTGAGGGAGCAGTGGTGGGAGTATCGATCCTAGATGGAGCATCCACCAGAGAACGAAGGATCGAGCATCTACAGGGTGCCGTTTGTGAGGGTGTCCTGCCAGACCGAGCCGGTGGAGTCTTCGTCGACCGAACCCAAATTCAAGAGGAGAAAAGCAGTTGGCCCGACGACGCTTCCCCGCCATCGTCTCCCTCGTCGTTCACATCGTCTCACGGGGCGGCTGTCTGCCGCCGAGGAATAGGAGGGGGCTGCCCCCCAGCCCAATAGTCGGGCAGGTTGTGAATTGTCAGGAGGAGCTTAGGGTTGTCAGTATTTGCAGGTTGTGAATTCTGTTTTTTGTTGTGTATTTTGAGAGTACTTTCAGATATGAATGTCTTTTGAATTTCAGATTTGCAGTATTGAGCATATGAAGTATTTTATGAATTCTAGAGATCTATTTTTAGCACTTAAAAAAATGTAGTTTCATAGGAGTATAAAAGTGCAGACAATGTGATTCTTAGAGAAGAAACTGCAAGTTTCAGTTTCAGATAAGAAACTGCAAGTTCAGTTTCAGATAAGAAACTGCAACTTTCAGAGGCAAAGCATTTATATTAACACGGCCTTTTCAAACAGGGTTAACATCATGTTGGAAGTTTTATTCATGGTCGAAAATGGAACTACCAGCCAGTTAACATCATGCTGATCAACATTCATGCATAGCACATCTTCATATGATGCACAGTCAAAATGCCCACACGAGAAAACGAGGGACGAAGTTTTGGCAAGTGTTGGACGTGGTTTTGGGCTGCGCCGTCTAGGCTTTCATTTTTAACATGCAGCCCACTTCCTCTGATGTGAGGTCCATATGCCTGTCTGTATTTTCTTAGAGCCGTCATGTATCGACCGTCCTATGGACCTCCCATCCGTGGTTTTATTTTTGGCAGCCAAATTTATGTATTTTTTTGAAGAAAACATGAGGTCTATTCTATTTTTCTATATAAGAATAGGAACGCCAGGTCCAACTTATGTTTCCCTTCTAACTATATTATATATATTTAAATTATTTTATATGTTATTATATATTATTTTTATTGTCATCATATATTTTACAGATACTTACATATGTAAGAAAACAATATCCCACATCTTATTAACTTATAAAAATAGTTTCTTAACAAATAAAATCCTGGATTGTTTTGGCACGAAAATCCTGATGATTGTGTACAAAAGCTTGGTGAGATTTAAGGACAAATGTAATAATATCACTTATTATTTAAATATATTTATAACAAAATGCTCAGCCCCTTTTTATTTTTTGATAACATTGTTGGCCCAACCCAACATTATAATTAAAATAAATGGGTCGCATGGACGCTACATTATTTGTTCACCCAGCCCAGCTAATGGCTGTAATTCAAAAAAAAATCAAATTGACTATAATTTCTACCGCATAAAAAGATCAGAAATTCTGAAAAAATGGGTTGAATACGTGCCACATTTTTGGAGGCTGAAATGTGGGCCAATAGGTCGAAGCCAACGCAAGTCGTTGTCAATTTAGTCAACAAATGATTCTGACATGTTAGCCGTTGGATTTATATCCAACGACCGGCATCCATCTTCAATCTCTCGTCTTCTTCCTCCAGCGCCGCCGGGACCACCTCCCGCCTCCTCCTGCTAGCAGCTCTGCTTAGCACGCTTCGCTATGAAGCGCTACTCCACCGTTGGCTAGGCCATCCCTCCACCCCTCCACACCTCCTGTTCTTCTCCACCGACTGCCGAACCACACCGCACTATAACCAGTTAATCCTCGTACGCCTCTCCGTCTGCGGCTCTACTCCCGCGTCTTCCCATCTCCGGCTCGTTGCTGTCCGGGGCCTCGCCATGGTCCACCACCTTGGATGCACTCGGCGCGGCGTGGCAACATGGTCAATGAACGACACCATCGGAAGTAGATTGTGCGTGGATAAGCTGATAGCTGGGTCCACGGCCGCACACAAGGAAATGCCTCCTTATTACGCGCAAAATAATGATTCCTCCACCTGACATCTGGGATCCACCGGAAGGGCCTCTGTATTTCACGAAAATAACGTGCCCCTCGCTGACATGTCGGACTCACCAGCTATCTTCGCACGCAAGGAAGTGCCTCCTTATTATGCACAAAAAAATGAATATTCCCCCGCCACCGGAACCCAAAGATAGTGGGAGGCTGACTTGTGGGCCTACCAAGTTGACGGGGACGGAGGGCTTTGTCAACTTAGTCAATATGAACGATTCTAGCTCCTGTTACCGTACGATGTTCATCCAACGGCCGTAGTGCTTCTTCAACCTTTGGTCTTCTTGCTCCAGCCGCCCAAACCAGCGCCGGTCGTGTCGCATGCTCCTGCCTTCCGTGGCCGGCTGTGATGCCGCGGAGGCCTCACCGCCCCCTACTACTCCCACCGCTGGCCAGGCCATCCCTCTAATCACCCACACCCCCTGTTATTCTGCGGCGACATCAGCCTCACACCGCAGGCGAACCAATGAACCCTCGTACTCCTCTTCGCGTGGGCATCCACTTTTGCGTCTTCCCCGGCTCCGAGTCATCCCCTTCCTAGTCCTCTGTGACGCCCGGATAATTAAGCTACAGTAACCATCCACTAATGTTGCCGCGTCACCATGATTACTTTGGTAACTCACATTGTTTCACACCTTGTTCAAATTCAAATTTAATTCGAGTCAATCTTTAAAAAATTTCAAATGTCAAAACTAAAATGTTCTAGGTGTTGCAGATAATTCCTAGATATTAGTCATGGTGAACCAACATTTTTATAAATTGGTTTACTGCCCTAAAATAAATAAAACAATGGCTAACGTAATTTTTTAATGCTTTTAAGTTACAGAAAATCAAAGCTATGTTAGATGCTCACCAAATCATTTATGCCTGTGTCTAAAATTTGCATTTTGGTTATACGGCCAAGTCTCATTTTATTTAAAAGTCAGTTGCTAGTGGTTTTAAAATAAAACCAGAAAGCTTTAAAAGGAGAAGGGACCCCCACCCCTCTCTGCCTGGGCCTTAACCACTGGGCAGGCCCAGCCGGCCCAGTAGACCAAGCCAGCCCAGCCACCCCCTTGCTCTACTTACCCACCCCGAGCTGAACCCTAGCCGGTTCCCTCCCTACTCGCCCCACTTCCCTCCCCCACGACCCGCTCCTCCTCTGCCCCCCGATTGGATCGGGGGGGGGGGGATCGAACCCATCTCCGCCCGACCGCCCCGTCGCCACCTCGCTGGCGCCCGTCCCTCCTCCTCCCGTCTGCGTGCCGCCCCGGCCCCTCCACCCCCGATCTGGAACGGGGGCTCAACCCCGCGGCGCCCCGAGCCCCGATGCCGCCCCGTCGCCGCCCGCCGTCACCCGACGAACCGCTGGCGCCGCCTCCCTGACTTCGTCGTTGTCCCCGACCTCACCAAGCATCGACGCCTCCCCTACCCTCCAATGCTGGTGAGGCCCTTGGCCTCCTCTTCCCCTCCGTGCGCCCGCTTACCGTAGCTCTCCTCGTCGCTGGTCGCGCCTCGCTGCAGTCACCACACGCCTGGTCGCCGTGCCCCCCCCTCGCGCACGGCCACTCCCGGTCGTGCACACCCCCGTCACCGCCCGCGCGTGGCCATCCCTGCCGACTGCGCCCCACGCCACAACCACCACGCGCCGCTCCTCCTGCACACGGCCTCACCGGCCTCGCCCACTATCTCGTGCGTCTCCGCTGCCGCCGTGTTACTGCGGTTGCCGCAGCCGCGCCGTATGCCTCACCTCCGACCGCCGAACCCAGCTCGCCCCCTGGCCTCGCCGCAGTTCACCATCGGCGGCGCCCTGCTCCCCACGCTCGCCATCGGCTGTGGCCGCCAGCGCCTAGTGCGCTAGGGTGTGCCCAGCCCTCCTCTGTTGGCCTAGGCCAATGACCACAGGCCCCCCTTTTTTCTTAAAAAAACCGAAAAGAAAATGATAATGGTTAATTAATTTTTAAATTAATTAATGTAGCTTAATTAGCTAATTAACCTGTAATTAGCTTGATGTGTCAATGAAAGTAGGGCCCTACCTCTATTTAGACTGTTTTAAAACAATGTGTTAAAAACACATGTGACACTGACAGATGGGTCCCATTGACCCTGTTGATTGGTCAACTTTGACCAAGTCAATGCTGACTGGCTTTGACTGGCCCCACATGTCATTGACTGTGGCTGGCTCAGTCTGTGTATAAAATGTATTACTATTGTTTTAGAATTAAATAAATTTCAGAGAATTAAAAAATCTTTTAGATCTTCGAAAAATAATAGAAAATAATCTGTAACCCGAATCGGAAAACTTCGTAAATGAAAGTTGCTTAGAACGACGAGACGAATCTGCATACACAGTCCGTTCGTCTGCCACACATCGCTAGCATAGCAAACATGCAACCTTTCCCCTCCGTTTCATCTGTCCAAAAATGCCTAACACTAGGGAAACGTTCCCAAATGTTATCCCCCTTCGCCGGTATCGTGTAGCCCTGCGTTAGAACACCCCTAGCATTGCTTATTGTCTTGTTATGCTTATGTTCGCATGTATTTACTGTTTCTTCCCCTTCTTCTCCGGTACACCTTGAGACCGCTGCTGATGCCAATGTGATCGAATTCGTCGACGACGACCCTCCTTGTCTGAGCAACCAGGCAAGCCCCCCCCCCCCCCCTTTTGATCATCCTGATATCGCCCATTCCATTCTCTCATGCTTGCATTAGATTTTGCTACTGTTATTGATTGCTCCTATTCTGATGCATATCCTGCTTTTGTTTCTGTTGTTGTACCTTACCTGCTTATCCTAAACTACTTCGTATAGGTTGGTTAGAGATCCATCAGTGACCCCCACTTTTTCCCGACTGCCCCGCTGGATTATCAGAAGACCCGATCAACGGGATCGAAGACCAGGCCCCGACACCGCACATCACTTCCCCTTAGTTGCTCGACACTACTTGGTTACTATCGAATACCGAGGGTGAGACCTCATCAGTACTTCTGATGTTAACCCTGTAGTGTAGCTATTCGGTCGTGGTCATCGAGGGTGATTTCCTCTTTAACCACTTCCGATACGACTCTGTCGTGCAACCCCTTAAGTGTGGACCTCGAGGGTGAGTCCTCTTACGTTCACCTTGATGATTACATCGAGTGGAATTCACAGGGGGTGATTCCTCGGGTTTTCCCCTTGATGTTTAGACACACAGTTACTATGATTACTATGACTTTACACTGAACCATGTTATTAAAGACGGGTCAACCCCGAGGGGTACCCGCGCGAGCTTAATTGCGAGTGATGTGGAGTCGGGTTGACCTGGAGGGTGCCCGCGAGATAA
The DNA here is from genome assembly GCA_021605145.1 of Aegilops bicornis. Taxonomy (NCBI): domain Eukaryota; kingdom Viridiplantae; phylum Streptophyta; class Magnoliopsida; order Poales; family Poaceae; genus Aegilops; species Aegilops bicornis. Next base: position 110,947,148 of record CM038669.1, on the reverse strand, counting down.
TTACGAGGCGTGGCCGGGCATTCCTAGCCCTTGCCGCAAGTCCTCGAGACGGGGCAACGGGGTCACATCTTTCGTGAGTCTCTGCTTGTTACAGCGCGCTCCTAATCCACTACGATTTGGATAATTGATCCAAGGGGCCTCTGGCCTGATAGCACTAACCATCACGTGGGCATAGTATGGGCGTCTTGCGTCGTATACATCAGCCGAAGCTTAATAGACGTCAGCGACTGAGCAGCGCGCGTCGGGTTGGACTGCGTAAGCACCTGCCTTTTTGAAGGAGGTAGCTAGGTCTGCTCACAGGCCGCCCACGCAACATGCAGGAGTTCACATGGAGATGGCCCATGACCCCTAGGGGCATAGGTTTAGTCCGGCGTGCTTGGCCTCTCTATTAAGCCTAGGTCGGGTTGCGTCGTATTGTTTGGCCGACGCCGGGCATGACATAGGAAAGTGTGTCCGGCCGGAGTTAATCGAGCGTGGTGGGTAAGTTGGTGCACCCCTGCAGGGAAGAAAACATCTATCAATAGCCTGCCCGACGGTAACGGACACTTGGAGTTGTATCCCGATCGATACAACTAGAATTGGATACTTGTGATGAGAACTGGATGGTGATGAGAAATGGATTGTGATGATAACTGGATAGTATGGCTCTGGGATTGCTTTCTCGCAGGGAGTCGAGAAAGGATCTCTGGCCGAGGTTGATAACAGTAATACTACTTTACTTATGCTACTCTACTCCTTCCTGTCGCTGCAAGATGGTGGTTTCCAGAAGATGCTAGTCTTCGATAGGACTAGGCTTTCCCTCTATTCTGGCATTTCTGCAGCCCAGTCCACATATACAACCTTCTTTTGATAATGTTGCATATGTAGTGTAGAATCTTCCTTGCGAGTACTTTGGATGAGTACTCACGGTTGCTTTGCTCCCCCGTTTCCCCCTTTTCTTCTTCTGTTTGATGCAACCAGATGTCGGAGCCCAGGAGTCAGATGCCACCGTCGATGCCTACTACTACATGGAGACCGCCGACGACTAGGAGTAGTTAGGAGGCTCCCAGGCAGGAGGCCTTGCCTTTTCGATCGATGTTGCTTTTGTGCTAGCCTTCTTAAGGCAAACTTGTCCAACTTATGTCTGTACTCAGATATTGTTGCTTCACGACTCTTGTGTTTTCGATCTTATGTATTCGAGCCCTCGAGGCCCCTGGCTTGTAATATAAAGCTTGTATTATTTTAATTTGTGTCTAAAGTTGTGTTGTGATATCTTCCCGTGAGTCCTTGATCTTGATCGTACACATTTGCGTGTATGATTAGTGTAGATTGAATCGAGGGTGTCACAAGTTGGTATCAGAGCCGACTGCCTGTAGGTAGCCCCCTTTCCAACTCCTTGGCCGAAGTCTAGTCTAGTCACTACAAAACTTTTACTAACATGGTTGTGTGTCTTACGGGCCCACGTCGCCATTGGGTCGTATTAGGATCTTTTACTCCTCGTCTATACTCTAGGACTCTAATCTCTCTTCCATTTGGGTTAAACGAATTACTAACTCTGACATTAGGCTCTCGTACCCACTTCCTCCCGGAGAGCCCCGACATTATCGATGATCGCTTGGTGCACCAGAAGATTCTGAAGATACTCTTCTATGTTTTCCCGAGACCCTTGTGCCCTTCGCCATTGCAATTCCCTACCATCGATAAATCCCCGTGGATAGCTACATACACTTGCCGTCCATACCTTCATTTCCAATTTCTCTTGTTACTACAAATACCCTGACATACTTTGCGATTTTTCCGAGAATATTTTGCGCCTGCTGCCTTGCATCTCCTTTTCCGCCTGAATACCCCTATGAATAATTCCTCACACTTATCGGGGATTTGTTCATCCTGAGTTGTTCGTGTGTTTCACAAAAGTTTTCAAAATACTAATTGATCTTCCGAAATTTCTGTGGCCCCTTTCTGCTCTTGAAATTCATGCCTGTTGGCATTATGGATAGTTCCATATGTCTAGTAATTCTCGTTGACATTCCTTGATACTACTATTTTTGAATCCCTTGAATCAATATGCTGCCAATGTTCGTGATCATCAGTTGAATCCTAGAATTCATCCTTCCGACTCAGACATCATTTTGAACATGAGCTGGTTCCCGATCAATCAAGTTGTCGTCGATTGTACCCCTAAGTCTATTCAAATTATCCACCCTTAGTCAGAGCGTTTGCTTCCGATCCCTTGTCTTGGAATTCATAATTCCTTTGCAATTGAGCTTTGTGTTAGTTAGTTGTTTCTATAATCTGATCTCCTTGCATTCTTTCTTCCTCTGGTTGAGTACTGATGCTCACATCAGATCCCTTGTGGACCACAAGACCCCTTTTTCGGATTTTATCCGACAACGTCCTTCACATTCAATAAGATTGTGAGCCTTTCCTCGGATACATAATGCCGTTGGTAAATTGTATCATCTACTTTCTCAAGCATGCTCTGCTATCGAGCTTGTGTTATTTATTCTTGAAATTTATGGAATATGTTCCTAAGATGCCCTGATGGGTTGAACCTATGCCTTCCCTAATATGTGTGAACTCGAAAGTTATGGGGGTTATACTGCACTAGCTTTTTGTCAGATAAAATTTAAATACTACAGCTTCATCGAGAGCGAGAAGTAAAATGAAAGGTCATGCATTGTAGAAGTGGGAGTCGACCTTGAACCTTTGTGTTCATACCCACGGACACGGTGTGGAACTTATCATGAAAGCTTCTTGAAAGGATATTTAATCATTTGAATAATTCTTCTGGTATCGTAAACTGGATCCCTTGCAGTTATGGTTCCAACCATATTTCCTCCTTGATTCCATTTACCGGATAAGTTAAAATACTTATCCTCTGCAAATCATTCCCCCGTCCAACCTCTACTCCGATTTACCTTCCGGCATTACACCTAGTATATGATATTGGGAAGTTTTATACCCCATCACATCATTCCTAGCCTGATCGGCTATATTTTTATCGTGTCTACTTTTAACTGTGCTACCTGGTCCTTATGCCCGGAGCAACTTTCAATGATGAGCTAAGCTTACGTCGATCTTCCTCATCTTATCATTTCACCTCGAACAACAAGCTTGACTTCGAGCTTGTGTCGAATCCGTGGTTGTCATAGCCTTTCACTTCATCCTTCCTTTTCTGCTCAATGGCATCTTCATAGAGTTCTTGACAAAATCTGTCGTGATCACCGTCTACACTTTGGCTTCTTCAGAGATGTCAACAGAATTCATGGCAAGAAATACCATCCCTGCCCCTCGATGATTTGTGGTATCATCGATGACATCTTGACTTTTTGCCAATACGGACCTGGTTGGGCTTGGTTATTCCTTATGTTCCGAGATATCTTGGAATTGTTTCTCGGTATCTCTTGAGATCTTCGAATCCAATCTTTACTTGACACCATATCATTGTTGCATCGAAGCATGACTGTGGTATTCCGAATATCAACAAGAACATCGGAAGCATAATACAAAATGTTTCTCGTTCAATGACGCTCACACCGTTGTATGGGTAATATCATGATTCTTCCCTCTCCCCATTATCTAAATGCTTTTGAACTTACTGTCCTATCATGTATATCCTACTTCGCTTTTCCTTGGGAAGGATATACTCCCAACTCTTTGTGTAAACACATCTTCCTTTCCTTTGGGTTGTTTGATTCGATAATCATATTTTTCCTTTCCATTGGTCTGTTAAGTTTGATAGACACATTTTCCTTTCTGTCGGTTTGATTAACCTCTCTTATAAATTTTATGATCTAAGCAGTAATAAATCCCTGCTTAAGGAAGCACCTCGGTGCCCAACTCTGTAAGTAAAACCCTATTACTATTGTTGATGACATTCCGGTAACCACCGATGGACGAGAACTTTGCCTATTGGTCCGCCTCGTTCAACAAGCAGGAAAATAGTTCTCTTCATCCCTCGCCCTTGGTACCAACGTGGTTTGCAACATAACTAACAGTCTATCATCTGTCATGCCTTGCTATCGGCCCCCTTTCTACTTTTAACCCACATGATGGGCCCATAACCCACAGTTCCACATGATCGAAACCTGACTCTACTGTACCTCCCTGTCTTCCAAAATTGTTCCTCGCGCTTGGCTTCGTATGTAATTCACAACCCACCTTCTTGTGATCTGTTCTAGTATCATACGCAATACTTATTCCCATTGCTTTGAACCCCTTTCACCCTCCGTTCCAGGCAACGAATGATTTCCTACCAGTTGAAGCTTCTTATTGCACCTTCTTACCTTACCTTGCTCTCGATGACTTTCTTGAATTTCAACTCGAGAGATGCCTCTGTGCCATGTTCACCGAGATAGCCCCCAGGTACCTATCTTGTGTTGAGCTTCGTCCTTCCCGAGTCTTTCTCCCTTACTCCAACTCTTAAATCTCGGGGCGAGATTTCTTGTGGTGGAGGAGAATTGTGACGCCCGGATATTTAAGCTACAATAACCATCCACTAATGTTGCCGCGTCACCATGATTACTGTTGGTAACTCGCATTGTTTCACACCTCGTTCAAATTCAAATTTAGTTTGAGTCAATCTTTAAAAAAATTCAAATGTCAAAATTAAAATGTTCTAGCTGTTGCAGATAATTCCTGGATATTTGTCATGGTGAACCAACATTTTTATAAATTGGTTTACTGCCCTAAAATAAATAAAACAGTGGCTAAAGTAATTTTTTAATGCTTTTAAGTTACAAAAAATCAAAGCTATGTTAGATGCTCACCAAATCATTTATGCATGTGTCTAAAATTTGCATTGTGGTTATACGACCAAGTCTCATTTTATTTAAAAGTCAGTTGCTAGTGGTTTTAAAATAAAACCAGAAAACTTTAAAAGGAGAAGGGACCCCCACCCTCTCTGCCTGAGCCTTAACCCCAGCAGACCAAGCCAGCCCAGCCACCCCCTTCCTCTCCTTACCCACCCCGAGCCGAACCCTAGCCGGTTCCCTCCCCACTTGCCCCCACTTCCCTCCCCCACGACCCGCTCCTCCTCTGCCCCCCGATCCAATTGGGGGGATCGAACCCGTCTCCGCCCGACCGCCCCGTCGCCACCTCGCCGGCGCCCGTCCCTCCTTCTCCTCCCGTCCGCGTGCCGCCCCGGCCCCTCGACCCCCGATCTGGAACGGGGGCTCAACCCCGCGGCGCCCCGAGCCCCGATGCCGCGCCGTCGCTGCCCGCCGTCACCCGATGAACCGCTGGCGCCGCCTCCCCGACTTTGCCGTCGTCCCTGACCTCACCAAGCGTCGACACCTCCCCTACCCTCCAACGCTGGTGAGGCCCTTGGCCTCCTCTTCCCCACTGCGCGCCCGCTCATCGTAGCTCTCCCCGTCGCTGGTCACGCCTCGCTGCGGTCACCACACGCCTGGTCGCCGTGCCCCCCTTCGCGCACGGCCACTCCCGGTCGTGCACACCCCCGTCACCGCCCGCGCGTGGCCATCCCTACCGACTGCGCCCCACGCCACAGCCACCACGCGCCGCTCCTCCCGCACACGGCCTTACCGGCCTCGCCCACTGTCTTGTGCGTCTCCATTCTTTGTCAGTGTTCATGCGGTTTCCGCAGCCGCCTTGCCTCAGCTCCGACCGCCTGACCCAGCTCACCCCTGGCCTCGCCGCAGTTTGCCGTCGGCGGCGCCCTACTCCCCGCGCGCCACCGGCTGTGGCCGCCAGCGCCTAGTGCACTAGGGCGTGCCCAGCCCTCCTCTGTTGGCATAGGCCAATGACCGCAGGCCCCCCTTTTTTCTTAAAAAAACCGTGAAGAAAATGATAATGGTCAATTAATTTTTAAATTAATTAATGTAGCTTAATTAGCTAATTAACCTGTAATTAGCTGATGTGTCAATGATAGTAGGGCCCCACCTCTATTTAGACTATTTTAAAACAATGTGTTAAAAACACATGTGACACTGACAGATGGGCCCCATTGACCCTGTTGACTGGTCAACTTTGACCAAGTCAATGTTGACTGGCTTTGACTGGCCCCACATGTCATTGACTGTGGCTGGCTCAGTCTGTGTACAAAATGTATTACTATTATTTTCGAATTAAATAATTTCTAGAGAATTAAAAAATCTTTTAGATCTTCGAAAAATAATAGAAAACTTTGTACATGAAAGTTGCTTAGAACGACGAGACAAATCTGCATACGCAGTCCGTTTGTCTGCCACACATCGCTAGCATAGCAAACATGCAACCTTTCCCCTCCGTTTCATCTGTCCGAAAATGCCTAACACTGGGGAAACATTCCCGAATGTTATCCCCCTTCGCCGGTATCGTTAGCACTGCGTTAGAACACCCCTAGCATTTCTTATTGTCTTGTTATGCTTATGTTCGCATGTATTTACTGTTTCTTCCCCTTCTTCTTCTCCGGTAGACCTCGAGACCGCTGCTGATGCCCCTGTGATCGAATACGTCGACGACGACCCTCCTTCTTGTCTGGGCAACCAGGCAAGTCCCCCCTTTGATCATCCTTATATCGCCCATTCCATTCTCTCATGCTTGCATTAGATTTTGCTACTATTATTGATTGCTCCTATTTTGATGCATAGCTTGCTTTTTTACCTTACCTGCTTATCCTAAACTACTTAGTATAGGTTGGTTAGATATCCATCAGTGACCCCCACTTTTTCCCGACTGCCCCGCTGGATTATCAGAAGACCCGATCAACGGGATCGAAGACCAGATCCGGACACCGCACATCACTTCCCCTTAGTTGCTCGACACTACTGGGTTACTATCAAGTACCGAGGGTGAGACCTCATCAGTACTTCTGATGTTAACCCTGTAGTGTAGCTATTCGGTCGTGGTCATCGAGGGTGATTTCCTCTTTAACCACTTCCGATACGACTCTGTCGTGCAACCCCTTAAGTGTGGACCTCGAGGGTGAATCCTCATACGTTCACCTTGATGATTACATCGAGTGGAATTCACCGGGGGTGATTCCTCGGGTTTTCCCCTTGATGTTTAGACACACAGTTACTATGATTACTATGACTTTACACTGAACCATGTTACTAAAGACGGGTCGACCCTGAGGGGTACCCGCACAAGCTTAATTGCGAGTGATGTGGAGTCGGGTTGACCTGGAGGGTGCCCACGAGATAATTATGAGGCGTGGCCGGGCATTCCTAGCCCTTGCCGCAAGTCCTCGAGACGGGGCAATGGGGTCACATCTTTCGTGAGTCTCTGCTTGTTACCGCTGGCCCTAATCCACTATGATTTGGATATTTGATCCAAGGGGCCTCTGGCCTGATAGCACTAACCATCACGTGGGCATAGTATGGGCGTTCTGTGTCGTATACATCAGCCCAAGCTTAATAGACGTCAGCGACTGAGCAGCGCGCGTCGGGTTGGACTACGTAAGCCCCTGCCTTTTGAAGGAGGTAGCTAGGTCTGCTCACCGGCTGCCCACGCAACGTGCAGGAGTTCCCGGGGAGATGGCCCATGACCCCTGGGGCATAGGTTTAGTCCAGCGTGCTTGGCCTCTCTATTAAGCCTAGGTCGGGTTGCGGCGTATTGTTTGGCCGAGGCCGGGCATGACCCAGGAAAGTGTGTTCGGCCGAAGTTAATCGAGCGTGGTGGGTAAGTTGGTGCACCCCTGCAGGGAAGAAAACATCGATCGATAGCCTGTCCTACGGTAACGGACACTTGGAGTTTTATCCCGATCGATACAACTAGAATTGGATACTTGTGATGAGAATTGGATAGTGAGGAGAAATGGATTGTGATGATAACTGAATAGTATGGCTCTGGGATTGCTTTCTCACAGGGAGTCGAGAAAGGATCTCTGGCCGAGGTTGATAAAACTAATACTACTTTACTTATGCTACTCTACTCCCTCCTGTTGCTGCAAGATGGTGGTTTCCAGAAGATGCTAGTCTTTGATAGGACTAGGCTTTCCCTCTATTCTGGCATTTCTGCAGCCCAGTCCACATATACAACCTTCTTTTGAGAATGTTGCATATGTAGTGTAGATCCTTGCTTGCGAGTACTTTGGATGAGTACTCACGGTTGCTTTGCTCCCCCTTTTCCCCCTTTTCTTCTTTTCGGTTGATGCAACCAGATGTCGGAGCCCAGGAGTCAGATACCACCGTTGATGCCTACTACTATGTGGAGACCGCCGACGACCAGGAGTAGTTAGGAGGCTCCCAGGAAGGAGGCCTTGCCTTTTCGATCGATGTTGCTTTTGTGCTAGCCTTCTAAAGGCAAACTTGTCTAACTTATGTATGTACTCAGATATTGTTGCTTCCGCTGACTCTTGTGTTTTCGAGCTTATGTATTCGAGCCCTCGAGGCCCCTGGCTTGTAATATAAAGCTTGTATTATTTTAATTTGTGTCTAAAGTTGTGTTGTGATATCTTCCCGTGAGTCCTTGATCTTGATCGCACACGTTAGTGTGTATGATTAGTGTACGATTGATGGCGTCACATCCTCGCCGTCGTCCACCGCCATGGTGCTATCGGCGCGGCGTGGTCAACGTGGTCAAGGAACGACTTCCATCGGACGTGGATTGTACGTGGAGAGGCTGACAGCTGGGTCCATGGCCGCAGCAAGGAAGTGCCTCCTTATTACGCGCATAATAATGTTTCCTCCACCTGACAGCGGGGACCCATCGGACGGGCCACCGTATTTCGTGAAAAACATTTCCCCCTGACTGCTGGGACCCACCAGCTACATCTTCGCACGCAAGGAAGTGCGTCCGGGTAAAAAAAAATGATTCGCCCCCTGACTGTTGGGACCCACCAGCTACATCTTCGCACACAAGGAAGTGCGTCCAGGCAAAAAAAAATTATTCGCCCCCTGACTGCTGGGACCCACCAGCTACATCTTCGCACGCAAGGAAGTACCTAATAGTCGGGACCCACCTGGTCGAAGCGTACGTAGCGTTGTCATTCTGGTTGCGAACGTGTATGTACATATATACTGGTGGATGTAGAGGCGTGCACGTGTCGTAGTAGAGGCGCGCACGTAGCATGTACACGCATGTACAACGGCCAGGGTGCAAGAAAGAAAATACGACCACGTATGTGTACATATGGGCGGGATCTTGAATGCCTACTCGCGCATACGTACGGCCAGGGCTCGTGTACATGGATGGGTCAGAAAGGAGAAACAACGTCGTCGTCATGTTCATGGGGAGGCAACAGAATGCCTCGTGTTCATGGGGAGGCAACGAAATGCGTCGTGTTCATCGGGAGGCAACGGAATGTGTCGTGTTCATCGGGAGGCAATGGAACGCTTGGGAGCCAACCGGCTGGGTCGGAACGAAATGCTTGGTCGTGTTCATCGGGAGGGCTTGGATGGAACATGCTATGGAAACGAGGCCTGGCATACCGCAAAACGGAGGAAACAGACCTCCTATGTTCGGAACGGGGTCCTGTTGATTGGGAGGGGTGTGGCGTACCGCAAAACGCAGGAAGCGGACCTCCTATGGTCGAAACGGGGGTCCTGTTGATCGTGAGGGGTGTGGCGTACCACAAAACGGACGAAACGGACTTCCTACGGTTGAAACGGGGGTCCTGTTGATCGGGAGGAGTGTGGCGTACCGCAAAATGGACGAAACGGACCTCCTACGGTCGAAACGGGGGTCCTGTTCATCGGGAGGGTGTGGCGTACCGCAAAACGGGACTCCACGGGATATTGTTCATCTCCACCGTCGACCTCCTCTAGCCTCCACGGGCTACCGTCGACCTCCTCCAGCCTCCACGGGCTCCTGTTCATCCAGCCTCCACCGCGCTACTCCACCGGCTACTGTTCAACCACCCCTCCACGGGCACCCCTCCACCATCTACTGTTCATCCATCCCTCCACACCACGGGGTCCTGTTTAACCACCCCTCCACCGTCTACTGTTCATCCAGCTCTCCACACCACGGGGTCCTGTTCATCCAGAGGCAATGCCACCGCTCACCGTTCATCCAACCCCCCTCCCCCCGCAATGCTCACTGTTCATGCAATCGATCGGCTTTAGTTAGCAGCAGTAGCGAAGGAATCGCTCGATCGGGTTCAGTTAACAGCCATCGATCGATCGCTCGGGTTCAATGCTTAGCGTAACTGCGGTCTGTCGCTCGGGTTCAGTTAGAGCCCAACACCTCGTACGGGTTCAGTTAGAGCCAACGCCTCGCACACACACGCGTATGTGTACGAGAGAAACACGCATCGCTCGTCCCCCGACCTCCCACTGTAACTGGGAACTCGCCGAAATTTTCCTCCCCCTCGTTTCTACCACGGTATTTTCCATGGACGGCCCAAAGAATGTCATGCGGCTGCGTCTCCGGCCCGCCCAGGACGAAAAGCCCATTTTTTGTCATGATTTTTTGTCATAGAAGTAGGAACCCACCACATCTATGATGATAACGGGTTTTGTCACAATTATCGTCATAGAAGTGTCATATGTATGATAGAAAAAAAAATTCGTTCGGCCCAAAATGTCACAGATGTGTCCTTTTTTTAGTGGAAGGTGATACCAGCGAAGGGGGAAACATCCGGGAAAGTATCCCCGGTGTTTCGCGCTTTCGGACAGGTGAATCGGAGGGAGAAAGTTGCGTGTTCTCTATGCTAGGGATGCGTGGCGGACGAACGGGCTGCGTATCCAGATTCGTCTCGTCGTTTTGAGCAACTTTCATGTACAAAGTTTTTCCATCCGAGCTATGGTTTATTTTATACTAAATTTTAAAGTTTTTAAATAATTTTCTAATTTATTAATTATTAATTAAATTCGAAAATAGCATTATTGCATCAACATGATGTCAACATGACGTCATCAGTCAACAGAGGTGTTGACTGGTCAAGCTAACGTGTGGGTCCTATATGTCATAGGCTTAGGTTAACTAAATTGGTTTAGTTAATTAAATAGGTGATTAGGTTAACTAATTATGCTTGAATTAAGTTAATTAATTAAGCAATTAATTAATTATTATTTTTAATTATGTATTTTTTTATCTTTTTTAAATGTTCTGGAGGCGGGGCCCTCTTGTCATTGACCCCAAGGGCCTTTGCGGGCGTGCGGGTTACGGGCGCAGCCCTAACGGGCGATGGCCCTCGCGGGTGCACCCGACTGGGCGCGGGTGCTGGCGCGCCGGTGTGAACCCGCGACAGCAGGCGAGGGGCGGACCCGGGCGGCGGCCAACGAGGGGGCCGCTGGCCGCGGCGAGGCCGCTGCCGCTGGTGGCGCGGAGGGACGGGAGGAGCGTCGGGCGGCATCCGAAGCGGGCGCTGGAGCGGCGGCCGACAAGCGCGAGGGAAGGCACGGAGCCGTGGCATGTGGGCAGCGGTGGAGCAAAGCAGAACGGTGGCGGGCTCGGCGGCAGTGCAGCGGAGTTGTGCCGGGGCTCGGCGATGCGCGGCAGACCGGAGCGGTGGGGAGGGGCAGCGCGTGCGGGTGGCAGCAGGGGAAGCAGGCGGCAAGGCGGATCAAGGCCACGCGGGCGGGGTGTCGAAGCACTGAGCGCTGAGCGCGGGAGGCTCGGGCGGCTCGCGGCGAAGGGCGCGATCTGTGAGCGGGCGGCGAGGTGCAGACGGTAGTCATACAGAAGACGCGGTGCAGTGTGCAGCCGGGTGAGGCGCGCGTGTGCGGCGGAGCGGGGCAGAGGAGAAGGAGGGGGGCCTCACAAGGGGTTGCCGGGCACAGGCAGTGGGGGTTGAGGAGGTCGACGGGGACGATGGCGCTGGGGAGGCATTCCGACGAGGTGGTCCTGCGAGGAGGAGAGCAGCGACGCAGCTCCGGGCGACGAGGATCGGCGTCAGGGCGGTTCGGTTCCACGCGCAGCAGGGCGCACGAGCCCCGACCCGATCTGTATCGGGGGGAGCGAGTCGGGGGGGAGTGGGAGTGTGGGGGTGAGTTAGGTCACGGGGGTGAGGGGATATGGGGAGTGGGGGTGGCCGGCTGGCTGGTTGGGCCAGGTGGGCCGGCCGGGCGGCCCGGTGGCCTGCTAGGCCATGGCCCGGGGGTGTTTTCCTTTTCTTTTATTTCTATTTTATTTGTTTTGTTTTGTTTTTATTTATTACTTTCCTTTACTGTTTTAATTCGTTTTAAGGTATTTAGACACTTTGTAAAAGCATGGTTTCTTCACCATAAATATCTAGGCATTAATTGGCACACTCCGAACATTTTTATTTTAATGTTTGAAAATTTTTGTTGTTTGACAAAAATTCGAATTTGAATTTGAATAGTTTTGATCCTACGCGAGATTAGATAGTGACAGGGGTGACGTGGGATCATTAGCAGAGGTTTTACTGTAGTCTAATTATCCGGGCGTCACAATTCTCCTCCACTACAAGAAATCTCGTCCCGAGATTTAGGAGGGGATGTGACGGGGAAGGGATTTGGTTACGAAATTCTAACGAGTGTTCTCTGTCTTGGTTGCTCTTCCTGAAGTAGTTGATCCTCCTCGTTGATGTCTTTATTTCTCTGCTTCAGGTCATCATGGTGAAGTCGGCATCCTTTCTTCCGAAACTCCATCGTACTTACGAAAGAATAAAGGGGGAGTATTCCGGGAGAACGGACCTTGGCAACGTTGACTATCTGGTCGATAACATCGAGGAAGGTGGCCGGAGGTAACTCTCGAATTGAAACTTACAAAAAATATCGAGAGCAAAGTAAAGAGATATCATGGGAAGTTTCGAGAGGGCAGGCAATCATTCAATGCCTGAAACAGGGCGTGAAAGGGGCTCAAAGCAAACGGAAATAAGTATTGTGTCTGATACCAGTATTGATGATCTCTTGAAAGGTGGCTCATGAATTACCTACGAAACCAAGAGCAAGGGATAACTTTGTCAACAAGGTGTACAGGAGAGTCAGGTTTCGATTCAATGAAACTGTGGGTTATGGGCCCACCATGTGGGTTAAAATTAGGAAGGGCGGTGGCGTCTTGCACGATCTTAAGCAAGGAATGTCAGAGTATAGCCTGTCAGTTGTGTCGGCAACAACATCGATACCAAGGGCGAGGGACGAAGAGAACCCTTTTCCTGCTCGTTGAATGAGGCGGACCAATAGGCAAGGTTCTTGTCCATCGGTGGCTACCAGAATGTCATCAACAATAGTAACAGGGTCTTACTAACAAAGTTGTACACCGAGGTGTTTACATAAGCAGCAGAATATTACTGCTTAGATCATATAGATCACCAGAAAGGTTAAACAAAACAATGGTAAGTAAAAGGTGATCATCAGATTAAACATAACAATGGAAAGGAAAAGGTGTTTAAACACATCTTTCAGGGATATATCCTCCCCAAGGACAAGCTAAGCATGATATCCATGACAGGATATAATGTAGAAAACTCTTTAGGAAGGGTAGAGATATTTCAGGACATCACCAATACAACGGTGTTTGGAAAATTGAGCAAGAATCATTTAGCATTGGGCTTCAAACGTTTCTTGTTAAAAAAAATTGGAGTACCACAGACATGCTTCGAGATAACATTGACATGGCCTTCAAGCAAAGGTTGGACTTGGATATACAAAGGATTCATCAGGAACACCTTATAGATTAAGTCTTACAATTTCCTCATGGAAGAATGGTTAACCTTGATAAAATGGAAACTATAACAATAGGTCCTTCGGCCAGGTGTGCTAGGCATGACATAACCTTACCGGGTCATAAAAGACCAGTGTTATAACTCTTGGAATTATGTTCCAACCATCATATCCGACCGAGATTCAAATCTGATTGGGGTCAGGATACCTCAGACTCAGGATGCCTGAGAAGAAAAGGTGTGACACAAATTGACAAGAAGACATCGTAAGATTCTCGGGAAATGAACTATGGGAGCGAGTTCCGAAACAAGAGTTCATCGGTAAACCATGGAGAGGATGAGGAGGTGGTCGATGGACTCAGCGGCAATTCATCGAGGTTTCCAAAAAGATGGATTCACACAATTAAGTGAACAAGGTGATAGCATTGGACACACCGAAGTATATAATGAGGTATGTTTGATGAGAACATCCATGATTAAATATCAAACGAAAATGCACCTGGAAATATGAACCAAGTAGGACGATCAAAGTTAGAATGGTGATTCGATAACAAAACTATCGGCCATTCACTTTGAAACAATAGGGTTGCTAGAGATATTAAATTATCACAACAGAGTTCACTCAACACGGCGGGACAATAAAGAATGGTGATGGCGAGAAGCATCACTGCATCAAGAATTTTCAAAGAGGTGGAGCAATCATTGCAACATCCTTGACATAAAGGGCAGTAATACTTCAAGGTAGAACATAATACAAACTGGATAGCAAGTTGCATCCATAACACGAACAAGTTTGTGATGAAAGGAAGGTAAATATGTTGTCGATGGTAACTCAAATTACCAAGGGACGAGGATGGTACTGAGCATCATGAATTCGATCGATATCCTGGAAGGAGTCAAAATGTTGATGATGGTCACGTCAATTTTTGTCGAGAGGCTCCACGAAGATGTAATAAATTGTCGATGACATCAAGTCAAAGGAATGATGAAGCAAAAGGTTAATGGAACCAAGGGTACGACACAAACTCCAAACAAAGCTTGTTGTCCAAAGCGAAATGATATGATGAGGAAGATCGACGTAAGCTTAGCTCATCGTCAAAAATTGTGCTCCGGTAAGAAGGACCATGTAGCACAGTTAAAATTCAGCACGATAATGATATAGCCAAACAGCCTAGGAATGGCGGGATTGGGTACAAACTCGTACTTAAAGAAGATTACTAAGAGTTGTTGAACCATAGAGCGGACTCGGTTCAGTTATTGGTGTCTTTGAGTGTTTAATAACTCAGAGCCCATGAAATTTTTTAATCAGTGAGAATGTAGTACTTGATGAAGAACTCAGAAGAAGTTATGCAGTTCCAAGATAATCTCGAGATACCGGGGGGTAATACTCAACGACAGATCAAAATAGAGGTTGGACTAGGGTATAGCTCTGCAGAAGACAAGTGCTTAAACTTGCACGAGAAATAGAATCAAAGGAGAACAATCATGGTCAGGTCCATTGTTCCAAGGATCAATTCACAGATACCAGATGATACTTATCAAGGAAAAATAGTTATTATTACAAGAAGCTTCCATGACAGGATCTACATCGTGTCCATGGGCATGAACACAAAGTTCAAGGTCGACTCCCACTTCTCTAATGCATAACCTTTCATTCACTTCTCGCCTTCAACGAAGTTGTGTTGAAATTTTATCTGACATAATAACAGTAGAGTATGACCCGTAGTAGTTTACGGGTTCACACAGATTAAGGAAGGCATATGTTCAACCCATCGGGGCTTATTAGGAACATATACTATCAACTTCAGGGGTAAATAACTCAAGCTCGGAAGTAGAGCATGGTTGACAAAGCAGAGGATACAATTTACTAAAGGCATTATGTATCAGGGGAAGGACACACAAAGTTATTGAATACGAAGGACGTTGTCGGATAAAATCCAACAAAGGATCTAGGGGTCCACAAGGGATCTGATGTGAGCATCGTTACTCAACCAGAAGAAGAAGAATGCAAGGAGATCAGATGATAGAAACAACTGACTAATTCAAAGCTCAATTTGCAAAGGATTTATGAATTCCAAGTCAAGGGATCAGAAGCAACGCTCTGACTAGGGATGGATAAGTTGAATAGCCTTAAGGGTACAATCGACGGCAATTTGATTGGTCGAGAACCAGCTCTTGTTCGCATGACGACTGAGACGGAAGGATGAATCATAGGATCTGATTGAGGATTGCGAACATTCACAACTTATTGAATCAATGGACTCAAAATGATAGTGACAAAGGATGCCCATGAGATTGCTATACTTATGGGATTAGCCATAACGCAAGCAAGCAAAAATTTCAAGAGCAATAGGATGCTTAGGATTTTCGGATGACCGGATGGTATTTCAAATACTTTTGTAAAACACATGATCAACGGGGAATGAGTGAATACTCGATAGTGCGAGGAATTATCCGTAGGGGTATTTCTGCGGCAAGGAACTGCAAGTCGGTAGGCACCAAGTATTCTCGGAACAATAGAGAGTATTTCGGGGTACTTGGTAATAAGAAGATCATCGGGGGATGATTTATGAATGACAAAATGTACTTGGTCATCCATAGAGGTTTATCGTTGGAAGGGAATTGCAAAAGCGACAGGCACAAGGCCTCGAGAGAACATCGAAGAGTATCTCTGAAATCTTTCTGGCACTAAGCAATCATCTGGAGTGAGGGGCTCTCCGGGAGGAAGTAGTTATGAGAACCTAGAGTCAGAGTTAGTAAAAATCATTTAACCCGAATAGAAGAGAGATCAGAGTCCCAGAGTATAGACGAGGAGTAAAAGATCCTAATACCACCCGATGGCGACGTGGGCCCGTAAGCCACACAGCCATGTTAGTAAAAGTTTTGCAATGTCTAGACTCAACTTCGGCCAAGGAGTATGGAAGGGGGATTCCTAAATGCAGTCGGCTCTGATACCAACTTGTGACGCCCCCGACTCAATCATACACTAATCATACACACAAACGTGTACGATCAAGATCAGGGACTCATGGGAAGATATCACAACACAACTCTCAAAATAAAATAAGTCATACAAGCATCATAATACAAGCCGGGGGCCTCGAGGGCTCGAATACAAGTGCTCGATCATAGACGAGTCAGCGGAAGCAACAATATCTGAGTACAGACATAAAGCAAACAAGGTGCCATAAGATGGCTAGCACAAACTGGGATACAGATCGAAAGAGGCGCAGGCCTCCTACCTAGGATCCTCCTAAACTACTCCTGGTCGTTGTCAGCGGGCTGCACGTAGTAGTAGGCACCTTCGGTGTAGTAGGAGTCATCGTCGACGGTGGCGTCTGGTTCCTGGGGTTGCGACAACCAGGTAGAAGGGAAAGGGGAAAAGAGGGAGAAAAGCAACCGTGAGTACTCATCCAAAGTACTCGCAAGCAAGGAGCTACACTACATATGCATGGGTATATGTGTAAAAGGCCATATCGATGGACTGAACTGCAGAATGCCAGAATAAGAGGGGGATAGCTAATCCTGTCCAAGACTACGCTTTTGGCCACCTCCATCTTGCAGCATGTAGGAGAGAGTAGATGGTAAGTTCACAAAGTAGCATCGCATAGCATAATCCTACCCGACGATCCTTTCCTCGTCGACCTGTGAGAGATCACCGGGTTGTATCTGGTAGTTGGAAGGGTGTGTTTTATTAAGTATCCGGTTCTAGTTGTCATAAGGTCAAGGTACAACTCCAAGTCATCCTGTTACCGAAGATCACGGCTATTCGAATAGATAAACTTCCCTGCAGGGGTGCACCACATTACCCGACATGCTTGATCACCTTTGGCCGGACACACTTTCCTGGGTCATGCCCGGCCTCGGAAGATCAACACGTCACAGCCCTACCTAGGAACAACAGAGAGGTCAGCACGCCGGTCTAAATCCTATGGCGCAGGGGTCTGGGCCCATCGCTCATTGCACACCTGCATGTTGCAAGGGTAGCCAGAAGCAGACCTAGCCTAGCAGGCGTTCCAGTCCAATCCGGCGCGCGCCGCTCAGTCGCTGACGTCATGAAATGCTTCGGCTGATACCACGACGCCGGTTGCCCATATCTTGTCCCACGTGGAGGTTAGCGCGTATAAGGTCAACGACCCAACTCAGATCAAATACCAAGATCTCGTTAAGCATGTTATTATGAAGTAACCGCAGACGCCGACCAGGGCCAGGCCCACCTCTCTCCTAGGCGGTCTCAACCTGCCATGTCGCTCCGCCACAAAGATACACACAGAGGGCCGTCGGGACAAAGGTCCTTTCAGCCCCCAATCCATGAATCACTCGCGGGTACTCCTTGAGCCGACCCGACTTTAGTCAGCACATGTATCATGTATAAAGCATATAAGTATATACCCGTGATCACCTCCTGAGTAATCACAGCCCGATAGTATAGCAAGGCAGACGGACAAGAATGTAGGGCCACAGATGGAATACTAGCATCCTATACTAAGCATGTCGGAATGCAGGTAAAGGTAACAACAGTAGTAGCAAGGACATGCTATGCAGCAGAATAGGATTAACGGAATGCAGTAACATGCTACACTACTCTAATGCAAGCAGTATAGAGAAGAATAGGCGATATCTGGTGATCAAGGGGGGGCTTGCCTGGAAGCTTTGTTGTACAGGAAGAAGGGTCGTTGGTGACGTAGTCGTACTCGGTGGCATCAGCGCCGGTCTCGAGGTCTACCGAGGGAGAAGAGGGGGGAAGAAACAGTAAATATGGAGCAAAGAAAGCATCAAAAAACATAATGAGGCAATACACGGTGCTAGGTATGCCCTAACGCCGTGGAAGGTGATACCGGCGAAGGGGGAAACATCTGGGAAAGTATCCCCGGTGTTTCGCGTTTTTGGACAGGTGAACTGGAGGGATAAATTTGCCTGTTCGCTATGCTAGGGATGCGTGGCGGACGAACGGGCTGCGTATTCGGATTCGTCTCGTCGTTCCAAGCAACTTTCATGTACAAAGTTTTTCCATCCGAGCTTTATTTTATACTAATTTTAAAGTTTTAAATCATTTTCTAATTTATTAATTACTAATTAAATTCAAAAATAGCATTATTGCATCAACATGACATCAGCATGATGTCATCACTCAACAGAGGTGTTGACTGGTCAAGCTGACGTGTGGGTCCTATATGTCATAGGCTTAGGTTAACTAAATTGGTTTAGTTAATTAAATAGGTGATTAGGTTAACTAATTATGCTTAAATTAAGTTAATTAATTAAGTAATTAAGTAATTAATTATTATTTTTAATTATGTATATTTTTATCTTTTTTTAAACGTTCTGGAGGCGGGGTCCTCTTGTCATTGACCCTAGGGGCCTTTGTGGGCGTGCGGGTTACGGGCACAGCCCGAATGGGCGATGGCCCTCGCGGGTGCACCGACTGGCGCTTGGCGCGCCGACGTGAAGCTTGACAATGACGTAGGGCGGACCGGCGGCTGCCAACGAGGGCGCTGGCGAGACTGCCGCCAATGGCTGGTCTGAGAGGGACGGGAGGAGGCGTCAGGCACCGGAGCGGAGCGCGAGCGGCGGCCGCCAGAAGCGCGAGGGAAGGCACGGAGCCGTGGGCGCACGGGGCAGCGGTGGAGCAGCAGCAACGGTGGCGGGCTCGGCGGCAGGTGCAGGCGGAGTTGCCTGGGCACGCGAGGCCTGTGGGCAGAGCCGGGCGGTGGGGTGGGGCAGCAGCGTCTGGCGGCAGCAGGGAAGCGGCAAGGCGGAGCAAGGCCACACGAGTGGGGCGTCGGGCCGAGCTGGAGGCTCAGGTGCGGCCTCATGAGTGGGCGCGATCTGTGGCGGGCGGAGGTGCAATCTGATGGCCAGGCGTGTGCAGTGCGTCTGTGCGGCGCGAGGCGTGTCTGTGAGCGGGCAGGAGAAGGGGGGCTCGGAAGGGGTTCTGAGGGCTCAGGCAGTGGGGGTTGAGGAGGTCGATGAGTACGACGGCGCTGGGGAGGCAGTCTAGCGAGGTGGTCCTGCGAGGAGGAGAGCGGCGACGCAGTTCCAGGCGACGAGGATCGGCATCGGCGCGGTTCGGTTCCAGGCGCGGCGGTGCACGATCCCCGATCCGATCTGGATCAGGGGGGAGCGAGTCGGGGGGGAGTGGGAGTGTGGGGGTGAGCTAGGTCACGGGGGTGAGGGGATATGGGGAGTGGGGGTGGCCGGCTGGCTGGTTGGGCCAGGTGGGCCGGCCGGGCGGCCCTCTGGCATGCTAGGTTGTGGCCCGGGGGTGTTTTCCTTGTCTTTTATTTCTATTTTCTTTGTTTGTTTTGTTTTTATTTATTACTTTCCTTTACTGTTTTAATTCGTTTGAAGGTATTTAGACACTTTGTAAAAGCATGATTTCTTCACCATAAATATCTAGGCATTAATTGGCACACTCCGAACATTTTTATTTTAATGTTTGAAAATTTTTGTTGTTTGACAAAAAATCAAATTTGAATTTGAATAGTTTTGATCCTACGTGAGATTAGACAGTGACAGAGGTGACGTGGCATCATTAGCATAGGTTTTACTGTAGTCTAATTATCCTGGCATCACAGGATAACAAGATGGGGTTTATATCATATTGCATGAGTTTATCCCTCCACATCATGTCATCTTGCTTAAAGCATTACTCTGTTCTTATGAACTTAATACTCTAGATGCAAGCTGGATAGCGGTCGATGTGTGGAGTAATAGTAGTAGATGCAGGAAGGAGTCGGTCTAGTTGTCTCGGACGTGATGCCTATATACATGACCATACCTAGATATTCTCATAACTATGCTCAATTCTGTCAATTGCTCAACAGTAATTTGTTCACCCACCGTAATACTTATGCTCATGAGAGAAGCCACTAGTGAAACCTATGGCCCCTGGGTCTATTTTCCATCATATTAATCTTCCAACACTTAGTTATTTTTATTGCCTTCTATTTTACTTTGCATCTTTATCATAAAAATACCAAAATATATTATCTTATCATATCTATCAGATCTCACTCTCGTAAGTGACCGTGTAGGGATTGACAACCCCTTATCGCGTTGGTTGCGAGGATTTATTTGTTTGTGTAGGTGCGAGGGACTCGTGCGTGGCCTCCTACTGGATTGATACCTTGGTTCTAAAAAACTGAAGGAAATACTTACGCTACTTTGCTGCATCACCCTTTCCTCTTCAAGGGAAAACCAACGCAGTGCTCAAGAGGTAGTATAAACTTGATACATGTGTGGATACATAGACAAAACACCGTGTCCCTAGTAAGCCTCTACTATACTAGCTCGTTTATCAAAGATGGTTAAGTTTCCTAACCATAGACATGTGTTGCCATTTGATGAACGGGATCACATCATTAGGAGAATGATGTGATGGACAAGACCCTTCCATTAGCTTAGCATGTTGATCATTAAGTTTTATTGCTATTGCTTTCTTCATGACTTATACATATTCCTTGAACTATGAGATTATGCAACTCCCGGATACCGGAGGAATACCTTTTGTGCTATCAAACATCACAACGTAACTGGGTGATTATAAAGATGCTCTACAGGTATCTCCGAAGGTGTTTATTGGGTTGGCATAGATCGAGATTAGGATTTGTCACTCCAAGAATCGGAGAGGTATCTCTAGGCCCTCTCGGTAATGCACATCATAATAAGCCTTGCAAGCAATGTGACTAATGAGTTAGTTGCGGGATGATGCATTACGGAATGAGTAAAGAGACTTGCCGGCAACGAGATTGAACTAGGTAAAAGATACGTACCGACGATCGAATCTCGGGCAAGTAACATACCAATGACAAAGGGAATAACGTATGTTGTCATTACGGTTTGACCGATAAAGATCTTCGTAGAATATGTAGGAACCAATATGAGCATCCAGGTTCCGCTATTGGTTATTGACCGGAGAGGTGTCTCGATCATGTCTACATAGTTCTCGAACCCGTAGGGTCCGCACGCTTAACGTTCAATGATGATTTTGTATTATACGAGTTATGTGATTTGGTGACCGAATGTTGTTTGGAGTCCTGGATGAGATCACGGACATGACGAGGAGTCTCGAAATGGTCGAGAGGTAAAGATTCATATATAGGACGATAGTATTCGGACACCAGAAGTGTTCTGGGGGTACCGGGTATGTATCGGGTCACCAGAAGGGGTTCCGGGCAACCCCCGGCAAGCTATATGGGCCTAATGGGCCAAGAGCGGAAACACACCAGCCACTAAGGGGCTGGTGCGCCCCCCATATGGGCTGGCCAAATTGGAGAAGGCAAGGAAAAAGGGAATAGGATTCCCCCTTCCTCCTCTTCCCTTCCTACTCCAAATCGGAATAGGAAAGGGGGGAGGCCGAATTGGGAGGACCCCAAGTAGGATTCCTCCTACTTGGAGCGCCCCCTGGCTGCCTCTCCTCCCCTCCAACCTATATATATATATATATGTGGGGGCACCGCTAGAACACACAACAAACATTGTTAGCTGTGTGCGGCGCCCCCTACACAGTTTACGCGTCCGATCATATTCACGTAGTGCTTAGGCGAAGCCCTGCACGGATTACTTCACCATCACCATCGCCACGCCGTCGTGCTGATGGAACTCTCCCTCGACACTTTGCTGGATCAGGAGTTCGAGGGACGTCATCGAGCTGAACGTGTGCAGAACTTGGAGGTGCCGTACATCGGTGCTTGATCGGTCGGAACAAGAAGAAGTTCGACTACATCAACCGTGTTGTCAAACGCTTCCGCTTTCGGTCTACGAAGGTACGTGGGCACACTCTCCCCCTCTCGTTGCTATGCATCTCCTAGATAGATCTTGCGTGAGCGTAGGAAATTTTTGAAATTGCATGCTACGTTCCGCAACATATGCCTCGAACAGCTATCAAATCTCAAGCACCTGTGGATTTCATCAATGACTGGACAGAGTTGCAGATGCCCGAGGAGAAGCCGGATAGCACATACTGGACTATTCATTTTGATGGATCCAGGCAGTTGGAACGCTCGGGGCTGGAGTTATTTTGACTTCCCCACGAGGTGATAAATTTTGCTATGTTTTAAGATTGATGTTCCCTTGTACTAACAATGCAGGTGAGTATGAGGCCTTGCTCCATGGTCTTTAGATGGCTAAAGAGATGAATCTAAGACAGGTGAGGTGTTTTGGTGACTCATATTTGGTGGCTCAGCAAGTTTCAGGCACTTGGGATTCTAAAGATCCACTCATGGCGGCTTATCGCCGAGAGGTTGATGCTATTGCTGGTCATTTCAAAGGTTATCAAGTGGAACATGTTAATCGCAGGAAAAATGAGGTGGCTGATGCTTTTAGCCGGTTAGGGTCCCAGCGTAAGCCGGTGCCACCTAATGTTTTCCTTGATATCTTGCATAATCCTTCAGTCAAATTGCCTACGGAGGAAGATTTTGTTGTTCCTGACCCGGAGGCGAAGTTGGTGGTGGCTCTTCATGCTATTCCTGATTGGACTGTTCCATATTTGGTTTATATGACCCGAGAAGAGTTACCTGAAGATGAAACTTTGGCCAGGCAGATAACCAGGTGGTCTAAGTCAATGACTATTGTCAATGGAGAGTTGTACTGATGCAGTGTCACAGGGGCGTTTCAACGTTGTGTTTCTCCTGAGGAACACCGTGAGATTCTATGAGAGATTCATGAAGGAGATTGTGGTCATCATGTCGGCTCTAAATCTCTCGTGGCTAAGGCTTTTCGTCATGGGTTTTATTGGCTGGCGGCTCATGCTGATGCAGAGGACTTGGTCAGTAAATGTGATGGTTGTCATAAGTTTTCAAGACGAGCTCATGTGTCGGCTCAAGAATTGATGATGATTCCAATTACTTGGCCGTTTGCAGTCTGGGGGCTGGATATGATTGGACCTTTTAAAAGATCCAAGGATAAAAAGACCCACCTTTTGGTGGCGGTTGACAAGTTTACAAAGTGGGTTGAGGCAGAGCCAGTTAGTAAGTGTGACACAGCGATGGCGGTTCAATTCATCAAAAAGGTGATTTTCCGTTTTGGCTACCCTCACAACATTATAACTGATAATGGCACTAATCTATCTAAAGGTGCTATGAAAGAATTCTGTCAACGAGAGCATATTCGTCTTGATGTATCATCAGTGGCTCACCCCCAGTCCAATGGCCAAGCCGAAAGAGCCAATCAAGAAATTTTGAGAGGCATAAAGCCACGGCTTATGGTCCCTTTGCAAAGGATGCCGGGTTGTTGGGTTGAGGAGTTACCTTCAGTGCTTTGGAGTATCAACATCACCCCCAACAGATCTATGGGTTACACGCCTTTCTTCATGGTTTACGGAGCAGAGGCGGTTCTCCCAAGTGACATCCGTCACGACTCGCCCCGTGTGGCGGCTTATGTTGAAGTTGATAATGAAAAATCACGTCAGGATGCTCTTGGTCTTCTGGATGAGGAGCGTGACCTTGCGGTGGCTTGTTCAGTGATTTACCAGCAAGATCTGCGTCATTATCATAGCCGCCGGGTTAAAATCGAACCTTTCAAGAAGGTGACTTGGTGCTCCGGCTCATCCAGGATCAAACTGACATGCACAAGCTATCCCCACCTTGGGAAGGGCCCTTTGTGGTCAGCAAAAATCTAAACAATGGGTCATACTACCTCATTGATGTTCGAGAGCATAAGGACTCACGCAAGTCTGAGGAGGAAACTTGCCAGCCGTGGAACATTGCTCATCTTTGTCCTTATTACACTTGAGCCACCGGCTCTTGTCTTGTAAATATTTTTATTCCTGTATATATTATGATCAAGTATAATAAAGCCGACATCCCTGATAATTCAGGGTCTCTGTCGTTCCATTTCTGAGTATCTGAGTCTTTATTGTCAGGTCATAAGATCACTTGGGGGCTTCCTGCTTATTGAGCATAGCTATGACTACCCTCTTGATCCGGCTTGCACGCCTTGTTACAAAATATGACTTGGGGGCTTCCTACTCATTGAGAATAGCTATGACTACCCTTTGATCCGGCTCATATGCCTGGTTGTGAATAACTTGGGATTTTTCCTAGAGTTAAAAAGGTTACCAAAGAGAACTTGTTATAATGAACAGTTCAAACATAGGTAACCTGCCTTGATGGCTTGTTGAAAGAATCACTTGGGGGCTTCCTATTTACCGAACATAACCTTATTTACCCTTTTGATTGGCTTGGACGCCAGGTGTATTCACCAAAAGTCCGGGTTATCCTTCCTTTGTATGTCTGCCACTCCAACCAGGTAATCGTGGAATGACTCATCGAACTCTTAACAGTCACTCTTATACAGACCCTGAACTTGTCAAAGTTAAAACGGTGATTGGTCATGTGAGGCCCGGCTTACAGGTTTGAATAAAGGTTCAACTCAGTGGCTGTGCGGCCCTTGAATAGCACTTGATGTTGAGGCTTCGCAGCCTTTGAAAGCCTTGTTTTCCTGATTTGTATTTGCTTTGAACATTTTTGGGTTGATCTTGTGTACCATATTTATATATGGTTTAAAATTGGTGCGGGACATGTTGCCTTGATCCCTACAATTCATATTGGAATTTATCCGGAGTTTTGACAACCCGGCCTGGGTTTGGACGCTATGTCGCCAGTGTGTCTTGATTATATGCTTGGAGTTCTGCGCTCTAAGTCTTTGGGATGTTACCCTTGCTGCAGATGGTGTTGTAAGCCGGCCGTATGAATAAATTGAACAGGTTGCTGCGCTCTAAGTCTTTGGGCTGTTACCCTTACTGCATATGGCATGGTAAGCTAGCAGTCTGAACAAAAAACACAGGTATGTTATTTGTTTTATGATTATATGAAGTTCTGATAAACCCGCCTTGGTTATGGACTATGCAGTCACTAGTAGATTTTATATGGGGCATTGTGACCCCCTGGTGTAAACCGCCAGGGCACATGTTATCTGCTTATGTCTAGGAAATATGATAACTATGGTCTGCATAATTGGGTGATATTATAAAGCATAAGTGCCAGATCTTCAAACATCAGATCAGCGGTTCAAACGTGTTATGCAAATCAACATGCACGATGGCATGGCAGATCATTGTTTTCGACTAGCCTATTACAACACATCATGCAGCCAAAAAGAATAAGTGTTTTGAGACACAACATCCAAATGCTATGGCTGGTAAACCGGCTCATGAACCAAGACTTCTAGTCTTGGCGGGTCGAGGCTTCCGGATCATCCTATGCTGGCTCTTCTTCTTCCTTTGTTGTCTGGAAGTTAGGCGATGACCAATCAATCCTATTCAAAGCTTGGAACACAACTTCGTCATCAGTAAGTTTTGACGGGTAAATATCAGGGGCAAAGGTGTGCTTACGAATTGGCGGAATAAGGTCCTGGGTTTCATGAACCGGTGCTTTAACCTTCTAGTTTTCAGCATCATAAACTGCCTGATACTGAGACAGGTCCGTATCTTCAGCCAACTTGCTTGCTAAGGGACGCATTCCCCTTACTATTTCGGCAAAGTCAGCAACACTGAAGGGAGACCTGTCTTCTTTTACGCTTGGCCAGCCATTGGCCAAATCTTCTAGATCAAGATCTGCTTGCCACGCATTTGCCCGGCTCAAAGCAGTGATGGCACCAGCCCTGGCAGCTAACAGCTTCAAGTCTTCGATTCTTTGTGGCAGCACAGATAGTCTCTCTAGCACTTCCTTGATAAGAGAAGGCGGTGACTTTTTTTGTAAGGCGGCAGAGATGGCTCGTTATGCGCCAGTGTACAACTGCTCCACAAGAGTATATGTGGCTTTGAGTTTGATGCGCATGTCTTGTCCAAGGCTGGAGCTTCTCGGGCCTACATCAATGAAAAAGTATTATTAGACCGGGTGCTGATTGATATAAATTTCTACGGAAAGATTGAAGTATAGTGATGCTTACCAAAGATGGCGACTGTCATGATGTTAATTTAATGTTTTAAGCTGGAAAGCTCGTCAGCCACCGGCTTAAGGGCAGCCTCTGCTTCCTCGGCTCTCTTCAACTGAGCTGTCTTATCAATCTCCCAGCTTGTCCTGTCAGCCTTGAAGTCCTTTTTCAACTTCTCCATCTCTTCCAAGGCGGTTGTTAATTCTGATTTGGCCTTGGAAGTTTCAGATTGTTGAGACTTGATATTTTGTTGAAGATCGACGACTTGGGATTCTGTCATATTTAGCTTGGCCTGTAGTATGCAAATGACAGGCAGTATTACAATCACTTTTTGAAGTCCCAAGCACAATACAAGTATTTCACTTGGCACTTGGGGGCTAATGCACGTTGCTCTTTTTTGAAGACAATTTTATGATGACCTGACTACACTATTATGATTACAGCCGACTCATGAGGGCTACATACTTGGATTTTATTCACAGTTATGGTGATAAGTCTCGGCTTATTCATGCTGATTAAGCTGGCCCTTGGGGGCTACAGGTGCAAAGTTGATCACTACTATTTGAAGTCCGAGCTTAACTTGATAGTTTAAGCCGACCTTGGGGGCTGCTGATTTTGATCTTGATATATATAAGGCTATCTAATATCTACAACATATTCAGTTCTATCATATCCAGTAGATTTGGCGGCTGATAAAAGTATACTTATATGAAGAAGATTCTAGTGTTTACCTCAAAATGTTCCTTCATAAGATTGACTAAGCCGGCTTCAAAGTCATGGCTTGTATGACGGTGGTTCAGATAACCGGAGTGGGTCTCTTGAGCGATGTATTGGGTGTAGCTCTCTAAATTCACTGACCATTTGCCTTTCTCAGCAACGGATATTTCATCCTTAGCACTGTGCTTTGACAAAACAGTGGGGTTGCCCGGCGCCATGTAACCAAGCCAGTAATAACAACATCATCAGCCTTTTCTTCAGTAGGCTTGATGGGACTTGGCGGCTTGGTAGTGGCCGGTTCAACATCCATATGATCGATGGTGACGTTGTGCTCTTCTGGTGGCGGGTCATCAATGGTGGCCTCAACAGCTTGGAGAGAAGTTTCTGTTGTTTGCTTCTCTGGTTCATTAAGATTTGAGTCCTCAACTGTTTTGGTCACCTTCAGCTTTTTGCTGGGCTTTGCCATATCGCTGAAAAAGAAGCATAAGACAGGGTTAATAAGACAATTAAGTGCATGATTGAAAGCGGAGACTTAACAATCTTACCCAGGAACGGTCTTGAAGATTTGAGTCCCCGTTCAGTCGTGATACGTCTCCAACGTATCTATAATTTATGAAGTATTCATGCTGTTATTTTATCATTCTTGGGTGTTTTACAATCATTTTATAACAACTTTATATCATTTTTTGGGACTAAACTATTAACCAGTGCCTAGTGCCAGTTGCTGTTTTTTGCTTGTTTTTTAAATCGCAGGAAATCAATATAAAACAGAGTCCAAACACCGTGAAACTCCACAGAGATTTTATATAGGCCAGGAGACACCCATTGGGCCAGAGCAGCACCTGGGGGGTGGCCTGGGGGGGGGGGCACAACCCACCAGGGCGCCCTGGCACGCCCAGGTGGGTTGTGCCCACCTCGGTGGCCTCCTGCACCCCCTCTTTGCACTATAAATTCCCAAATATTCCGAAATCCATCGGGGTTAACCTAGCTCAGAAGTTCCGCCGCCGCCAGGCTCTGTATCCACCGAAAACCAATCTAGATCCTTATCGGCACCCTGCCAGAGGGGGGAATCATCTCCGGTGGCCATCTTCATCATCCCGGCGGCCACCACGATGAGGAGGGAGTAGTCCACCCTCGGGGCTGAGGGTTTGTACCAGTAGCTATGTGTTTAATCTCTCTCTCGTGATCTATACCATGGGCTTTGTTAATATAGATGGATCATATGATGTTTCTTCCCCTTATACTCTTGTTGTGATAAATTGAATCTTTACCCTTTGAAGTTTTGTCTTGTCGGATTGAATATTCAGATTGGAGAACACATGATGTATGTCTTGCGGTATGAATACTTGAGATGACAATGAGGTATCGTATTGATTCACTTGATATATGTTATGGCACTCAACTTGCGGATTCCTGAGGTGATGTTGGGGTAATCTATGCATATGGGTTGGTGCACGTTTTTATTATCTTTTCTCCGATAGAAACTTTGGGGTCTCTTTGTAGTTCCTTGTGTGGATTGAGTATTATGTATATGAATTTGCTTTGGTGTTATTTTAGAACGAACTCTAGGATAGATCGAACTGAAAAAATAGCTTTGTGTTATTTTAGTGCGAACTCTTGAACAGACCGAACAAAAAGAATAGCTTTGAGGTGGTTTCGTACCCTACAAACAATATCTATCTTTTGTTCTCCGCTAATAGGAACTCGGGAGTGATTCTTTGTTGCACTTTGAGGGTTAATCATATGATCCAACTATGTTAGCACTGTTGAGAGATTGCACAAGCGAAAGTACGAACCCTAGGCCTTGTTTTCAACCATTGCAATACCGTTTTGTGCCTGTTTACTATTTGCTACCTTGCTGTTTTAATTTATTCAGATTATAAAAATATATTTCTACCATCCATATTACATTTTTATCACCATCTGTTCGCTGAACTAGTGCACCTATATAATTTTCCATTGTATTGGGTGTGTTGGGGACACAAGAGATTTCTTGTATTTTGTTGCAGGGTCGCTTGAGAGAGACCATCTTCATCCTACACCTCTCACGGATTGATAAACCTTAGGTCATCCACTTGAGGGAAAATTGCTACTGTCCTACAAAACTCTGTGCTTGGTTTATAAAAGAAGGTATATCGTTAGATCTTGCAATTGAATCTTTTAGTTTCTTGTTTTATCACTAGTTTGGTTTATAAAAGAAAACTACATAAAAATGGAATTTAGGTTGCATCATATTATTGATCATCTTTATAATATCTTTCTTGAAAATTATGGTTCGGAAAATTGTGCTGAATTGTTAGAAGAAGAAGTCAATAAAATGCTTGGCACAAAACATTTGAATGATGAGCATGATTGCAATGTTGTTAGTGTGAATTCTATGAATATCCAAAATGCTAAGGATGATTGCACAAGTCATGACAAAAAATGTTTCTTATAATCATTTCAATTTTTGCGGAGTGAATTGGGAGTGCTTTTGCACACCAAAAAGGGAAGACAGATTTTGTAAGAAACATAAATATTTAGAAACAAAAAAGTTGCAAGAGAGGCTAGATGATTGTGCTGAAAGATTTAAAATTTTTCGCCTTCCTTGTGAACTTTGCAATGAACATGGTCATTTAAATCTCCAATACAAATTCTTTCATGATCAAATCATGTCCAAAAATTATGATAACTTGATTACCCTTGAGCATCATAAGGACCTTAGTCTTCTTTTGGGGTATGAAGAAATGAAACATATAACTAAGGGTATTCCAAAATTTAATCTCGAGAGATTTCTTGATTTTGATCTAGACAAAATTTTATGTTTTATGCAGTAAATTGCATTGAGAATCCTTATATTTCCAACTATCTAAAGTCAAGAAAACAAATAGAATATGAATAGAGTACTAATGAAAGGGAAAAATATTTCCCAAGACCCTCCTAGTGTTTATTATGTTGAATCAGGTAACGAGGAGGAGCTTCCTATCCAACCAATCTCATCAATAAGAAGCTTGAAAAGATTAATTAAACCCACACATGATGTGATGAAGAAGAAGAAAACAAGAAAGAATAGAGGTAAAAAGGTATCTCTCCCAAATAATGTTGCTCCTATTATTGTTGTGCCTCATGAAAATGACTCAAAAATAATTGTGGAAGATGATGCACTTGATGATTATTTTGTTATGACTATTGCTTGTTGTGATGATTATGATTGGGAAGATAATGATACTTCTTATAATCTTGGAAATCTTTTTGGCACCAAGTTTGTAAATTATTATGATAGCAATTGTTATACCATTGGTGCTATCCATACTATTAATGATGAGAGTGATTATGCTTATGAGATGCCAAGCCACAAGCTTGGGGACGCTATGCTTGATGAGAATGACATGTTTGAGAATTTATTTGATGCAATTAATGTTTGTCCCAAGCTTGGGGATGCTATGTTTAATGAAGATGATCTTTTTAGTCCCCCTACTTTGAATGATCAAACTTTCTATGATGGTTGCAAGCCTCCTATCTATGACGAGAACAAAGTTGCTACTTATGATGATTATTGTGATGATACTTATGTTATAAAAAGAAGTGATAATTATTGTCACAATTTTGAATATCCTTTTACTGAACATTACTCTTTTAATGTGGGAACAATTTATAGTATTCAAGTTTCCTATGATACTCCCACTATTATGAACGAGAATAAAATTGCTTATGTGGAGAGTAATAAATTTTCTATGCTTGTGGATCATGAAAATAATGCTTTATGTAATGGTTATATTGATGAATCTATTCATGATGTACTGAAAATTATTATGAGAGAGGAACTTATGACGCATGATGCTCTCTTTATGTTTAAATTCTTATCTTTTATGCGAGCATCATTGAAATCATCATGCCTAGCTAAAAAGCATTAAAGAAAAGTGCTTTTTGGGAGACAACCAACACTTTTACTTACTATTTTTGTGTGTTCACATGATTTTTCTATTGTATTGATCATGTTTTATAGCTTTTGTTTCAATAAAGTGCCAAGTAAAGCCTTTGGGATCATGTTGGCTGATAGTTGATTTCATCTTGCTGAAAAACAGAAACTTTTGCGCTCACGAAAAGAAGTCTAGTTTTTAACCGAAGAGTGCTTTTGAGTTGATTCTTTTTGCAAAAGTTTAATATACAAATTTCGCACGTGGTCCTAATATTTTCATAATTTTTGGAGTAGCATAAGTATGGTATTTATCCAGATCATTACAGACTATTCTGTTTTTGACAGATTCTGTTTTCAATGCATAGTTTGCTTGCTTTCTAGTTTGTATGGCTTATATTTCTACATATAAATTATGGAAATGATATGCTACAGTAGGCATTGTGTGAAAAAAATTATGAATCTTGTCTTTGATTGTACCAAAAGTGAAATGGTTTGCTCTTTATCATACTAACATATCTCACAAAGTTCCGTTAAGTTTTGTGTGATTGAAGTTTTCAAGTTTTGGGTGAGATGACGATATGAGGAGAATAAGGAGTGACAACAACCTAAGATTGGGGATTCCCAAGGTACCCCAAGTTAATATCCAAGAAACTAAGCTTGGGGATGCCCTGGAAGGCATCCCCTCTTTCGTCTCCAGCACTATCGGTAACCTCACTTGGAGCTATGTTTTCATTCGTCACATGATATGAGTCTTGCTAGGAACGTCAATTTATTTAGTTAGAATTTTCTCGCTGTAATTTAGAATAATGTTTTGCATCTTTTATTTCAATAAAAGTGGAATTGATAGCCTTTACTATGCTTATTTTACAAGTCTACATGTTGCTGTTTGAAAGAACAAAGTTTATCGATGTTGCAAAAATTCCCGAGGAAAGTCAGAAGGTGATAAAATGTTGATTTTTTTTGCATAATAAGCTCTGATAAATTATCTACTGTGTGGTAGAATTTCATAATGTTTGGAGTTGAATAAGTATTGATACTCTTGCATTCTTTATAGACTACACTGTTTTGGCATATTGCTGTTATGTTTGCATTGTTTGCATATGTTTGCTTGTTTAATGATTCTATTTGAGGATAGGAGTATTAAATATGCATAGGCATTTAGTATGCAATGTTGAATAATAATTTTAGTGATTTGCTACAGTAGAGATTGATAATGTTTTGCATTAGTTTATACTAACTTCTCTCACGCGTTCTTGTGGAGTTTTGTGTGGATGACGCTTTTGAGATTTAGGAAAACCGTGATATGAGAGGAATTAAGGAGACACAAGAGCTCAAGCTTGGGGATTCCCAAGGCACCCCAAGATAATATTTCAAGAAGTCTCAAGCATCTAAGCTTTGGGAGGCCCCGGTAGGCATCCCACCTTTCTTCTTCAACAATTATCGGTTAGTATCGGTTGAGCCTAAGTTTTTGCTTCTTCATAGGACGTGTACTATTATTAGAATGTCATTTTATTTTGTTTTCCTTGTTGTTTGAATAAAATACTTTGATATGAAAGTTTTTAAATAAAAGAGAGTCTTCACATAGCTACCTATTTACTTAACTACTCGCTTGATCTTCACTTATATCTTTTTGGACTAGCTTGTCATTTACTCTTGTGCTTCACTCATATCCTATGAGTAAATTGTTGAATAAATTGAATGTCAAGAAGTTAAAATCATATCATGCCTAGTGGTAGCTTCACAGTGGGTTTAGAAAGTGAAATCTTTTGAGGCTTGACAATCACAATATTGGTCATACAAGCAATTCACGAATAATTAATATAAGGAAGAGAACTTTCACATATAAATACACTATCATGGAAATCTTTTGTGATTGTGAGCCCCCATCAAAATATACAAAAACAAAATCGTTGACATTGGACAAGGAAGACAACGTAATGATTTATGTTTGTTCATATTCACATAGAAGTTATATTGTCATAGATCCTTCAACATGTGGTGCTTGCCCCCCATCTTTGCTATCCAAATATTCCGCACCAAGTAGAGATACTACTTGTGCATCCAAAATTCCTTAAACCCAAATCTTATTTTCAAGTGTCCACCATACCTACCTATGGATTGAGCAAGATCATTCAAGTAAGTTGTCATCGGTGCAATAACGCGATGAGAATCGCTTCTAAAAGTGTTAGATCATTTAGTGTAAGAGACAATTGAGCGTTGTACGAACTTATGACGGCAAAGCAATAAAAGCGACAGACTACATAATAAAGCTTGCTATCATAAGGGGCAATATAACGTGACATTCTTTTTCACTAAGGGGTTGAGCGTACAAACAAATAAGCGCATGGCAACCTCTGCTTCCCTCTGCGAAGGGCCTATCTTTACTTTTATGTATTTACTTTTATGCAAAGAGTCAAAGTTTTTCTCTCTATTCCTTTTCATTTTTCTCCTTTGGCAAGCATCATGTGGTGAGGATAGATCTAGGAACATATGTCCAGTTGAATATGGGCAGCATGAGTTATTATTGTTGACATCACCCTTGAGGTGAATAGGTTGGGCGGCAAAACAATAAGCCCCTATCTTTCTATGTGTCCGGTTGAAACGTTTTGCTCATGTGTATGCGGTGAGTGTTAGCAATCATAGAAGACTATATGATAGTTGAGTATGTGGAGGTCTTACTTAAACTCTGTTGGATAAGTTGAATTGCAATTGCTTGGTGATTATGAACATAGGTTGTTGAGTTTCAAAAGAGTTCATTGTTTGAACCTTAACATCTGAATTGGTTGCTACTATAAGAAAGAATTACTGTTATGATGCTAGGAAAAGTGATTAAAATTATCATTGATCAAAATTATGCACTTTGCTAGCATTGACACTTCATAAATTATTTCTTTTATCATTTACCTACTTGAGGACGAGTAGGAATTAAGCTTGGGGATGCTGATACGTCTCCAACGTATCTATAATTTATGAAGTATTCATGGTGTTATTTTATCATTCTTGGGTGTTTTACAATCATTTTATAGCAACTTTATATCATTTTTTGGGACTAACCTATTGACCCGGTGCCCGATGCCGATTCTTTGTTTTTGCTTGTTTTTTACATCGCAGGAAATGAATATCAAACGGAGTCCAAACACCGCGAAACTCCACGGAGATTTTATATGGGCTAGGAGACACCCATTGCACCAGAGCAGCACCTTGGGGGTGCCCCGAGGGGGCACAACCCACCAGGGCGCGCCAGGGCCCCCTGGCGCGTGCAGGTGGGTTGTGCCCACCTCGGTGGCCTCCCGCACCCCGTCTTTGCACTATAAATTCCCAATTATTCCAAAACCCATTCAGGTTAACCTAGATCATAAGTTCCGCCGCCGCAAGGCTCTGTATCCACCGAAAACCAATCTAGACCCTTTCCGGCACCCTGCCGGAGGGGGGAATCGTCTCTGGTGGGCGACCACCATGATGAGGAGGGAGTAGTCCTCCCTCGGGGCTGAGGGTTTGTACCAGTGACTATGTGTTTAATCTCTATCTCGTGATCTATATCATGGGCTTTGTTAATATAGATGGATCATATGATGTTTCTTCCCCCTATACTCTTGTTGTGATGAATTGAATCTTTACCCTTTGAAGTTTTGTCTTGTCGGATTGAATATTCAGATTTGAGAACACATGATGTATGTCTTGTGGTATGAATACTTGAGGTGACAATGAGGTATCGTATTGATTCACTTGATATATGTTATGGCACTCAACTTGCGGATTCCCGAGGTGATGTTGGGGTAATCTATGCATATGGGTTGATGCACGTTTTTATTATATTTTCTCCAATAGAAACTTTGGGGTCTCTTCGTAGTTCCTTGTGTGAATTGAGTATTATGAATATGAATTTGCTTTGGTGTTATTTTAGTACGAACTCTAGGATAGATCGAACGGAAGAAATAGCTTTGTGTTATTTTAGTACGAACTCTTGAATAGATAGAACGGAAAGAATAGCTTTGAGGTGGTTTCGTACCCTACAAACATTATCTATCTTTTGTTCTCCGCTAATAGGAACTTTATTGCACTTTGAGCGATAATCATATGATCCAACTATGTTAGCACTGTTGAGAGATTGCACTAGCGAAAGTACGGACCCTAGGCCTTGTTTTCAAGCATTGCAATGCTGTTTTTGTGCCTGTTTACTATTTGCTACCTTGCTGTTTTTATTTATTTAGATTATACAAATATATTTCTACCATCCATATTACACTTTCATCACCATCTCTTCGCCGAACTAGTGCACCTATACAATTTGCCATTGTATTGGGTGTGTTGGGGACACAAGAGATTTCTTGTATTTGGTTGCAGGGTCGTTTGAGAGAGACCATCTTCATCCTAAACATCTCATGGATTGATAAACTTTAGGTCATCCACTTGAGGGAAAATTGATACTGTCCTACAAAACTTTGCGCTTGGAGGCCTAACACGTGTCTACAAGAATAAAATTTCATAGTAGACATCAAGTCGCCGGAGGAGGAATGAGATGTTCCCTGGTAATTCTAGTCGAAAGGGTTAAGAGGTTGTCGAAAAAGACCGCCTTGGGATAAGCTAAGTCGAAAATCTGTGAAACCTCTGGACGACACTTACGAGGAGCTGGTGTGTTCGGTAAGCCAGAGGAGAGAATCCCTCTTCCGTTGTTCCGGGTCATGCAGCGAGCTTCATGTTGCTGCTTCTTCAAAATAAAGTTGGGATCCAAATAAGCTAAAGGATGAGAAAACCTTACTTTTCGGCTTGCTTGACGAACTTTCTGTCTTGGCAGAGGTTCTGAGTCGGAGGAAAGGATAGTTACCTCTTCGCCATCTACGTGGCAGCCTTCCGCGTCATCCTGATAGTGATCATTGTCAATAAGATGTACAAAAAATGAGCCAAAGGAGTCAAGTTCTACCTCCAACTCAATGTCCTCCAAGTCAAATAGCTTGGAGGTGTTGGTCTTTTCTTGGCAGGCTTTTTCTGAGCCTTATTCTTTGTTCGGGTCGTCTTTCCTGGCTTATCCTGTAGCTTCTTATTCAAAAAAGGAGAATTGGCCTATCTAAGTCAAATGGTTATAGGAGGACAGTATAAATGAAAATATGATTCAACTGAAAATTGTTTACAAAACTTACAGTTGGCGGCTTATTGAGAGTGAAAAAAGGGTTCAGTCCGGCTTTGCTGCAATCTTCCAAGCTCTCGTTCAACAGAGACTTGGCCATGTTATTGATATCTTCATTAATCAACTAAATCTGGCGGTGGCGTTGTTGTAGCGACCTGACCCGAATGGATCAAGTCTCTATGCTTAAGTGTCATACCTGGATCCGTATGCTGACACACACAATACTCGAGGATTTATAACAGAGGTAAATCACATGTATAAACTAACGTAAATACTATTACCTCAATCCATATAGCTGAAGTAACAACAAGGCTGTGGAGTTCCCAACAACGCCAACGGCAAATTTGAGTGTAGAGATCGTAACCCTAACGTATGACTTACTCGTCATAAGATTCCTGCAACATGAGATGTTGCAGCCATGTAGGTCAGTACATTGAATGTACTGGCAAATTCACACCATAGGGTAATGATGAACAGTATCTATCACTACATGCATATTTGGCTGGTGGAGGCTC
The DNA here is from genome assembly GCA_021605145.1 of Aegilops bicornis. NCBI lineage: Eukaryota > Viridiplantae > Streptophyta > Magnoliopsida > Poales > Poaceae > Aegilops > Aegilops bicornis. The sequence continues at coordinate 110,910,522 of CM038669.1, read as the reverse complement.
TAAGTTCAATTTTGCATAAAGCTATTTTTTTCTTACAACAAAGGAATAGATTTTATTTAATTACCAAGTTTATGTAATTATTGAGAAGGAACCGCCAGCTCAAGCCAAAAATAATATTAATAACCCAATAGATTAATTAAGTAAAAATGATGAGATCAAATCAATAATTCAAGTACTAGATACTCTAGATGTCCATAACCGGGACACAGCTAATCATGATTAGTTTGTACACTCTGCAGAGGTTTGCACACTTTTTCTCCACAAGAGTCAATCTCCTCCATTGAATTTCTCGCACTGCCTGATGTTTGAGAACCGGATGATCGAGACATAGTCTTTCTGAAGAGGTCCCCTTAACCGATAGATAGGCCGGTACACCTACAATCCCCTACATCTGCTAGCCCATCATGGAAAGGATTCCCACAACTTACTCAACTATGCCAGAGCCCATAATGTCTTCTGGCTGCACACGGAAGTTTCTAGCATGAATAATCTTATGATCCCTTTGAGCCTGGGTGGCATTCCAATAGGATGATCACACGGTTCCTCGGGATCTCCTTGGACAACACTGGATTCCCCAGGTGCCCGGGCACGCCACTGGTATATCGCCAGGGTGCCCCAACCATTCCACCCAGATGTGTATTAAAGTTGCCACCTTAAAGTTACCCTTAATTATTATATCTCTCCCAACTTTCATGAATCTCACATACCAATCCACGTCTACGAGCATGGCTAAGCAATATATGACACAACAAATATTCCCGGGGTGTTTCAAGGATCATAGGTTCCTACCTCATGTACTACATAGCAAATCCCAATTCCCAAATCCTACTCATGCAAATATTTGAGGGGTGTAACTAATGCATAAAAATTGGGTATGAAAAATATGATCAAAGTGTGAATTGCCTTGTACTGTTGATGAAGATTTGTCGCACTCATAACTCCTGATAGTTCTACTCGTCACACTCCGTTCAATCTATCGTAAGCAAGCAATTTCATACATAAGCACTCATGCAAAAGATTCGAAGAAAAGAACTCAGAAAACCTCGAAAACAAGCAAACAACTCTTGCAACATAAAACAATTTCTAACAGTACCAAAATTGGGTGGATTTGGTCTTATAAGAAAGTTTAGGTCAAGACCTTCAATTTGGTCTTATACCAACCAAGCAATTATGTGTTCTCAAAATAACATAGCCAAAGAAAGCTCATCCCTACAAAATCATATAGTTTGGCTATGCTTCATCTTAGTCACACAAAATGCTCCCATCATGCACAACCCCGATGACAAGCCAAGCAATTGTTTCATACTTTAGTATTTTCAAAGTTTTTCAACCTTCACGCAATATATGAGCGCGAGCCATGGACATAGCACTATAGGTGCAATAGAATATGATGATGGAGGTTGTGTGGAGAAGACAAAAAAGGAGAAAGTCTCACATCGACACGGCTAATCGAACGGGCTATGGAAATGCCCATCAATTGATGTCAATGCGAGGAGTAGGGATTGCCATGCAACGGATGCACTAAGAGCTATAAGTGTATGAAAGCTGAAACTGAAAACTAAGTGGGTGTGCATCCAACTTGCTTGCTCATGAAGACCTAGGGCACTTGAGGAAACCCATCGTTGGAATATACAAGCCAAGTTCTATAATGAAAATTCCCACTAGTATATGAAAGTGATAACTCAAGAGAATCTCTATATGAAAAACATGGTGCTACTTTGAAGCAGAAGTGTGGTAAAAAGATAGTAACATTGTCCCTTCTCTCTTTTCTCTCATTTTTTTATTTTTTGTTTTGGTAGGCTTCTTTGGCCTCTTCCTTTTTTTGGGGCTTCTTTGGACTTTTTTTATTTGGGCTTCTTTGGCCTCTTTTATTTTGATAACCTCACATGGGACAATGTTCTAATAATGATGATCATCACATTTTTATTTACTTACAACTCAATATTACAACTCGAAACTAGAACAAAAATATGACTCTATATGAATGCCTCTGATGGTGTACCGGGATGTGCAATGATCTAGCATAGCATTGAAATCAAAAAATGGACAAGCCATGAAAACATCATGCTAGCTATCTTACGATCATGCAAAGCAATATGACAATAAATGCTCAAGTCATGTATATGATGATGATGGAAGTTGCATGGCAATATATCTCGGAATGGCTATGGAAATGCCATGATAGGTAGGTATGGTGGCTGTTTTGAGGAAGATATAAGGAGGCTTATGTATGAGAGAGCGTATCGTATCACGGGGTTTGGATGCACCGACAAAGTTTTCACCAACTCTCGAGGTGAGACAAGGCAATAAACGGTACCGAAGAGGCTAGCAAGGATGGAAGGGTGAGAGTGCGTATAATCCATGGACTCAAAATTAGTCATAAAGAACTCACATACTTATTGCAAAAATCTACAAGTCATCAAAACCAAGCACTATGCGCATGCTCTTAGGGGGATAGATTGGTAGGAAAATACCATCGCTCGTCCCCGACCGCCACTCATAAGGAAGACAATCAAAGAAACACCTCATGCTTCAAATTTGTTACACAACGGTTACCATACGTGCATGCTACGGGATTTGCAAACCTCAACACAAGTATTTCTCAAATTCACAATTACCCACTAGCATGACTCTAATATCACCATCTTTATATCACAAAACTATTGCAAGAAATCAAGCATATCATATTCAGTGATCTACAAGTTTTATGTAGGATTCTATGACTAACCATGTGAATGACCAATTCCTGTCATCTCTCTAAATAGATATAAGTGAAGCAAGACAGTTTAATTCTTTCTACAAAAGATATGCCCATGCTCTAACAAATATAAGTGAAGCAAAAGAGAATTCGTCAAATGGCGGTTTTCTATGTGTAGGGAAACATGCAATCCATACTTCAAATGATATAAGTGAAGCACATGAAGCATTCTATAAAGCCATACTCAAAGAATATAAGTGAAGTGCAATGAGCATTCTATAAATCAACCAAGGACTATCTCATACCATCATGGTGCATAAAATAAAAGTGAAAACTAAATGCAAAAGACACTCTATGATTTGCACATATCACATGAATGAAACGAAACCGAAAACATACCTATACTTTGTTGAAGAAAGATGGGATGTGTCGTGGAATTATCACGGCAGATGTCCTAGTGCGAGGACTTAGTCGTGAGGCCAACGCATCTTTGTAGTAGCTTGAGAGGGGTTGAGCGGAATCAAGAAACGCAACACAAGAAAAGGATTTAGACAGCTTCGGGCCCCGGGAAACATCATCCGGTAATAGTCCTACATGTTGTTTGTGGCTAGATCTCATTATGCTCATGAGAGAGCCGCCGCATAAGCCGGCTCCCCCTTTGTGTCTAGCCTTAGATATTGTTTCTTCTTACTTATCCCTCTTTGGGGTGCCCTGCCCCTCCTTATATATGTTGGAGGGGCAGTTTACATGTGGAGTCCTATTAGGATTAGGACTAGTCTATCTTCTATTACAAGTTGGATACAAGTCCGGGTCTTGCTTCCTCGTAAAGGAAATATTCCTCATGCCTTTTCTCTTAAGCCGACCCACCATAACATGAGCCGGTAGTCTGGGCCTCGGGCCTTGTCGTCCGTCTGACCCTCCCGCCAGCTCACCAGTGAGTCGTCCTAGTAGACGGGTTATTCGTAAACCGCCAGGTCACAATGAGTCGCCAAGTGTCAGTCGGGTCTTTCGTGAGCCGCCAAGTCCGACTGGGTCATATTTACGGCCGGGTCATACCGCGAGGTAACATTAGTCCCGAGTTTAATTTGGATTTATCCATGTTAAACTGATCCTGCAAAATAACTCAAGAACAAATTTGACAGGTTGTGCTCCGGGTTAAATATTCTTGTGAGCCGGCACCTGATCATCCTGAAGTCCTTGTTATTTCCTCCTTCTAGAAAATCCGGGTCAATAGACCAGCTTCATAATCCATTTGCTTGTAGAAGAAATATTGTAAATAAAGAATCCATTTGAGTCTGCCTTTAATGCTCTGACTTGATAAAAATATTGGTCTTCAAATATTCAATTGATATTCGGTCGGCTTTAAAGATGTAGAACTCGCCGGTTTATCATTGCAAAAATTACCGGGTTATAAAACTGATGACTCCAGGTTATGACTGTTATACACACTGGGTCATGATTGTTGCCAACACCGGGTCACACAATTAATCTTCCTGATTTCCTCCAAACTGAGAATTTGAAGATGTTCCTCCTTTATATGCCTATTACCTGTAGCCCCCAAGTCTTAAGAGGAAAACATAGTGATAGCTTAAGACTTGTTTCAATATAAATGGTGCAACCTTGAAGAAATCCGATTTGTTCATCTCAGTCACTAGTCAAACTAAACATTCCACATATGTAGCCCCCAAGTGCCGGTTTGTCATGCTTGCTGCAACCTGGGACTTGAAATTCCCTTATGCTCATATAAACTTCAACCAGCGTAGCCCCCAAGGGTCGGGTCATTATGCAATAATGAGCAGGGACTTTATAAATATGATCATGTAGACTTGAACAGCAACATGTAGCCCCCAAGGGCGGGCTCAGTAAGATAATATTGAGCTGGGACTTTATATATACTTCATTGAAAATAGGATCATATGATGTAACCTCCATCGTGGGGCTTGAACCCACATCCACAAGGTTAAGAGCTTTGTGCTTTACCAACTGAGTAGTGGATCCTTCAATATAATGGATTAAGACTTTGTGTACCTTGAATTGTTGACAGGAGCAATTTGTAGCCCCCAAGGGCCGGCTCATTACAATGGGATGAGTCGTGTCTTCAATAATTTGATCAAAAAATGACTTTACATTAGCCCCCAAGTGCCATGGTGCATGCTGGCAGTGACATGGGACTTGCATATTTGATGTAATCTCAATTTGAATAATGTAGCCCCCAAGTGCCGGGTCGTAAGCCTGCAGCGACTCGGGACTATTCCCTCCATTGTAAAAATAAATCATGTCCATTAATAAAATAATAACCATTGCGCTGAAGCGACTTTGAAGACCTCCATCCTAATATTGGCTATTGATAACCATAATAAAAATCCAGCCATGTTGACTATTGAAGATTTGAATAACCCGGTTTGAAAACCCCAATCATTCAATATCATAATGAAAATCTAGCCAAGTTTGGCTATTTAAAGATTCAAATACCTTATCTGTTGACAAGTAAATCCGGAGTTTTAAATACCCGGTGGCTCTTGGCCTATGGCGATTTAATACGCCTCCATTGTAAGCCGTAATTTTTATAACCCGGCGGCTTATAGCCTTTGAGAAAATCAAGAATTGATAACCCTTTTGAGACACCAATTCCAATCTTTGATGATGGGCTTGAACTTAATCATTTATGTAAGTCATAGCTCTGTAAATCCTGCATAGAGTTTAAACAACATATGCCCTGGCTACTTAACATCAAAAGCCAGGGCGGGTAACCATTCAAATGTAGTCTTATCCTGCAAACAAGTAGATCACAAGATCCCTTGGCAGTTTACCGCAGGGTGGGTCATAATATCTCACATATAACCACTATGATATTGAATTTGTACTGCTAGTTTACATGACCTGTGCAGTAAGGGTGATAACCCAATCTTTAGAAGCCAATACTTCCAAATATGTGATGATTGTCACATGCTCGCGACTTATCGTCCAAAGCCAAGCCGGGTTAAATTTAAACCACACTTATATACTTTAGATATGATAAAAAAAGCCTTAAGTAAAATCAAAAAAAAATGTTCGCAAAAAGAGACTTCAAAATTTTTGAGGCTTCTGATTCGAATACGATCAGAAAACCGTTCCAAAGGGGTTAAGCTAAAATTCGAATACGATCCTATAGCCCCTAGTGGCTTTGGCGTTGCCGATCAAGAGGGTACCGACAGCTATGTTCTCTTTGGTTCGAATACGACCTATGTTTGAACAGGAAGCCCCCAAATGACCTTGAAAGTTGTTTAAAGACACTTATTCGAATACGATCCACGTCGGACCCAAAGGGGCTGAGCTATGATTCGGATACGATCAAGAAGCCCCCTAGTGGGTTTGGCAGTGTGCCAATCAAAAGGGTACCAACAGCTATGTTCTCTTTGGTTCGAATACGACCTATGTTTGAACAGGAAGCCCCCAAGTGACCATATAAGTTTTGGCATTGCGCCGATCAAGAGGGTACTGAAAGCTATGCTCGATGAGCGGGAAGCCCCCAAGTGACCATATTTAGATAAGCCATAAGGCGGGATACCCATGTTTGAACCATGCATCATGGCAGCAAGCTCCTTTTGGCACCCTTTAATCTTTCTGAGAACTCGAACTTGCGAGAGATTAATTCTTTTTGAACCGGAACTTTAAACCGGATTTGAAAGCTTCAAAACTTTGTGAGAGATAAATTTACCTTGAACCGGATTTTGAACCAGATTTGAGAGCTTCAAAGCTTTCTGGTAAATAAATTTCCCTTGAACCAGTTTTTAAACCGGATATTAAGAGCTTCAGTGCTTTGTGGGAGAGAGATGTTTCTTGAACTGGATTTTAAACCGGAATCCTTCTTTTTAAGCCGGAAATTTTTGGACGGACTTTAAAATTTTCACCAATATAACGGTAGCCTCCGGAACCGGGTTATCTTCCCTCCAATGACCCGGAGTTCTTGAATTCACTAACACCGGCCAATTTCGCCGAATCATGTCATTGTAGCCCCCGAGTCTTAAGACGACTCGAGGAGTTGTCTTGAGATTCTCCATATTTGACCGTGATATAAACCGATCTGAGTCATTCAACATCTCAGTGATATAACTTGTCCTGCACTGGAGAACTTGCAAGCCAGAGTAATTGCTCTTTTAAAGAAAGCAATAAAAAATATACTGGATGAATCTCACTGACGAGCAGGCAGAATTTATCCGCCGCAGAAGTTGATGATCAGATGACCACCACGATGAAGCGACACGGTGAACCGAGAGAACGGGCAAGTTAGCCGCATTATGTTGATATACACCAAACCGTGGAGGCAGACGAAAAAACAACCGCAACACTAGAGGCAGTATGGACGCGGGCGAGTCGCTACCGCTCTTGCAGTGACCAAATGTCCTGCATAAATAATATCATAACCCGAAGTAATTATTCTCAAAAGGAAAAAGTTGATGCGTGCTATTTCAAATAGTCTGGACAGATATCACCCGATGTATTTATGATCCTCAGCGGTGTCCGTTAGTCAACACGACACGTTGAACAGGCCGGACCGCAGGCGAGCGGATAAAAGCGACCGCAACATCGAGGCGCAAGAGACAGATGAGTCGGCCGCAGTGTTGTAAGCCGGTTCGGGCGGGAGAGTCGGCCGCGACGTTGTAAGCTGGTGCGGACACGTGAACCTCCACGAAGGCAGATGAGCGAGTCGTCCGTGGCGCTGTAAGGCAACGCGGACTGGTGAGTCGGCCACAACATTGTAAGCCGGTGTGGGAGTCCGTTGAGTAAGGACGACCACCTGTGCCGATTGACGTTGGCACGCCTCCATCTCCGCGGTATAATGCCACTTTGTAATGAATAATTCTCCTGCATATAGAAAATACCGTAGAGCAAAGTAGTTGTGTTCAGAGTAATTAAAGTATGCTAAGAAAATGTTTAGGAGAAATAACACCTGATTTATTTTTTGGACGCGTGAACGCGGACGCTGATGATAAAAGCATAGCAAATGTCTGATGTGACCCTAGCACCGTGGACTCATAAAAAGGGCATTTGACCACCGCTTGGGTTTGATCTCAAAAGCTTTTAACTGCTGCCTTTTAGCTGTTTCAATAAAAAGCTCAGCGGGTTCCCGGAAGCGAAACATGGCGGTAACAGTGACTCGAGATCTTGGGCGAGAAGCGATGCAGGATGGCTGCAGCAATGTAAAGCGTCTGGCGGCGGTTCATGGTGGTCGGCGGCTCGATCCGTGGCTGCAACCATGCAGCGATAGTAGGAGTCCGAGCTACGTGCGGGACTGCATCCGTCTCCTGGTCGTGGTGGATTTGGAAAACCCACGTCCATGTATCCCGATTTTATTTAATAATGATTGCCCTTTGAACGCCTCTAGGATTGGTGTTGACAGGCTTCATGTACATAAATACTACTTGATGCATGTAGAGTGCGTTGCTGCCATCGCCACTGAATAATGTTGTTCCTTAGACAATCAGTGTAGCAAAACTGGAAATATGAGTCACCTTTCCGGGCGCAGCAATTTGTAGACAGAATTGATCTAGTATCTGTGCCATCATGGATGTACTTTAATGTGTGGCCGCAGTTGTGTGTACTCGTCTGGCCTTGGTCCGTGATTGCATCGGTCTGTGTTGCACCGAATAGATTAATTTTGGTAAAGCGGACAACAGCAATGGCCGGCCAAATTGTATAGGGACTCGGTCCCCTTCCTTTCCCTTTTTTTTCTCTCCGCCTGCGACCCAATGAGTCTCAGGGCTGCAGCTTTTGCTCTTTGCGTGGAGTTTGATCTGACGGGAGTAGAGGCAACAGTTTGCATCAGGCACATCTGTCCCAATATATGCGGTTGTGCTGCGTCTGGCGTCCTTGATTTTTTTGCACGCGCCGCTGTTTGGTCCTCTAATCCGTTCTGATCTTAGATTGGCGCAAGTCGCCGTCGAAACAACTCGTCGCCTCCATCGGCTAGATCCCTGCTGATGCGATGAGTCGCCGACGTTTGATGTTTTTGTTGACCTTTTAATCTCGATCGATAACTTACTAGTTGACGTAGATCCTTCTGTGACGGCTCTTTTTCATCTGGATAACGCGAGCTTCTCGATCCTTGGGAGAAATCCCTTCAAGAACTCATCATCACCATGCGCAGGCCCCATGGTGGGCGCCAACTGTCATGGAATTATCACGGCAGATGTCTTAGTGCAAGGACTTAGTCGTGAGGCCAACGCATCTTTGTAGTAGCTTGAGAGGGGTTGAGCGGAATCGAGAGACGCAACACAAGACAAGGATTTAGACAGCTTCGGGCCCCGGGAAACATCATCCGGTAATAGCCCTACATGATGTTTGTGGCTAGATCTCATTATGCTCATGAGAGAGCCACCGCATAAGTCGGCTCCCCCTTTGTGTCTAGCCTTAGAGATTGTTTCTTCTTCCTTGTCCCTCTTTGGGGTGCCCTGCCCCTCCTTATATATGTTGGAGGGGCGATTTAGATGTGGAGTCCTATTAGGATTAGGACTAGTCTATCTTCTATTACAAGTTGGATACAAGTCCGGGTCTTGCTTCCTCATAAAGGAAATATTCCTCATGCCTTTTCTCTTAAGCCGACCCACCATAACATGAGCCGGTAGTCTGGGCCTCGGGCCTTGTCGTCCGTCATATTTCCGGCCGGGTCATACCGCGGGGTATTATCCCCGACTGGATGCCTTCCGGGGCATCCCCAAGCTTAGACGCTTGAGTATCCTTGAATATTTACTTGGGGTGCCTTGGGCATCCCCAAGCTTGAGCTCTTGCCTCTCCTACTTATCCACACATTGAGACATCCTCGATCTTCGAACACTTCATCCACAAAAACTGAGCAGAAAGCTCGGTAAGATCCGTTAGTATAATAAATCAAATCACTACTCTAAGTATTGTTGAAAACTAATTCATATTTTGTTTTTGCATTGTATCTAATGCAATATAACTTTTTCATGGCTTAATCCACTTATAGAAATCGATAGTTTCATCAAAACAAGCAAACTATGCACCAAAAACAGAATCTGTCTTAAACAGGACAGTCTTTAGTAATCTAATCATTCACCATACTTCTGGTACTCAAAAAATTCTGAAAAAATTAGGAAACATAAAACATTTATATAGAAATAAAGTGCAAAAAATTTCAGAACAGTTCGACGTTCCAGTAAAAAATGTAAAATCGCGCACTACAGCCAAAGTTTCTGTTTTGCACCGCATAAACCAACAAGCAATGTAAACATCCTAAAGGCAAATCTTGGAACATTATTTTTGTTTTCAAACTTTATAAAAGCACACAACAGAAATAAATGACTCTCTAAAACTTCCGGGTTGTCTACTTGGCAGCGCTTTCTTTAAAGCCATTAAGCTAGGCATATAGTGCTCAAGTAATGGATCCACCCGGATCCCAAGGTATACCAAAGCCAATTTTAATTAACAGTGATTTGTGATTTATTTGTGAGTACAAAGTAACATATATCATGCAAAAATGAAGTCTAACTCTCTTCCTATGCATCGGCATGTCATAAAAGATCAATTCATGCACACATAGTAAAGGCCAATGCATAGTATAAACAGTTTGTTGCAATTTTATCATATTGGGAGCATGGAGAGGCGGAGATGTAGTTCCACTCTCATAATAATTGCAAGAGTAGCAAGAACATGCATATAATATTCATCAAAATTATCATGTGTAGTAGTAAAATGCAATCCATCAATATAATCCTTAATAAGGGCAAACTTCTTCGATATAGTGTAGTCGGGAGAATTCAAAAAGATAATAGGACTATCATGCGTGGGTGCAATAGCAACAATTTCATGTTTAACATAAGGAACTATAGCAAGTTCATCTCCATAAGCATAATTCATATTGGCATCTTGGCCACAAGCATAGCAAGCATCATCAAAAAGGGATATTTCAAAAGAATCAACGGGATCATAGCAATTATCATGGCATTCATCCTTCGGTAGGAACGAAGGGACATTAAATAATGTATGAGTTGGAGTTACTCTCATTAGAAGGTGGGCACGGGTAGCTAATCCGATCTTCCTCCTTTTGTTCTTCGCTCTCCTCATCATATTTTTCATCCAATGAGCTCACAGTTTCATCAATTTCTTCTTCCATAGACTCCTACAAAATATTAATCTCTTCTCGGATAGCAGAGACTTTCTCAATAAATTCATAAATATCATAATTGTATTTATAATTCTCATAGCAATATTTAAGGATAGCTAAATTTTCAGGTCTATAAACTGAATCATCAAAATCTTCAAACTCTTTAAACAAAGATTCAATTTCACAAGCACCCTTAAAAGCAACAAATTCTTCTATATGTTCCACATCATAGTAATCATATATAACATTAGCATAAGAAGCTAAGGTTTCATTATCATTAAATTTATATGAAAAGGGAAGGTGTGGAGCCTTCATCCTAGAGCAACAAGTATAATCATATCTCAAGCATAGTTGCCTAACATACCAATACAACATATAAATTTGATCCCATAATAGTTTCCCTTTTTGAGTCAAGCGACAATCCCTAAAGTACTCACGTTGATCCAACATTACTCCCATTATAAAGTTGAATGGGGTTTTCTCAGGATTATCAAAGTGGTCCATAATATCTTTCACATAATGAGCATCGAGGGTTTTAGGAGGTTCTCCATCTCCATGAGTAGCAAGTAAATCTATTTTTTTGGTATTTCATGTTCTATATCCATAACTAAAGATAGAGAACAAATTAGAATAGCAAATAAAATCCACTTAGTGAAAAAGCAAACAAGCACACATGAGAATATTCACCCCACGCTATAACTCCCCGGCAACGGCGCCAGAAAAAGGTCTTGATAACCCACAAGCATAGGGGATCAATTGTAGCCTCTTTTGATAAGTAAGACTGTCGAACCCAACGAGGAGATAAAGGTAGAACAAATATTCCCTCAAGTTGTATCGACCACCGATACAACTCTACGCATGCTTGACGTTCGCTTTACCTAGAACAAGTATAAAACTAGAAGTACTTTGCAGGTGTTGTTGGATAGGATTGCAAGATAATAAAGAGCGTGTAAATTAAAACATAGGGGCTGTTTTAAGTATAGAAGCAATATAGTTAGTATAGCGAGTGTGGAAAAGTGGTGGTAGGAGTTGCGAAATTGTCCCTAAGCAATTGATTACTTGACTAGACCAATAGCAAGTTTTATTTGGGAGAGACCACTACTAGCATGTCATTCCTGACTTGGAATTCTATGCACTTATGATTGGAACAATTAGCAAGCATCCGCAACTACTAACATTCATTAAGGTGAAACCCAACCATAGCATTAAGATATATTGGTCCCCCTTCAATCCCGTATAAATCAATTCCTATTCTAGGTTGAAGCTTCTGTCACTCTTGCCCTCCAATACATAGTCCTATCAACATACAACTAACCCTATGGTGTGATCCACGCGTGCGCTCATATGATGGGCACCAAAGGACAGCAACATAACCACAAGCAAATTAAAACAATCATAGCAATTCACCAATTACCGATAGGACAACAAAAATCTACTCAGACATCATAGGATGGCAACACATCATTGGATAATAATATGAAGCATAAAGCACCATGTTCAAGTAGAGGGTACAGCGGGTTACGGGAGAGTGGACCACTGTAGATAGATGGGGGAGGGTGATGAAGATGTTGGTGAAGATGACGGAGGTGTTGGTGTAGATCGTTGTCGTGATCATGGCCCCACCGGCGTTCCGGCGCCATCGGGAGGGAGGGGGAGAGAGCCCCCCTTCTTCTTCTTCTTCCTTGGCCTTCCCCCTAGATGGGAGAAGGGTTTCCCCTCTGGTCCATGGCCTCCATGGCGGGGGAGGGGCGAGATCCCCTTCGAGATTGGATCTGTCTCTCTGTCTCTCTCTGTTTCTGCGTTCCCTGATTCCGCCCTTTCACCATTTCTTATATTCCCGGAGATCCGTAACTCCGATTGGGCTGAAATTTGGACATGATTTTTATTTGGATATTGGCTTTCTTGCAACGAAAGAAGGACACCAACCACCTTGCGGAGTGGCCAGGAGGGCCCATGGCGCGCCCCTCAACCTCGTGGGCCCCTCGGGCATCGTCTCACATTGATTCCACTTCCCAAAATTCACATATATTCCAAAAAAATCTCCGTCAGTTTTTATCCCGTCTGGACTCCGTTTGATATGGATTTTCTGCGAAACAAAAAACATGCAACAAAGCGAGGGCAGCCTTTGAGCCTTTGGATCAATATGTTAGTCTCAAAAATAGTATAAAAATTTGCCAAAAGTATATGAAAGTTGTATAATATTGTCATGGGATAATAAAAAATTATAGGTACGACGGAGACGTACCAACTATCTGGTAGCGACCCGACCCGTATGGATCAAGTCTCTGTGCTTATGTGTCATCCCTAGATCGGTATGATGACACACACAGTACACGAGGATTTATAACAGAGGTAAATCACATGTATAAAGTAACGTAAATACTATTACCTCAATCCATATAGAGGAAGTAACAACAAGGTTGTGGAGTTCCCAATAATGCCAACGGCAAAGTTGAGTGTAGACCTCGTAACCCTAACGTATCACTTACTCGTCGTAAGATTCCTGCAACATGAGAAGTTGCATCCATGTAAGTCAGTACATTGAATGTACTGGCAAATTCATACCATAGGATAATGATGAACAATATCTATCACTACATGCATATTTTGCTGGTGGAGGCTCTATGTTTCATTTTGCATAAAGCTAATTTTTTCCTACAACAAAGGAAATGATCTTATTTAACTACCAAGTTTATGTCATTATTGAGAAGGTACCCCCAACTCAATCCCAAAATAATATTAATAACCCAATAGATTCATTAAGTAAAAGTGATGAGATCAAATCAATAATTCAAGTACCAGATACTCAAAATGTCCATAACCGGGGACATGGCTAATCATGATTAGTTTGTACACTCTGCAGAGGTTTGCACACTTTTCCCCACAAGACTCAATCTCCTCGGTTGAATTTCTCGCACTGCCTGATGTTTGAGAACCGGATGATCGAGACACAGTCTTTCTGAAGAGGTCCCCTTAACCGATAGATAGGCCGGTACACCTACAATCCCCTACATCTGCTAGCCCATGATGGAAAGGATTCCCACAACTTACTCAACTATGCCAGAGCCCATAATGGGTTGTGGCTGCACACAGAAGTTTCTAGCATGAATAATCTTATGATCCCTTTGAGCCTGGGTGGCATTCCAATAGGATGACCACACGGGTCACCCGGGGTCTCCTTGGACAACACTGGATTCCCATGTGCCCGGGCAAGCCACTGATATATCCCCAGGGTGCCCCAACCATTCCACCCAGATGTGTATTAAAGTTGCCACCTTAAAGTTACCGTTAATTATTATATCTCTCGCGACTTTCATGAATCTCATGTACCAATCCACGTCTACGAGCATGGCTAAGCAATATATAACACAACGAATATTCTCTGGGTGTTTCAAGGATCATAAGTTCCTAACTCATGAACTACATAGCAAATCCTAATTCCCAAATCGTACTCATGCAAATATTTGAGGGGTGTAACTAATGCATAAAAACTGGGTATGAAAAATATGATCAAAGTGTGCACTTCCCTTGTACTATTGATGAAGATTCGTCGCACTCATAACTCCTGATAGTTCTACTCGTCGCACTCCGTTTAATCTATCGTAAGCAAGCAATTTCATACATAAGCACTCATGCAAAAGAATCAAAGAAAAGAACTCGGAAAACCTCGAAAACAAGCACACAACTCTTGCAACAGAAAACAATTTCTAACAGTACAAAAATTGGGTGGATTCGGTCTTATCATAAAGTTTAGGTCAAAGCTTCAATTAGTCGTTGAGTTATAAAACTCAAGTTATGTACAAAAGGAGTTTGAATTCAAATCTGTTTGAAATCAAATTTAAAACTTTCAAAAATATGTTTAAGTTAGTTATCTGGACAGAGGGGATCATAACGAAGAAGTGGCCGTTGATTTCGTTGGATTTGGATAAATGGTGTAAAAGTTGTGATCATTTTAAGATCAGGGGCTAAACTGTAATAAAACATCTACAAAGAAGTCCCTGACTAAAACAGAAAACCTGATTGAACGAGCGGTCGCTACCAAACTATATAAAATGAACACGTTCACTAAACACAGATAAACAGAGAACGTTCACTAAATAACCTACCTAAATAATAAATCGGATTTAAAAGAAAAACCGAAGAAAACCTAAAAAATAAACCGGGGCGGTTTTATTACCGGTTCAGGGCAGTTTTCATCGAAAACTGGCGGCAAAGTCCGGTGTCGACGGGGCGAACGGCGGCGGCTCCGGGCCTTGATCAAGGGCGGAGGCAATGGCGGTGGCAGCGAGGCTCTGGCGGCGGCAGCGATGACAGGACAAGGCGTGGGCGTCGGCGGCGGCGTGTAGTGAAGTGGGGCGGTGAGATGCGGGGCGACGGCGGAAAGTGAGCGGCGGCAGCGTGATGCGGGGAGGAGAGAGGCGTCGAGGCTTATAAAGACGGGCGGAGAGGGGTGGCTTGGAGGAGGGGCGACGGAGAGGCGGTGGGGTCCTCCCGTCTCCTGGCCGGACTCGGGGAAGGCGGCGGTGGTGCGGCTGGGCCTAGCCTGGCTTGGCTAGGCCGGCCCAGTCAGCGGAAGAGATCTTTTTTTAATAATTTTACAGACAACAAAAATATAATAAAACAATATAAAATAAAAGGCATATAATATATCAAAATTTTCAGAAAAATATTTTCTTTAACATCAACATTTTTCTAGCGTCAACTAAAATCCACAATATTTTTAAATAAAGCAAAGAGTGCTACTGGTTCATTTAAAAACCAAATAAAAATATTTTAAAATACCAAAATGATTTCAAACCCATTTTCTCCAATTTTCTAATGTAGGGAATCATTTTACCCTATTTTCCATATATTTTATTTTTGGAGAAAAATAATTTGAATAAAAACCAAATAACTCCAATTTTGAAATAATTTCAAAGGGACTTTAAATTTGATTCTTTTTAAACTTCCAACTCATATTTCATATGTTTTGAAGAAGTCATTTTATCTTCTCTCATGAAAATCATTGAGTTGCTTAAAGTTTCTGAATTTGAAATAGTTCCAAACGAAATTCAAATCTTTTCAAAACCCTTTTCATTTATTTAAATGGAAGAAGTCATATCATCTTCACTCCAGGGTTTGGTGATGAAATGAATTTGAATTCATGGAGATTATAAATGCAATATGAAAGTTTGGGAAAGTCCTTTTATTCCCTCTCATTTAACTTTCAAAAAGTTTCAAATTTCACTCAATTTTACACGAGCAACCACACCACAATCAAACAAACAATCAAACTATTTATTTATTATAACATTCCAAAATTTACAATTTTGGGATGTTACAGCTGTGGATCTTTTAAGTCACCGGTGTACTCGCATGTTAAGCCAGGGCGGCGGCTTAAGGGCAGGACTCTCCAGGCGACCCAACATCGAACCAGAAAGATGAGCATATACTTTTTTCGTTAAATGCATGTCTTGATCGATGCGGAAGAGGATGCACTGTTGCTAAGCATTTGGCGATTACCCGACAGAGGAGTTTCCCCTTCGAGAGAAGTGTCTTGGCAATAAAACCAAGTTTGGTTCCAGTCCTTGGGATGACTAGGCAGTTTGGCGGCTAGGGAAGTGGCTTCTTTCCATCTCTAAATCGAAATGCCACCTAACTATAGGTTGGGCCCGTCTGTGAACTCGGTCTGCCGGTTTAAATAACAAAATTCCCTGAATAGTTCTATGGTGGGCTCCTGTTGAAGGTACACCTCGCAGAACACTTGAAGGTTGCAGATGTTTGAAACAGAATTTGGTTCAATATCTTGAGGACGGAGCTTGAAAAAGTGCAACACATCACAGAAGACTTTTGAGCCGGGAGGGCTAAAACCCCGGAACAGATGATCAGTGAAGACAATTACTTCACCGTCCTTGGGCTCAGGAGGGGTTTCTGTGCCTGGGACCCTCCAATGGATGACATCTTTTTTGGCTAGGACGCATGTTTGAACATATTCGTTCAATGCTTCCTCGGTGACCCGGGAAATGACCCAGTTGCATGCAGTGACAGTCTTAGGCATTTTGAGAATGAAGGCCTAAAAAGAAAGAAATATTGCTGGTTTAAGATTGTGTTGATAAGCCGGCCAATTGATTAAAAAATTAAGTGGTATAAAGAGTTGGTATGTTAAGCCAGAAGATAGCATTTAGGTATGCACAAATATCTATTAGCGGCTTAAAAGGGGGCTAATGATACATGGCGAGTTACGGTTTCTCAGTTAAGCCGCCCAAACAGTTATGATTAAGATCTATAAGCGAGGGATTGCTAAGTGTTGGATAAACATATTCTAAAGTTTGGTGTTATCATTTTGGATCTGTGGCAGTTAGGAAAACAAAATAAATTCTAGACCTAAAGTAAGGTTAGTGGAAGAACTCATGTGTTCAGATGGATCTTGTGCAGTAAAGGTATCTGCTATGATTGGAAAAATATGCTCGAACTACTACTGAGCGTTTTTCAGTGTGATGTTCAGAATCAACTACAAGATCTAGAGAAGAACATGGAAGAACAGAGAAGAACTCTGATGAACAGCGGAACCCTAATGCAGATTTGTAGCAAGGGACGATGACTACCTGTTGGTGCTTATGGACAACGGAGAATTGATGCAATTTCTGGACACGTTCAGGTTGATGCGGCGGCCTGGCTTCAAGCTGTTGAAGAAGGTCGACGGCGGCAGCGGAGCTCTGGTCGCGGTAGCGTTGAGAGGAAGGAGAAGAAGAGGCAGCGGCAGGGGGTAAAAGTTTAAAAATGACCCCTGTCCCTATTTATAAGGCAATGGATGGCATGCAGGAACCAAGGAGGCCAAAAAATGATTATGTGGCTGCACAGGCGCCTTGAATTTCAGAAGGACCATTAAAGATAAAGATCTGTTGAGATATTCTGGGTTTCGTGCGGAATTAATGCAAGATGATGTCATGGCGAGTTAATGAGATTCTATGAGCTTATGTCATGGCGGGTTATAGCAAGTTCAGAAAAATTGACGATGCAAGATTTTGCCAAGTCAAGCACTGAAGATTGATGTGAACAAGTTCAAATCAACCCGAGATCTAATGTTGGGGATATAACTATTGCGTATGACCCGCCCAGGAGGGGCTGGGTCATACCACTGGTGACTTAAACATGGAAATGGCGGGTCATGAAGCAAGCCTATTGAAGTCACAAGACCCATAGGTGACTTGAGGCCCAAGAGGATGAACTGCCATATGTGTAACTTATATTGTAAGGCAAGCTTAGTTAGTCACCGAGTCGGACACATTCTGTCTGAGCCAACCGGGACTCTATAAGCCGTCGGGTGTCAACCTGTGTATATAAAGGGGTGACCCGACGGTGGGTTGGGAAAAGAAACAAGAGATCGAGAACTAGGTCAAGCGTATTCGCTCCCTGGTGATCGAAACCCAAGCAATACAACCCCAAACTGGAGTAGGCCTTTACCTCGTTGCGAGGGGCCGAACCAATATAAACTCTTTGTGTCCTTTGTCCCGATTAACCCCTTCAAGCTAACCTAGCTGCAATGTCTCCACACCTAAGTCCATTTGCTAGGGCATCTGCCGTGTTAAGTCCACGACACCGTAGGTCTACAATGAACTACTCACACATCATTGGAGAGGCACCAATGAGGATGATGAACCCCTCCGTGATGGTGTCTAGATTGGATCTCATGGTTCTGGAACTTGCGGCAGCTGGAATTGTGTTTCGTCGACTCCCCTAGGGTTTCTGGAATATTTGGGTATTTATAGGGCGAAGAGGCGGTGGCGGGAGGCCACCGAGGTGGGCACAACCCACCAGGGCGCGCCAGGGCCCCCAGGCGCGCCCAGCTGGGTTGTGCCCCCCTCGGGGCACCCTCTGGTACTTCTTTGGCCCATGTTGTTCCGTCTGGTCCATAAAAATTCTCCAAAAAGTTTCACTACATTTGGACTCCATTTGGTACCGATATTCTGCGATGTAAAAAACAAGCAAAAACTGGCACTGGGCACTATGTCAATAGGTTAGTCCCAAAAAATGATATGAAGTTGCTATAAAATGATTATTAAACATCCAAGAATGATAATATCACAACATGGAACAATAAAAAATTATAGACACGTTGGAGACGTATCAGCATCCCCAAGCTTAATTCCTACTCATCCTCGAGTAGGTAGAATGATAAAAACAGAATTTTTATGTGGAATGTTGCCTAACATGTTCATCACATACTCTTTTCTTTTGTAGCATGGACATTTGGAATTTAATATTATTCAAAGCAATAGTCTAGTTTTGACATGAATATTTGAATACTCAAGCATATCAACAAGAAACCATGTCTTCAAAATATCAACACTAAAGAATGTTATCCCTATCCCGTTATGCTCAATCATTGTTCCATTCATGAAACACACTCGCATATTAGCTACATCCAATGCTCATGTACGATCATAGTGCCCCTTAGTTGGTGCTTTATAAGAGAAGATGGAGACTCAAATAATCTTTTTTGCATAAAGTAAATAGAAAGGCCCTTCGTAGAGGGAAGTAGGGATTTGTAGAGGTGCCAGAGCTCAAAGCTAAAATTGAGAGATAAAAAAATTGAGAGGCCTACTTTTCCCGCCAATGAAAATGACCGAGTAATTCCCAACACTTTCCATGCTAGATATATCATAGGCGGTTCCCAAACAGAAAATAAAGTTTATTCCTTTTTCGACCATTCTTTCACAATCCATGGCTAGCTGTATCCACGGGTGCCTTCCATACCAACACTTTCCAAGGAATTTATCATTTGACAACATAAATTAAATTTCTTTTTCATTTCGGGACTGAGCATCCCTATTACCGCCACACTCTCGTGCAGTGACAAGTGAATACACACTCATCTTGAGAATAGCACATCTAGCATGGAAAATATTAGCAACCCCCCCCCCCCCCCCCCGCGCTTCATGAGCGGTACGAGCACACAAAAAGAAAATTTATTTTGAAAATACGAGGTGGCACATAATTTTTTTCTTAGAATGGCACGGATGTACCCATATAGGTAGTAGGTATGGTGGAATCATATGGCAAAACTTGGTTTAAGGATTTTGGATGCACAGGTAGTATTTCTACGTAGTACAAGTGGAGGCTAGCAAATAGATTGAGAGGCAACCAACCAAGAAACGAAAAATCACGTAAGCGAGCATTAGCATAACTAACACCGAATAATGAACCACAAGTGGGATGTAATTTCATTGCATAACTATTGACTTTCGTGCTTGCATAGGGAATCACAAACCTTAACACCAATATCCTTACTAAAGCATGATTACTCACCAACATGACTCACATATCACTATCATCATATCCCAAAACTATTACAAAGAATCAAGTTTATTTTGTCCAATGATCTTCATGAACATTTTTATTATATCCCTCTTGCATATCTATCACTTTGGGATTAGTTTCATATGTTGCTTTTGATAAGCTCAAATAAATTTAAGTGAAGAACATGAGCATAAAAATTTTATTCTCTCAAAATAATATAAGTGAAGGATGAGAGAATTTCTTCAAGAACTTTAGCAACTCTCAAATAAATCTAAGTGAATCATGAGAACATTTCTTCAAAAGTATTAAAGCACACCATGCTCAAAAAGATAGAAGTGAGCACTAGAGCAATTCTAAAAAATCATAGCATAATTTTGGCTCTCTCAAATAGGTGTGTACACCACAGACAGATGACACAAACTAAAAAGCTAAACAAGCAAAGACTCATATAATACAAGACGCTCCAGGCAAAACTCATGATATGTGACGAATACAAATATAGTTCCAAGTAAAATACCGATGGTCGTTAGAAGAAAGAGGGGATGCCTTCCGGGGTATCCCCAAGCTTAGTTGCTTGTTTCTCTTTGGATAATAACTTGGAGTGCCGTGGGGAATCCCTAAGCTTAGGCTCTTCTTACTCCTTATTCATTCAGCCATCGTGATCTCACCCAAAACTTGAAAACTTCAATCACACAAAACTCAACAAAACCTTCGTGAGATCCGGTAGTATATGTAGCGACCCGACCCGAATGGATCAAGTCTCTGTGCTTAGGTGTCATCCCTGGATCGGTATGCTGACACACACAGTACTCGAAGGATTTATAACAGAGGTAAATCACATGTATAAAGTAACGTAAATACTATTACCTCAATCCAAAATATAGCGGAAGCAACAAGGTTGTGGATTCCCATCAACACCAACGGCAAAGTTGAGTATAGGAAATCGTAACCCTAACGTATCACTTACTCATCGTCTGAAAAAGTCTGCAACATGAAAAGTTGCAGCCCGAAAACGGGTCAGCACATGGAATATGCTGGCAATGTAACACAGAGAGTAATGAAGAATAAGCCTATACTACATGCATATATGGCTGGTGGAAAAGCTCTATGGTTATAAGGTTTTGTGAAAAGACAATTTTTCCCTACTGCAAAGGAATAAATTTATTTAACTATCATAGTGGTTGTTAAACATTGAGAATGGTTGACAGCATCCTCAATCCCAATTAAAAGTACTCATTAAACCCAAACAAATTATATTAAGTAACTTGATGAGATCAACAGGATAATCCAAGAACTAGATACTCAAGATTGTCCATAACCGGGGACACGGCTAACCATGATTAGTTTATACACTCTGCAGAGGTTTAGCACTTTTCCCCACAAGACTCGATCGCCTCCGTTTGGTTTCTCGCACTACATGGTGTTTGAGAAACGGATGACCGAGACATAGTCTTTCAGAAGCACTAGCACCTTACATGTGGGTAGACCGTACCAACCTACAACCCCTACATCTGCTAGTCTACTCGTAAGAGTTCGCACAACTTAATCAACTATGCCAGAGCCCATAATGGCTTGTGGCTGCACACGGAAGTTTCTAGTTTGAAAAATCTCATGATCCCTTTGAGCCTGGGTGGCGGACCGAAGAAATACAGGAAAATCCTGATAGAAACCAGGTGCCTCAATCCACCCAGGTGTGTGTTTAAGTTGCCACCTTAAAATAAACCATTAATTAACAATCTCACATCTGTCATGGATACACTCAACCAATCCACGTCTACTAGCATAGCATGGAATAATAAGCAAACGTAGAAATAACTCCCAAGGGTTTGATAATAAAACAGGTAATAGGTACTACCTAATCTACTTCCCATAACCCTCAATTTAATTAGATCCTAATCATGCAAGTGTTTGAGGATAGATCTAATGCATAAAAACTGGGTATGAGAAAAGGTATGATCAAAGTGTTACTTGCCTGCAATGTTGACGAAGATGGTTCGCACTCAAAACTCTTGATAGTTCTACTCGTCACACTCCGATCAATCTATCGTAAGCAATCAATAGTAACCACACATAAGCAATCACTCAAAAGATCGGAAAGATCGAAGAAAACAATTCGGAAAACATCAAAACCAAGCAAATAACTCTTGCAACATAAAACAATTTCTAACAGTACCAAAATTATGTGAATTTGGCCTTATCAGAAAGTTTAGGTCAAGAGCTTTAATGTGCAAAAAGAATCAACTAAATCGGAGTTACGAAACTCAAGTTATGATCAAACGAAGTTCAAATTCAAATCTGATCTAATTCAAATTTTTAAACTTCCAAAAACATGTTTGAGTTGGATTACTGGATAGAGGGAATCATAACAAAGAAGTGAGCGTTGGTTTCGTTGGATTTGGACTAACGAGTAAAAAGTTATAGCCGTTTGAAAATTGGGGACTAATCTGTAAAGGAAAACATCACAGATAGGTCCCTGGCCGGAAATTAAAAATAAAAAGAAAAATCCTAACGAACGAACGTTCACTGCTAAAACCTAACAAACGGATTCGTTCGCTATGAAAACCTATCCGGCGAACATTCACTAAATAACTAGATTAAAAGAAAAACCGTTTTTTTAAGAAAAACGTAACAAAAAAAATAAATCGGATCGGACCGGGCGGTTTTACCGGTCGGCGGTGGTCTGGCGGTTTTCGTTGAGAAAACCGGCGGCAACGGTTTACTCCGGCAAGTGAACAAAACTCCGACAAGGTGAAGCGCTACTCGGTGATCGCGAAGGGCCAGCGGAGAAACACGGGAGGCGGCGGCGGTGGAGTGCAGTGGTGGCGGCAAGCGGTGGGCATAGGCGGCGAGGTGGCGGGTTCGGCGGCGGCTGGGCGGATCTCGCTGGCAGCGACTTAGGCGGGGCGAGCGAGGGGAGAGGAGAGATGGGGCCCGGGCGCCGTATTTATAGCAGGGAGGAGGCGGCGGCTCTTGCGTGGAGGAGGGCAACAGAGAGGCGGCGGCGGAGTCCGAGCGGCGTCTGTGGCGCGGCGCATGCCGTCTGGGCGGCGGAGTCCGGCCGGAGCTCGGGACGGCGCGACGTGGGCTCAAGGCCTGGCTCGGGTCTTTGGGCCGCCCAGTCGGCGAGGAAAAATAATTTTTTTGCAGACACTAAAATTAAAATAATACCAATAAAATAAAAATACAACATAGGCATATAATATATCGAAATTTTCAGAAAAATATTTTCTACAACATGAACATTATTCTAGCTTCAAATAAAATACACACAAATTCAAATAAAGCAAAGAGTGCTTCTGGTCTAATAAAATCCAATAAAAATCATTTTAAAAAATACCAAAATTAATTCAAATTTATTTCTCTCCATTTTTCTGATGTAGGGAATCATGTTACCCTATTTTCCATATCTTTTATTTTTGGGGAAAAATAATTTGAATAAAACTCAATAACTCCAAATTGAAAATAAATTCAAAAGAATTTTGAATTTAATTCTTTGAAACTCCCAACTCATATTTCATATGTTTTGAAGAAGTCATTTTATCTTCGCTCGTGAAAATCATTGAGTTGCATAAAGTTTCAGAATTGGAAATATTTTCCAAATGAAATTCAAATATTTTCAACAGCCCTTGTCATATAAATAAATGGAAGAAGTCATGTCATCTTCTCTCCAGGGTTTTGTGATGAAAAGAATTTGAATTCCCGAAGATCATAAAAGCAAAAGGAAATAAAGTTTGGGAAAGTCCTTTTATTCCCTCTCATTTAACTTTCAAAAAGTTTCGAATTCCACTCACTTTCAGTTAATCAATCACACAACAATCAAACAAACAATCAAATCTATCCATTTATTATAACATTCCAAAATTTAGAATTTTGGGATGTTACAGTATAACAAAGAAAATCACCACTATAAGTACTATTGCAGACCTATCCATATTTTATTTTTGCATTATACCAACTATATTCCAACTTTACCATGGCTTATACCCTCCAATACAAACCTCAGATTCATCAAAATAAGCACACAATGCAAAGAAAATAGAATATGTCAAAAATTGAACTGTTTGTACCAATCTGGAAACTTCGTATACTTATGTAACTCCAAAAATTCTGAAAAAATTAGGACAAAGTAGGCAATTTGTATATGAATCCTGTGTAAAAAAATTCAGAATTTTATCACACTTCTGTGATTTAAAACAATTTGTTACTGGCGCACAGAGTTTCTGTTTTTCAACAAGATCAAATCAACTATCACCCAACATGATCCTAAAGGCTTTACTTGGCACAAACACTAATTAAAACATAAAAACACAATTATAACAGTAGAATAATTGTGCAAACACTCAAGAACAGAAAGAAAAAGGAAACAAATAAAATTTATTCATTGGGTTGCCTCCCAACAAGCGCTATTGTTTTATGCCCCTAGCTAGGCATAATGCATAGATTCAAGTATTGTCATCTTTGGTTCTAGATCCATAGGATGCCCTCATGATTGATTCAAATGGTGGCTTAATTCTTGTTCTTGGGAGGTGTTCCATTCCATTTCTTAGTGGAAATTGAAATTTAATTTTCCCTTCTTTCATATCAATCACGGCACCTATAGTGCGTAAAAACGGCCTACCAAGTATGATAGGACAAGACGGATTGCAATCAATATCAAGGACAATAAAATATATGGCCACATAATTTCTATTTGCAAGAATAGGAACATCATTAATTCTTCCCATAGGCTTTTTAATAGTAGAATCCGCCAAGTGCAAATTAAGAGAACATTCTTGAATATTGGTAAGACCAAGCACATCACATAAAGATTTCAGAATTGTGGAAACACTAGCACCCAAATCACATAAAGAAAAACACTCATAATTTTTAATATTGACTTTGATGGTAGGTTCCCATTCATCATGTAATTTTCTAGGAATTGAAATCTCTAATTCCAACTTTTCTTCTAAAACTTTTATCGTGGCATATATGATATGTTACTAAAAGCTTTATAAGCATGGGGTGAATTAATCATGGATTGCAACAAACAAAAACAATCAATCAAAGAACAATTATCATAATTAAAGTCTTTGTAATCCAAAAGAGTGGGCACATCACTAGTTAGAGTTTTGACCTCTCCAAACCCACTTTTATCAATTTTCTCAACAAGGTTTTCACCCTCCGAATTATCGGGACGCCTTCTAGCTAAAGTTGACTCTTCTTCAGCCCCTTTATCATCAATTTTAATTTGACTAAACAAAGAAAAAATAGAAGAAACACCAATCATTTTAAGATCTTCATCATTTCGTAATCACTAGAAAACGCTCTTTCTAAAAATTCTCTTTTAGCTCTAAGCATACCGGTTCTTTTCTTACTTTCATCCGTAGAAACATATAAAGCTTTAATTGATTCATCAACCTTAGGTAAAAAAAAATTCAACTTGAGATTTTCTACATCGTGAGAAATTCTATCAATGCTCCTAGACATATCATCAATCTTATTCAATTTTTCTTCTATCGAAGTATTGAAAGCTTTTTCAGCATTGATAAATTATTTAATATTATTCTCAAGATCAGAGGTGTTCCTATAATTATCGTAAGAAGAATTACCATAGTAATTATCATATTTACTGGAGGAATTTCTAGGAAAAGGCCTAGGATTAAAATTACCTCTATAAGCATTGTTATTAAAATTGTTTCGCGAGACAAAATTCACATCTATGGGATCACTATTTTGCTCAATCAAAGTAGACAAAGGCACATCATTAAGATCAATAGGAGCACTTTTATTAGCAACCAATTTCATAAGAGCATCAAATTTCTCAAAGGCACATCATTAAGATCAATAGGAGCACTTTTATTAGCAAC
The DNA here is from genome assembly GCA_021605145.1 of Aegilops bicornis. NCBI lineage: Eukaryota > Viridiplantae > Streptophyta > Magnoliopsida > Poales > Poaceae > Aegilops > Aegilops bicornis. Next base: position 110,884,595 of record CM038669.1, on the reverse strand, counting down.
CAATTTCATAAGAGCATCAAATTTCTCACTCAACGTACTAATTTCTTCAACCAAATTAATTTTCTTACTAGTAGGTGCTCTTTCGCTATGCCATTGTGAATAATTTGCCATAACATTGTCTATTAATTTAGTAGATTCACCCAAAGTAATTTCCATAAAAGTACCACCCACGGCGGAATCTAAAAGATTTCTAGAAACAAAATTGAATCCCGCATAAAAAAATTGTATGATCATCCAAAGATTTAAACCATGAGTAGGACAATTTCTTAGCATCAATTTTATTCTTTCCCAAGATTGCACAACATGTTCATGCTCAAGTTGCTTAAAATTCAGGATTTGAGTTCTAAGGGAAATAATTTTCGCAGGCGGAAAATACTTAGTAATAAAAGCATCTTTGCACTTATCCCAAGAATCGGTACTATTGCGAGGTAGAGAAGAAAACCAACTTCTTGCACGATCTCGCAAAGAAACCAGACATAATTTCAACTTCACAATATCATTGTCCACATCTTTTTTTCTTTTGCATATCGCATAATTCTATGGATTTGTTTAGATGGGACGCATCATCCTCATTAGGAGTACTAGAAAATTTATCTTTCATAATAAGATTCAATAAAGCGGCATTGATATCACAAGATTCCGCACTAGTGGCGGGAGGAGCATTCGGAGTGCTAATAAAATCATTATTATTGGTATTGGAAAAATCACACAACTTGGTATTTTCTTGAGACATCGTGACTACGCAAACAATATTGCACACAAAAACAGATCTGACAAGAAAACAACGAACGAAAAAGAGGGCGAATAAAACAACAAATTTTTGTGAAGTGGGGGAGATGAAAACGAGAGGCAAATGGCAAATAATGTAAATTGCAAGGAGATGAGATTTGTGATTAGGAATCTGATAGATGTTGATGATGTCTCCCCGGCAACGACGCTAGAAATTGGCGAGTTGTCGGGAGACTATCTTGACTTGATCGTCCCCGGCAACGGTGCCAGAAATTCCTTTTGATGTGGCTTGAACTAAGTCGGTATTTCCCCAAAGAGGAAGGGATGATGCAGCACAACTATGTTAGGTATTTACCTCAGTTATGAAACCAAGGTATCAATCTAGTAGGAGAACCAAGCAACACTATGAAACGGTACCTGCACACAAAGAACAAATACTTGAACCTGATGCTTATGACGGTTTGTCAATCCCTCTTACGGGTAACGGCGTAGGAAATTGTCAAGTTGACGGGATAAAATTGTAATAGATTGGATAAATAGATCTCGAATAAACACGGAATAAAGACGTAACAAAAAAGTGCAGCAAGGTATTTTTGGGTTTTTGGAATAATATATCTGAAAACAAAAGCAAATAAAAATAGATCTCAAAGAAAATAATAGATCGAAACCCAAATATGGTAAAGAATAGACCCGGGGCCGTAGATTTCACTAGTGGCTTCTCTCAAGAAATAGCACATGGTGGGTAAACCAATTACTGTTAGGAGATTGATAGAACCTCAAATAGTTATGATGATATCCAGGCAATGATCAATATATAGGCATCAACGTCCTAGATTAGTAGACCGACTCCTGCCTGCAACTACTACTATTACTCGACCGCTATCTGGATGCATCTAGTGTATTAAGTTTATGGAGAAACAGAGTGATGCAATAAGAATGATGACATGATGTAGATAAGATCTATTCATGTAGGAATAGACCCCATCTTGTTATCCTTAATAGCAACGATCAATATGTGTCTTGCTGCCCCTTCTGTCACTGGGAAAGAACCATTGGTGCGTGTCAGTGCTATACAAATGGTTTTTAACCCCTTTCCGCGACGACATTTGGAACCATCGCCAAGTGAGTGTGGGGGATAGGGAGTCCTTCCCACACGACCCAGAAACCGTTGGGGATAAGGAGACAAGATGCAGATACAGTACTCCTACTCGTTTGTGCTCGCATTGCCATCATAGTCGATATTCTGTGGTGCTACGATTACGATGCGCGGCCCATAACAAATGGTTCAGTATTATAGAACGTGTATGATAAGCATACAATCACACACATTTGCTTTTCCCAAACCGTATGCGATAACTAATTAAGAAGATTAGCAAATTGTCGTACGAGTGTCCGACAGGATTACGAAACGTTGGACTGTCGTAACATCGTCGTATACGACAACTATCGCACACGCCATTCTGTGGTGCAATGTTTAAGATGCATATTCCATCATAAACAATTCATGGTTGTGAATCGTGTACGATAAGGCAACTATGACAAACATTTAGTTTGCCCGCACCGTTTGTGATATTCTGACATCACACATGCCTTGTAAACGGCAACTGTGTGCATGCTTGCATACGTTTCCTCTCTGTGAACCGTCTCGGATTATGGTGTATATCGCAAACGTTTGTATTTTACCAACCATGTGTGCCGTAACGACCCGGAGAGCGTAATTTCATCGTAATTTAATTGCCGCTATTTCAAATTGTACCGGATTTGAATTTGAATTTGAATGTATGCTATAGCTTTATTCATATACATCAGGTTCAAACAACCAATGCATTATTCGATTCATAGGTACATATGTTCAAGAATTACATAAGGACCAAATAAAGAATGATGAACCACAGTTGTATACTTGTACTATTAAAGATGGTAAAGAAAGAGGCAAAATGCATTCTGGTTGCTGAACAAGGTGAAGCGGAATGCTCTTTTTGTGCTCTCCTCCATGAAGAAGACACACACGACTCTAGTCCACCCCTTGTGATGGCCGACCGCCCATCCTTCACGATCTTCACGAAAACATCTAGATAATCATCATGTTTTGGTAGAAATACTTTAACCTTTGCATGCCCACCAATCATGTAGTTTGAGAGGTAATCTTGAGTAAACTGCTTTGGCAACCACTGCAAAGGAAAAATATTCAGACATTTTCATCTAACACAACTCATTATGCACTGGTATGCGTCGGTCCTAAACAAACGGTTTTTAACCCCTTTCCGCGACAACATTCGGAACCGTCGCCAAGTGAGTGTGGGAGATAGGGGGGGTCCTTCCCGCACGACCCAGAAACTGTTGGGGATATGCCCTCCTAGCACACACGCTCGGCAAAATGAGGTCGTGTGCGACCGGCGAGCACTCAAATACAGAAATACGTATAGTAGTGCTAAAAAATACAATTATACAAGCGAAATCACTTCCGGTCGTAAGTACATCCTACACAGTCAGTCACCACTAAACGTTTTCGTTCGTATATACATCCCACACAGTTACTACAAGGAAAACTTTTGCGCAAGGTGGCGTAACGCAAACAGTTTGGAAGAGAATGTCGTGTGTGATTGTTCATTGATCCAACACAGTTTATTCCTAGAAACTATGTGCGTTGCCTGAGGTCATCGCCCATGGTGGTTTCTCATTAACCATTTGCAATAGGAAAACCCAATTAGCAAGCTAATTGGCCAATTAGCGGGCTAATTGCCCTATTATTAATAATCCATTTACTAATATAATTGACATTCATATTAAGGAAGCAGGATTTCATAATTGAAATACATCGGAGTACAACATGATATAGCTTCAGCACTCAGCTACCCCATTACACAACTGCACCAGCAGCAAGTTTCACATGCAACATCTAGAACCTTTCAAAATTAGCATCATAGACGGTACATGGAGAGATGCATCTCATCTGGAAAACTGCTTAAGCGGAAGGCGAATATTGAGCCTTCATTCATGTTGAAGGTCTTTGCAACTTTAGGCTAGTGCCTGTGGATGATTTACCGTCCATCCTTCAACCTCTTGAGGAACACTTCAATATTGAACCGTGGGTGTTGTATGAAAACTTTCCTCGCCTCCTGATCACATAGGTGGTTTGAGAGGTAATCATCAGTGAAGCCTGAAAACAAGGATTTGCATAAATATCTTCTCTATATTGGAAATGGGGCAAAGGAGTACAAAAAGGCAAGGTATAATAGGTAGTACCATCTTGTAAACCTCAGTGCTTCCCATTGTTTCCCTGCAACACATATAAGGTAGTTAGTCATCAGGTTAGGTAAGGGTTCGCATGCTATTAGTAAAATATGTTGATGATAAATAAGCACATTGCAGATTCATCATATTAATTCAAGCCACATGGAAAACCCATTTATCCAAACCAAGCATGATTAAGAACTAGGAAATATAGCACTTGTATATATTTCTCATGTATTAAGTGCAGCCAAATTCGATTTATTCCTCACATGGTATACAATAACAGAATGCAGCCACAAAAATTGAACATCGCATTGCAGAATTGAACCAAGCAGTTAACTAAACACCACAACAAATGAACCAAACGTTAACTGAGCACCACATTATACAATATAACATACTCCTAATAAAAGATTAGACAGTTAACCAAACCAAGCATGCTTAACAACTTGGAAATATAGCAATTGTATTTGTTTCTCATGTATTTAGTACAACCAAATTCGATTTATTCCTCACATGGTATACAATAAGAGAATGCAGCCACAACAATTGAACATCACATTGCGGAATTGAACCAAGCAGCTAACTAAACACCACAACAAATGAACCAAACGTTTACTGAGCACCACATTGCACAATATAACATACTCCTAATAGAAGATCAGACAGTTAACCAAACCAAGCATGCTTAACAACTTGGAAATATTACACCCTGAAGAACTGAGCATCACATTTGCAGAATTGAACCAAGAAGTTAATTGAACACCACATTGCACGACATATAGAACATATACACTATAGCAGAAGATTGCATGGTAAAAGTAGATAACACAATTCACTAGAATTTGTTAAGGGAAGGAAGTAGCTAGCATACTGAACATGGGTCCTTATAGTGAGCTAATAAGACAAGCTACTCCTCATTGTCGGAGATATCGATGATGATTGGCTCCTTGGACATGGAAGAGGGCGAGGCCTCCGCATTGTGGGTGCCCTCGTTGTAGTGGTGAGTTGCCTGAGCCGCTCCGGGCACCAACCTACTGGCTCTCGAGATGTGGTAAGCACGTGCACACTGAGAAAACACACCTCGTAGTATTCGTCGATGGCATCGATTGTGGCCCTGAGAAAATGCCACGAACTATCGTTTAAAGTAGCCAACCGCGTCGCGGCGTTCGCACGCAAGGCGTCAACGGTGGCCTCGACGGCGAGGTGCTCCTCCAAGATCTGGGGGTCGACACGAATGGCAGCCATCGCGACCTCATCCGCGTGTGCGGCCGCGATTGGCTTCTCTGCTGCCAAATGCTCTTTGAGGTCCTGGCTATACTGCGTGCACCATGGCTTAGGCTGGCGCTTATTTGGTGGAGGGGTCGGTGATTTGGGTGGAAGGTGTCGCGCTCGTGCCGGCGGTCGATGCATGTGGGATGTGGAACGAGGAGGATGGGAGTCACGTGTGTCGTGAAGGAGGGTCGCCAGCGAGGAGGCGGCGGCGCTCCAAGCAAGGAGTGAAGGTTTCAACTTGGAAAGGAAGGCGAAAAGAGGGGAAATGTGGCTTTTGGACAGGGGGAGGGGCGGGGAGGTAGATATTTCCGTGGAAGCCGAAAATGTGGACTCGCTTCAGCCAAAAAACTGGCGCACAAAGTGTCATCAGACACGGTCCCTTAATCAGACACGGTCCACAGTTATTTTATGCTGCATCTCACACGGTTGGTTACAATAAACTATGTGGGATCTACTTGATTTTTCGTCTTGATTTGAATTACATAATGGGTTCACAACGGCCCTGGACGGTGTTTGAATTGCTAGACTCTTTATCTGCAGTGATCATAAAAGAATTGGAATTATTCAGGGTTCGTTTGGACATTTTTATGCATTAAGTGAGTTTTCAATGCATTTATGTGCATAATTCAAATTTGAACTACATGCACATGCTCCAGTGCATATAAATTCATTGAAAAATCAAATATTTGTCCTTGGGTGCATGCTTAGGTCCCATGGAAGAAATGGGAATGAATTTCAAACACCATGGCACCGTTGATAGCCGGCAAAACATTGAGATGCCTGGTTTTTAAATTCTAGTAAATCAAAAACTCGTCTGAAAATCATGAAACTTGCCATGCTATCATGGAGCAGCATCAACATGCCGATGTAAAAAGAATTCCCATTTGGGGCAGGTTTAGGTATATGCTTCTCAGAAACCGGAGCTTCTCACAACAAGCATGATGGTTTTCGGTAGGGAACGTCCCACCTTTGGGGACGAAACGATATCCATTGCCTATTATTGCTTTCAACATTTTTGCTCGTGTCAACATAGAACAACAGGAGTGTTGTGTGAATTTTTGTTATTTTTCGGGGTTCGTTTGGACATTTTTATGCATTATCTGAGTTTTCAATGCATTTATGTGCATATTTCAAATTTGAACTACATGTGCATGCTCCAATGCATAAAAATTCGTAGAAAAATCAAATTTTTGTCCTTGGGTGCATGCTTACGTCCCATGCAAGAAATGGGAATGAATTTCAAACACCATGGCTATGACGCCCGGATAATTAGACTACAGTAATTCCCTGCTAATGATGCCACGTCACCTCTGTCACTGTAGTTAGTCTCGCGTTATTTCAAAACCGATTCATATTCAAATTTGAATTTAAGTCAACCAACAAAAAATTTCAAACATTAAAACAAAAAATGTTTGAAGTGTGCCAATTAATGCCTAGGTATTTATGGTGAAGAAATCACGCTTTTACAAAGTGTCTAAATACTTTAAAACGAATTAAAATAGTAAAGGAAAGTAAAAAATAAAACTAGAAAACAAAACAAAAACCAAAAGAGGAAAAGAGAACCCCCCCCCCACTGGGCCACGACCCAGCTGGCCTCTGGACACCCCAGGCCGGTCCAGTCGGCCTAGCCGCCCCCCACCTGCGCCCTAACCCTAGCTCGTCGCTTGCCTCCACCCACATGACCCCCCACTTTCCCCCAATCCCCATATCACTCCTCGTTCCACTCCACCTCGCGCCGCATGCACACACACACGCACACATTGTGCCTGGGAGAGGAGCTCCCTGCGCCCGATCCCCTTGCCAACCACGATGCCTCTGCCGTGTCTCCGTCCGCTTCTCTTGCTGCAGAGCACCGCCGCCACCGCGAGTCCCCCCTCCACCGTCACGTCTCATCCGCCCCGTCGCCGTCTTCCCCGCTTCGTCGAGGCCGCCAACCGCCAGCACCTAAGGCCGCCCCACCTCACGGCCTCCTCGCGGCTCCTCTTCGTCCGCACCTCTGCTTCGCCCTCGCGCCTGCCGGCCCGTCTGGCCGCCGGATCTCGTCGGCAGGGTCCCGCTCGCCTCCTGGAGCGCTTCCACGACACGCCCCGAGCTCGCCCCTATGCTCCATGTGAGCAACCACTACGATTCCCCTTCTTCCCCCCTGTTTTCCCTTCTTATCAAACGCCGTAGTGTCGTGCACTCCTTCCGCGTGCTCACGCCGCCCGCGCCCACCGCACGTGCAAGCTCTGCCCCGCCACCCCTGCTCGCCTAGCCTTGACCTGGCGCGCGCCAACATGCGCCCGACCACACGCAGCACGCTCGCCCACCCATGCGCGACCACGTCGCTGCTCGACCGTCGGTGTTGCCATAGTTCCTGGCCATCCCCGACCACACCGACACCGTAGATTGATGCAGCGCTCCGTCCGCATCGCGTGGAGCCTCACGGTCGTCAAGTTAGTCACCGGAGACGTCGCCGGCGTACCTCCGTTGCGCTCTGTGGCCGCCATCGTTCGAACCACCAGGTCTAGCACCAATGCGTGGGCCCATGCTGACGTGTTGCGTATTTGTTTGGGCCTAATCTTGTTTAGTGCTAAACCATAACATTAAGCACTCACTGACCTCTGGTCTAAAGTTAACTAATTTAACTAAAGCTATAAAAAATCTGTTAAAATGTGTACCTATGACACATGGATCCCACTGGCCCCGTTGACCAGTCAAACCGCTAACTCGGATAACCCAGTCAATGGCAAACGAGGCCAACGCCCCTAAGAACGAAAATGGATTAAAAAGAAAAGGTTTAAAAATGATAATAAGAAATAAAAAATATTAATTAATTAATTAGTAAATAAATTATTTAACTTAATTAATCTAGTTTAATTAAACATAACTAATCCGGCTTAATTAAACCCTAATTAACATGTTTAGTCTATGACAGGTGGGTCCCATTGGACCCACACGTCAGTTTGAACCAGTCAACATCCTGTTGACTGCTGATGTCATGCTGACATCATGATGACGTCAGCATGCACTATTCTGGATAATGTTGAATTAAATTAATTAAATAAATTCTAAAAATGATTTAAAACTTTAGAAAATCATATAAAATAAACCGTAGCTCAGATGAAAAACCTTTGTACATGAAAGTTGCTCAGAACGACGAGACGAATCTGGATACTGAGCTCGTTCTTCTGCCACACATCCCTAACCAATCGAACTCACAACTTTCCCCCTCCGGTTCATCTATCCAAAAACGCAAAACACCGGGGATACTTTCCCGGATGTTTCCCCCCTTCGCCGGTATCACCTACTACCACGATTGGGCACACCTAGCATCACGCTTTGTCATGTCATGCATCGTCATGCATATGTTTGCATTGTATTTATTGTTTCTTCCCCCTCTTCTCTCAATAGACACCCAGACCGACGCCACTGCTACCCAGTACGACTACGGTGTTGACGACCCCTCCTTCTCGGCTGACCTTCCAGGCAAGTCCCCCCCCCCCGTGTTCACCGGAGATCGCCGATTCTTCTCTATACTGCTTGCATTAGAGTAGTGTAGCATGTTACTGCTTTCAGTTAATCCTATACTGCTGCATAGCCTGTCCTTGCTACTATTGTTGTTACCTTTACCTGCAATCCTACATGCTTAGTATAGGATGCTAGTATTCCATCTGTGGCCCTACATTCTTGTCCGTCTGCTGTGCTATACTATCGTGCCGTGATCAATTAGGAGGTGATCACGGGTATATAATATATACTTTATACATGATACATGTGGTGACTAAAGTCGGGTCGGCTCGTAGAGTACCCGCGAGTGATTCACAGATTGGGGGCTGAAAGGACCTTTGTCCCGACGGCCCTATGGCTGGATCTTTCTGGTGGAGCGTCAGGGTAGGTTGAGACCGCCTAGGTGAGAGGTGGGCCTGGCCCTGGTCGGTGTTCGCGGTTACATAAATGTCGGTGGGAAATGACACCTATGGGATCACTGGAATCCCTTCTACGGTTGCGGGGCGCGGGGATCGTGAGAAGAGCGGGACCAGCAGACAACACAAAGGGATTTTACCCAGGTTCGGGCCGCAAAGGTGCGTAAAACCCTACGATCCTGCTTTGGTGGATGTATTTAGTGTTCTTGAGCTCTCGAACTAGCTCAAGGTGCTGCGAGGTTCGAAAGAGCCGAATCCTTTGTCTGTGTGCCATGGGCCTCCTTTTATAGGCGAAAGGGGCTGCCACAGTGGCACATAGGAGGTGGAAAGTGCTACAGTGTCGCGAGTCTATCGCTAGTATTACAGGACAAGACACATTTAATGCGAGGCTTAGGTGTCCCTTCGCTTTATTGGGGACGGGGATGAGGCCCGTCCCGTCCGTCACCGCTCCTCCCCGCTTCGACACGCGCCCTGGCCAGCGATGCATGCGGTGCCATGTAGGCGGGCAGGCAGCTGAGGTGGCACGATTGTGGAGCCTCCACAAAGGATTGATGCCGCCACGCAGGTGCCTGCCCAGCTGGTTGGGTCGGCAGCTGCATGCAAACGGCGGCGAAGACTTATCTGGTGCGGGCCTGGCAGTGGCCCTGCCGGTGCGCTTTGGCGAGGGCCTTGTCGGGTGGCCCGGCAAGGGTCTTGCCGGGTGGCCCGGCAAGGGTCTTGCCGTGGCGCGCTGGCCTCTCGGGCAAGGGTCTTGCCGGGGGTCTTGTGGGTTTCTTCGGTGAGGATGGTTTCCCTCTTATCCTCATTTGGTCTTGAGCATTCTATGTCTTCACAAAGATCTGCATGCCACCACGGAGGTGCCTCCCGAGCCCTGTCCCAACGCATTTGCCGAGCGTTGGTGGGGTCAAGGGCGGTTCACTTCGGCCGGCGTGGGCGAGCTGCCCCGGCAAGGGTCTTGCCGGGGCTGCTGAGGCTGCCCCACCAAGGGTCCTTGCCGGGGGAACCTGCTACGCCTATCTGATCTTTGTGGCCTTGGTCCTTGTTGTTGCTTCGTTTGTCCTCGTGGCTTTGGATTCTCTCCAGCTCCCCTTTTCCTGCTATGTCTATGCGTGGCCGTGGCGGGAGGCTCTGACTGCCCGTGCACAAGTGAAGGGGTCAAAAGCAGAGCCCCTACTTTTGTACACCGACAGGAGCCCCCGGGCCTGGGCCACACATAAGCGCAGCACGTTGTTGGGCCAGGCCCAGAATGGTGCACGGGTAGTTGGGGTGGATTTTTACCGCGGCCACTGTTCCATCTGCCGCGCTTCCCCACGACCCGTGTTGAATGCGCGGGGTGGGGGTCGTGCGTGCGTGCATGACGGAAGCATGCTGGCGTCACCTTGTGGTGGACAGTAAAGAGGCAGCTTGCGTGCCTCTTTGAAACCGCAGGGCCGCCTCCCATTTACTGCCCTCGCTCGGGAACAGTCGTTCCACGTGTCCCACTGCGCCTGCCCCTTGCGCCACATTCGCCGCATATATAACGCAGAGCAAGTGACAGGCGCACGGGACGTGGGTAGTCGCACGTGTGCGGGTCGATTCCCACGCGCCTTCAATGGAGCGGGGAGGGCGGTCGACGGCCCCGCTTGCTGTTGCTTCAAGAAGCAGGATTGGCCGAGAGGGGGCGGTCGAGCCCCGCCCCGCCCCTTTATAAAGAGGGGAGCGGGAGGAGCGATGCCCCTCAATCTTTCGCCATCCAGCTCTCTCCATTCCTGCTTCCTTTCTTCTCCTGCCATGGCGAGGGGGTGTGGCGACGCTTCATCAGTGGCGGCGAGGGTTTCGGCCAGACAGTGCATCGCTCCTCCCCAAGAGCTCGTAGCGGCGGAGCCGGCCGCTAGAGGGAGGGGGAGGGGGCGATGTCAAGGCTTCCACGGTGCTCTAGGAGAGGAGGATGGGGCGGCAGATTGGCCTCGCCTCCCCCAGCAGCCCCTCCTCCGATGGAGGGCCACGCCGGGGACAACCCCTGTGAATTCTTCGTCAGGCTGCGCCATCCACCGCGCCGTCGCCTTCGCCTGCCGACCCCATTTGCGTGGGAGATGGAGCTGGATCCGCCGCAGGCGCTGCGGCTGCACATGAGGGGTTGTGGGAACAGCGGCACATGGGTCGACGTCGAGTTCCCCGCCCCTCACGTCATGTATCTTCACCGAGGGTGGAAGACCTTCGCTCGCCTCCACAGCTTGACGGATGGGCTCGCTCTCCATTTCAAACTGATGGAGGGCGGCCTCCTCTCCGTCAAGATCTTCGGGCACTTCGGGACCCGCGTGAGATGCTGCGTGGAGAGCTCCTCCGACGATGAAGATTCCTGCTCAAGCGACAGTGGCGAGGAAGACAACGGCAGCGACGACGAGGGCAGTGGGCGGCAGGATGACGGGTCCGACTAGGCGTCGGGCACCGCTCCGAGCGGCACCGGCGACCCCATCATTCGTGTCGCCGGCTCCTTGAACTTCTCGGGGTCGTCTCCTTGGGCGGCTGGCGTAGGGAGGCCGCGGAAGAGGGAGAGGCGGGAGGTAGGGCCGTCAAGTCGGAGTATGCGGGCACCGACGCATTCATCGCGTGTTGATGTCCTGCCGCCTCGTCTTCGAGCTCTGCCTCCGGCGCCGCCATCACCATCCAGCCCTTGGACGGCCAACGGGAAGTTCTCTTGGTGTCTTCTTCCACTCGTAGCTCGCCTAGGCGCCCCTTTTGCCCTTCTGCTTTCTTGTTCCATTTCCTGAGGAGAGGGAGAAGAAAGGGATTATGGGCACCTTATATCTTTTTAGTCTTGTAAGCCTTCGGGCCTTTGTTAGCTTTAGAACTTGTAATCCCCTTGTTCATGTTTTTCATTTCGTATGGACCGTACCTGTACGGGATGTTTTTTTTTAATGAAAAGGGATGTTTGCCGGGATTTTCGTTCGCGGGAGGAACCCACGACAAGGAGTGAATCCTTGTTATCTTTAAGACAAACGTTTTCTCGCCCGGCAACAGGCCTTGCCATTTCCCCACTTCGCTCGACCTTTCTCACGCTCTTGGCGGAGGCAGGGATGAGGTGGGCTTAGGCCCCCCGTTCCTCCTCTTTGCTTCCGCGGCTACGACCAAATCCAGACCCAAGGGACAATCCTTGGGTGCCGAAAAGGGGGAGAACGGTAGCTCAGAGATAGAATGGGGTTTCACGTCTCTCAGTCCATAACGAAATGCATGATAGAGGATAAATGACTTATCTAGATCTGCAGCCCCCGGCGATCTTGGCTTGCCGCGGAGGGATCCTTGTTCTTGCAGCCCCCGGCAACTCTGGCTTGCCGGGGCCCGGGCGCCGGTCTGTTCCCTTTCTTCCAAAACAGCTCGGCAAGAATACTTACGTGCCCTGCGAACCAAAGAAGACAGAGAAGAACAGAGAGACGCACTTTTCGACCTCTAAGCTAGGGGTTAGCCGCCGCTAAGCACTATCAACCCTAACCAAGGAAGAGACTCAACCTAGCATGCATGCAATAACTTAGGCGCCGCTTCATTTATTTATGCTCAGGGTCTGCGCCTGGCTTTGTACAAAGGGTTACATGCCTTGCCGGCAAGGCTTGTACAAAAGGGTGGCTTGCCGGGAGGCCCGGCAGCCGTGCCTTATGCTTAAAACTTGCGAAGATGCTCGATGTTCCAGGAATTGCTCACTGGAATGGCATCTTCGGTCTCCAGCCGGACTGCGCCGGGCCTGGTGACTCGTGTTACCCGATAAGGGCCTTCCCACTTTGGCATCAACTTGCTGGAATTCTTGGCCGACTGAACGTGCCGAATAACAAGGTCGCCTTCCTCAAAGCTCCGGGCATGAACCTTGCGGCTATGGTAGCGGCGCAAGGTTTGCTGGTAGCGTGCTACTCTCACAGCCGCCCGGAGATGATCTTCCTCAAGGAGCGTCGCGTCATCTTGCCGCAATCGCTCTTGCTCAAGCTCATCATAAGAGAGCACTCAAGGTGACCCGTATATGAGTTCCGTGGGGAGAACTGCTTCTGCCCCGTAAACCAGGGCAAAGGGCATCTGGCCGGTGGCTCGATTTGGCGTCGTTCTGATCAACCAAAGAACCGCCGGCAACTCATCAATCCAGCGCCTCCCGCTTTTGCGCAGTCTGTCAAAAGTCCTTGTCCTCAAGCCTCGCAGGACTTCAGCATTTGCTCTTTCCGCTTGGCCGTTGCTCCGTGGATGTGCCACGGAAGCAAAACAAACCCTGCTGCCGAGATCCTCAATGCACTGTATGAAGGCGTGGCTTGTGAACTGTGTGCCGTTGTCGGTGATGATCCTGTTGGGCACCCCAAAACGACATACTAGCCCCTTGAAGAACTTGATGGCTGACTGCGTTGTCACCTTCCTCACTGCTTCCACCTCTGGCCACTTTGTGAACTTGTCGATTGCGACGTACAAGTACTCAAAGCCCCCGGCAACGCAGGGAAAGGGCCCAGTATGTCGAGCCCCCAGACCGAGAAGGGCCAGGAGAGAGGGATGGTTTGAAGGGCTTGAGCTGGTTGATGAAGCTTCTTCGAATGGAACTGGCACGCTTCACACTTGGTTACTAGTGTCGTCGCATCCTGGAGGGCGGTGGGCCAGAAGAAACCTTGCCGGAAAGCCTTGCCGGCAAGGGCCCTCGACCCTATGTGGGAGCCACATATGCCTCCATGTATCTCTGCCAACAGCCTTAGTCCTTCCTCCCGGGAGATGCACATCAATTTCACCCCATTCAGTCTTCTTACAGCATGTCTGTTGTCAGCGAATTGGTACAGAAGCAGACTCGGGCTACTCTTTATGCCTCTTCCTGCTCCTCGTGAAGCTCTCCTTTGAAGGAATTGACGGTGTGTCTTGTGCCCATGCCGGAGCCTGTGGCTTGACGACAAGGACCAAAGGCATCTCTTCTGCCACGGGAGCGGTCGCCTCCACAGCCATGACCTGAGGTCCTGCCGGAGTCGGTTGCCCCGTGGCAGTATCGACATCCATGGCAACATCTTCGCCGGCGGCTCCGGGGAGCTCGGTTGGGAAGTACTTGTCGGGTCCTAGCTTCCTCCGCTTGTTCTGCCCGGTCGATGGTTCAACGGACGGCTGGGTTAACTAAAGCACAAAAGTACCTGGTTCCACAGGTAGCTTGAGGGCAGCGCGTTTTGACAGGTAATCGGCGATGTTGTTCTCCGCCCGAGGGACATGCTCCACTTGTATACCGTCAAAGAGTTCCTCCAGTTTCCTCACCTCATCTACGTAAGCTTCCATCAACGGGCTTTGATAATCTTTGTTGATCTGCCTGACGACGAGCTGTGAGTCGCACCTGACTATGAGCTTTTTAACCCCGAGGTCCGCCGCGATCCTGAGACCGGCAAGCAAACCCTCGTACTCGGCGGTGTTGTTGGTTGACATCTCCCGGGGGAAGTGCATCTGGACGAAGTACTTGAGGTGCTCTCCGGTGGGTGCGACAAGCAGCACACCAGCGCCGGCGCCTTGCAGCAAGAAGGCACCATCAAAGTACATGATCTAGTTGCGACTCGTTTCCTTGCCGGGGAGAGTGGTCTCTCGTACCTCTTCATCGGGCGTCGAGGTCCATTCTGCAACAAACTCTGCCAAGATTCTGCTCTGAATCGTTGAGGCACTTTCAAACTTTAAACCAAAGCTTGACAGCTCCAGGGCCCATTCCACGATCCTGCCCGTTGCATCTGGATTATGCAGTATCCGTTGCAATGGGAGGCGGGTGAACACCGTGATCTCATGCGCTTGGAAGTAATGGCGCAGCTTCCTCGAAGCCATAAGGAGGCCGAAGAGCAGCTTTTGCACACCTGACTACCTCGACCTAGCCCCCTGCAAAAGGGAGCTGACGAAGTAAACTGGATGGTGCACCATTTTCTTCGTCCGCCCTTCTTCACCTGGTCACATGGGTCCCGTCGCACGGGCGCCAGTCTTGCCGGAGCCGAACCCTGCCGGGGGCTCAGCCTTGCCGGGAAGGGTTCCGGCCCGCCAA
This sequence comes from Aegilops bicornis, assembly GCA_021605145.1. Lineage (NCBI taxonomy): Eukaryota > Viridiplantae > Streptophyta > Magnoliopsida > Poales > Poaceae > Aegilops > Aegilops bicornis. The sequence goes on along the minus strand of CM038669.1, from coordinate 110,869,460 downwards.
CCGTCGACTCTGTCGCTGCTGCTGTCTCCTCATCAACCTCTCTCTGTGCCACCAGTGTGGTGCTAACCACCTGATTAGTTGCCGCTAGATAAAGCAGCAAGGGTTCTTGTGGTCTGGGCGCAACCAGCACTGCGGTAGAGGAGAGGTATTTCTTCAAATCTTGCAGCGCTGCCTCGGCCTCTGGGGTCCAGTCCATCGGCCCTGCTTTCTTTAAGATCTTGAAAAAAGGAAGGGCACCCTCCACGGACTTGGAGATGAACCGGCTCATGGCAGCAACGCAGCCAGTGAGCCGACGCACATCCTTGATCCGTTTGGGTGCCCCAATCTGCTTGATAGCCTTGATCTTATCTGGGTTTGCCTCAATCCCGCGGTGGGACACAAAGAACTCGAGAAGCTTGTCGGACGGGATGCTGAAGACACACTTCTCAGGGTTCAATTGAGGTTGATCTTGCGCAGGTTCCCAAATGCTTCCTCCAGACCTTGCACGAGCGTTGCCTTGTCCTTGGTTTTGACCACTATGTCATCCATATAAGCTTCCATATTTCTATGTAGCTGGGGCTCAAAACCAATTTGGACTGCTCTTGCAAAGGTCAAGCCAGCACTCTTCAACCCGAAAGGCATCCATAAAAAGCAATACATACCACATGGGGTGATGAATGCTGCATTTTCCTCGTCTTCCTTTGTCATGAAGATCTGGTGGTATCCTGAGTAGGCATCCAGGAACGATAAGAGGTCACACCCAGTCGTGGAGACAACAATCTGGTGAATGCGCGGCAACGGGAAAGGATCCTTTGGGCAGGCCTTATTGATGTCTGTGTAATCAATACACAACCTCCATTTCCCATTTGCCTTGCGCACCACTACCGGATTGGCCAACCACGTTGGATGGAGTACTCCTCTCACCAAGCTTGCCGCCTCTAGCTTTCTGATTTCCTCCATGATGAACTCCTGCCTCTCCAGAGCTTGCTTCCTAACCTTCTGCTTGACGGGCCGCACATGAGGACAGACAGCAAGGTGGTGCTCAATCACCTCCCTGGGAACGCCGGGGATGTCGGAGTCTTGCCATGCAAACACATCGACATTCGCCCGTAGGAAGGAGACAAGCTCGCTTTCCTATTTGCCGTCGAGGGTGGAGCTTATGGTAAAAACTCCCCCCGTACCGTCCTCCTTGACGGGCACCTTCTTGGTCTCTGGTGGCGTGGCTCTGGACTTCTTGCTCTTGCCAGCGGAGCTCTCTGGCATGTCCTCAACGGGAGCGCAACACGCCGAAGAGGTGCACTTGCCGGAGTGCGTGCTAGGAGTCTCGCCGGTCTTCTTCCCCCCCGGGGCTCCGTCGGCAGGAGCAGGTACCTTAGTGGCAGCTGCTGCAACTGCTTCCTGGTAGAGTTGGTCAGCGCAGATCAACGAATCTTTCTTGTCAGAGGGGACGGTGATGATGTTCATCGGCCCGGGCATCTTCAGCATGTTGTAGGCGTAGTGTGAAGCCGCCATGAACTTGGCCAGTGCCGGGCAGCCGAGGATCCCGTTGTAAGGAAAAGGGATCTCGGCTACATCGAAGACAACCCTCTCCGTCCTGTGGTTCAACTCGCCTCCGAATGTCACGAGCAGCATGATCTTTCCCTTTGGCTGGCTCCTCCCCAGGTTAAACCCTTGGAACGTACCCGTCTCCTCGAGGTCTCCATCAGGGATCTGCAGCCTTCTAAGCACAATGGGCGAGATCAAATTCAGGCCGGCCCCGCTTTCAACCAACATCTTTGTCACCTTGAGGTTGCGGATTGTTGGTGATACCAACAATGGCAAGCACCCGACCGCAGTGGTGCGGTCAGGGTGGTCCTCGGTGTCGAAGATGATGGGAGTGCTGGACCATTTCAGCGGCTTCCGTGCGTCAAACGATGGCTCCACCGCTATGATCTCACGCGCCCACTGCTTGAGTTGGCGGTGGGATGTGTGCAGCGAGGCTCCGCCATCGACGCACATGGACTCTGTGGCTTTCTGGAACTCGTGGTCGCCGGACTCGTCATCCTCGTCATGATCATCGTCTTCCTGCTTCTTGTCGCGGCCCCGGGCGGGCCTCTCTTGCTGACTCTACTTGCCGCGGCGGCCTCCTTGGCCGCCACGTTTCTTGCCAGATCCTTCGGCACCGTCTAGGCCTCTCTCCTTGTCCCGCCGCTCATACTCGGCTTTCTGCTTCTCGGCGAGCGGCTCTACCTGCCGGCAGTTTTGGAGATCGTGGCCCTTGGTGTGGTGGATCTTGCAGTACTTCTTGTCGGAGCCTCCTGGCTTGTCGGCAGCCGCTAAGGCCCGGCAAGCGTCACACCCGGCAATCTCCTTGCCGGGGTCGCTCGCCTTGGTCTTCTTGGTGGTACCGGTGTCGTCGGATCCCTCAACGGCAAGCACGGCCTTTCCCTTGCGCTTCCTATTACGTCGTCCGCCTTTCTTTGCTGGGGTGGCGGTATCGCCAGTGGAGTCGGTTTCCGCACATGCATCTTCGCCGGGGTACTTCCTTCCTTCCTCAGCACGGCGCATTGATCGGCCAGAACATAGAGCTCGGCCACATCCTTAACCTTGTTCATCGCCATCTCTTCACGCATCTTGCGATTGCGCATGTTCTGATGGAACGCACTGATCACAGCGGCGGGATGAATATTGGAGATGTTGTACTGCACCCGGCTGAACCTTTGGATGTACTTGCGCAGGTTTTCTCCTTCCTTCTAGGGGATGATGTGTAAATCACTCGTGTGGCCATGAGCTTGGTGACCTCCGGTAAAGGCGCCAACAAACTCATGGCACAGATCCGCCCAAGAAGAGATGGAATCCACCGGCAAGTGCATCAACCATGACATAACATCAGGCTTGAGCGCCAACGAGAAGTAGTTGGCAATCATCTTGTCGTCGCGGGCCCCGGCAGCTTGCATCGTGATGGTGTAGATGTTGAGGAACTCTGACGGGTGAGTCTTGCCGTTATACTTCTCGCCAACGTCGGGTTTGAACGTACGGTGGGAGGGCCACTGGAACTACCGCAGCTCACAGGTGAAGGCCGGACAACCCACCTCGTAAGGTAGGCCACCGTAGCCTCCCGGCGCTGGGTGGTCCGTAGCGGGCCCTGCCCGCCTGTCCGACTGGTGGCGCGCGTCACGTCGGCGCTCGATCGTAGTTCGAGCGTCCTCGTGAGCCCGCTCCCGAAGGACTTGGCGCTGATAGCGGTCGGTCCGCGAGTCGGACGACGCGATGGAGATATCATCACGAGCGTTGCCGCGACGGGCCGACGGCCGGGGCGGTCGGGATGGATGTGGGGAGTACACCGTGGCCGCGTGGCCTCCCCTAGCAGGTGGCAGCCCGGCGGAGCGATGGCCGACAGGTTCCGCCGGCCACAGCCTGTCGTCGTTGACGATGCCGACGAGTCTCCGGACGGTGGCCCTCCATGCGCCGAGCTTCGCCGCGGTGGGAGGAAAATCGAGGAGCAGCTGCGCGCGTGCTAGGGCTTCCGCTGGCGTGGGTGGCTGTGAGAACTGGGTGGACCGTGATGCGCCTCTACTCCTAACCACGTTAGAAGGAGCCGCGTCGCGGCTCCGCAGCCATTCACAACCTCCATCAGTACCTCAGCGCGCATGCTGGCCCTCTACTTCATGTGACGGACGCACGTGATTCTTTTCAGGGCGGCGCGCAGGGTCACCAGCAGGGCGACACTGCTCATCACACACAACTTGAGAAGAGCGCTGCGTGGGCGCCGGTGTTGGCGTCTTGGAGATCGCCGTGCCGCCGCCTGGCGGGACGGCGGCACCCCTGGAGGGCCCCGCGCCGCCTGCGGGTGGCCCGACTCCATCTCTGAGCCCTTGGCGGTGGCTCGCCGCCCGTATGTGAACGACGCCTTCGCCGAGCCCAGACCATTAAGGCGATGTGGATTTTTGTGGGCCGCGCCATGGGTCCTCTCCGCGACTGGCCCGCTGCCGGTCCGCACTGGTACGAACCCGGCTCCAGACGAACCGATCGCCGTGGTCGCCTTCTTCTTAGGAGCCATGGCGATGAAGAACAGCTAGGTCAACTGCTAGACCAGACTCTCACAACAGCGCCCCCCTACCTGGCGCGCCAAAGATGTCGGTGGGAAACGACACCTATGGGATCACTGGAATCCCTTCTACAGTTGTGGGGCACGGGGATCGTGAGAAGAGCGGGACCAGGAGACAACACAAAGGGATTTTACCCAGGTTCGGGCTGCAAAGGTGTGTAAAACCCTACGATCCTGCTTTGGTGGATGTATTTAGTGTTCTTGAGCTCTCGAACTAGCTCTAGGTGCTGCGAGGTTTGAAAGAGCCGAATCCTTTCTCTGTGTGCCATGGGCCTCCATTTATAGGCAAAAGGGGCTGCCATAGTGGCACACAGGAGGTGGAAAGTGCTACAGTGTCGCGAGTCTATCGCTAGTATTACAGGACAAGACGCATTTAATGCGAGGCTTAGGTGTCCCTTCGCTTTATTGGGGACGGGGGCGAGGCCCGTCCCGTCCGTCGCCGCTCCTCCCCGCTTCGACACGCGCCCTGGCCAGCGATGCATGCGGTGCCATGTAGGCAGGCAGGCAGCTGAGGTGGCGCGGTGGTGGAGCCTCCATGGAGGATTGCATGCCGCCACGCAGGTGCCTGCCCAGCTGGTTGGGTCGGCAGCTGCATGCTGACAGTGGTGAAGACTTATCAGTGCGGGCTGGCGGTGGCCTGGTCTGGTTTATCACGACCGGTTTTCTGGGTATTAATTTCCAGAAAATGGACCTTGTGCTCACCAGCCCCAGGATTACTGTTAGTTGATGAGGCACCAACTTGATACAGAAATTCCAAGCATAATACAAAATATGTAGTACAAGACCATTCTGGCATGTGAGTACAACAAATGGTTTCTAGTGGTTGATGGCGGAAGCGGTTTGTGGATCATCAGCGTCTATGGGACTCCATTTCCCACAGGAACAGCTGACCAGGATAACTCCTATCTTCGCGAGACTGCTATCACCATTGCGTAGATTCCGGGGCTGTCATCACTTCGCTCCTCTCCATGCAAGAAATCTGGCCAAGACAATAGCCAGGGACAAGCCAGTGAGTACTTTGAATGTACTCGCAAACATTATGAACACGGGTATAATATAACAAAACATGTTCTGAAAAATCCTATGATCACAACGTCAATCATAAAATAAAAATCTCTGATGCATGCATGCCGGTTATTAATATGTAACAAAGAATATGTAAAGACAGAGTAGGAATAAAAATGCACCATTTGGATGTCTGAAGCGACGTCTCGAATTGATGGTAAATAACGAGCATGCCTCCGTCGGGCGTCTGAGCGACACCACATAAAGGGCTTATAAAGTAAATAAATAACAAGCATGCCACAGTCGGGCGTCTCAGCGACACCACATAAAGGACTTATAAAGTAATTAAATAACAAGCATGCCACAGTCGGGCGTCTCAGCGACACCACATAAAGGGCTTATAAAGTAAATAAATAACAAGCATGCCACGTTCGGGCGTCTCAGCGACACCGCATAAAGGGCATATAAGATAGATAAATAACAAGCATGCCACAGTCGCGCGTCTCAGCGACACCACATAAAGGGCTTATAAAGAATCACAGGGAATATCCAGGAGGTAGAACCATCCCAGGGATACTCGATAATTGAAATAATATAACGGATTAGTCCATAACAAAATAACAATCATGGTCCTCACAAGTCACGAGTCAGGCTCCAAGTTCTGGTTTAGCAGTTTCTCCTCCGAAGACCGACACTAAGACCGACACTTGACCTATCCCAGACTGTAATCCTTAATCATGGATACGGCTATTCGAATAGGTTTAAACTCTGCAGAGGGTGTACTCTTTACCCACGAGTAACGGATTCCTTTAGCCCATCGGGACTAATTCCGTCTACGGCCTTTTAGTTGAAAACACACCTAACTTGCACACACCAGCTTAACTTACCGGTGTCTGGAATCACCCACGACACTGTTAAGCAAAACTCTAAGTGGGGAGGCTACAACCTCGCCTAGCATGGGATCAAATTTATATTGCGGCGCTCTAAGGGGTGGCCTCCTCTCGGTCTCAACCGGAAACACCCATGCCCCGGACGGTGGCACGCCTACTGGCTACAACCGGTATCTTCCACCATGGCCTCTCTGTACGGTGTGTGCTAGAAAGGGGTTGACGACTTACTGAATCGTACCCTACTTGTTGTATAGACAAGTGGTATAACGAAGCAAGTATGGGGGTTACTGGAACAAGACTCGATCTATGGATGACTCAGGAGGTTTAAATATTCCCTGCATGATTAGCGTAACGAATATATTTCATCCAACAGACAGAATCACCAGTCATCATAACCCCTGATGCCATGCCGGACACACTCATCTCGACGAGGAACTAGGGACAAGCTCAGGTCTTCCCAAGACAGTGACTTTCCTGGCTACCTTCCGGCAGGCACGGCAGGTATACGAGGATGATCAGTATCCCAAGCCTATCCACTTCCAACAGCAAGGAAATTTCCATTAAGCATTCATGCAAATGATCATATCACCACATAAAATAACGAGTTCTACGTATTGAGGTGGTGTCATAATCGTATCAAACAATGCATGAAAAATATTATGCCAGGGTTTAGAATGCTTGCCTTCAAGGGTATGCAAGTGGGGTGCCTATTTGAAAGTTGCCTTCTTCTTCAAAAACCTATTTTTGAAATTATTCAAATTAACACATAGTTTCAAAACAGTGCAAAAAAAGGTGTCTAAAAAATTTCAAATAAATCTTAAAATAAACTAGATTAAATTTGCGAGAGGTAGGAAAAGGAATCAACTCATTTGGAGTTATATTTAAAAAGATATAGCAAGTCAAAGTTTAGTCAAATCTCTGGTTTTTAAATAAAACAAAAACAGAAAACGATTCGAAATGTACACGTCGAACACGTACTTTGAAATTACGTTTCCACTTATGCCTGCGTGGACCGGCACTGGGTCACTGACAGTGGACCCGCCTGGCCCACTGGTCAGGTTTGACCAGTCCACGCGCGCCTCCTCCGACCGAGCAGGCGGAGCTCGGCAAGGATTGCCGCGAACGGAGGCGTCCTCGGTGATCTGAGCACATGGGTGTGCTCAGAGGTCGAGACGAACTTCGTGGGTATCCGCCATGGTCGCCGACGTGGGCGGAGTCGCGGCGGCGAAGCTTGGCGGAGGTGGCTTTGGGCATAATTGGGGATCCGCGCTACGGTGGCTCTCCGTCGAGGCTGAAGGTCTGGGCGGCTCCGCAAGATCATGTGGAGCCTGGTGGTGGCGTTGGACGGGCAGGAGGGGTTCTGGTTGCGGTGAACGGAGCTGGGACGTGGCGGCAGCCGAACCGGCCGGAGTTGGGGAAGACGGCTTCCCCCCAATGATTGCGGGTTGTAGGGGTGCCATGGGGGTGGCCTGAGGTCGCCTGCGTGCTCGGATGAGTTCGGGGGCCTCCTTTTATAGCGCAACGAGGTCGGTTTGCGGCGGCCGTGGATAGGATCGTCAGCGACCGCCGTTCTGTAGCTTGCAGGGCATCGTGGCGGGGTTGGGGATGGCGGCAGGAGCTAGCGGACGAGCGGGCACTGCTCCGAGGGCGAGCTGGCAAGCGGGAGTGGCTCGGGCGGCGCCGACCAGTGCAGGGGCTGTCGGGCGGTAGTGGCGGCTAGCTTCTGGCTTGCCGGAGACGTGGCGAGGGGCTGCGGTGCTCGTGAGGGGGTACAGGTCGAGGCTTGGCCCCTCTGTTGTGTGGCGGAGGGTTTGGATAAGCTCGGGAACAGGCTGTGGCGGCGCGTGCAAACGCACGCCTCTGGCGCGCCTGCAGCACGCCCACCAGGTGCTCGGTGAAAAGCCAGTGCATGCTACAGGGCTTGGGTGAGGCTGGCACTTAGCAGACCTAGATTAGGATCATCTAGGTGCTTAGTGGACATGCTAGATTCTCGAGAGGTGCAAGGTCTCAGTGCAAAACAAAGATCATGCCAAAATTGATCATGCCCATAAGGTGTTTGCCATAATGTCAGGGTTACCTAGGCATTTCTTGGAGTGGCCAAATTCTCCAGGCTAGTGTCTCTTTAATTGCAAAAGAGGGTGGTAAGGTCATTTGGGCAAAAGAAGAAACTTGCTAGTGGAAGTTTTTCAAAACCTCAGTTCTGGACAGAAGGTAAATGGCATCATTGCATGGACAGACAACCTCCCAATGGGTCCAATCTCCTGGACTTAAGGGTTTGGTAAGGTGTACTACAAGCAGGAGAAAGCTCATGGGTAGAGGAGCAAGTTAGAAGATGGTTGCAGTACAAAACACCAAGTTGCACCAGAATGAAGATGAGGATGATTCACTCAAATCTTTCAAAGAACATCCTGGATTTTTGCATAAAGTTGAATAATATGCTCCTCTTGACATCCCAAAATTTTGGTAGAGGTTTTAATGAAATATTTAAATAGGTTGTAGTGCAAAACTGCCCACTGGACCAGATTTGAAAATTAGGAGTAGAACTCAAAATATTCAATGAATGAAATATATTTTTGTATAAGAGTGGTTTAGAAACATCACATGACATCTCCAAATTTTGGTGGGGTTTTTTAATAAATTTATCAAAGGTTTGCAGTGCAAATGGAACCCTAAAACTTATGAAAAACCAATTTAGAGAAATAAAGATCAGGGGAAAATAATAATATAGATAATCCCACTGATAAAAGAATTGTTTTATTTGATAGGGTAATCAATTCCAATAATATTTGGAAAGTTTTTACTAGTTGTGTCAACTCCACATATTATTGGATAAGAGAGGCTCTGATATAAAGAATAAATCCAGAAAAATAAACATTTAATTTTCCTGGCAAAATTTTAATTAATAAAACAAGGTTAAAATTTTGGGGTGTCACAACACTACCCCCCTTAAGAAAAATCTCGTCCTCGAGATTTGTTAAGAGCTGTTTTGAATAACAAATACTCCACGTTACGTGTTTTTGCAAGCAGTGTATGTGTTCGAGTAGTTGTGAGTCTGCTGCCGTGGTGCTGTGTGAATAAAAATCCATGTCGTGAGAAGATATACGATGCCGCAACTCAGGGAAACGAAATCTCACTCCAGGATTTTTTTTGCGAGAGAGAAATCAGTAAATTAAGAGTCAAACCGCAACAAAAACTACTCAAATTAATAGAAACCAAATAATTTACTCGCCGCACAAACTCGGGGTACCACACATAAGTTACAACTTATAAATAAATGTTGCAATATTAAACACAGTGACGTCTATAACGCAAACGGTAACTGGACGGGGTCCCGAGAAAACGTCTCTGGCACTAGGACACACTCCCCTTCTATCGGGGGAAGCGGATTGACCAGCCGATGAATGTGTCTCTCCTGGTCGGGCCTCAGTGGTCTGCCGATGGCGATCTGAGAATTTAAATCCGCGAGACTCTGGAGATAACCCATTACTCGCTGGGTCAAACGTTCTTGAGCGATGAGGTACTGGACCAGGTTGGCCAGTACTGGGTCTCTCTCAATCCGTCCACCGGGAAAAGATGTAACTTCTCCGGGTGCTTTACGGCTTGGAAAGTAATAAAATCCTATTTCACTGGCATAGGGTACCGCGAATCGAAGGCGGGCAAGTGCTTCGTGTGTAGCCGCTTCTATGGCCATTAGTGGACCTGGCATAGATTTCCCCATGAAGGAAACTTCCGTTGGGTCTTGGTTTGGATTTACGGGAGGGATGTGTACTGCTGCCCAATATTTCAAGGTGGAAGGGGTGATTCTCGATTTGAACAGCTCGTACTGGGGTGGCTGGGTAGAACCCATGGTACTGCAGGTAAAATCCCACAATATTTTGACAAAACTACCCGGGGTTGCATCTGGGGTTCTCAGATAAATACTAGGGCTCGGCATGGCAAGAAATGGTGGTGAGGGCGGTGCACAAGGTGGGGGGTGCTTGGCAAGGTCACGAGGTGGCCTTTTTATATAGCATCCGGGCTGGGTTATAAGCCGCGGTGAGGGGCACTAGTTTGTCGGTCCTGATCTCACAGGGTCGAGGTCAAAGCCACAGATACACATATCTCACAAAAGCGACGATATTCTTTGTGGGCGTCGTCGGGTGGTTTTGGTAGCTGTGCCGGAAAAATATGCAACTGCGTCTTTGACATAATTATGCAAGGTTACTATCTAAAACAGAGGCACATCAACATGCTGCGTTTATTTACAAGGTCGCACGACTATAAGGTGTGGATACACTGAGAGTCGGTACTCCTCGAGTGATTCAGTCTACCTCGTTTATATCCAAGCGGGCTTGCCTAGTGGATGTCGAGGCTTCTCCACGGGTCTCACCGTCGAGACTAGCTGGAGGTGGTTGAGGAACTGCAGGGTCGGGGTAGCAATGATGACCAACTCGGGGATTGTTGGCCACAATCCCCTTGGAGTGTGCTCCCAAAAGGCGACGAAGCACTTCTGGGGTCATCAAAGCACCTTGGTTGATGGCTGGGGGTGACCTCAAGGTCTCGATTGGGTGTCCGAACAGCATGACTGGGTTGTCGGCGTCGGGCTCGTCCTCTCCTCTCGCCGGGGCTCGACGAACCAGCTCTCCACGAGCTGCGATCAGATCAATGGTGATTTGATCGAACAGTTCTTCTAGTGCACCTACATATCGCACTAGGTGCAACAACGCAGGATCCATCTCGTGATCTCCGTTGGCAACCTGGGGTGGTCTACCATACCCTTCACCTCTGGGGTAGTAGTAGAACGAGCGACAGTTAACTCTGGGCGACAACTGTCGGAGTTGAACTATAGCCTCTCGAGCAGCTAGCTGGAAGGCTTGTGGCTCGAAGGAAGTTGTCCTTCCGGTGAACCTGTAGGGGCGTTCTGGCGACAGACCCCTTCCGTAGATGTGCACAGTGCCCCAGAATTGGCGGCTCTCACCGCTCATGGATCCTTGGTACACAACATATTCTGGGGGCTCTTCTAACGCATAGGCACGACGGATGAGGTTTGCGAGTATGGTCACAAAACCTCCAAGGTTGGTTGTTGTGGTCTCATTGTGCACTACGGGGCCAGGCATTATGACTCGGTTTGGGGTAGAGGCTATGCTGTGCTGGGTTGAGGCGAGCGTGCCTTTTTTATAGAAAAAGCGGACGAAGTCTTCCTTCACACGCTTGCAAAGGAGACATTCTAGGCGTCGGTCACTGGCGCGTGATCGACAGGCTAGGTTGATAGGTTGGGCACCGACTGCCAAAAGTGTCGGGGTCACTGTGTGGCTATCTTGCACGAGAACCTTGGCTGGGTTTAGGTTAAGTTCTGGTGGTTTGGCTTACCTAGGTTTTTTGACCAGGCTAAGATAGGATTAGCCAATGGTCAGCCTGGCTCTGATACCAAGTTTGTCACGACCGGTTTTCCGGGGATTAATTTCCAGAAAATGGCCCTTGTGCTCACCAGCCCCAGGATTACTGTTAGCTAATGAGGCACCAACTTGATACAGAAATTCCAAGCATAATACAAAATATGTAGTACAAGACCATTCTGGCCTGTGAGTACAACAAATGGTTTCTAGTGGTTGATGGCGGAAGCGGTTTGTGGATCATCAGCATCTATGGGACTCCATTCCCCACAGGAACAGCTGACCAGGATAACTCCTATCTTTGCGAGACTGCTATCACCATTGCGTAGATTCCGGGGCTGTCATCGCTTCGCTCCTCTCCATGCAAGAAATCTGGCCAAGACAATAGCCAGGGACAAGCCAGTGATTACTTTGAATGTACTCGCAGACATTATGAACACGGGTATAATATAACAAAACATGTTCTGAAAAATCCTATGATCACAACGTCAATCATAAAATAAAAATCTCTAATGCATGCACGCCGGTTATTAATATGTAACAAAGAATATGTAAAGACAGAGTAGGAATAAAAATGCACCATTTGGATGTCTGAAGCGATGTCTCGAATTGATGGTAAATAACGAGCATGCCTCCGCTTAAGGCCCTCGAGCGACACCACATAAAGGGCTTATAAAGTAAATAAATAACAAGCATGCCACGATCAAGGCGTCAAAGAACACCACATAAAGGACTTATAAAGTAATTAAATAACGAGCATGCCACAGTCGGGCGTCTCAGTGACACCACATAAAGGGCTTATAAAGTAAATAAATAACAAGCATGCCACGGTCGGGCATCTCAGCGACACCGCATAAAGGGCTTATAAGATAAATAAATAACAAGCATGCCACAGTCAGGCGTCTCAGCGACACCACATAAAGCGCTTATAAAGAATCACAGGGAATATCCAGGAGGTAGAACCATCCTAGGGATACTCGATAATTCAAATAATATAACGGGTTAGTCCATAACAAAATAACAATCATGGTCCTCACAAGTCACGAGTCAGGCTCCAAGTTCTGGTTTAGCAGTTTCTCCTCCGAAGACCGACACTTGACCTATCCCAGACTGTAATCCTTAACCATGGATACAGCTATTCGAATAGGTTTAAACTCTGCAGAGGGTGTACTCTTTACCCACGAGTAACGGATTCCTCTAGCCCATCGGGACTAATTCCTTCTACGGCCTTTTAGTTGAAAACACACCTAACTTGCACACACCAGCTTAACTTACCGGTGTCTGGAATCACCCATGACACCTGTCAAGCAAAACTCTAAGTGGGGAGGCTACAACCTCGCGTAGCATGGGATCAAATTTATATCACAGCTCTAAGGGGTGGCCTCCTCTCGATCTCAACCGAAACACCCATGCCCCGGACCAGGTGGCACCCACAGCCACAACCCAGTATCTTCCTCCATGGCCTCTCTATACGGTGTGTGCTAGAAAGGGGTTGACGACTTACTGAACCGTACCCTACTTGTTGTAGAGACAAGTGGTGGTACGAAACAAGTATGGGGGTTACTGGAACAAGACTTGATCTATGGTCGACTCAGGAGGTTTAAATATTCCCTGCATGATTAGCGTAACGAATATATTTCATCCGATGCATGTAATCACCACTCATCATACCCCCTCATGCCATGCCGGACACACTCGTCTCGACGAGGAACTAGGGACAAGCTCAGGTCTACCCAAGACAGTGACTTTCCCGGCTTCCTTCCGGCAGGCACGGCAGGTTTACGAGGATGATCACTATCCCAAGCCTGTCGACTTCCAACAGCAAGGAAATTTCCATTAAGCATTCATGCAAATGATCATATCACCACATAAAATAACGAGTTCTACGTATTGAGGTGGTGTCATAATCGTATCAAACAATGCATGAAAAATATTATGCCAGGGTGCAGAATGCTTGCCTTCAAGGGTATGCAAGTGGGGGTGCCTATTTGAAAGTTGTCTTCTTCTTCAAAAACCTATTTTTGAAATTATTCAAATTAACACATAGTTTCAAAACAGTGCAAAGAAAGTTGTCTGAAAAATTTCAAATAAATCTTAAAATAAACTAGATTAAATTTGAGAGAGGTAGGAAAAGGAATCAACTCATTTGGAGTTATATTCAAAAAGCTATAGCCAGTCAAAGTTTAGTCAAATATGTGGTTTTTAAATAAAACAAAAACAGAAAACGATTCGAAATGTACACGTCGAACATGTACTTTGGAATTACGTTTCCACTTATGCCTGCATGGACCGGCACTGGGTCACTGACAGTGGACCCACCTGGCCCACTGGTCAGGTTTGACCAGTCCACGCGCGCGTCGCCTCCTCCGACCGAACAGAGGCGGAGCTCCGGCGAGGATTGCCAGCGAACAGAGGCGTCCCTCGGTGATCTGAGCACATGGGTGTGCTCAGGAGGTCGAGACGAACTCGTGGGTATCCGCCATGGTCGCCAACGTGGACGGAGTCGCCGGTGACGAGCTTCACAGCGGAGGTGGCTTCGGGCACGATTGGGGATCCGCGCTACGGTGGCTCTCCGTCGAGGCTGAAGGTCTGGGCGGCTCCGCAAGATCATGTGGAGCCTGGTGGTGGCGTTGGACGGACGGGAGGGGTTCTGGTTGCGGTGAACGGAGCTGGGACGTGGCGGCGGCCGGACCGGCCGGAGTTGGGGAAGACGGCTTCCCCCCGACGATTGCGGGCTGTGGGGGTGCCATGGTGGTGGCCTGAGGTCGCCTGCGTGCTTGGATGAGTTCGGGGGCCTCCTTTTATAGCGCAACGAGGTCGGTTTGCGGCGGCCGTGGATAGGATCATCGGCGACCGCCGTTCTGTAGCTTGCAAGGCATCATGGCGGGGCTGGGGATGGCGGCAGGAGCTAGCGCACGAGCGGGCACTGCTCCAAGGGCGAGCTGGCAAGCGGGAGTGGCTCGGGCGGCGCCGACCAGTGCAGGGGCTGTCTGGCGGCAGTGGCGGCTAGCTTCTGGTTTGCCGGAGACGTGGCGAGGGGCTGTGGTGCTCATGAGGGGGTACAGGTCGAGGCTTGGCCCTACGCTGCGAGCGGCAGAGGGTTTGGATAAGCTCGGGGAACAGGCCAGGGGCGCGGCGGCTCGGGCGCGGCACGTGCAAAACGCTGGCCTGGTGCGCCAGAGCACGCCCACCTGTGTGCTCGGCGAAAAGCCGATTGCATGCTACAGGGCTTGGGTGAGGTGGCACTTAGCAGACCTAGGTTAGGATCATCTAGGTGCTTAGTGGACATGCTAGATTGTCCAGAGGTGCAAGGTCTCGATGCAAAACAAAGATCATGCCAAAATTGATCATGCCCATAAGGTGTTTGTCATAATGTCGGGGCACCTAGGCATTTCTTGGAGTGGCCAAATTCTCCGAGCTAGTGTCTCTTTAATTGCAAAAGAGGGTGGTAAGGTCATTTGGGCAAAGAAGAAACTTGCTAGTGGAAGTTTTTCAAAACCTCGATTCTGGACAGAAGGTAAATGGCATCATTGCATGGACAAAAAACCTCCCAATGGGTCCAATCTCCTGGACTTAAGGGTTTGGTAAGGTGTACTACAAGCAGGAGAAAGCTCATGGGTAGAGGAGCAAGTTAGAAGATGGTTGCAGTACAAAACACCAAGTTGCACCAGAATGAAGATGAGGATGATTCACTCAAATCTTTCAAAGAACATCCCTGGATTTTTGCATAAAGTTGAATAATATGCTCCTACTGACATCCCAAAATTTTGGTAGAAGTTTTAAAGAAATATTTAAATAGGTTGTAGTGCAAAACTGCCCACTGGACCAGATTTGAAAATTAGGAGTAGAACTCAAAATATTCAATGAATGAAATATATTTTTGTATAAGAGTGGTTTAGAAACATCACATGACATCTCCAAATTTTGGTGGGGTTTTTAAATAAATTTATCAAAGGGTTGCAGTGCAAATGGAACCCTAAAACTTATGAAAAACCAATTTAGAGAAATAAAGCTCAGGGGAAAATAATAATATAGATAATCCCACTGATAAAAGAATTGTTTTATTTGAGAGGGTAAACAAGTCCAATGATAATTGGAAAGTTTTTACTATGGGTGAAAACTCCACAACTTGGGGGAAAAGAGAGGCTTTGAGATCAAGAATATATCTAGAAAAATGAACATTTAAATTTCCTGGCAAAATTTTAATTAATAAAACAAGGTTAAAATTTTGGGGTGTCACGTGCGCTTTGGCGAGGGCCTTGTCGGGTGGCCGGGCAAGGGTCTTTCCATGGCACGCTAGCCTCCCCGGCAAGTGTCTTGCCGGGGGTCTTGTGGGTTTCTTCGGTGAGGATGGTTGCCCTCTTATCTTCATTTGATCTTCACAAAGATCTGCATGCCACCACGAAGGTGCCTCCCGAGCCCTATCCCAACGCATTTGTCGAGCGTTGGTGGGCTCAAGGGCGGCTCACTTCGGCCGGCGTGGGCGAGCTACCCCGGCAAGGGTCTTGTCGGGGCTGCTGAGGCTGCCCCAGCAAGGGTCCTTGCCGGGGGAACCTGCTACGCCTATCTGATCTTTGTGGCCTTGGTCCTTGGTGTTGCTTCATTTGTCCTCGTGGCTTTGGCTTCTCTCCAGCTCCCCTTTCCTGCTATGTCTATGCATGGCCGTGGCGGGAGGCTCTAACTGCCCATGCACAAGTAAAGGGGTCAAAAGCAGAGCCCCTACTTTCGGACACCGACAATAAATTAACACGGTTAACGAGATCTTGGTATTTGATCTGAGTCTGGCCATTTGGTCTATACGCGCTAACCAACTACGCGGGAACAGTTATGGGCACTCGACGTCGTGGTATCAGCCAAAGCCTTCTTGACGTCAGCGACTGAGTGGCGCGCGCTGGGTTGGACCGCGTAACGTAACTTCCTTTGAAATGGAGGTTGCTAGGTCTGCTTCCGGCCGCCCACGCAACGTGCAGGTGTGCAACGGGAGATGGGCCCAGACCCCTACGCGCTTAGGATTAGACCAGCGTGCTGACCTCTCTGTTGTGCCTAGGTAGGGCTGCGACGTGTTGACCTTCCGAGGCCGGGCATGACCAGGAAAGTGTGTCCGGCCAAATGGGATCGAGCGTGTTGGGTTATGTGGTGCACCCCTGCAGGGAAGTTTATCTATTCGAATAGCCATGATCCTCGGTAACAGGATGACCCAGAGTTGTACCTTGACCGTATGACAACTAGAACCAGATACTTAATAAAACTCATCCTTCCAAGTTCCAGATATAACCCGGTGATCGCTCTCACACAGGGCGACAAGGAGAGGATCGTCGGGTAGGATTATGCTATACGATGCTACTTGGTGAACTTACCATCTACTCTCTTCTACATGCTGCAAGATCGAGGCTGCCAGAAGCGTAGTCTTCGACAGGACTAGCTATCCCCCTCTTATTCTGGCATTCTGCAGTTCAGTCCATTGATATTGCCCCTTTACACAGATACCCATGCATATGTAGTGTAGATCCTTGCTTGCGAGTACTTTGGATGAGTACTCACGGTTGCTTTTCTCCCTCTTTTCCCCCTTTCCCTTCTACCTGGTTGTCGCAACCAGATGCTGGAGCCCAGGAGCCAGACGCCACCGTCGACGACGACTCCTACTACACCGGAGGTGCCTACTACGTGGAGGCCGCTGACGACGACCAGGAGTAGTTTAGAAGGATCCCAGGCAGGAGGCCTGCACCTCTTTCGATCTGTATCCCAGTTTGTGCTAGCCTTCTTAAGGAAAACTTGTTTAACTTATGTCTGTACTCAGATATTGTTGCTTCCACTGACTCGTCTATGATCGAGCACTTGTATTCAAGCCCTCGAGGCCCCTGGCTTTTATTATGATGCTTGTATGACTTATTTTAGTTTTAGAGTTGTGTTGTGATATCTTCCTGTCAGTCCCTGTTCTTGATCGTACACGTTTGCGTGTATGATTAGTGTACAATTGAATCGGGGGCGTCACAAGTTGGTATCAGAGCCGACTGCCTGTATGAATCCCCCTTCCACACTCCTTGGCTGAAGTCGAGTCTAGTCATTGAAAAACTTTTACTAACATGGTTGTGTGGCTTACGGGCCCGCGTCACCATTGGGTGGTATTATGATCTTTTATTCCTCGATCTATACTCTGGGACTCTTATCTCTCTTCTACTCGGGTTAAATTGTTTCACTAAATCTAACTCTAGGATCTCGTAACTACTTCCTCCCGAAGAGCCACTCGATACACATGATCGCTTGATGCACTAGAAGATTCCGAAGTTACTCTCCGATGTTCCCTCGATACTTTGTACCAACGCTTTTGCAATTCCATTCCATCGATAAACCCCAATGGATAACCAAGTACACTTTCCATTCATACAATCATTCCCCGTTGATCTTGCTATTACAAGATACCCTGAAATTCTCTCTAATGTTCCGATAATACTTTGTGTCTAATGCCTTGCAGTTCTTTGCCACATGAATACCCCTACGGATAAATTTCTCACACTTACCGAGTATCCACTCATCCCTAGTTGATTCATGAATGTCACCAATCTTCGAAATACCATTCGATCTTCCGAAAATCCTCAGCAGCCTATTGATCTTGAAATTCCTGCTTGCTTGCATCATGGTTAACCCCATAAGTATAGTAATCTTATTGGCATCCTTTGTCACTATCATTTTGAGTCCACTTATTTAATAAGTTGTGAATGCTTCCAATCCTCAATCGGATCTAAGAATTCATACTTCCGACTCAGACGTCATTTCGAACAGGAGCTGGTTCTTGGTCAATCAATGCCTTGACCGGTTGTGCTTCTAAGTCTATTGAACTTATTCGTTTTTGATCAGAACGATTGCTTCTGATCCCTTGATTTGTAATTCATAAATTCGTTTGCATTTGAACTTTGAATTAGTCTGTTGTTTCTATCATCTGATCCCCTTGCATTCTTTCTTCTTCTGGTTGAGTACCGATGCTCACATCAGATCCCTTGTGGACCGCCAGATCCTTTGTTGGATTTCATCCGGCAGCGTCCTTCATATTCAATAACCTTGTGAGCCTTTCCATGGGTATATAATGCCTTTGGTAAAATTGTATCCTTGCTTTGTCAACCATGCTCTGCTTTTGAGCTGGTGGCATTTGCTCTTGAAACTTGTGGTATATGTTTCTTAGAAGCCCCTATGGGTTGAACATATGCCTCCTCTAAACCGTATGAACCCGAAAGTTTTCACAAGTCATACTCTTCTGGTGCTTCGCCGGACAAAATTTCAACACTATAACTTTTTCAAGGATGAGAAATAAATGAAAAGTTATGCATTAAAGAAGTGGGAGTCGACCTTGAACTTTGTGCTCATTTCCATGGACCCAATGTGGAACTTATCATGGAAGCTTCTTGCAAAATATTTAATCATTTGGGTAATTCTTTCGGTGTCATTAAATTGGATCCCTGCAGCTATGGTTCCGACCATATTATTCTCCTTTGATCCATTTCTCGGACAAGTTAAAGCTCATGTCTTCTACAGATCAATACGCCTACCCAACCTCTATGATGATCTACCTTCTAGTATTACCCCCTGGTATCTCAAGGATATCAACCCATTGCACTACATCTTATGAATTTCTAATGAAGTAGTACCTTTCCCCGTCATAGCACTCCACAGGTTCTGGGTTGTCGTCAACCAAGAACACAGATTAGTCAATCAAATCAACACTCTGATTCAGTACTCCTAGTACTTTGTTATTGAGAAGTTTAATACCCCAGCACGTCATTCCTAGCCTGATCGGCTACATCATTATCGTTCATAGTTTAACTTTGCTACCCGATCCTTCTTCCCGGAGCACAATTTTCGATGATGATCTAAGCTTACGTCGATTCCCTCGTCTTATCGTTCCACCTCGAACAATGAGCTTGATTCCGATTTGGTGTCATATCCATGGATCCAATAATATTTCCCTGTAGCGGTCCTTTTACTTGATGTAGTCGCTGTTTGATTACTTCTTTGTGGAGCCTCTCGACAAATTTTATCATGGGCATCATCAACATTTTGAATCCTTCCAGGAAACCAATCGAATTCATGATGATAAGTACCACCCTTGTCCCTTGGTAATTTGAGTTACCATCGACAACATCCTTGACTTCCCTCCAACACAAACTTGTTCGTATTTTGTATTATACCTTTGGGTTCCTTGCCATCCAGCTTATGTTGTGTTCTACCTTGGAGTATTACCATCTGTTATGTCGAGAATGTCATGGGAATGCCCTCTTAAGTTTCATTCTAACACAAACTTTTAGCAACCCTATTGCTTTGAAGTGAATGATCGATAGTTTCATTCTAATTCTTTTGTTCATTAAGTCACCATTCTAACATTGTTCGTACGACCCAGCCCATATTTCAGGTGCACCTGTCAACCAATGTTTAATTGTGGATCTTTTCCTCGAACATACATAATTATATCATTTGATCTGACAATTGTTATCTCCTTGTTCACATAATTGTGGAAATCCATCTTTTGTTAATCTCGATAAATTGTCGTTGAGTCCATCAGCCACATCCTCTTCTTCTCCTTGGATACTGATGAACTCTTGTTTTGGAACTCGCTTCCATAGTTCATTTCACCGAGAATCTTACAATGTCATCTCGACAATTTGTGTCGCACCTTTCTCTTCTCAGGCATCCTGACTCTGAGGTATCCTGACACCAATCAGATATGAATCTCAGTCAGATATGATGGTTGGAACATATTTCCAAGAGTTATAAATTGGTCTTTATATGACCCGGTAAGGTGATGTCATGCCTAGAACACCTGGCCGAAGGACCTATTGTTATAATTTCCTTTTTAGCAAGGAGAACCATTCTTCCATGAGGAAATTGGATGACTTGTTTTATATTTTTTTCCTGATGGATCCCTTGTATTCGAACGTCCGACCTTGCTCGAAGACCATGTCAATGCTATCTCGAAGCATGTCTGTGGTACTCCGATTTTCAACAAGAACATTTGAAGCCTAATGCTAACTGTTTCTTGATCAATTATCCAAAACCATTGTATGGGTAATGTCATGAAATTTCTCTCCCCTTACCTAACGGGTTTTCTACATTATATCCTATCACGCATATCATGCTCTGCTTGTCCTTGGGAAGGATATACCCTTGAAATATGTGTTTCTAACACATTTTCCTTTCCATTGTTTGATTATCTAATAAACATATTTTCCTTTCCATCGTTTGGTTTAACCTTTCTTGTGATCTATATGTTCTAAGCAGTAATAATTCACTGCTTATGTAAACACCTCAGTGTACAACTCTGTCAGTGAGACCCTGTTTCTACTGTTGATGACTTACCGGTAACCGCCGATGGATGAGAACTTTACCTATTGGTCCGCCTCGTTCAACGAGCAAGAAAATGGTTCTCTTCGTCCCTCGCCCTTGGTACCGACGTTGTTGCTGACATAACTGACAGGCTACCCTCTGACGTGTCGTGCTATCATGACCGTGCAAGATGTCACCGCTCTTACTTTTAACCCACATGGTGGGCCCATAACCCACAGTTCCACAGGATCGACACCTGACTCCTGTACGCTCATGTTGCCAAAGTTATTCCCCGCTCTTAATTTCATATGTAATTCATGGTTCATCTTCCTAGTAATTTATTCTGGTATCAGACACAAAACTAATTCTCGTTGCTCTGAACCCCTTTCATGCACTGTTTCAGGAAACGACAATTGTCTATCCGCTTGAAACTTCTTGTGGTACCTTCTTACTTGTCTCTCGACGTGTTTCATTTGTTCAACTCAAGAGATACTCATGTGTTCATTCTTGGGATACCGCCAGATGATTTTCCCTTATAACATCCTATCGTTGTAGAGCTGCCCCTTACCTATTCGTAAGTACAATGGAGTTCCACGAAGAAAGGACGATAACTTCATCATGATGAATTGATGCATAGGAATGAAGACATCAACGCTATGGGTCGACTTCTTCGAGAAGAGCAACCAAGACCGATAAGATACGTTAGAATTTCGTAACCAGACCTTTTCCCCTTATCCCACCTCTTAAATCTCGGGACGAGATTTCTTGTAGTGGAGGAGAATTGTGACGCCCAGATAATTAGACTACAGTAATTCTCTACTAATGATGCCACGTCACCTCTGTCACTGTAGTTAGTCTTGCGTTAGTTCAAAACCGATTCAAATTCAAATTTGAATTTAAGTCAACCAACAAAAAATTTCAAACATTAAAACAAAAATGTTTGGTGTGCCAATTAATGCCTAGGTACTTATGGTGAAGAAATCACGCTTTTACAAAGTGTCTAAATACTTTAAAACGAATTAAAACAGTAAAGGAAAGTAATAAATAAAAATAGAAAACAAAACAAAAACCAAAAGAGGAAAAGAGAAGCCCCCCCACTGTGCCACGGCCCAGCTAGCCTCTGGACCCCCCCAGGCCGGTCCAGTCGGCCCAGCCGCCCCCCACCTGCGCCCTAACCCTAGCTCGTTGCTTGCCTCCACCCGCACGACCCCCCACTTTCCCCCGATCCCCATTTCACTCCTCGTTCCCCTCCACCTCGCGCCGCACGCACACACACGCACGCATCATGCCTGGGAGAGGAGCTCCCAGCGCCCGATCCCCTCACCAACCACGATGCCTCTGCCGTGTCTCCCTCCGCTTCTCCTGCCGCAGAGCACCGCCACCACCGCGAGTCCCCCCTCCACTGTCACATCTCCTCCGCCCCGTCGCCATCTTCCCCGCTTCGTCGAGGCCGCCACCCGCCGGCACCGAAGGCCGCCCCACCCCACGGCCTCCTCCTCGCGGCACCTCTTCTTCTGCACCTCTGCTTCACCCTCGCGAATGCTGGCCCGTTTGGCCGCCGGACCTCGCCGACATGGTCCCGCTGGCCTCTTGGAGCGCTTCCCCGACACGCCCGAGCTCGCCCCTGCGCTCCATGTGAGCAACCACCACGATTCCCCTTCTTCCCCCTGTTTTCCCTTCTTCTCAGACGCTGTAGTGTCGTGCACGCCTTCCGCGTGCTCACGCCGTCCGCGCCCGCCGCATGCGCGAGCTCTGCCCTGCCACCCTGCTTGCCTAGCCTTGACCTGGTGTGCCGCGTGCGCCAACGCGCGCCCGACAACCCGCAGCGCGCTCGCCCACCCATGCGCGACCACGTCGTCGCTCGGCCATTGGCGTTGCCGTAGTTCCTGGCCATCCCCGACCACACCGACACCGTAGATTGATGCACCGCTCCGTCCGCATCGCGTGGAGCCTCACGGTCGTCAAGTTAGTCATCGGAGAC
This sequence comes from Aegilops bicornis, assembly GCA_021605145.1. NCBI lineage: Eukaryota > Viridiplantae > Streptophyta > Magnoliopsida > Poales > Poaceae > Aegilops > Aegilops bicornis. The sequence continues at coordinate 110,846,834 of CM038669.1, read as the reverse complement.
GTGCCGCGCTCTGTGGCCGCCATCGTTCGAACCACCGGGTCTCACACCAATGTGTCGGCCCATGCTGACGGGTTGCATATTAGTTTGGGCCTAATCATGTTTAGTGCTAAACCATAACATTAAGCACTCACTAGCCTCTGGGTCTACAAGTTAACTAATTTAACTAAAACTATAAAAAACCCGTTAAATGTGTACCTATGACACATGGGTCCCATTGGCCCCATTGACGAGTCAAACCGCTGGCTCGGATAACCCAGTCAATGACAAATGGGGCCCACGCCCCTGAGAATGAAAATGGATTAAAAAGAAAAGGTTTAAAAAATGATAATAAGAAATAAAAAATATATTAATTAATTAATTAACTTAATTCATCTAGTTTAATTAAACATAACAAATCCGGCTTAATTAAACCCAAATTATCATGTTTAGTCTATGAAAGGTAGGTCCCACTGGACCCACACGTCAGTTTGACCCAGTCAACGTCCTGTTGACTGCTGATGTCATGCTGAAATCATGATGACCAGAATGCACTATTCTGGATAATGTTGAATTAAATTAATTAAATAAATTCTAAAAATGATTTAAAACTTCAGAAAATCATATAAAATAAACCGTAGCTCAGATGAAAAAACTTTGTACATGGAAGTTGCTCAGAATGACGAGATGAATCCGGATACAGAGCCCGTTCATCCGCCACACATCCCTAACCTATCGAACTCGCAACTTTCCCCCTCCGGTTCATCTGTCCAAAAATGCAAAACACCGGGGATACTTTCCCGGATGTTTCCCCCCTTCGCCGGTGTCACCTACTACCGCGATTGGGCACACCTAGCATCACTCTTTGTCATGTCATGCATCGTCATGCATTTGTTTGCATTGTATTTATTGTTTCTTCCCCCTCTTCTCTGGCTCGACACCGAGACCGAGGCCGCTGCTACCCAGTACGACTACGGTGTTGACGACCCCTCCTTCTCGGCTGAGCTTCCAGGCAAGCCCTCCCCCCCCCCCTTGATCACCAGATATCGCCTATTCTTCTCTATACTGCTTGCATTAGAGTAGTGTAGCATGTTACTGCTTTTCGTTAATCCTATTCTGTTGCATAGCATGTCCTTGCTACTACTGTTGTTACCTTTACCTGCAATCCTACATGCTTAGTATAGGATGCTAGTATTCCATCTGTGGCCCTACATTCTTGTCCGTCTGCTGTGCTATACTATCGGGTCGTGATCACTTGGGAGGTGATCATGGGTATATACTATATACTTTATACATGATACATGTGGTGACTGTCGGTGTCAAAACCGGCGGATCTCGGGTAGGGGGTCCCGAACTGTGCGTCTAGGCGGATGGTAACAGGAGACAAGGGACACGATGTTTTTACCCAGGTTCGGGCCCTCTCGATGGAGGTAAAACCCTACTCCTGCTTGATTAATATTGGTGATATGGGTAGTACAAGAGTAGATCTACCACGAGATCGGAGAGGCTAAACCCTAGAAGCTAGCCTATGGTATGATTGTTGTCGTCCTACGGACTAAAACCCTCCGGTTTATATAGACACCGGAGAGGGCTAGGGTTACATAGACTCGGTTACAATGGGAGGAGATCTACATATCCGTATCGCCAAGCTTGCCTTCCACGCCAAGGAAAGTCCCATGCGGACACGGGACGAAGTCCTCAATCTTGTATCTTCATAGTCCAGGAGTCCGGCCAAAGGTTATAGTCCGGCCATCTGGACACCCCTACTCGGGACTCCCTCAGTAGCCCCTGAACCAGGCTTCAATGACGACGAGTCCGGCGCGCAGATTGTCTTTGGCATTGCAAGGCGGGTTCCTCCTCCGAATACTTCATAGAAGATTTTGAACACAAGGATAGTGTCCAGCTCTGCAAAGTAAGTTCCACATACCACTGTAGAGAGAATAATATTTGCACAAATCCAATATGCTGACGTATTCCGCAGCGTGACATCACACCACGGCCAAGCCTTTATTCGAATCGTTTTTACTGTCCCACCTCAACGGGTTTGGAGAGGTGGTTTCCTTGGCACGTCTTGTCGAAGCAGAGATCATGTCCCCTTATTCTGGGATTCTCATTAATACGGGCGTGGGTAACCCAATCGTGCCTGTTGGTATGTCTCCTCAATCGAAGGCGAGTCCCAAACGGTCACGGGGAGGGCTCTTGGTATTCAACCTCTTTATAAAGAGACCAAGGCTCTACTCCTTTCTTTCAATCTCAATCAAATCCGCCTCTCGCCTCGAGTTCCAAAACCCAAAGCTCTAGAGTCAGGCGCTTCGGACCTTCGATGATGTCCGGCTCCGACCTTCAAGGCCGGTGGATGCCTTCCTTCGTTACGGAAGAAGACGTGCTAAAGCTAAGAGATGCCAGGTATCTAACCGGCGAAATCTCGCATAGGCTGCCTGCTCAAGGGCAGGTTATTCCCACTCCCAAGCCTGGTGAGAGCATGGTGTTCGCGTCTCACTTCCTTCGGGGGCTAGGCTTCCCGACGGACCCCTTCGTGAGGGGGCTCATGTTTTATTACGGGCTGGAATTTCACGACTTGGCTCCGGAGTCCATCCTCCACATCTCATCGTTCATCATCGTGTGCGAAGCCTTCCTCTGTATTACTCCTCACTTCGGATTGTGGCCTAAGACCATCAAAGTAGAGCCGAAGATGATCGAGGGGCGGCACGTAGAGTGCGGAGGTGCTGTTATTAGCAAGAATGCTGACGCTCCATGGCCCGAGGGCTCTTTTCAAGAGGAGTTCAGCTTATGGCAACGAGAATGGTTTTATGTCACAGCTCCCAGGGGCACCAAGTGGGTGGCGCCACCTGCCTTTCGCTCGGGTCCCCCACCACAACTAGCGTCATGGGTCAATAAAGGGTTTAACTGGGGGCCGTCCAAGGATGTGCCCTTGTTGCAGGGCCGCATTCGAGACCTCCTAGAGAGAGACATCAATCTGGTCATAGTGACGCAGGTCATGTTGATTCGCCGCACCTTGCCCTGCAAACGTCGCCCCCTCCGCCTGTGGGAGTTTAATCTAGAGGGACCACGAGCTCTCCAACATTTTACGGGCGCGACGCCCATGGAGATGTACAAATTGTTCTTCGGATCACAAGCAATCTGTCCGGACTCGACCGAGGACGCAAGTCTGAGCTGCAATCGCCCGGATACTCAAGTAAGTAGCCCTGTACCCGGACAGACTATCCGTATATTTATCATAAAATTGCCCTTAAAAGAGTTGTCCCTTAAACAGGAGTGGATAGCGAAAGCAAAGCTAATCAGGTGTCCGGCCACCTCCCTGAGACAGCGCCGGATCCCGTGTTAACTAGGATGCTGGAGGTTGCGCCTTTGGAAGAAGGCGAAGGGGGGAACAAGGAAACTACCGCCTCCCCGAAGGAGGCTGTTAGGTAAGGAGGAATCGAGAATTCGTCTATCCAGGGGAAGAAGAGGACCGCCTCTGAAGACCCGGAGACCATGGTCTCAAAGCGGGGGAAGAAATCTTCGTCAGAGGGTCCTGCGCCGGGGGATGCCTCGGCCGCCTGCGGCCCAAGGGATCAGCCCTCCACCGAGTCGTAAGTAGAGAAGGGAGTTTTAAAATAAGAGACATCCCTGTTCTATTCCTGAGGAAGATAACCAAAATTTTACCTTGTAGTTCGGATCTCAGCCCTTCTCAGCAGAGCTCATCTTCAGGGGATCTTCGTCCGGAGATAATGGAGAGCGGAACGCCTCCCCCTGCCGTACCGCCTAGCGAGGCGGCCGACCCTGAGGTGTCGTCACGGAGGGTTTCTCCGAATCCGGCAGGGCCGGAAGGCAGTCGTATGGCCCCCCAAAGCCCTCCGTGTCCGGCCTTCGAAAGAGGCCATCGGACGAGTCCGGCACCGTCCGGTGCACGGTCGGAGGAGCTGAAGGATCTGCTCGGGCGAGCGTCTGTCTCAGAAGAACACCGTGCGTTGATGGGCACGGTGATTTAAATGATTTCATCCGCGGAGAGCAGATTGTACGAGGCTGTCAGGAGTTTACTGACAGGCTTTGAGGTACGCGAAATGATGTACCTTTTGACAGTTCCGCATATATAAGATGCGCCCTGTATAGATAGTAGCCCCTGAGACTCGGTGCGTTGTCAAAAATGACGGCGCGCCGAGGATCATAATCCCAGGTATAATATGTCGCCCTTCCTGTTTAGGTGGGAAAGTGTCCAGTGGCTAGCCAGACTGATGAATTTGCCGAGCTAAAGCGGCAACTTGACGTGGCAGATGCCGACATCGCGCTTGTCAACAAGCGGCTTGACGAGTCACAAGGTATGCAATTTCTCCGCGGACACCTGCTAAGGGGGCGTGATGCCGATTCCTTACAACATGTATGCTTGATGCAGATGGTGCCGCTGCCATGGAGAACCTTCGGGCGCAACTCGCCCGAGCCAAGGAGCAGGCCAGGAAAAGTAATGCGGCTGCCTTAAAGACGGCTGAAGAGCTGAAAGCCGAACATGCTGCTCACTGCCGAAGCAAGAAGGAAATGGCCGAGATGGCTGTGAAGTTGAAGAATGCTGCCGACCGATGCAATATTCTTGAAAAAGAAGATCGGGCGGAACAGAAGGACCTGGAGAAGGCCACTACCGAGGCCAAGGATGCTCGCTCTGCAATGAGAGCTATGAAGGAGGAGCTACGTCAGGCCGGAGATATCGCGGCTGGAAAGCCCTTTGTGCTGCGGATGAAGTTCGGGGATCCTAAATAAGCTCAGTTGGACCGGCTGTGGAGTGCGGCGGATTCTTATCTGGACTTGGTGGCGAGTGCCGGGACGCAGCCGAACACTTCCGAGATCAAAAGGATCACGAAGTGGAAAAGCTTTTTTGGTCGCAGTTCCACAATCCAGAGCGCCCACTTCCATTAACCGATTATGCGGCGCATGGGCGGAGCTGAATAGGTTATCCGGACTCGCCATGAAGTGAGTCGTGAGTCATCTGTGGCCGGAAAGGCCCGAGCCGAAGAGTTATTTTAGCTTGGTGCAGCAGTTCCTTGGTGCGGTGCCGCATATTAATGCAATGAAGAAGTCAGCGTGCATAGAGGGTGCGCGAATGGCTCTTGCCCGTGTCAGGACATACTGGGCGGAGATGAAGGCCACCGCTGTTGCATCCCAAGATTCGGACGAGAGCCGAGTACCTGCCGAGCACTATTTTCAGGAAGTTCTGCAAGGCGCTCGTTTAATAGAGACGCAGTGCTCGAAGGATATTATGTTCGAATAACATTTATTGTAAAACAATGTTTCGAGGGAATATAAAAGCTTTTTATACTTGTGCCTTCAAGAATTAAAATACCTCCTGTGCGGCCGTTAATGTATATGTGTATATAACCTGAAAGATGGCCGTCTTCGGCTTCGGCCCCCACGCACATAATGCACGGGTGTTCGCAGAAGGCGCATTTTCACACTTGATCCAACGTCTTGGTCCAATTAAGGAGGTGATAGCGCAGCGAACTAGGAAACCGGACTATAATGCTTTATCACTTTCACTTAGCCATAGGAGTTTGACAGTGGGGCTACTATATAGCCCCTAGGGGCACCGCGCTCACCCGAATTCGGGGCGTGTGTGTGCCTGGCCAGGAAACGGCCCTTCGTTAATGCGGAGGAATCCTAAAGATTCCGACGGGTCATCGAGTGGTTGACCAGTCTCACACTATATCATGACAGTCAGTTTTCGGCTTTCTCTACTGAGGTGCTCGCCTGGCCGAACCGGGGCACAATCGCAGTAGTTCTCCTGGTGCCGCCTTAGCCGATAGAGCGGAACGTAAGGCAGCAAAACAGGAGCCGGGCAAACCCAACATTTGACCAAAGACATGATTCAGAGCTGATGCATATAAGGCCAAACTCACGACGCCGAACACTCCCTAAGGTATTCGGTCTTTATGAAAATGGGCTGAACAACGCCCTTGGTAAGAAGCCCCTGGTGTCCAGGTACGCGCGAAATTCTGACATGGCCACATGCCAAGACGCCAGCCTCCTCCTCAGTTATAGCAAGAAACCGGGGGATGTGTATCAACAAGAGACAGTAAAAAAGGTTTACGCGGGGTCTTAATCTAAAAAGAATCCTTGGAGCAGGTCCCTCACTTGCGTCTGCGCTTTGTGTCTCCGTTGTGCCGTATCCTGGGCCAGGTGTAGCATGGTGTTCATCTCAGTAAAGAGAGGAACTTAGTTGAAAAGATCGTGCTAAAATGTATGTTATATTAAATAAACAAAGTATAATTCAAAAATGAATAAAATTGAGCTTTATTGTCTCTTGTTGTACATGCATGAGCCCCTTATGCGGGGTATGCGGCTAGTAAGCCCTTGTATGTTTACGCCGGACTCGTCTAGTCATGCCCGGGGTCTGAATGACCTGTTTAGGTGCTTTGATTAGTGAAGCCGGTTTAGTGTGTGGCTGTCAAGGCAGCCGCACAATCTTCCGCACTCGAGGAACACTCGATATTTCCCTTTAATGAGATGATGCCTTGCGGACCGGGCATTTTAAGTGTAAGAGATGCATAACGCGGTATTGCGTTAAAGCGGGCGAAAGCTTCAAGGCCCCAAAGAGTGCTTGATAGCTACTTGTAAATGGGCGTCACGGAAGGTTAGCTTTTCGCGACGGAAGTTGTCGGGAGCCGAACAGAACTTCTAGCAGGAGAGAACCCGTACAATGGGCATCTGGGCCTGGCGTTACCCCTTGAAAGGAAGTATTGCTATGGCGGATTTTTGTTGGGTCTATCCCCATTTTGCGGATTGTGTCCTGATATAACAGGTTTAGACCACTGCCGCTGTCCATTAGGACTTGTGTGAAGTGGAGTCCGTCAATTATCGGATCTAATATCAAGGCAGTCCAGCCTGCGTTTCGGATACTTCTAGAGTAATCCTGTTCGTCGAAGGTGATTGCTTTTAACAACCAGTGGCGGGACTCCTCTGGGATAGGCCGTATGGCGCGTATCTCTATAGGCGCCACTCTGTTTTTCTCTTTTGTCACGTAAAGTGAGTTTACTGTTTTGACTTCTTGTGGAAAATTCTTTTGTTTTCCGGTGCTCTGCTTGCGGGGTTCGTCCTCGTCCTCGCTTGGTGTGTCGAGCCCCTTGTGTTCGGCGTTGAGTTTGCCGGATTGCTTGAAGACCCAACAATCTCTGTGGGTATGGTTTGCAGGCTTCCCGGGAGTACTGTGGATTTGGCATATCTTGTCCAAGATTTTGTTTAGGTTAGATAGCTCGTCCCTATTATCCTTGAGGCGCAGCTTTTTCTGATTCTGCCAAGAGCTTTTGAATCCGGCGTTGACTGCCGTGCTCTTCGGGCTGTTTCCCTTTGAGCTTGAGGGGTAAGTATTTTATGGCGTGGATGTCATCTCCTCTAGCCATGTGTATGTGGAGGATATAATCCTCAATCTAGACTCCAGGGACTGTTGTTCCGTCGTATGCCTCTATGATTACGGGCTTGAATCCCGCTGGAAATTCATGGTCCAGCACCTCATCGGTGAAACATAGGGGGTGTGCGGCGCCCCTATATTTGGGTGTGCCATGATGTTCGGATACTTGTTGCGTTGCATTGCTTACTAGAGCTTGCTTTCTTGGCCCGTAGATAGATCTGGCTGGGCCATCTTTTTGATGAGAATCCTTGCGCGGATCGCATGCCGGCTTGTGTGCGGCGCCGTTTGCCGCTCTATGTTTGCCATGGGGTCGTTTATCCGACCGGGTGGCTTCCTTATTTTTTGATTGCGGGGGCTCTAAGGCCTCCTCATCAAATTTCGGCAGTAATTTTCGCTTCGGATAGCTCTTTATGTGGCGACTGTCGTCGTATTTGTCTGCGGTGTTGAGTACTTTGCTCCATCTAATTCTGAGTGCATCTTCCGCTGTTTGAGCTTCCGTTTCTACTTTTTCAGGCTACGCGCAGTGGCGACGAGCCTTTTTTGGAGGTTCTTCTGCTCCAGCAACTTGTCCCGCGTGAGGTCGTCCGGACTGTTATCTTTGCCAGGGACGGGTTGTTTATCCAAGTTGCCCTGTTCGGGCGGTTGCTCGATGGCATGTTCGTCGCCCACTGGTTCGCGCTACTCTATGGCTGGGTCTGTATGGCTGTTGTCTCTGTCGAGGTGGGGTTTGGAGCGGCGCTTACGCCGCCGCTTTGACTGCTTTTCGAGGGAACGGTACCTCGTTGCGTCCCTTTGTTCCTCGTCGTCGTTTATTTTAGGTGTGTCCACCATGTATACATCGTGAGATGAGGTGGTTGTCCAGTGCCCTATAGGCGCTGGTTCCTGTTCGTCTCCTACATCGTCGTCCATACCGTCGATGTCTTCGGAGTCGAAATCGAGCATGTCGGTTAAGTCGTTGACAGTGGCTACGAAGTGGGTGGTGGGTGGGCTTTGAATTTCTTCGTCATCCGCATCCCAACCTTGCTGACCATAGTTCGGCCAGGGCTCTCCTGATAAAGAGAGAGACTTTAATGAATTCAGAATGTCGCCGAAGGGCGAATGCCGAAAGATGTCCGCGGTGCTGAACTCCATGATCGGCGCCCAATCGGATTCGATTGGTAGGGGCGCAGAAGGTTCTGAGTCCGGAGAGGAGTCCGGCACTTTGGAGTCACGGGCTTCGCAAAGGACAAGGCTGGTGTTCGGCTCGATTGTCGTAGCGATTGCAGCCCCCGAGGCGGTGTCCAGCCACCTGTCCTCGATTGGCGCAGTCGGCTCCTAGCTAAGGGTCGGAGCGGACACCGGTGTGGCCTCCGAGGCAATCGCTCGGCAGAGCTAGATCATGCCCATCGTGATAAAGGCGGGCGCGCTTGGCGTGGCTCGAACCCATCGAAGATCAAGTCTCCGGGGCGTGAGCCGTGTAGTTCAAACTTCCAAATCGACACGATGGCGGGCGTAGCTTTCGATCTGCTCCGGATGGCCAGCTTAATTGGCCCGCAGCAAAGCCACCGAATACGAAGATCTGTCCGGGGAGAAAAGTCTCACCCTGGACCGCATCATTGTTGATGATCGGAGGAGCCATCGGGCCTAAAGGTGACGACACAGAGGAACTCTCAATGAAAGCACCAATGTCGGTGTCAAAACCGGCGGATCTCGGGTAGGGGTCCCGAACTGTGCGTCTAGGCGGGTTGTAACAGGAGACAAGGGACATGATGTTTTTACCCAGGTTCGGGCCCTCTCGATGGAGTAAAACCCTACTCCTGCTTGATTAATATTGGTGATATGGGTAGTACAAGAGTAGATCTACCACGAGATCAGAGAGGCTAAACCCTAGAAGCTAGCCTATGGTATGATTATTGTTCGTCCTACAGACTAAAACCCTCCGGTTTATATAGACATCGGAGAGGGATAGGGTTACACAAAGTCGGTTACAATGGGAGGAGATCTACATATCCGTATCGCCAAGCTTGCCTTCCACGCCAAGGAAAGTCCCATCCGGACATGGGATGAAGTCTTCAATCTTGTATCTTCGTAGTCCAGGGGTCCGGCCAAAGGTTATAGTCCGGCCATCCGGACACCCCCTAATCCAGGACTCCCTCAGTGTCTAAAGTCGGGTCGGCTCGTGGAGTACCCGCGAGTGATTCACGGATTGGGGGCTAAAAGGATCTTTGTCCCGACGTCCCTCTGGCTGGATCTTTGTGGCGGAGCGACATGGCAGGTTGAGACCGCCTAGGTGACAGGTGGGCCTGGCCCTGGTCAGTGTCTACGGTTACATCAATTAACACACTTAACGAGATCTTGGTATTTGATCTAAGTCTGGCCATTTGGTCTATACACACTAACCAACTACGCGGGAACAGTTATGGGCACTTGACATCGTGGTATCAGCCAAAGCCTTCTTGACGTCAGCGACTGAGCGGCGCGCGCCGGGTTGGACCGCCTAACGTAACTTCCTTTGAAATGGTGGTTGCTAGGTCTGCTTCCGGCCGCCCACGCAACATGCAGGTGTGCAATGTGCGATGGGCCCAGACCCCTGCGCGCTTAGGACTAGACCGGCATGCTGACCTCTCTGTTGTGCCTAGGTAGGGCTGCGACGTGTTGATCTTCCGAGGCCGGGCATGACCCAGGAAAGTGTGTCCGGCCAAATGGGATCGAGCGTGTTGGGTTATGTGGTGCACCCCTACAGGGAAGTTTATCTATTCGATTAGCCGTTATCCTCGGTAACAGGACGACCCGGAGTTTTACCTTGACCGTATGACAACTAGAACCGGATACTTAATAAAACACACCATTCCAAGTGCCAGATATAACCCGGTGATCGCTCTCACACAGGGCGATGAGGAGAGGATCTTCGGGTAGGATTATGCTATGTGATGCTACTTGGTGAACTTACGATCTACTCTCTTCTACATGTTGCAAGATGGAGGCTGCTAGAAGCGTAGTCTTCGACAAGACTAGCTATCCCCCTCTTATTCTGGCATTCTGCAGTTCAGTCCACCGATATTGCCCCTTTACACATATACCCATGCATATGTAGTGTAGATCCTTGCTTGCGAGTACTTTGGATGAGTACTCACGGTTGCTTTTCTCCCTCTTTCCCCCTTTCCCTTCTACCTGGTTGTCGCAACCAGATGCTGGAGCCCAGGAGCTTGACGCCACCGTTGACGATTTACTCCTACTACACGGAGGTGCCTACTACGTGGAGGCCGGCGACCACTGGGAGTAGTTTAGGAGGATCCCGAGCAGGAGGCCTGCGCCTCTTCGATCTGTATCCCTGATTGTGCTAGCCTTCTTAAGGCAAACTTGTTTTAACTTATGTCCGTACTCGAGATATTGTTGCTTCCGCTGACTCGTCTATGATCGAGCACTTGTATTCGAGCCCTCGAGGCCCCTGGCTTGTATTATGATGCTTGTATGACTTATTTTATTTTTAGAGTTGTGTTGTGATATCTTCCCGTGAGTCCCTGATCTTGATCATACATGTTTGCGTGTATGATTAGTGTATGATTGAATCGGGGGCGTCACAAGTTGGTATTAGAGACGACTGCCTGTAGGAATCCCCCTTCCACACTCCTTGGCCGAAGTCGAGTCTAGTCATTGAAAAACTCCTACTAACATGGTTGTGTGGCTTACAGGCCCGTGTCACCATTGGGTGGTATTATGATCTTTTATTCCTCGATCTATACTCTAGGACTCTTATCTCTCTTCTACTCGGGTTAAATGGTTTTACTAACTCTAACTCTAGGTTCTTGTAACTACTTCCTCCCGGAGAGCCACTCGATACACATGATCGCTTGATGCACTAGAAGATTCCGAAGTTACTCTCCGATATTCCCTCGATACTTTGTACCAACGCTTTTGCAATTCCATTCCATCGATAAACCCCAATGGATAACCAAGTACACTTGCCATTCATACAATCATTCCCCGTTGATCTTGCTATTACAAGATACCCTGAAATTCTCTCTAATGTTTTGAGAATACTTTGTGCCTACTGCCTTGCAGTTCTTTGCCACATGAATACCCCTACAGATAAATTTCTCGCACTTACCGAGTACCCACTCATCCCCAGTAGATTCATGAATGTCACCAATCTTCGAAATACCATTCGATCTTCCGAAAATCCTCAGCAGCCTATTGCTCTTGAAATTCCTGCTTGCTTGCATCATGGTTAACCCCATAAGTATAGTAATATTATTGGCATCCTTTGTCACTGTCATTCTGAGTCCAGTAATTCAATAAGTTGCGAATGCTTGCAATCCTCAATCAGATCTAAGAATTCATCCTTCCGACTCAGACGTCATTTCGAACAGGAGCTGGTTCTTGGTCAATCAATGCCTTGACCGTTTGTGCTTCTCAGGGCCTGTTCTGAATCTATCTGGCTTCAAACTTCATGAATTCTCGGAGTGGATCTGGTCCGAACGGTTTTGCTGCGGGAAGCTAAATTCTCGAAGCGATTTTGGGCCGTAGTGCAAATCGGTGAAGCGAGCTTTTCCCAGCTCCATGTTTTCCCGAAGTTGAAGTTCCACTTATTTACGAGGGGAATGCCACCACAAAAGAAAACATTTCAATCCTTCTCTTCTCCTCGCTCGAACAGGAAAACACATCGCATCTCGAACATTTGGGGCAGGTTTAGGTATATGCTTCTCACAAACCGGAGCTTCTCTCAACAAGCATGATGCTTTTCGGTAGGGAACGCCCCACCTTTGGGGACGAAGCGATATCCATTGCCTCTTATTGCTTTCAATTTTTTTTCTCGTGTCAACATAGAACAACAGGAGTGTTGTGTGAATTTTTGTTATTTTTCGGGGTTCTGTCGGGGGGAAGAGCTGATCGTGCCCCACGAGCACCTACGAGACCTGGGTCCCTTTGTGGTTCGGAGGGGGGCGGAGACCGCACAAAGAGCGGGTCGAGGCGATGCGCACGAGAGGGTTTTTTACCCAGCTTCGGAGCTCTCCGGAGAGATAATACTCCTACTGCTGCTTTGTGGATTATCTGGTGTTCTTGCTAGGGAGCAATGCTGGCTACAAGACCTAACTTGAGTGTGATGAACTAAGCTGGAGCTAGCTAGAAACCCAGCCGAATCGAACCTCCTCTACGTTGCCCCCGGCCCTCCTTTTATAGGCTCAAGGGGTTACCACATATGGCAAGTAGACAAGGTTACAATGGTAATAACCTAGGTTGGTACACCGCTATATGTACGATTGTATAGTAACCTACACCTAACTCGTGACGGCAAGGGACAAGAGTCATCAATGCCTGTCTCGATGCCCGAAACGATTAACGAGGGACCGTTAAGTGCGCCTCCGTCCGCCATGATAGTGGCTTGTCGGCTGCTTGTCGCTACTCTCCTCATTGGTTGCACAGCCCCGACACGCGTCCTTGGGAGAGCCCGTGGTGACACGTTGGCGGGTGAGCTGGAGCGGAGATGAAGAGAGGTCGCCCGCCCCGGCAAGCGCCTTGCCGCGGCGGGAACCTTGTCGCGCTTGGGGGTTCGGCGCCCGTCAAGCCTTCCCGGCAAGCTCCTCTTGCCGGGGTCTTGTTTCTTTCGCGCCCTGAGTGGCCTTCCCGGCAAGCTCCTCTTGCCGGGGTCTTGGTTGCTTTGCTCTTGAATGGCTCCAAGGGAGCTACTGAGGGTCTTGGCGGCCATCAGGCCGGCCCGGCCTTGGGGCGCTGCGACTGTCCGTGCACGAGTTCAGGGTACTAGGGTACCCCTACTCTAGTACACCGACAGGAGCCCCCGGGACTGGGCTACACACGGCGCCAAGCTCTGTTGGGCCAGGCCCAAAACAGTGCACGGGCGCGCATGGTCTTGATTACGCCGTTACTTGCCTTGGACCCACCACGTCTCCCACGAACGGCACGTGTAGGACGTGGCGTCGTGGGGGAGATCGTGGGGCTTCCTTTAATGGGAAAAAATCGGAACGCCCGTCCCCTCTCCCTTTATAAGCGGGGAAACCGGGGCAGGACGCCCACTTGCCCTCGCTGTCACATCGGAAAACCCCCGTCGCTTTCCCCTTCCTTCTCGAGTCCACAGAGCGACGCTCCGCCCCTCCACTGCCACGGTGCCACCACGCCATCGGCTTCCTCCACCGCGACTCCGATGGCTCGAAGCCCGATAAGGGAAGGCGTGAAATCCGAGGCCTTGCTCATGGCGCCATGCGGAAAGAGCGGGCCCTCTTCGACCCCCTGCTCAACAGGAAGGAGCTGGTGGATGGGTACTACCTCTTCTGGTCGACGGTGACCCGGGCGCATCCGCGCACGAGGGTCATCTCGGCCGCCACATCTGCCAAGGTCTCCTTCGGGTACCCCTTCTTTGCGATTTTTCTTACAGTGCGGGCTCTGCCCGCCTTTTCTGAATTTTTCTGTGATGTCATGAACACCTATGGCCTCCGCCTTCTTGACTTCACCCCCAACGCGTTCTCACCTTGGTTGTTTTCGCGCACCTTTGCAAGAACTTTGTCGGGGTCCACCCAAACGTCGCACTCTTCCGCCATTACTTCTCACCCCGCGTAGAGAGAGGAGAGCCACTTGCCGGAGGAATTGCATGGACCTCTAGGATTGGCAAGAAGGAAGCATATCTTGACAGAGAGTTGCGCAGCAAGTGGGAGGAGTGGAGGGCCAACTGGTGCTGGATCTTGGAGGAGGAGTCCCAGCCTTTTACCGCCCTGCGCAAGACCCCCATAGTTCGTGGCAATGATTGGAGCAACTTGGCGCCGGAGGACGACAAGTTGAAGATTGCCACGACTAGGATTTTTGCGCCTCCGCAAGCGGGGCTCACCGTAGGGGCGATTGGCGGACTTCCTTCGCCGCCGCATTGCACCCTGCAGGAGAAAGGGAGGCCTGCTTGGGAATTCCAGAACGCGGCGGATATCATGAGGCTGCATCCAGGCCTAAATTGGAACTTCACCACCCTGGAGCTTGACGGCATGCTGCGGGAGCTGTTCAAGCCTGAGCCGGACAACCCTGGATGGTGCATGTTGCCGAGGGGAGTTGTGCCCTTGTGCAACAACTCGGCGCTTGATCGCATCCGCGCGATAATGCCGTTGTGCGATTCCCATGGGATCGTTCCAACTTGGCAGGAACCCGCCGATGACATAGTGCAGCGGTTCTTGACGACTTGTGCGAAGTGCGGTTCGCGCCGGCGAGAAGAGGCGGCTAACCCGCGACACCATTGCCAGAAATGGCGCGCACGCCACAAGGTTGGAGGAGGCTGCAGAGGCTGCCGCCGGCGCGTTTGGGTTCACCGTCGAGGAGGCGGAGATGGCCGAGGCGGCAAGCCTTGCCGACCAAGAAGAGTTCATCGGTGGGGAGGAGCAGCCCGAGCTTGACAACGACCCGAGTGAGCCTGCCGGGGGCGCTTCTCCTCCGCCGCCAAGTAACTTGCCGCAGGAGGAGCTTGCTGTCCCGCCAAGGAGACGTCTCCGGAAGACCGGAGAAGTGCCGGGGGAGCATCCAGTCCAACAGCCTACGCCGCCCGACGCTCCACCGCGGCAAGCACTTTGTCAGGGGTGCCTCGTTCCGCCATGGCGGCAGGCGCGAGGCCTTCTGAGCCACGGCCCTGCACCCGCCAAGCGTCGGAGGAGTCTTCTCCCCCAATCCATCGTGCCGGAGCAGAATTTGATCTCTCCGCCCTCAGCTCCGAAGAAGAAGAGGAAGAGTAAGATCTCATCGCTGCTATTCGTAATCTCCCAATTTATTGCTTTATCTTATATCTGACTGGTGCCACTCTGAACTTTCTTTTTCAGGACCTTGGTTCAGAGAGCGTCGAAGAGGGCCAAGACGCCGGTTGTTGTCGTCTCAGACGACTCCCCTGTAGCAACAGGGGGCACGTCCGGGACTCCTTTGCCGGACCCGGCAACCCTTCAACAGAGCAGCCCCCAGCACAGCCCCCAGCGTAAGTATCTGGTATGCTTCCCGTGGTTAGGCGCGCTTGGGTGCTTTTCTGTTACTTATATCTGGTTTGCTGGATTTTTGTAGGAGCAGAGCGGCCACATCATGGAGCACCGGAGGCTACCCCCGAGGTCCAGCCTCATCAGGAGGCCCCGGAGGCCGCTCCCGAAATTCTGCTTGCTTCAACTACGCCACCCAGGGAGGATTCTACGCCAAGGGAGCGCTCTCCGGCAAGGGAGGCTTCTCCGACAAGGGGCGCTTCCCCGACAAGGACTGGCGCCGACGACCCTCCGGTGGTGGAGGTCGCGGCCACAGGCCCCACTGCAGGTTTACCTTCTTGTCTTGATAGTTTTCCTTGGGTTCTGCTCTCCCGAATATCTGTCTGATCTGTGCTTCCTCCTCCTGACCACAAGATCCGTCTGGCGGAGACCCGATGGAAACCGAGGCGGCCGGCGAGGAGGGCGCCAGCGGTGACAGTGTTGATGCCACCAACATGGAGGAGGAGGAGGGTGGTGTTGACAAGCCCGCCGGTGAGGAGGCTGCCGAGGCAGCCAGGCGCAGGCCTGGGAGGAACCAGCGATCGTGACCGACGGGGGCTGCAGGAGCGCCAGGCGCTGCGCCGACCGCCGATCCCCCCGCCACCGATGCCGCGCCAGACTCCGAGGAGCCCCAGCCCGGCGCCTACCTGAAAGCCGGTGAGGGTGTCTTCATCAAGCTCCCATGGGCATCAAGCTCCAGGGCGCCAGCCGAAGGGGAGACCTTCGATGCGGAGCTGCTCGCCTCCGCCGGGCTGTCGCTGGTTGATGCCCCGAGCAGCAGCAGTGGTGAACCCGAGGAGGAGCAGCTGCTAAGGAAGTTGCTGTCGCTCTACCGCGCCCGACAAGCCAAACTGGAGTCCAGGGAGGCGCTTGTCGCGAGGGCGGGAGCTAACTTGGAGAAGCGTGCGGAAGAGCTCCGACGCGCCAACAAAGAGACTCTCCGGGACATAGCAGAGGCTCGGGAGCAGCTTGCCGAGGAGCGCACGGCCTTTATCTTGGAGAAAGGCGAGGTTGAGGAGCAGCAGAGGCTTGCCGGTGAGAAGCTCTCCGCTCGAGAAGGTGAGCTGGCGCAGCGGAAGATCAACCTCGACAGCTTTGAGGAAGATCTCGCTGTGGCAAAGCAAACGATTACGGGCTACCCAAGAGGCAAAAGATGCCGCCGCGGCTGCCGAGGCCGCCAAGAGAGATCTGGAGACGAGGGTGGCTCAGCTGGAGTCCACTCTCTAGAAGAGTGCCGAGGAGGTCGCCGGGCTGAAGCGCGAGCGTGAGAAGGATGCTTACACCCTCGGCGAGCTGCAGGGCCGTTTGGCTGAAAGGATCAAGGAAATCGATGCCGCCAAGATCGTCAAGGCGGATCTGGAGCTGAAATTGACCACCTTGTCGGAGACGTTGAACGGCGCCAGGGAGCGGGAAACGGGCCTGCTGGAGAAAATCAAGGCCACCGAGGAGTTGCTGTCGAATGCTGTGACCGCCCAGAATAATCTTCGGGACAGCATAATGCATTGGACAGAAGGTCTCGTGGACACCGCCGCCGACATCCATAATGAGCTGATAGCGTTGGGGATGACAGATCTTGGATATTCCGCAAGCGAGAACCTCCAACCCAGCGTCAAGCTCGATCTATTCTTCAAAGGCGTGTTGGCGGGCATCCGGCGGCTCCGGGATGAGGTTCCGAAGCAACTGGCGAAGGAATCACGCCAAGTCTGTGCCGAGGCTCTCCAGAAGGTGTTGATGAAGGTGGCCTTCCGCAACCCAGGCGTCGACTTCTCCAAGGCCCTCAAGTCCCTGCCTTCATCCGCCGATGTTGAAGCGCTCAAGACCCTTGTCGCACCCATTGTGGACAGGGTGAGTGGAGTTTAGAGGCTCGAGGGCGACCGCGTGGATTAGGCCGCCAATTCTATCTTTTTCTTGTCGCTGTAGATCATGTTTAGGCGAAAAATCTATTAGATCTGTGACAAGCCATTATGTAATATACACTATCTTAGGCAATCGAATGCAACGTTACTTCCTTTACTCGATTTCTTCCCTTGTATGTTTTTACCCTACGCTTTTAGGGAAACTTGTCGGTGCAGGCACCCTTGCCACTGGCCGAAAAGTCTTGAACTTCAGCAGCTTCTTTGGCGGGTCGCTTCTGACAAGCAACCTCGTCATGACTAGTCGCAGCTCACTTAAGTCGTTGAGCAGACTCGAAACAAAATAAGGGCGCGACCAGTCACGATTTGGTTCCTCTGCGCACAGGTTTTCCATACAAAGTACTATCGTTCGAGGAAGATAACTTAAAAATTTAAAACTGGTCGCTTAAACTTAGCAACTTAGCTTTTCTGTTGTTCGTCTTCCGTTAAAGCGACAGTTCCTCGAGCGATGCCCACACCACTATCTCCTCGTCTCCCCCCGGTTAACTTGTGGGTGGATGAACCTTCTTCTTGTTTGAGAAGAAAGAAGAGAAAAAGATAGTTGTGAAGCCTAATGGCTCATTATCGCTTACCGGGTGTGGGTTCTGCACAAGATGTTAGTAACCACATGCATATATAACTATGGAAGCATGCATTAACAAAAATGTGCGCAACCATAGGCTTTGCTGATGCACGGGGTCTGCGCCCGGCTTTGTACAAAGGATTACATGCAACAGCGGCAAGACTTGTACAAAAGGGTGGTTGCCGGAACGGATTCCGGCAACCGCGCCTCATGGGTAAAACTTACGAAGATGCTCTATGTTCCAGGAATTGCTCACCGGAAAGCCGTCTTCGGTCTCAAGGCGGACAGCGCCGGGCCTAGTGACTCGTTTTACCCGATAAGGGCCTTCCCACGTTGGCGTCAACTTGTTCTAATTCTTGGCGGATTGAACGAGCCGAAGAACAAGGTCGCCTTCCTCGAAGCTTCTGGCATTAACTTTGTGGCTATGGTAGCGACGCAAAGCTTGCTGGTAACGAGCAGCTCGTCAAAGACTGAAGACGATCTTCCTCGAGGCGTAGCGTCATCTTGTCGCGGCTGCTCTTGCTCAAGCTCATCATAGCGAGCACTCGAGGTGACCCGTATACAAGTTCCGTGGGGAGAACTGCCTCTGCTCCGTGAGACTAGAGCAAAGGTGTACGGCGGTGGCTCGATTTGGCGTCGTCTGATCGACCAAAGAACCCTTGGCAGCTCCTCGATCCAGTTCCTTCCGCACTTGTGTAGCACGTCGAAAGTTACGGTCTTGAGTCCTTGCAGCACTTCAGCGTTTGCCCTCTGCTTGACCGTTGCTTCTCGGATGAGCAACGGAAGCAAAGCAGATCTTGGCGCCAAGATCTTGGGCGTCTTGCATGAAGGTGCGACTTCGTGAACTGTGGTGCCGTTGTCGGTGATGATCCGATTAGGAATCCCAAAAGCGGCAAACAATTGACTGAAGAACTTGACGGCCGATCAGGTCTGTCACCTTCCTCACCGGTTCCACTTCCGGCCACTTTGTGAACTTGTCGATTGCGACGTACAAGTACTCAAAGCCCCGACAGCTCGGGGAAGGGGCCGAGATGTCGAGCCCCAGCACCGAGAAGGGCAGGATAAAGGGATCGTCTGGAGAGCTTGAGCTGGCTGGTGTATCTGTCTTGAATGGGCCTTGCACGCTTCACACTTGGTTACTTGTGCGGTTGCATCCTGGAGGGCTTCGGCGGAAGAAACCTTGCCGGAAAGTTTTGCCGGCAAGTGCTCTTGCGCCAATGTGGTGACCACATATGCCTCTGTGTATCTCTGCCAACAGCTTCTGTCCATCTTCCCGGCAAATACACTTCAATTTCACTCTGTTGAGTCTTCTTATGTACAGGATGTTGTCAACAAACTGGTATATACTTGACTGTCGGGCTACTTTTTCCGCTTCTTCTTGCTCTTGGGAAGTTCTCTCTGTCAAGGAAATGGACGATCTCTTTGTGCCCATGTTGGAGCCTCGTGGCTCGACAACAAGGACGAAAGGCTCATCTGTCCTTTGCGGGACCATCAGCTTCTCTGACAAGGACCCGCTGGTCCGCCGGAACTCGATGATCCCGTCAAGCTTGCGGAGCTAAGCTTGTCGGGGCGTTCTTCAACGATACAAAGCGCATGGTTTGTCGAGACGCTCCTCGGTGATATTCTGCGTTGGTTTTAGGGACCTTCTTGGCGGCGGCTTCAGAGAGCTCTGCCGGGAAGTAGTCGCCGGAAACCAATTTTCTCTTCTTGCTTTGTCCTGTTGATGGTGCCACGGTTGGCTGAGTCAGCTTGAGCACAAAAATCCCTGGTTCCACAGGCAACTTAAGTGCGGCACATTTGGAGAGGCCATCAGCTATATCATTACATGCTCTTGGAATGTGTTCCATTTGCAGGCCTTCAAAGTGCTCTTCCAGCTTCCTCACTTCATCGACGTAGGCTTCCATCAACGGACTCTGGTAATCCTTATTTACTTGGCAGACGACAAGTTGTGAGTCTCCCCTGACAATGAGCTTCTTTATCCCAAGGTCCACAGCAATCCTGAGACCGGCAAGAAATCCTTCATACTCGGCAGTATTGTTTGTTGCTTGTTCCTTGGGAAAGTGCATCTGGACTATGTACTTGAGGTGCTCTCCGGTGGGTGCGATAAGCGACGCCGGCAAGACCAGTGCGGCGAGAAGACACCGTCAAAGTACATCAGCCACTCTTTATTTGCCTCCTTGACGGGATGCTCGTCTGGAATCTCTTCATCCTGCGTTGGCGTCCACTCTGCTATGAATTCTGCCAATGCCACCTGCTGTATAGTTGAAGTGCTTTCGAACTTAAGACCAAAGCTTGACAATTCCGATTGCCCACTCAACAATCCTGCCTGTTGCTTCGGATTTTGCAAAATCCTCTTCACGAAAGCGAGTGACAACTGTTATCTCATGTGCTTGAAAGTAATGGCGCAACTTTCTCGAGGCCATGAGCAGGCCGAAAAGCAGCTTCTGCACACCAGAGTACCTTGATCTAGCCCCCTGCAGAAGGGAACTGACAAAGTAGACTGGGCGCTGCACCATCTTCTTCTGTATCTTGTCGCAACCCTGCGCTGATCCGCCCTTGTCGGGACCAGAGCTTGACGGCGAAGCCCCTCGCTTGTCATTTGGGCCTTTTGCCTCGGTTGCCGGCTCATCATCCGCCTCCCTCTCCGCCACTAACGCAGCACTAACCACTTGATTGGTCGCTGCTATATGCAGCAGCAACTTCTCTTGTGGCTTAGGTGCGACAAGTATTGGAGTGGAGGACAGGTATCTCTTCAAGTCCTGCAGCGCAGCCTCCGCTTCGGGGGTCCATTTCATTGGACCTGCCTTTTTCAAAATCTTGAAAAAGCGGCGAGCGCTCAGCAGACTTAGAGATAAACCTCACGAGAGCAGCCACGCAACCGCAAGCTTCCCGACATCCTTGACGCGTTTTGGTGTCGATCTGCTCAATGGCCTTGACCTTGTCGGGATTGGCTTCAATTCCCGAGATACAAAGAACCGAGAAGCTTGCGGAAGGGACTCCAAACACGCACTTCTCGGGGTTGAGCTTGAGGTTGATCTTGCGCAGGTTTGCAAACGTCTCATCCAAATCCTGAATCAGAGTCGCTTTGTCCTTGCTCTTGACCACTATGTCATCCATGTAGGCTTCTACATTTCTGTGTATCTGTGGTCCAAAAGCATCATGGACTACCCTTGCAAAGGTTGAACCGGCATTCTTCAAACCGAAAGGCATCCGTATAAAGCGACCGTGCCACATGGTGTGATGAATGCGGTTTTCTCTTCATCCTCTTCTGCCATGAAGATCTGATGATATCCTGAATATGCATCAAGAAACGAAAGCAGATCGCACCCAGCTGTGGAGTCAACAATCTGGTCGA
The DNA here is from genome assembly GCA_021605145.1 of Aegilops bicornis. NCBI lineage: Eukaryota > Viridiplantae > Streptophyta > Magnoliopsida > Poales > Poaceae > Aegilops > Aegilops bicornis. The sequence goes on along the minus strand of CM038669.1, from coordinate 110,825,668 downwards.
TACGCGGCAAGGGAAATGGGTCCTTGGGACAAGCTTTATTAACATCCGTGAAGTCAATACAAAGTCTCCATTTCCCATTAGCCTTGCGTACCACTACCGGATTGGCCAACCACGTGGGGTGGAGGACTCCTCTGACAAGCCCTGCTGCTTCCAATTTCTTGATTTCTTCTGCTATGAATTCTTGGCGCTCCTTTGCTGTTTCCTAACTTTTTGCTTGACGGGCCAGCGTGAGGACGACAGCTAGGTGGTGCTCAATTACTTTCCTGGGAACACCGGGGATATCAGATGGTTGCCATGCAAACACATCGACATTCGCCCGCAGGAAAGCAACGAGCTCGCCTTCCTATTTAGGATCAAGCGTGGCACTGATGGTGTAGGTACCACCAGTGCCGTCCTCCTTGGCGGGCACCTTCTTGGTCTTTGGCGGAGCTTCCATTGTCTTGTTGCACTTGCCGGTGGAGCTCGATGGTGCGTCCTCGACGGTAGCGCGGCACTCCGAAGAGGTGCGCTTGCCGGAGTGGGCAACAGAGCTCTTGCCGGACCTGGTGGTCTTCTTCCCCCCGGGAGTTTCAGCGGCAAGTGGTTTGCTATTTGGCGCTGCTGCTGCATCCCGGTAAATCTTGTCGGCGCAGATAAGTGCATCCTTCTTGTCACCATGGACAGAAATGACGCTTATCGGGCCGGGCATCTTGAGTAGGTTGTAAGCATAATGAGAGGCGGCCATGAACTTGGCGTCGGACGGCCGAGTATGCCATTGTAGGGCAATGGGAAATCGGCGACGTCGAATGTGACCCTCTCTGTTCTGAAGTTGAGTTCGCTGCCGAATGTCACCGGCAACGTGATCTTCCCCTTGGGCTTGCTCCTTCCTGGGTTGATTCCTTGGAAAGTACCAGTTTCTTCGAGCTCATTTGTCGAGGATTTGAAGCTTTCGGAGCACCGCAGAGGAGATCAAATTCAGGCCGCCCCGCCGTCAACCAAGATCTTTGTGACCTTGAGGTTGCGGATGGTTGGTGAAGCCAACATCGGCAAGCACCCGACCCTTGATGATGCGATCGGTGATCCTCAATGTCAAAGATGATGGGCGTGCCGGACCACTTCAGAGGTTTGCGTGACTCTATGGATGGTTCTGCTGCATTGACCTCACGCATCCATTCCTTGAGTTGGCGGTGCGAGGTATGCAAAGGCGCACCACCGTCGATGCAAAGGACCTCCATTGCCTTTTGAAACTCCTGCTCATCAGCTTCATCATCTTCATAGTCCTCGTCATCTTCATCTTCATCTTCTTCTTTGTCGCGGCCACGGGGAGGTCTGTCTCCTTGCCGCTGCTTGGCCTTGCCGCGGCGTCCTCCCCGACCGGGTCTCTTCTTACTTGCTGCACCTGCACCTTCTTGGGCTTTCTCCTTGTCCCGCCGCTCGTATTCAGCTTTCTGTAGCTCAACAAGCTGCTCGACTTTCTTGCAGCTCTGGAGATCATGGCCCTTAGTGCGGTGAATTTTACAGTACTGCTTGTTGGAGCTGCCAGGCTTGTCGGCGGCCGCCACAGCTTGGCGGTCGGTGTCAACGGCAACCTCCTTGCCGGAGCCACCGGCCTTGGCTTGGTTGGCGGCACCATCCTTGCGGACTGCTTCGACAACTAGTACTTCTTGGTTTTTCTTCCTCCTGTTGTTCCGCCGGCTATTCCTTGCCGGGCGGTCCCTCACTGTCGGACTCTGCTCCCACTCTCTCACAGGAGCCTTCTTCCTTCTTCAGTAGCGTGCACACTTGTCGGCCAGGCGTAGAGCTCACGACGTCCTTCACTTTGCACATCGCCATCTCCTCCCTCATCCTGCGATTTCGCACATTACGATGGAATGCACTAATCACTGCAGCAGGGTGGGCGTGCAGGATGTTATAGTGCACTCGATCAATCTCTGGATGAATTTACGTAGAGACTCCCCCTCCTTCTGGGCAAGCAGGTGGAGATCACTCTCCTGGCCGTGAGGCTTGTGGCCGCCTGTGAAGGCGCCAACAAATTGGTGGCACAAATCTGCCCAAGAAGAAATAGAGCCATCCGGCAAGTGCATGAGCCAAGATCTGACGTTTGGCTTGAGCACCAAGGGGAAGTAGTTGGCGAGGATCTTGTCGTCTCGTCCCCGCAGCTTGCACCGCGATGGTGTAGATGCTGAGGAACTCCGACGGGTGTGTCCTGCCGTCGTACTTCTCCGGCACGTCTGGTTTGAAGTTTTTCTTGTCGGGCCACCGGACTTGCCGCAGCTCACGAGTGAACGCGGGGCAACCCACCGCGTACGGCAAGTCGCCTGGTTCCCCTGGCGCGTGCATGTCGATAGTGGGCCTGGCGCGTTGGTCAGATTGACGGCGCGCTTCTCTTCGGCGCTCGATACGGGTTCGAGCGTCCTCTTCTTGCCGTTCCCGAAGAACTTGGCGCTGGTCGCGGCGAGCTCGCGGATCCGATGATGTTGTGGAGTCGCTGTCGAGGTGGATCCGGCGAGTCGGCGATCTTGGCCTTCGGGAAGGGGAGTGTACGGTGGGTGCACCCCCGCAAGTCTCGTCGCCATCGGCTCGCGCCTTGTCGCCTCGCCGCGGTTGCGAAGCGCTCGGTTGCCGCGGGACGTCGCCGTTGGCGAAGCCGATGAGACTCTGAATTGTGGCCCTCCATTCGTCGACCTTATCGGTCGTTGGAGGGTAATCTAGGAGCAGTTGAGCTCTTGCCAAGGCTTCCGCTGGTGTGGTTGGCGGCAACGGTGTACGGAGCGAAGAACGGGATGTGCTCGGACTCCTAACCAAGTTAGGAGGAGCAGCATCCCGCCCTTGACCATACCCCACTCGTCTGCGGCATCTTTGGGGCGCATGCGGGTCTCGAGGGCCTCGGGACCCTCCAGCTTGGCCTTGATCCAATGAGCGTATGGCGCCACGAGTATCGTGGCGCTGTCTGTCCCGCGCCTCCTGCGACGGACGCGGTGCAGATTCGGACGCCGACGCCCGCGCCGCGTTGTCCTTGGACCTGGCAGCATCGTGGGCTCTCTCGACGACGACGGTCCCTCCGCCAGCGTTCCCCCCACCACCTGATGGCTCCGGTGGTGGTGGGTTCGACGCGGACGGCTCAGCTGCTGCCGAAGGCTTCTTCTTCGGCGCCATGTCGACGAAGATGTCGATGGAGTTGCTAGTCACGACCGCCGGACGGATTCACACAAGCTTCGACGCCCTACAGCGCGCCAAGATGTCGGGGAAGAGCTGATCGTGCCCCACGAGCACCCTACGGACCTGGGTCCCTTTGTGGTTCGGAGGGCGGAGACCGCACAAAGAGCGGGTCGAGGCGATGCACGAGAGGGTTTTTTACCCAGCTTCGGAGCTCTCCCGAGAGATAATACTCCTACTGCCGCTTTGTGGATTATCTGGTGTTCTTGCTAGGGAGCAATGCTGGCTACAAGACCTAACTTGAGTGTGATGAACTAAGCTGGAGCTAGCTAGAAACCCAGCTGAATCGAACCTCCTCTACGTTGCCCCCGGCCCTCCTTTTATAGGCTCAAGGGGTTACCACATATGGCAAGTAGACAAGGTTACAATGGTAATAACCTAGGTTGGTACACCGCTATGTACGTGTACAAGAACCTACACCTAACTCGACGGCAAGGGACAAGAGTCATCAATGCCCGTCTCGATCGCCCGAAGAGTGTAACAGGACCGTTAAGTGCGCCTCCGTCCGCCACGATAGTGGCTTGTCGGCTGCTTGTCGCTACTCTCCGCTGGCTGCACAGCCCCCCGACACGCGTCCTTGGGAGAGCCCCGTGGTGACACGTTGGCGGGTGAGCTGGAGCGGAGATGAAGAGAGGTCGCCCGCCCCGGCAAGCGCCTTGCCGCGGCGGGAACCTTGTCGCGCTTGGGGGTTCGGCGCCCGTCAAGCCTTCCCGGCAAGCTCCTCTTGCCGGGGTCTTGTTTCTTCGGCATACTGAGTGGCCTTCCGGCAAGCTCCTCTTGCCGGGTCTTGGTTGCTTTGCTCTTGAATGGCTCCAAGGGAGCTACTGAGGGTCTTGGCCGCCATCAGGCCGGCCCGGTCTTGGGGCGCTGCGACTGTCCGTGCACGAGTTCGGGGTACTAGGGTACCCCTACTCTAGTACACCGACAAGTTCGTTTGGACTTTTATGCATTACCTGATTTTTCAATTCATTTATGTGCATAATTCAAATTTGAACTACATGTGCATGCTCCAGTGCATATAAATTGGTTGAAAAATCAAATATGTGTCCTTGGGTGCATGCTTAGGTCCCATGCAAGAAATGGGAATGAATTTCAAACACCAAGGCACCGTTGATTCTTTGGCAAAACATTGAGATGCCTTGTTTTTAAATTCTAGTAAATCAAAAACTCGTCTGAAATTCATGAAACTTGGCATGCTATCATGGAGCGGCATCAACATGCTGTGGTAAATTTTTTGTCCCATTTGGGGCAGGTTTGGGTATATGCTTCTCACAAACCGGAGCTTCTCACAACAAGCATGATGGTTTTCGGTAGGGAACGCCCCACCTTTGAGGAGAAAACGATATCCATTGCCTCTTATTGCTTTCAATTTTTTTCTCGTGTCAACATAGAACAATAGGAGTGTTGTGTGATTTTTTGTGATTTTTCGGGGTTCGTTTGGACATTTTTATGCATTATCTGTGCTTTCAATGCATTTATGTGCATAATTCAAATTTGAACTACATGCGCATGCTCCTGTGCATATAAATTGGTTGAAAAATCAAATATGTGTCCTTGGGTGCATGCTTAGGTCCCATGCAAGCAATGGGAATGAATTTCAAACACCAGGGCATCGTTGATTGCCGGCAAAACGTTGCGATACTTTGTTTTTAAATTCTAGTAAATCTAAAACTCGTTTGAAATTCATGAAACTTGGCATGCTATCATGGAAGGGCACCCGACATGCTGTGGTACTTTTCTTGTCCATTTTGAGAGAAGGCGCACTCGAATAATGACAGCCAACAAAGGCAATTAAAAAAAATAGCTGCCACTTTAATATCTCAAATGTTTGTATAATTCAAACCGTGTGCGTTCGGTTAATCATTCACGTGACACCACGTGTCTTGGTTTTAATAGCTATAGAAGGTGCCGTGTGGACAGCTGCTTGACTGAACGGGAGGCGTGTGAGCGTAGTCTAGTGCGCAGGCTCACCGGGAAGCGTACAAGTTGTTCAACGCAGGATCTGTGCATCTCTTCAACGCAAACGGTTTAGATTACGGTATGCAAATTAAAGCCACACTTCGGCGCTAAGCCAAGATACACTGCGATTTGTCAAAGTATGCAGCTAAAAATCAATATCACTATCTATTTTTTGCAACTAAAATTCAGTAATTAAGCATAGATTTCATTCATACTAGAGATTAAGCATTTGTTCTCACCGAGAAGCGAGACAGCCTTGGACCGTCGCCCGCCTTGCTCCCACTGGTCTATATTAATGGTGCCACCGAGCGGCCGCACCCCCCATCCTCGCCACACACACAATTCCTCTCTCTCCGCCCGCATCCTCGACACCGTCTGAGTCCTCAAAGCCGTCAGTGTACGAGGATGCCGCCGAAGCGCTCCATCGGAGGGAGTGGCGACGCCAGGCTCTTTGAAGCACCGGAGCACGGCGTGAATATGGAGACAGAGGTTTCCGTCCCCGCCGACGAGGTGGAGAACGAGGGTGCCAACAAGCAGAGGCGGGTTGAGAAAGAACGGCAAGCGACTCCAGCAGGCCTAGACTTCATCAACAACCTCCCCGATGATATGTTGATAGTCATCATATCCCTCGTCCCAATCCAAAATCAGGCGAGGACATCCGCCATTTCTCAGCAGTGGCGCACCCTATGCCTCCACACCCCTGTCGACCTCCTCCATGCCCACAAGCTCTGACGTGGCTATCGCCAAAGCTTGGATGCGTTCTCCCAGATCCTCGGCAGTCACCATGGCCCAATCAAAGGCCTTATCGCGGGAAAGTTCTGTTCCAATGGCAAGGAGAGAGCCAAGCTTGACAAGTGGTTCTGATCCCGCTCCATAGATCAACTTGAGAAGCTAAGTTATAATGATGGGCATATGAGCTTGCTGCCAACGTCTGCGCTCCGCTTCGCGCCCACGCTGCGCCTCGCCAAGTTCATGAACTGCCATTCTCCCCCCTTAATGACGCGCCCGCTCTTTTTCTACCACGACTGAAGCACCTCGAGCTCGTCGCCATCCGCATCCCAAAGGATGACATGGAGCGCCTGCTCGACGGATGTACTGCACTCGAGTTCCTTCGTCTTCAGGCGATGAATTGGTCGAGTACCTTGCACATCACCTCTAGGACTCTCTGCACTATTTATGTGTGTTGCTGGTGCTGCAACGAGATATCACAAAAGGTGGACCACAATATGGTCATCCAGGACACACCTTCACTTTAGAGATTACTTGTAGTTGATCAACAAGGTCCAAGAAGAATCAATGTCATTTCTACGCCGAAATTGAAAGTGGTGGGCTACTCGTCTATCAAATACTACAACTTTCAGGTACAAAAGTTGCCTTATATACCTCTCCCTCTTGATATCAACATTATTTCTAGTTTTGAAGATGTATGTTTGTCTGTCATCCAGCGAAGCTTCACCCAGACTCTAGGCACAGTGAAGGTCTTGGCACTAGAATCTGTCATCCCCAACGTAGACCAAGTTTTCAGTTGGCTGAGATGCTTTCCATGCCTGAAGAAGTTGTATATTGAGGTGAAGTTCCTTTCCTATTAAATGTTAACCATAAGGGAGTTCAATTTTTTGCACCTTTTCCCAAGTTTACAATGAAATGTACTACGATTTCCGAAGGAATTTTGGAGGATTTTAGGACATACACCCCCGCCCCATATTGGTTCCTTCATTCATATGGTTACAATCATCCATAAGCATTTCTCCTTTGGATTCATCTGTACTAGTTTTCTTAGGGAATTTTTCATCCAATCCAACCTTTGTGAAGAAGGATACATGTTTCTAGATTGTAATCAAATGCCCATGTTAATCATGCCAGATCGAAGATGGCATGTTTGTGCATTTTACAAATCCTGCAAACCAAATGAGCGTGTAGTAGTGTTCAAACCAAATGGGCGTGTAGCCCGGTGGAAGATGTTTATAACGACAATCACATCGAATGCCTGGATCTGCATCTCTCAAATATTACTTTGAACTCCTACCAAGGGACCCCACCGAAGATTACCCTCGCCAGGTTCTTTCTTGCCAGAACAAAGGTGTTGAGGGTACTGAGGTTGAACACACATTTAATTAGGAAAGATCAATGGTATGATTATCAGAGGCGGCAGGTACTGCGGAATGGAAGTGCCTCCAAAAATGCCAAACTTCGTATTGGAAGAGCATATGGCAAACCAATTGGAAGTTATTGTGTCAAACCCATACATGACTTGTCGTGGTGATCCCTTTTCGTAAATGACGCAGCTTGCAATGTTTGAATTTGGGCGTTGTAATCTTTGAATTTGAACCTTGCAATATTTATGGTATTTGTTATATTGAACCATTTTTGTTCTCTTGTCTCAACGCAAACAGTTCATCCGGGAGAACCGCATGTCGTACATCGCACACACCTTAATCTGGCTGACCATTTCTTTTGTGTTGCCTAATCACAAACAGTTCGTCCGAGTGAACTGTATGTTGTACATCGCACACACCTTGATCTGGCTGACCATTTCTTTTGTGTTGCCTAATCACAAACAGTTCATCCGAGTGAACTGTATGTTGTACATCGCACACACCTTGATCTGGCTGACCTTTCTTTTGTGTTGCCTAATCACAAACAGTTCATCCGAGTGAACCATATGATGTACATCGCACACACCTTCATTTGGCTGCCCGTTTCTTTTGTTCCTCCTCATCAAAAATGGTTAATTGAACTGAACCATATGCCCTGAACCGCACAAGCAACTAAAATCTGAACCGTGTTTGATGCATCCATCATCGCAAACATTTTATACATTTCTGACGGTTTTCATGCAGAACCATCTGCGATTATTGCATCACACACAGTTTCTCGAAGGGTCTCTGATCATAGTGTCGCGTTAGCAGCATCCTGCAGTAGTGATGGGCAGTAAAAAGAAGGCTGCAGAGTTCTTACTTACCATCCTGCAGTTCGCTGTTGTCTTGGATAAAGTGTAAACAAATAGTTTAATTGCCATCTTTTGACCCATTTTACTAACAATGTTTATCAGCTTCCTCACTTGATGCTGGTTCATCGATATCTCATTGCCCCATACACAAAAAAGGTCGAAGCATGGATCTTTACCAATGACCTATGTACCTAAAAGTACCAAGTTAATCTTAGAACATAAACAACAATTTCACAATGATGTAGTACAACACTCTTTTATAATATCTTATAACATCCAATATACTCACATATTAGATGAATTAACATCTTATATTATGGGCCGGAAGGAGTTTATTGCATTCTTACAAATTACCGACTGATTAACTATTGTTGTATCCATGGGTTAGAGTTAGTTTGAGCTAGTTCGGGCTCTAATAGCCCCAAAGTATATCCAAACATGACAGCTAGTTTGAGCTAGTTGCATCTAACCCACCCAAAGAAACTATCCAACCCAAGAGGTGCTAATGGGAGTTAGTTCTCCTAGTGCATTTATTGTCAATCTAACCCTGTCATCCAAACACCTCATTGGATGGAGTTAGTTCAAGGTTAGTCATGAGCTAGAGACTTACTCTAACCTCTATCTAACACTGGTGCGCGTCGGTCCTAAACAAACGGTTTTTTACCCCTTTCTGTGACGGCATTTGGAACCGTCGCCAAGTGAGTGTGTGTGATAGGGTGTCCTTCCCACACGACCCCGAAATTGTCGGGGATAGGGCCTCCTGGGACCCAGGCTGGGGCCGTGTACGATCGGGCGAGACATCGAAATCCAATCATTTCCGTAGGTATGTACATCCCACACGGTAATCCAAGAAAATCATTTTCGTAGGTATGTACATACCACACGGTAATCCGAGAAAATCATTTCTGTAGGTATGTACATCCCACACGGTGAATCCCAGAAAAAAATTCCTTTCATATGAATATCACACACAGTCAATCCAAGGAATATGTTTCCGTTCTTATGTACATCCCATACAGTCAATCCAGGGAAAATGTTTCCGTTCGGATGTACATCCCACACGGTTTTATGTATACGGTCATGTGTGAAAGGTGTAACTATTACACACGCTCTGCCTTGGTTAATTATTTGCTTTCATTAACTACATCACACACGATTTGATGTAGAAAATTGTGTGGCATTGGGCTATCCATCGCAAGCGCTTTTACTGCTAGAACAGTTTGCAAAGGTCCATGACCGTCTGTTCTATTTTTATTTTTGCCTGTAATTTATTATTCTAATTGGAAATTTTGAAATACAAAACGTGCAATTCAAATTCTCAGCACAATGGTTCAACAACGAATCCATAAATAAAATTGCCAGTACAATATGTTCAGTAATTACAGGATTAGGCAGCAATTAACTATGATGAACCGCAATATTCAAAGGCGGTAAAGGTCAAGAGACAAGCGTAAATCATTTTGACTGCCGACGGTGTTGAAGAAGCGGAATGCCCATAATGTGCCTTCCTGCATGCCATAGGCACGAACCACTTTTGTCCAACCCCTTGTGATGGTCGCCCGCCCATCCTTCACCGCCTTCAAGAAGACTTCTAGAGCATTATCATGGTAGCATGAATTATATACTTTAACCTTAGTTGCCTCCACTCCGGTCATGTAGTTTGCAAGGTAATAATCAGTAAAGAGCTTCGGAAACCACTGAAATGAGAAAAATATCAGATACTGAGGTCTAATGGAGTAACTTCTTGTGGGCAGGGGGAAAAGGCAACACATTACTTACCATCCTAAAGTTCACTGTTGTCTTCGACAAAGTGTAAATAAAGAGCTTAATTCCAATCACCCGTTTCTTTCGCCTAACAATCTTTCTTAGTTTCCTCACTTGACGCTTGTTCATGAATATCTCATTGCCCCATACACAAAAGGGATCGAAGCATGGATTAGTACCCCTCATATATCTACCTACAAGCAACCAGTAAATATTAGAAGCTAAGCTGAGATTGCACAAATGATGTAAAATACAACTACCTATGTTCCTAAGTACAAGTTTTTTTTTTGAGATTTCAATATGAACTACATACGGATGTATATAGAATTATAGATACAGTTTAGATTAGAATCTAGATTCACTCATTTTGCTCCTTATGTAGTCTATATTGGAATCTCTAGAAATACTTATATTTAGGAATAGATGGTGTATAGGACATGGGATGCAGCTAACCTCAACGGCAAACAACAGCATCGCCCATTGTTGCCCTGTGTAAGTACATGGAAATTCAATGTTAACTACAACAGGGTTAACATACACCAAAAATAGCAAATGGTAATAAAACGACAAAGATCTCAGAGTGATATCTTCATTTCAAACAAGATGTACGGTATCAAAGGGATGGATTAAAAAATGGATACAATCATAATTGCAACACGCTTAACAACATCCTAATTCATGTTTTGTAAGTTTGTAGCCATTGAAATACAACTCTTTAAAATGGATACAATATTAATTGCAACAGCTTAATGGCTATTGAAACCGGTCTTGATAAAAATGCAATTGGCATAGTTAAACATCACAGGCGAGTCTTGTGAGCGTAGAATGGCCCAGATGTCTATAAAAAGGTAGGGAAAGTAGCAAAAACGTGTTAGGCATGTTTATTACAACATGCTTAATACATCGACAGTACAAAAGATAGCCATTAATTGCAACTGCTATTGGTAAGATTGAACTGGTGGGTACATACTTGGTAAGTCCTGAGAGGTAGTTGCTGGGGCACTTCATCTTGGCCAGAGCTCGCCCAAGGTCAGCGACGGCGGAGGCAAGTTGTTCCTCCGGGTCGAAGCGTGGATCAGTGACACTGACATGTGTACCTACAGGCAACCAGTAAATGGGTAGAAGTTAAACTGCAATTGCACAAATTATGTGAAATACTGTAATACATGGGATGCATCTCACCTCGACGGCAAACAAAAGCATCGGCCGTTATGACCCTGTGTAAGTACATGGACAGGCATGTTAAGTGCAACAGGGTTAGCATCCACTAAAAATAGCAAATGGGCAGCATCTCTAGTGATATCCTGAGTCATGTATTGTAAGTTTGTTGCTGGTATTGGTGAAATTGAGCTGGACACGGTAATATTTGAACATCACACAGTGTGTAGTACTGAAATAAACAAGGCACGAACATGCTTAATACATCAACCATACAAATCATAGCCGTTGCAAGTGGTATTGGTAAGATTTAGCTGGTCAGATCTTACCTGTTAAGTCCTGGGGGGTAGTAGCTGGGGGACTTCATCTAGGCCAGAGCCTGCACCATGTCGTCGGCGGCGGCGGCGGAGGCGAGGTGTTCCTCCGGGTCAACACGCACAGCGGCCATCGCGCCATGGACCGCCATTAGCTCCTGGCGGGGGGGGATTTGGAGGCATGAGGATGTTTCGCATGCGCCATTTAAGCAATCAGGCCGAGGACGTGATAGAGATCAGTGGGTTACCTGACAGGATCCGAGCAGAACGTAGTGTGGTTGAAGTTGTGGTTGCGGCGGCGGCGGTTTGAGATGCCGGTAGGGGGAGGCGCGAGGGAGGGGGTACTGAGGGGAAGGGGATGTGGTTGGAGGAATAAATTCTGAAATCGCGCGCCTAATGAATTTTTTTGTGTGAAATTTGAAACTTCGGCGGGGGAAACACACAACACAGACGAAGCGCATAAAATACTCATGTGCGAGAAAAAAGAAAGTTGGCAGGTCCCGTCTCCAAAAAAATGTACACGTGTACTTGATTTTTTCGGTCAATGGTACGCCTGATTTATTAGGAAATATCGCACACGTAAGTGACTTATGGGTCATTAACGCAAAAAACATAGACGGGTAAGGCATAGAAACTGTGTGTTTTGTGATATTCTAATGATTAACACAAAAAAACGCACACGGGCACACATGCTAATCAACGGTGAAAGCCCTCAAAGGATGCTCTTACCGACATTGTACATTAATACTACAAACTTAAAGTACTATTAGTAATTTTCTCTAATACTACAAACTTAAACTACTTCTCACATGCTGCCATCAGGGCATGCTGGCCAGACGTCGGCGTTCTCCTTCCCGGCCTTGTAGGCGGCATCCCACCGTGCTTCGATCTCCGTCAAGCTCTCCTCACCACGGCGTGCGGCCTATTTTTTCTTGCGGCGGCGGGACTCTCTTTTCTTGACTGCTTTCTGCCTTTTCTGCTTTTTCTGTGCGACTTTGGCCACCTATCTACCACCCATTCGGCCATGGCAGCCTCAAAGTCCGCCCATGTAACTGTCTGGCCGCCGGCGGCGATGAACTCAGCGCGGCGAGATGCCATCACTTCCTTACCATGTGTGTGGTCGCAGGCGGCGAGGAACGCGGCGCGGCGGGATGCCCTCGCTGCCTTACCAGTTACTGTGCACCGCGGTGCCATGGAAGACGCTTGGAGAGAGCTCTGGGACGGAGGGGCCGGGCAGCCATACTGTGTGGTGGTATTCAAGAGCTCAACCACAAACGACAATAGAAATTTGGCTTCCCTTACAATTTTGCTCGTTCATTATCGCACACGGTTCATCTCCGTCGCTTCCGAAAACAGTGTGCGTTGAGCCTATTATGTGTTGTGTTATGATTGGCCGGAACCCCAGCCACGCAGATCGCGCATGTGCACCATTCGATGCACCGCGATCAAACGGCAATCCACGTCCCTCACATCACACTCGTCCACCTGTAGCTAGATTGGATTTATATGCGCTAAATTCCTAGAAAATGCACATAATCCCCTAAATATGGTAAATGAGCCCGGAAAATGCCACATTTGAACACAGTGATTTACACGGTGTATGTTCGTCGTAGAAAAAAACTCCAGGGCAAAGAACGACAAAAATTTGGATTCCCCTTCAATCTTGAGGATTTCCCTTTCAAAAGCATGGAACTTCCTCGGTGATGATTCGATTTATGAAGGATGTGCACGACAACATAAGCCAAACCTTCTCAATTTTTTACCAAGGCATGGTGAGGTCATACCATAGCACCAAGCCAGGCATCATGTTTTTAAGCATTTATTTCATTTTTCTATAGTTGAAAAACCAACAAACAGACATTTGTGGTTGACTATTGCCACACATTTCATCGAAATATCAGTCCATTCCTTATAAAAGGCATGAGAATTTACTAAATGGCACGAGCATGGTTTTCTAGGCCGTTCTCGTGGACCCTTTCATGCATCGATTGTTTGAACTTGAATTATGCGCATTAATGCCTAGGAAATGCACATAATCCCCTAAATATGGCAAATGAACCCGGAAAAGTGCCAAATTTGAACACGGTGATTTATAGGTTGTATGCTCATCATAGAAAAAACTCGTGGACAAAGGACAAAGGAAATTTGGACCCCCTTCAATCTTGGTGATTTCCCCCTCGAAACCATGAAACTTCCTCGGTGATGGTTCAATTTATGAAAGGCGCGCATCACGACATAAGGAAAACATTCTCCAATTTTTACCAGGGCATGGTGAGGCCTACCATGGCACCACGCCAGGCGTCATGTTTTCCCATCATGTGTTTCATTTTTGTATAGTTGTTAACCGAGTAAACGACGCGTTTATGGTTGACTATTGCCACGCATTTCCTTGAAATATCTGCCCATTCCTTGCAAAAGGCATGAGAATGTGCTAAATAACACGAGCATGGTTTTCCAGACCGTTCTTGTGCACCTTTTCATGCACTGATTGTTCAAATTTGAATTATGTCCATTAATGCCTAGAAAATGCACATAATCCCCTAAATATGGTAAATGAGCCCGGGAAAATGTCAAATTTGAACACGTTGCATTTGAGGCGGTATGTTGATCGTTGGAAAAAAACTAAATGACAAACTAGGACGGAAATTAGGATTCCCCTTCAATCTTGGGGATTTTCCTCTCGAAAGCATGGAACTTCCTCGGTGATGGTTCGATTTATGAAGGGCGTGCATGACGACATAAGCCAAACCTTCTCAATTTTTACCGTAGCATGGTGAGGTCATACCATGGCACCATGCCAAAGGCGTCATGTTTTTTAAGCATTTATTTCATTTTTTCTATAGTTGAAAACCCAACAAACAGGCATTTGTGGTTGACTATTGCCACACATTTCATCGAAATATCTGTCCATTCCTTGTAAAAGGCATGAGAATTTACTAAATGGCACGAGCATGGTTTTCTAGGCCGTTCTTGTGGACCCTTTCATGCATCGATTGTTTGAACTTGAATTATGCATATTAATGCCTAGGAAATGCACATAATCCCCTAAATATGGCAAATGAACCCGGAAAAGTGCCAAATTTGAACACGATGATTTGGAAGTTGTATGCTCATCATAGAAAAAAAACTCGTGGACAAAGGACAAAGGAAATTTGGATCCCCCTTCAATCTTGGTGATTTCCCCCTCGAAACCATGAAACTTCCTTGCATGATGGTTCGTTTTATGAAAGGCGCGCATCACGACATAAGGAAAACATGCTCCAATTTTTACCAGGTCATGGTGAGGCCATACCATGGCACCACACCAGGCGTCATGTTTTCCAACCATGTGTTTCAATATTTGTATAGCACGAGCATGGTTTTCCAGACCGTTCTTGTGCACCTTTTCATGCACCGATTGTTCGAATTCGAATTATGTGCATAATTAATGCCTAGAAAATGCACACAATCCCCTAAATATGGTAAACGAGTTCGGAAATATGTCAAATTTGAACACGTTTCATTTGAGGCGGTATGTTGATCGTTGGAAAAAAACTGAATGACAAACTAGGACGAAAATTTGGATTCCCCTTCAATCTTGGTGATTTCCCTCTCGAAAGCATTGAACTTCCTCGGTGATGGTTCGATTTATGAAGGGCGTGCATGACGACATAAATCAAACCTTTTCAGCTTTTAACCAGGGCACGATGAGGCCATACCATGGCACCATGCCAGCCGTCATGTTTTTCAAGAACATATTTCATTGTTCTATAGTTGATAACCCAGTAAATGACACGTTTGTGGTTGACTATTGCCACGCATTCCATTGAAATCTCTGCCCATTCCTTGTAAAAGGCTTGAGAAATGACTAAATACCACGAATATGGTTTTTCCAGACCATTCTTGTGCACCCTTTCATGCACCAATTGTTTGAATTTGAATTACGTGCATTAGTGCCTACAAAATGCACATAATCCCCTAAATATTGTAAATGAACCCCGAAAAGTGTCAAATTTGAACATAGTGATTAGCAGGGTCTATGTTCATCGTAGAAAAAAACTCATGCATGAAGGACAAAGGAAATTTGGATTCCCATTCAATCTCGGTGATTTACTATCACACACGATTCATCTCCGTCGCTTCTGCGAACCGTGTGTGTTCACTCACACACGCAAAAGGAAAAGAAAACCCTCGTCCACTTCGTCCCCACTCACTCACCGCGGATTTCTCCACAACTCTGCACCCTAAGCTCGACAGCTGTTGGCGGCGGGCGTAGGTCGCGCAGCAAACGGCACCGGATTTCGCCTCCATCGCTTTCCGCCGCCTATCTGCACCGACATTCTAGACTCTGGTCGGCTGGGGTTTTCTGCGGGATTGGGCCAGGGATTTTTCTCATGGAGAAGGTAATCAACTTAATTAGCAAAATATTCACTCATATCTTATCGCAATCCGTCCGTCGCTGTTAATCAAACCGCGGAAAACACCGTGGAATCATTTTTGTTTTAGCTGATTCGTGGGTGTTCATTCATGTGTGCACAGTGCGAGCACAAATCTGGCAACTGTGGTCGTGGCCAGTCGGAAATGAAGTTCTATCTCACCATTCCGGATGACTTCAGGGAGCGCTCGGTATGTTCAATCTCAACCTACCACGGTCGGCATGGCCTAAATTTGTGAACATATACTGTCTGTTGCTACATTATCTATATATTTGCATCAAATCTTTGTTAGATTATCTATTTTTAATTCTATATTTTTGAATTTTTCTTGCATCTATATATGGATATGTTCTATCCGTTACTCCCATATTTTCATCTTTCTCGGTTATTTCAATATATCTAATTTACGATCTTAATTTTCATTTCAAGCAGTACATCCCTTGCTTTGCAAGAACAGGAGTAGAAGGAAATCTTGGGCTTTACTTTGCTGATGACTCCCAGGATGTCATATTCACAACGCAACATGGACTTACAATGACGGTTAACGTAAAACTTGATAAAGATGGTCACTCCTATTTTTATGCGGACCTTTGGAGAAAAATGTCTAAGTGTTATGAACTGAAAGGTGGCAATAAAATTCTAGTGCGTGCACCACAGCCTGGTCTAATTAACATGGATGTTTACTTCCCCAATGTCATCAGTCGATCAAAGTCTGATCGAGGTTACTGTCCTTTCAACTTTCTCCATGTTTTCATATTACTATTTAAGCAACCAATTGATCACTATTTAAGCAACCAATTGTGATGTCATATTCTGACTCCGTTCCTAGGCAGTAACAAATTATGTTTACCAATTTATGCGCACTATATATTCTTCTGCCATGTTCTGAATAAATAATACCTTTCCACCTTTTAAGCAGGATATGTTGGATGCATAGTGAACGATATGTATGTTACTAAGCGTACCAAATTTCACTGGAAGGAATTGAAGCATGTCATAAACTTTGTTGATAATCTGACAGAGATAGCACAACGTATGAACGCTGGATTTTGGATGGGATTAATTAGACCTATGGTGCACACACTGAACAAGACCAATTGTGTGCACAAAGCGCTGGTAAAAAGTCTTATTTTAATGTTGATGCTCATAAACTATATATATCTTCAACGATATGTTACAATTGTTTTTTATTCTACATTTCAACAGAAATTGCCCCCTGTAGCCGTTCCTGAAATCGATTTCCCAGCGTGGTCGAATTACACTTGTGCCTGCTAATAACGCCAAAGTGATTGCAAGGTACTGCATTTCCCGCAAAAATGGAACCATCCAAATTAACAAGTTCTTGCTTCTCGTGGCAATGCATCCATATTGGAAAATTGGAGACACTGTTCTACTCCTGCTCTACCAAGGCACAGGAGGGCTCTTCCTTTTCATTGACGAGATGTCGAGTCACCGTGAT
This sequence comes from Aegilops bicornis, assembly GCA_021605145.1. Taxonomy (NCBI): domain Eukaryota; kingdom Viridiplantae; phylum Streptophyta; class Magnoliopsida; order Poales; family Poaceae; genus Aegilops; species Aegilops bicornis. The sequence goes on along the minus strand of CM038669.1, from coordinate 110,808,454 downwards.
CAAGCTGCTTCCAGTGGATAGTCGTGGTTGTTGGCCCTCAGCCTCTTAAAATGTGCTAGCTGTTACTATATATGTTAAGTATGTAGATATGGACCATGTGGTTGTTGGCCCTTAGCCTCTTAAAATGTGATAGTTGTTACTATGTTAAGTATGTAGATATGGACCATATGGTTGTCAAAACCGTGTTACGAAGATCCTCCTTTTGTCGAATAGTGTAACCACTATATATATGTTACTCAAATGTTGTTACCCAAGTTCATAAATTTTCATGAAAAGTATTAGTATCGCATACGCTCATTGAGTTTAAGCGTGTGCCCGATGTCCAGAAGGCATTTGCATATTAACTGTCCATATTGCAAATTCACACACATGTTCACATAAGGAAAGGTATGTGTAACAGAGTAATCATCGCACACGAGTACTCGCAGATGCATCATGTGCGATACTCCTAGCCACCGCAAGCAACACTACTAGGAAAATGCCTACTAATGGCGCACTGGTTTTGCCTACTAATGGCGCATTACCAGTGCGCCATTAGTAGCACGCCACTAGTATTTCTTACTAATGGCGCACCACTGGTGCGCCATTAGTATCTGGTATACTAATGGCGCACCAAGCAGTGCGCCATTAGTTTTGCCCACAAAGGCGCCACTAGTGTCTTCTATACTAATGGCGCACCACGCTAGTGCGCCATTAGTAACAATTTTTTTAATTTTTTTTTCTTAATCTCAGTTCACTATGTCACCTATGAGATATCCAACACATATATATACAACAAGCATCCATATAACAATCATAGCCAACACACAAGTTCCATCATATATACATACATAGCCAACACACAAGTTCCATCATATATACATACATAGCCAACACATAGTTCCATCGTTACATATTACAAAAGTTTCACATTGTTCATCCAACACCGTTATCCATCAATTCACAAAAGTTTCACATTGATACAAAATAAAAACACAAATGGAAAAGAAGCACTCCATCCATGCAAGCTTCCGTGAATTAAATCAAATCTGCAAAATGATAAACAAGAAGTTAGAAGAAGAAAAAGAAGAAGACTAGAAGAATATTAGAAGAAGAAGAACACTAGAAGAAGAATAAGAAGAATTTTTGAAAAGAAGAAGACTATAAGCTTATTATGTAAACTTGATCATTTTGTGCTAACATAAGTTATTTTGGAGCTAACCTATAGGAAACTAAGCATATAAGCTCTAAGTTAGTATATTAGAGCCAACTTAGGTAAAATGAAGCTAAGCTATGTCATTTAGGAAAAGAAGAAGAATAAGAAAAATACTATAAGCTTATTATGTAAACTTGATCATTTTGTGCTAACATAAGTTATTTTGGAGCTAACCTATAGGAAACTAAGCATATAAGCTCTAAGTTAGCATATTAGAGCCAACTTAGGTAAAAATGAAGCTAACCTATAGGAAACTAAGCATATTAGAGATAATATAGGTAACTAAGTATATATATATCATTTTGGATAACTAACCTATAGGAGATCTGACATACCTGACAAAGTTCAGTTCTCATGCATTGTTCTTCTCCTTCTCCTTCTCCTTCCTCACTGATCGCCAAGAGCGGCGAGGCGGTGGAGGCAGTGGAGGCAGTGGGATGTAGTCTTCTACCACAATTGGCGTGGTCATGTCGCCCAGCCAGGGATCGCCGCACCACCACCATCGCGAGGCCACCTTCGTGCATGACCATCGCTAGGTCATCCTCACCACCTCCATCTCTTGCCCATGGTCAGCCACCACCATCTCTTGCCCATGGTCAGCCACCACCATCTCTTGCCCTTGGTCACCACCACCAGCTAGGTCATCCTCACCGATGCCCATCGTCATCCTGCAGCTCCTCAACCCCACTCTGCTCCTCTTCTCCCGCACTCCAGTCCGGATCATCCTTCTTGTTGTCTATCTCTTGTGAGAATCGCTGCTGCTTTTGCTACAGAATAGTTCTTGCTTCGCTTCTGACGAATCGCTTCTTTGCCCGGAATCGCCTTTGCCCGATGTCATTCTTCTTTGCTCCCATTACCTGTCCAAAATGCAACAATGACCGTTAACAATCGATGTGAGACAAAGCCAAATGTAGAGGAATAAGAAGAGGCGAACGCATCGCATCATCATCGTCGGCCAGAAGCGCATCGACACATAGTCGTGTTGAACACCTTCACGATGAGCATGGTGGCGCTGCTGTCATACTCAAGAGAAGGAAGTACCCTAGCCGCAGGTCGTAGGCATGGTAGAACTTCTCCCACCCACGAGACAAGTACATGTGGCCCTCCTTGATTACCAACTCCACATCCCACCGCTGCGAATCCCGGCCGCCGTGTCAGCCTTCACATTATTTGGCGGATCTTCACCCATCAAGATGTTCATAAACTGTCGAGCAGCCTCTGCAGCTTTGGGACAATGAGTGATGTAGCAAACAACAGATGTCATAATGAGATGGGTGAAGGGAGATCTCTCATTTTATATACCGTGTCATGGATGATAATCAAGTCTCAAGTATGATAGTGAAGAACTCGGAAGCATCCAACTCAGATCATGTGTCGCAGAGCGGCGGTGGCTGCTTCCGCCATCTCTCGATAAGCAGCAGAAGAGACCAATTAGTACCCTTACAACAGATCATAAAACATGCATGATAACAGGCATTAGTCGCAAGTACCCCATATGTCCTATTTTTAGCAAAGTCATGCTAAAATTCACGGAAAAATTCAGCATTACCTTTACTGAAAATAGGACATATGGAGTACCCGAATTTGCCGGAATGGACGTTAATCGACATTCCGGCAAACTCAAGGGCCTCTCGGGGTACCTGCAAAATCATCACGACACAATGGTCGGAGACAAAACCCAGCCACAGACCATATGGTCCTCTGCTTTCATATGGACAAAAATCAGCTCAACTTATGAGAGCTTCCATTCCAGATACAAACACGTAAAGAATAGAAAGTTTGCTGCCTATTCAAACACGTAAACAAAACACTACTTGAAACTTCTGCTACATTTGGATCATGGCATTGTTTTTACTATATGCACCATGGCAAATTTCTTTTCTTTTTGCAACATGGCAAATTTACGGATCATGATCCAACAAAAATATACTCTATGCATTTTTTAATCTACGGATCATGATCCAACAAAATTGCCATCTCCCATGGCAAATATAGCCTATGGATCATGGAATTTATAATCGTATGGATCATGGCATTTTTTTGTCTATGGATCATGGAATTTATATTGTCTATGTTATCATTATACACTTAAATAACCATGTACTCGGAGCTCTTCCTTCAACTCAAATAAAACTTCAGTTATTCACCACTAATCATAATGGAACAAATTGAACATTCAATTTTGTCCAACTAGTCAGTGACAAAATGCCTTATTTGAGCCGAGGAGAGATTCAATATGATCACCTTGTCCTTGGTCGAGAACAAATATCTGATCTTGTAGGAGAATGTAGCTCTGATGTCTCACAACAGTAAAAGAGCTGGTAAAGAGAAAACAAACTCATTCAATTCTATGGAATTACATGGAAACAAGATAAGCTACTAAGACTCAATGGATTGGACATGGTTTAGAAAGGAGCAGCAATCTACCTTTTCATACAGCCTAGATAACCAGATAGTACCGAATATCATGTCAAACAACAAGATTATTCCTTGGTCACAAACTTGTGATAAAAGATTATAATATGGGAACAGATGCTTTCAAAGAATCGTAATGCTATTGAATAACGTAAAACAGTCATGCTATTTATAATTGGAACCACATGAACTTGTTAGATGACTACAAAGAAACCATCCACAAAAAGATCTCTTGAGGTGCAAATAAACAAGAGTGTTTTCAAAATGTCACTTAACTTGTATGAGAACCCAAAGTGTCGACTTCAGAGACCCCACCGAAAATCCAGTTTCATTTTTAAACTACTGCTTTTAGAGATGAGAATAAAATGCTTCAAGATGAACTAGTCTTGAATAACCCTGAAAGTTAACCCTTGCAACAACCCCTGAATTGTCTTTTAACATGCTAAAAGCCCAAGACAGCTGGTACATATTATCACAACCCAGAAGATGCTAATTGCTAAGGTCTGATATTATCACAAGCCAGAAGATGACAAGTGCACAAAATGTCTAAGCAATGACTAGGTCATAAGAATGTTAAAAGTCATAGCAAGAAGACAAATTCGGATGCAACATACAGCCTCATTTTTTACCAACACGACTTCCAAAAAATATGAACACAAACATGATATAACTCAATTCCGTATCTGATTGCGATGATTTCAGTTCTCTCAATAAACAAAATATCAACTGTCATATCCCCAAAACTTACAACTAGAGCAATGACATTGGGCTCAACAAGACCTAACTTATGTTCAACAAACCAGCCTCGACTATTACTAGTACATCAAGGCAATAACCGCAAGCCTAAGGACTACAGATCAACATTTCAAAGCAGTATAATCGCATAATCCAATCGCTACAGGATCAAATAACCACATCGGATGGTACTCAATTTCAGATTCGGGGGACGGGCGGCGGCGGCGAGCTCCTGCTCCTAACCCTAGGTCGCCGCCCCGTGGGGGCATGGGGATGAGCGGGGGAGAGAGGAGGGAGGGACAGAGACTAACCGCGCGGGGAGGCTCGCGCCGCCGTCGAGGAGCGCATCCGACGAGGCTAGCCGCCCGTCTCCGTCTGGCCGAGGGAGCTGGGAGGCTCAAGCGCCGCCCGTCCGTCGAGGAGCGTGGGGAGGCTCAAGGCCGTCCGTCGAGGAGGTCGCAGGCTCGAGGAGGAAGGGAGAGGGAAGTGGCGGGGCGCGTGGGCGCTGCGCAAGGGGGTCGAGGCAACGGCGGCGCGGGCGGTGGATCTAGGTAGAGGGAACTGGCGACGGGGAGAGGGACGGGGGGATCGGGCGAAAGGGTAGCTAGATAGACACTATAGCAAAGGATCACCACTTTGTGGTGCGCCATTAATAGTTTTTTATTATATCAATGGAGCACAGGTTATATTGCACCTAACCCAATCCACATCGTAACGCGCCCACTAGCCCGACTGGTCAAGATGCAGACACACACCAGGAGGTCCTGGGTTCGATTCCCAGGCTCCGCAATATTTTGTTTTGCATTTTAAATGCTGTTTGATATTTATTTGTGTTTAAATATGTTCAAACTTGTTTAAATCATAACAGTAATATTTTTTTATAAAAACAGTAATAATTTTTTTTTAAATATGTTCAAATTTGTTACTTGAAAATATCATCGGCGGCGGCGGTGGAGCGGGGGAGGGTGCGGGGGGTGCCCATTGGCAGCGGTGGAGCGGGGGAGGGTGCGGGGGGCCGGGTGCTCGTTGGCGGCGGTGGAGCGGGGGAGGGTTGCGGTGGGTCGGCGGCGGCGATGGAGCTAGCGGGGGAGGGTGCGGGTGGGATCGAGATGGAGGGGGATCGGGATCGAGATGGAGGGGGAATCGAGATCGACCACGTCTGTCCTCTTTGATTATATCTCCGTCCGTCCTCTGTTGGCCTCGGTCATTGTACGTCTTCTCAATAAAGGTTTTGTGCTCTACCACCCACGGATCGACCACGTCTATGTGTTGTAGCGCCGACTAGGTTTGCTCTTTCAAAGTCGGCGAGTCGACCCTCGAAGTCGACATGCATTTCACAATGACCCTCACGGTGACCCCATCCAATGAGCCTGCCGAGGTGCCTGTTGACAGGCGAGACCAACGGTGTTCTCGATGCCTAGATAATTAAATGCGATGGGAGATGCACTCTTGATCGAAGCGACAGTCTACCTCGTCAATTTTTTTAAAAAATATCATCAAATTTGTTTTTTATTTTTAATTGAAAATATCATCAAATTTGTTATTTGAAGATATCATCAAATTTATTATTTGAAAATATCTTCAAAAGGTGGGGGAGGGTGCGGGTGTCGGCGGCGGCGGTGGAGCGGGCCGTGGAGGGTGCGGTGGGTCGTCGGCGGTGGAGCCGGGAGGTGCGGTGGTTAAATCGGCAAAGTGGAGCGAGGGAGGTGCGGTGGTTAAATCGTGGCGGTGGAAGCGGGGAGGGTGCGGGGGTCGTCGGCGGTGGAGCGGGGAGGGTGCGGGGGTGCTTTCGTGGCGAGGGATCTGGCGAGGGATTGCTATCGAGAGGGAGGGATCGAGATCAAGTGCCATTAGTAGTTTTGCAAAAAAAACATAGATAATGGCGCACTCCTAGGCAGTGCGCCATTACTAGTTAGAACTAGTAACGGCGCACCAGTCTAAGAGTGCGTCATTAGTATGTATGTAAAAATGAAAAAAAATTATCACTAGTGGCGCACCATTTGTCTGGTGCGCCATTTGTGTCTTCCACACTAATGGCGTATCACAAACCGGTGCGCCATTAGTATATAGTAGTGGCGTACTGCTTCCCTGGTGCGCCATTAGTGTCAATCCTATCTATAGCCCTTTTCCTAGTAGTGCAACTAGTTTGCATTTTTCAAAGTTTTTTGTACACACAGAATCACACACGAAGTAAATGTATTGACCGTCTGTGTTGTAATTTCTCATCGCAAACAGTTCATCCGAGTCAGCTGTTTGCCACGTATCACACACATCTTGTTTACATGACTTGTTTGTGCTCTTTTGGCTCATCGCAAACAGTTCATCCATGTGAACTGTATGCTGCATATCACACACATGTTGTTAAGTTGAACCGTTTCTGTTGTCTTCCCTAATCGAAAACAGTTTTTCGAGTTAAACGTATGCCGTATATCGCACACACATTGATATGGCTGCCCGTTTCTGTTGTTCTACCTCATCGCAAACAGTTCGAATGGATTAACCGTGTGTCCTGCATCACACACACATTGTTATGGCTACCTGTTTCTATTGCTGCCTCATCGCAGATAGTTTGAATGGATTAGCTGTATGCCCTACATCGCACACGCAACTAAAATCTTACCGTGTTTAATGCAGCCATCATCGCAAATGTTTTGCACCTTTTTTGACGGTTTTTTACACCACCGTTTGCGATTATTGCATCGCACACAGTTTCGGCAAAGGTCTCTGATCGTAGTGTCGTGTTAGCAGTCTCCTGCAGTAGTGTAAGTTGAGTATCCAAATAGGGTCGTGTTTTTTTGTTGTTGCTGCTGCTCTTTGATACGTCCATTTTGCATCATTCTTTTATATCAATATTTATTGCATTATGGCTGTTATTACACATTATATCTCAATACTTATGGCTATTCTCTCTTATTTTACAAGGTTTACCATGAAGAGGGGGAATGCCGGCAAATTGGAATTTCGGCCGAAAAGGAGCAAATGTTGGAAACCTACTCTGCACAGCTCCAAAAGTCCTGAAACTCCACGAAACAACTTTTTGGAATTTATAAGAATTCATGAGCAAAAGAAATAGGCCAGGGGGTCCACACCCTGTCCAGGAGACAGGAGGGTGCCCCCCCTATAGGGCGCCCCCCTATCTCCTGGGCCCCCTGGTGGGCCTCCGGTGTCCATCTTTTGCTATATCATCACTTTTACCCTGGAAAAAATCGTGGGCAAGCTTACGGGACAAAACTCCGCCGCCACGAGGCGGAACCTTGGAGGAATCAATCTAGGGCTCTGGCAGAGCTGTTCTGCCGGGGACACTTCCCTCCAGGAGGAGGAAATCATCACTAACATCATCACCAACGATCCTCTCATCGAGAGGGGGTCAATCTCCATCAACATCTTCACCAGCACCATCTCCTCTCAAAACCCTAGTTCATCTCTTGTATCCAATCTTGTATCAAAACCACAAATTGGTACCTGTGGGTTGCTAGTAGTGTTGATTACTCCTTATAGTTGATGCTAGTTGGTTTACTTGGTGGAAGATCATATGTTCAGATCATTTATGCATATTATTACTCCTCTGATTATGAACATGAATATGCTTTTTGAGTAGTTACGTTTGTTCCTGAGGACATGGGTGAAGTCTTGCTATTAGTAGTCATGTGAATTTGGTATTCGTTCGATATTTTGATTCGATGTATGTTGTCTTTCCTCTAGTGGTGTTATGTGAACGTTGACTACATGACACTTCACCATTATTTGGGCCTAGAGGAAGGCATAGGGAAGAAATAAGTAGATGATGGGTTGCTAGAATGACAGAAACTTAAACCCTAGTTTATGCGTTGCTTCGTTAGGGGCTGATATGGACCCATATGTTTAATGATGTGGTTAGGTTTACCTTAATACTCCTTTTTGTAGTTGCGGATGCTTGCAATAGGGGTTAATCATAAGTGGTATGCTTGTCCAAGTTAGGACAGTACCCAAGTGTCGGTCCACCCACATATCAAATTATCAAAGTACCGAACGCGAATCTTACGAACGTGATGAAAACTAGCTTGACGATAATTCCCAATGTGTCCTCGGGAGCTCCTTCTTCATTATTAGAATTTGTCCAGGCTTATCCTTTGCTACATAAAGGATTGGGCCACCTTTCTACACTTTATTTACTTTATTTACTTTTTGCTCGTTACTATTTATCTTATCACAAAACTATCTATCACCTACTATTTCAGTGCTTGCAGAGAAAACCTTACTGAAAACCGCTTATCATTTCCTTCTGCTCCTTGTTGGGTTCGACACTCTTACTTAGCGAAAGGACTACGATAGATCCCCTATACTTTTGGGTCATCAGGACTCTTTTCTGGCGCCGTTGCCGGGGAGCGTAGCGCTTTTGGTGAGTGGAACTTGGTAAGGAAACATTTATATAGTGTGCTGAAATTTTACATTACTTGTCACTATGGAAACTAATCCTTTGAGGGGCTTGTTTGGGGTATCTTCACCCCAACCAGAAGAGCAAAGAGATGCTCCTCAACCTACTGAACTTTATGAAAATATTCACTTTGAGATTCCTTCGGGTATGATAGAAAAATTGCTAGCTAATCCTTTTGCAGGAGACGGAACATTGCATCCCGATTTACACCTTATCTTTGTGGATGAAGTTTGTGGATTATTTAAGCTTGCAGGTATTCCCGATGATATTGTCAAAAGGAAGGTCTTCCCTTTATCTTTGAAGGGATATGCATTGACATGGTATAGGCTATGTGATGATACGGGATCTTGGAATTATAAGCGATTGAAGTTGGAATTTCACCAGAAGTTCTATCCTATGCATCTTGTTCATCGTGATCGTAATTACATATATAATTTCTGGCCTCACGAAGGAGAAAGCATCGCTCAACCTTGGGGGAGGCTTAAGTCAATGTTATATTCATGCCCCAATCATGAGCTCTCTCGGGAAATGATTATTCATAATTTTTATGCTCGGCTTTCTCTTGATAATTGCAACCTACTCGATACTTCCTGTGTTGGTTCTTATATGCTGAAGACTATTGATTTCAAATGGGACTTATTGGAAAGAATTAAACGCAACTCTGAAGATTGGGGTTCCAACGATGGTAAGGAGTCAGGTATGACACCTAAGTTCGATTGTGTTAAATCTTTTATGGATACCGATGCTTTTCGTGGATTTAGTGCTAAGTATGGACTTGACTCTAAGATAGTAGCTACTTTTTGTGAATCTTTTGCTACTCACGTTGATCTCCCTAAAGAGAAGTGGTTTAAATATAATCCTCCTGTTGAAGTGAAAGTAGTTACACCTATTACAGTCGAAGAAAAGACTATTACATATAGTGATCCTATTATTCCTACTGCTTATGTCGAAAAACCTCCTTTTCCTGTTAGGATAAAAGATCATGCTAAAGCTTCGACTGTTGTTCGTAAGAGTAATACTAGGACTTATACACCTCCTTAGCAAATAAAAAAATTGAACCTAATGTTGCTATTGTTAAAGATCTCTTGTCTGATAATATTGATGGGCATGTTATTTATTTCTGTGATGAAACTGCTAGAATTGCCAAACCTTGTGCTAAAGATAAACATAGACCTGTGGTAGGCATGCCTATTATTTCTGTTAAAATAGGAGATCATTGTTATCATGGCTTATGTGATATGGGTGCTAGTGCTAGTGCAATTCCTATTGACTTATACAAAGAAATTAAGCACGATATTGCACCTACTGAGTTAGAAGATATTGATGTAACAATTAAACTTGCCAATAGAGATAATATTTCATCAATGGGAATTGTTAGAGATGTTGAAGTCTTGTGTGGGAAAACTAAATATCCTGCTGATTTTCTTGTTCTTGGCTCCCCACAAGATAGCTTTTGTCCCATTATATTTGGTAGACCCTTCTTGAACACCGTTAATGCTAAGATAGATTGCGAAAAGGATGTTGTTACTATTGGTCTAGGTGATATGTCTCATGAGTTCAACTTTTCTAAATTTTGTAGACAACACCGTGAAGAGGAATTACCTAGTAGGGATGAGATTATTGGTCTTGCTTCCGTTGCTGTTCCTCCAACTGATCCGTTAGAACATTATTTGTTAGACCATGAAAACGATATTTTTATGAAGGAAAGGGAAGAAATAGATGAACTGTTCCTTAAACAAGAACCTATGCTGAAACATAACCTTCCCGTTGAAATGCTTGGGGATCCCCCTCCACCCAAGGGTGATCCCGTGTTTGAACTCAAACCTTTACCTGATAATCTTAAGTATGCTTATCTTGATGAAAAAGAAATATATCCTGTTATTATTAGTGCTAACCTTTCAGATAAAGAAGAAGAAAGATATATTGAAAACTCTGAAGAAGCACCGAGCTGCTATTGGATATACTCTGGATGATCTTAAGATCATTAGTCCCACATTATGTCAACACAAAATTTCAGTGGAGAAAGATGCCAAACCAGTTAGAGATCCTCAAAGACGATTAAATCCCAAAATGAAGGAAGTGGTAAGAAAGGAGATACTAAAACTCCTTGAGGCAGGTATTATTTATCCCGTTGTTGATAGTGAATTGGTAAGCCCTGTCCATTGTGTCCCTAAAAAGGGAGGTATTACCATTGTTCCTAATGATAAAGATGAATTGGTCCCGCAAAGAATTATTACAGGTTATAGGATGGTAATTGATTTTCGTAAGTTAAATAAAGCTACTAAGAAAGATCATTACCCTTTACCTTTTATTGATCAAATGCTAGAAAGGCTATCAAAACACACACATTTTTGCTTTCTAGATGGTTATTCTGGCTTCTCTCAAATACACTGTGTCGACAAAGGATCAATCTAAAACTACTTTTACTTGCCCTTTTGGTACTTTTGCTTATAGACGTATACCTTTTGGTTTATGTAATGCACCTGCTACCTTTCAAAGATGCATGATGGCTATATTCTCTGATTTTTGTGAAAAGATTTGTGAGGTATTCATGGATGACTTCTCCGTCTATGGATCCTCTTTTGATGATTGTTTGAGCAACCTTGATCGAAGTTTTGCGGAGATGCGAAGACACTAGTCTTGTCCTGAATTGGGAAAAGTGTCACTTTATGGTTAATGAAGGCATTGTCTTGGGGCACAAGATCTCCGATAGAGGTATTGAAGTTGATAAAGCCAAAGTTGATGCTATTGAAAGATGCCATGTCCCAAGGACATAAAAGGTATAAGAAGTTTCCTTGGTCATGCCGGCTTTCATAGGAGGTTCATTAAGGACTTTTCTAAAATCTCTAGGCCTCTGACTCATTTATTTCAAAAAGATATTCCTTTTGACTTTGATGAGGATTGTGTAGAAGCATTTGAAACACTTAAGAAAGCCTTGATCACTGCACCTATTGTTTAGCCACCTGATTGGAATTTACCTTTTGAAATTATGTGCGATGCTAGTGATTATGTTGTAGGTGTTGTTTTATGGCAAAGAGTCGATAAGAAATTGAATGTTATCCAGTATGATAGTAAGACTCTTGATACTTCCCAGAGAAATAATGCTACTACTGAAAAAGAGTTCTTAGCAGTCGTGTTTGCATGTTCTAAGTTTAGACCTTATATTGTTGATTCCAAAGTTACTATTCACCGATCATGCCGCTATTAAATATCTTATGGAAAAGAAAGATGTTAAGCCTAGACTCATTAGATGGGTTCTCTTGCTCCAAGAATTTGACTTGCATATTATTGATAGAAAGGGAGCTGAGAACCCCATTGCAGACAACTTGTCTAGGTTAGAGAATGTTCTTGATGACCCACTGCCTATTAATGATAGTTTTCCTGATGAACAATTAGCGATTGTCAATGCTTCTCGTCTTTGCTCCTTGGTATGTTGATTATGCTAATTACATTGTTTCTAAATATATACCGCCTAGTTTCACATACCAAAGCAAAAGAAAAAGTTCTTTTATGATTTAAGACATTACTTCGGGATGATCCACACCTTTATAAAGAAGAAGTAGATGGTATTATTAGACGTTGTGTGCCCGAGCATGAACAGAACAAAATCCTACATAAGTGTCACTCTGAATCCTATGGAGGACACCCATTTGGAGATATAACTGCACACAAGGTACTACAATCTGGTTTTTATTGGCCTACTCTTTTCAAAGATGCTCGTAAGTTTGTCTTATCTTGTGATGAATGTCAAAGAATAGGTAACATTAGTAGACGTCAAGAAATGCCTATGAATTATTCTCTTGTTATTGAACCATTTGATGTTTGGGGCTTTGATTATATGGGACCTTTTCCTGCCTCCAATGGTTATACACATATTTTAGTTGCTGTTGATTACGTTACTAAGTGGGTAGAAGCTATTCCAACTAGTAGTGTTGATCATAACACTTCTATTAAAATGCTTAAAGAAGTTATTTTTCCGAGGTTTGGAGTCCCTAGATATCTTATGACCGATGGTGGTTCACACTTTATTCATGGTGCTTTCAGTAAGATGCTTGCTAAGTATGATGTCAATCATAGAATCACATCTCCTTATCACCCATGATCTAGTGGTCAAGTAGAGTTCAGCAATAGAGAGCTCAAATTAATTTTGCAAAAGACTGTGAATAGATCTTGAAAGAATTGGTCCAAAAAACTTGATGATGCATTATGGGCCTATAGAACTGCATACAAAAATCCTATGGGTATGTCTCCATATAAGATGGTTTATGGAAAAGCATGTCATTTACCTCTTGAACTTGAACATAAGGCATATTGGGCTATTAAAGAGCTCAATTATGACTTCAAACTTCTTGCGGTGAGAAGAGGTTGTTTGATATTAGCTCACTTGATGAATGGAGAACCCAAGCATATGAGAATGCCAAGCTTTTCAAAGAAAAAGTCAAGCCGGCATGATAAGAGGATACAAAAGCGTGAGTTTAACGTAGGAGATTATGTGTTATTGTTCAACTCTCGCTTAAGATTTTTGCAGGAAAACTTCTCTCAAAATGGGAAGGTCCCTACGTTATTGAGGAGGTCTATCGTTACGGTGCTATAAAATCAACAACTTCAAGGCACAAATCCGAGGGTGGTAAACGGTCAAAGAATTAAACATTATATTTCAGGTAATCCTATCAATGTTGAAACTAATATTATTGAAACCGTAACCCCGAGGAATACATAAGAGACACTTTCGAGCGTTCGGACTCCGAAAAGGCATAGGTGCATTAATGCGGTAAGTAAACCGACTGCAAAACAACTCTAATGGCAATTTTTATCAGTTTTGGATTATTTAAGAATTTTAGGAAGAAATAAGTAGTCCGAAAGGGACACGAGGCTCCCACGAGAGAGGAGGGAGCACCCCCCTGTAAGGCGCGCCCCCCTGTCTCCTGGGCATCTCGTGTGCCTCCCGGACTCCGTTTTCTTGTATGTTACGTATTTTGGTCGGTAAAAACTCATTATATATACTCCCGAAGGTTTTAACCACCGTATCACGCAAATATCCTCTGTTTTCGTTTCGAGTTGTTCCTGTTGCAGAATAAAGCAAGATGTCTTCTCAGGAATCAGTTGGGGAGAGCCGGGTGTCTCACCCAACGCCAAGTCCGGGAGCAAATAGCGACGCCTATCACTTTGGACCATCAACGGAGGATGAGAGGGAGGCTGATTTGAAAAGGATAGATGCCATGGAGGAGGATCAAGAAGTTACCTCTCGTCTTCGAGCATAAGTCACTATGGGGGAACTACCTAGCCTGGCTGTCCCTACTTCGGTCACTCCTTCCGACTCTAGATTTCTTTCTTATGAAAATATGAAAAGAGTTTCACTTGTTCTCCGAAGCTATGCAAGATCCTTGGGTGAAAGGAGCCTTGTCCGTTCCGAGCAAGCTCAGTAAAGAAAATATGGACCTCAAACAACAAGTTAATAAGCTCGAGGAGGAGAACCGTATCTTGAAGGGCATAATCGCCAAGAAGATCATAACACCAACCGTGAAGAAGGAGAAATAATCACATGGGTATGGGCACTCCCCTTGGCAACTGCCAAGCTTGGGGGAGGTGCCCCGGTATCGTATCACCATCACACTCTTATCTTTGCCGCTTTATTTAGTTCGATCCTTTTAGTAGTATCTTGATCTAGTGGATTGAAGTTTTGATATCAAGTACTTTTGAGTTCCGCATTGTGATCTCTTTATGTAAGCGAGTCTGTGTGATATCTATAATAAAGATTAGTGTTGAGTCAAGGGCTTTGCTATGTTGCTATGATCTTGAGAAAGTAGAAAGAACAAAAGAGTTCATATTGATCTTATGGATAGTGATAACTTCACACATAGAAAGTATGAGGCAAAAAATTGTTGAGAGTTGATGAACATAGCCATGGTCATCGTTGCAATTAATAGGAAGTGATAAGGAAAGAGGGGTTCACATATAAATATATTATCTTGGACATCTTTTATGCACTACAACAGGAACCCCCCTATAGCAACGCATTTTTTTCGTATCTAGAAGACCATATATGCGTTGTAAGTGTCTTTACCAACGGTTTAGGATGCGTTGCCTTATCCGGCGTTGCTAGCACATAATGCAACGCTTACATTATCGTTGGTAAAAGAGACCGTTGCAAGAGTAATAAAAAGAGACCGTTGCAATATTTTTTATACATATTGCCAGCAATTAAATTAGTGCTTTACATAATGATGATAATTATGAATTTCCAGTGAAGACAAACAAGAGAATATAATCACGGGAGGAAGAAATCATATATTAAATAAAACTGTTGGATTACAATAGTGCATATTACACAAGAAAAATCATCCAAATGGGAAGTATAATCTAAATGTTTCTTGACGGCGAAACTTAAATTGAAAGCATCCATAAACATCCCTACAACATAACTAAAACACAATCGAGGAACATCATCCAACAGGAACATCATCCCTACAACTTAACTAAAACTGAAACCATCCGTCTTCATCATCATGAACAGGAACATCATCATCATCCTTGTAGTATACTTGCCACACACACCAATAGAATCATCCATTTATCTTTTGAATCTACAAACAAAAAAACAAAATGAACTGTTAACACACAATGCATTGACATGATGCAAGTAGTCATAGAGGGAGGATATTACTCACTTACAAAGGTTGAGATGCAAAAACAAATCTGCATTACCAAGAGTATTGCAGTTTTTGCGACTCCGTACCCAATCTTCAGTTTGCACAAGTGCCATATCAACATGCACTACCCAGTATTCATTAGTAATTTCAGCACCATCAAGTTCAAATTTAGGATCACAACTTACAACTCTAGCAAGAGCTACATGTGTTATGATTTTTTAGGCTCATTAAAAATACTTTTGTTCCTACCAGTTAGAGAAAATCAAAGTTACCATTGGCAGAATCATGTCAAGCAAAATAATTAATAGAAACGTGACATATAACAGAAAAGGTTGAGAGGCCAAGACATGTCGTGTTTGCATCTTCCCCTCTACTATATGGTTATGAATACATCTATAGGTTAATCTCATGATGTGCAACATCTATGAAATTCTATGAAGCCTTTCACTACAAACAAAGTAGTTTTGGTGATGGACGCTGAAAATAATTAAACTTCATATGATAGCTTCAGTGTAGAACACAAAGATAGACATTTTTATTCGAGTAGCAGTATGGTATGATAAACTGCATAATTCTGAGGCACCTACCGGAAGATACTGAAGCAGTATGTTTGGCCATTAATCAAGTAAAAAAATATTACTATATCAATACCTGGGACATATTAATCCAAAAGATAAATTAAATTTACCAAATTAGTGCAAATAAAACATATTAGACAATAAAAATAAGCTTTGAGCATAAGATCTATCATAAATGAAGTACTCCCAGTACCGACCCAATGATTTTGCATGAAGTGCAGCATGGACGGCAGGGCGGATCAACCATTAGTTCATCTTTACCACCAACTCCTAATAAAATAGCTAGTACTCCCTCCGTCCGATAATAGTTGTCCCTGAGGTCTTTTTTCAGAAATACCCCCAGCGAATTCCCGACAAGCCCCTCGCTCCCTATCGTCTCCCCCACTCCTCTCCCGCGCCGGAGGTCCACTCCCCCGCGCCGGAGCTCCCCTGCTCGGCTCCCCCGCGTGTCGCCGGAGCTCATCCGACGCAACCCCCCCCCCCCCCCCCCCCCCCCCCCACGGCTCCTCTCTCCTTGTCCCCTCCTCCTTCCCCAAGGTGATCCACGGCGAGGAGAAGGCTCGATTTTTCTGTCGATCTGCTCTCCGACGACGGCGGCCTTCACCGGCGACAGACGAGTTCAATTCTCGCCAAACCCACCTCACACACAAACACGCGGCCATGTACTGGGCGACGGCGGCGGCCATTTCCAGGTCCTCCTCGACGCAGCGACAGCAGCTCGCCCGCGGCGGCGGCGGGAGCGAGCAGCAGCAGTGGGCGCGTGAGTATGCGGCGAAGGAAGTCAGCTTCTGCGTCGGCGTGCACGCCGCCATGCTGCGGTGCGTCAACGACCTCGCGGACGCCGTCAAGGTCACCATGGGCCTCAAGGTTCGTTCGTGCCCCCCTCTCACTCCCGATCAGAGCAGGTCACCATGGGCCTCAAGGTTCGTTCGTGCCCCCCTCTCACTCCCGATCAGAGCGTGGATCTCTGTTAATCTGAGCCAATGCATCATTTTTTATTCATCTCATTGAAAAAAATCAAGATTTGTGCATTACCAATGTAAATGTACAAGATCCTGTCGAGTTTGCTGAATGTGAAGGGGCATCATGTTTCAGATTTGTGCAAGATATTTACTGAATGTAAATGTAAATGTTTGAAAATTTGTGGCTTATCAAACTACAGAAACTAATCTAATGGGTGCAATCTCTGTTTCCTTCCTTCCCCGGCTTTCATTTGGTGAAATAATGAATGAACTTCTTCCTTTTCAACAAAATCTTTACCTGTAAATATCTGAATATTTTTGCACAAGTACAGTTGCAGTGGACTGCACAAGTACTGAAATGCTACAAGAAGAAGAATTGTAATACCCCATTCGTAAGAAGAAGCATATGGTTTAGATTCTTCTTCTTCTTCTTACAAATTGATAGATTGTGGACTGAAATTATTTGGAAATAAGATAGCACTTGAGATAAGATAGCAATTGATCTAGATGATTATAATTTTCATCGCACCATTCTGAACATGATCCATGTGTTCCATGTAAATTCAGATTAACTGATTCAAGCAGGTGAGCTGCTGCCCGCTTTTGACAGGGGCCGACAAATTAGCAGGATAAAGAGTTAGCCCTGCACTTTGTACTGACAAAATTCAGTCTGTGACAAATTTAGTTAGCAGTATAATAATGTGTTGTCAAGGTTCAGTGTCTTCTTTTTTGTGAAATACAGACTGAAATGTTTTTTTCAAAGACTGAAAATGTTGGAGCTACAACTGTTTTTGATCTTACACAATTGTAGTGATATGCTATTTTGCATCTAATTAGGATTCTAGGCTTCTTTACATGAACCAGAGATTTAGACACTGAAAAATGCGTTGTCAAGGTTCAGTGTCTTCTTTACCTTGACAACTTTGTGGACATCTCTGTTCTGAATCAATTTTTTGTACATCTCTGTTCTGAAGCATACTGGACCTATTTCATCTGCCCATTTATTCTTGTTCATAAATAGAGCTACCAAGAGTGCAAAATCACTGCTATCAAGAGTGCAAAATGGATCTGAATTCTGAAACTACACCATGTTCCTGTTAATCATAAGAATAAGAATAAGAATAAGAAAGAGAATAAGAAGGAGAAGGAGAAGGAGAAGGAGAAGGAGAAGAAGAAGAAGAATAAGAAGAAAAAGTTGTCTTAGTGGCAATTTAGACAGTGAATATTGAAATTATCTTCTGTTAGTAGACCATGGCAGTAGTTATAGAACTATGAATATCTATTACTCCCTCTACAACATCAGAAAAATTAATAACATCCTCTACAACATTTTCTGTAGAATAGAGTAGGCTTCAATTTGTGAAAACTGAATTTTACTCACTGAAAATATGACAGTGGAGTACTGTCCAAACTGTATTCACTGTCTAAATTTCACTGATGTCAAATTTTATTTATGTGTCAAGTTTGACATCAACTTGACTGAACATCAACTTGACAGATCAAAACTTGACAGAAATTGACAGGTTTTGGAACAAAATGACAGGATCTGAACATCAACTTGACTGAATAATATAGTGTCAATTCTGATTGTTAACAGCAGAACACTACAGTTATTATATTTCTTGTTGACAACTAGTGCAGGTACACATTCTGAATATTGAAATTATCTTCTGTTAGTTACTAGGATAGTGGTTCATTCTGCTTGTCTGATCCGTGGAGGAGACCAAGGGCATCAACCTCCCCAACTTGAATTTGTAGATGCTCAATTTAGATGTTTTTGTCCTAACAAACAAGTAAACTACT
Organism: Aegilops bicornis; assembly: GCA_021605145.1. Lineage (NCBI taxonomy): Eukaryota > Viridiplantae > Streptophyta > Magnoliopsida > Poales > Poaceae > Aegilops > Aegilops bicornis. The sequence continues at coordinate 110,789,702 of CM038669.1, read as the reverse complement.
GTAACTCTAGTGTTGTTGTGGTAAACTACTGTAGTTGATATGTATCTTCATGCTGCTGTTGTTCCAACCATAAGGAGTGGATCATCCCGTGTAAACTACTGTACTGATAGTTTGCATTATCTTCTCTGCTAATAAAACACAAAACAGTTCATTGTCTTCCATGGCAGGATGCCAGCTTTGTACCAAGTGCTTCGCAATGATAAATTAGCAAAAACAGGATGACACTACTATTATTGGACCATTATCTGCCTGGGAACTTAATTTTTAAACTCATCTGCATAATCTTTAGCTCACCATGACACTACTATTATTGGACAATTTTTACACTCATCTCTACCTGGAGAACAAATTCCTTAGTGCAAGTTATTGATTGAATTTACACTCATCTGCAGATTGTGTAGAAAAATTGACTGTATTTTGATGACTGAATTTAAAATCACTACTTGGAGTACACACTGACTGAATTTAACACTGCAATTGATTATCCTGTGATCCATGGACACTGCAATTGTGCATTATCCTGGATACAGAACATGGATCTCTGAATAATTCAACAATTGACAGGCATAACATTTTTTTCCTTCTCCCATTTTAGACCATAACAGCAACAATCTGGTCCAGTTGCTCTTGATGATGCATTTAGTTAACTTGTAATTTTGCCAAAATCTGGACCAGTTGCTCTTGATGCATTCAGTTAAATTGATGCTATCAGTCCAGAGAACATGTTCCGTTTTCTTAATAGCAGATCAATTTTCTTCAGAGAACATGATCAGTTTTCTTAAAAGCAGATCAATTTTCTTCAGTGAACATGATGAGTAGTGTTTGAAATTCCAATGTGCAGAAATTGGAGCACCACGAGCAAGCAGGCAGAGGAGCAGATTTACAGAGGGGTGCTTCTTCTCACTGGCAGCAACACGAGCAGGGGAGCTACGGGCGGAGGAGCAGCAACTTGCACAGGAGCAGGCCCGCTGGGAGCTTGAGGACGAGCTTCAGGTCGAGGCCCGCCGGGAGCTCCAGCTCCAGGCGCTCGAGACGCAGGCGCGCGCAGGTCCTGGACGGCGGGAAGGGATAGCGGCGGCGCAGGTCCTGGACGGCGGGAAGGGATAGCGGCGGCGCAGCCCTGGGCTGGCGGGAGGGGTCACCGCGGGAGGGGATAGCGGCGGTGCAGTGCCCTTCAGCCATGGAGCCGCCGCCCATCAAGGTGTTCGCCGCCGCCCATCGAGGTGGTCGCCGCGGAGGAGTAGGTGGCCAGCGGGTGGCGCAACTCGTCTCCGTGCGGGCGGCACAGGTGGGCAGGGGTGGCGCAGGTTGGCCGTCGTCGCGCGCTGGTCCCTGCGGGTGCCGACGGTGGCTGGGGCGACCACGGTGCGCGCAGACGACGGCGGAAGGAGGAAGAAGAAGGGGCTGATTAGCACGAGATTTAAAATCCTAAGGACTTTTTTGCAAAATTGTAAATGAACTACGCCCTGGACAACTTTTTCCGGACGGAGGGAGTATATATCCAGATCAAACTCTAAATAGCACATCTGAGCAGATAAATCAAAGGCAGTGACACTATTAAGAAAAGGAGAATACACGGCAGAGAAAACAAGACTGTAGTATGTTCGAACAAATAATTAGGATGTCTTGTTTGTAGACTACAAATACAAATCAGATATAGATACGGAGATCTATTTAGTTGGAAGTTGCAGGCATCCAAAAAATAATATTGAATGTTGTCTAATAATTGAACGACACTATAGATGGACCATGCCAATTAAAGTGATATAGAAACAGTTGACATTATTTTTCTTTTTCTTTTTGCAATCCATCAGTACATGACCTCATGATGAATCAAAAACATGGAAGTATTTATAAAGTTGCCATATGCTACAATTTTACTTCTCTTTTCCTCATGGTGTGTATTCTTCCTTGTAAAGGAAAAGCACATCAAGAGAATAAAGGAGTGACACTACGGATGTAGGAAAGCATGGTATAAAGCGGAAGCACGAACCACAAAAGAAGTGTCTAGAATTTGGCAAACCAGCAGACAGAACCGTGTAGGTATATGTTGTTAATAATAGGAGAAGGGGACATCAATCAAATTCCAATAGCCAAGTGAATAAATGGAAAACATCCATGGTTTTGTATTCCTGGAACACAATCTAGTTCAGCTATCATTAAAAAATACAGAAGTCAGATAAGTTGTAATAGGTGTGGAATTTTATCTAACATGCCACTTGACTAAATAAGTACTACTCGTCTCAGCATAGTTTTATAAGATTTGTTTCTCTTCTCTTGTATTTAGGGGTTACGCAGTAAACAATTTCTGTTCATAAATCATAAGTAAATCGCAAGATCTGCTTGCATAAAAAAATTGATATGACACGCAGCTCACATAAGCATCTTTTTAAATGGCAAGCATAGCTCGTTGTAGATGTACTCAGTAATATTTTTCAGAGTTTTATGACAAGCAACAGTAATTGATCAACAGATTACCTTCCTTACGCTCTTGAACTCCAACTATAGTGGGGAGAAAGCCTTATGCAGCTGAGTCTTAATGTCACTAGATGCTGATGGATGATCATGCGGAGAACTGTGGATCAGAAGCCCCCAGATCCAACAAGTACTCGGCTTTGCCATGCTCTGCACCGATGTCCTTCTCCCCCAGCGTCCCAGCAGCCTAGTTGACCGAGCTGCATAAAGCTGTCAAGTTGCTCCTCAATTTGTAGTAGCAGAGAACACAGAGATCTAAATGGTCTTTTAAGCGAATGAAATATGTAAAAAAAATACTGAATTGTGACTCAAATAAAAGAGAGGGAGAAAGTTTTGGGGTCATGTCCATTGCAACATATTAAGTGCTTGAGTGCCATTGCATTTCTCTGCACCGAGTGGAGGTAATTATTACTCCCTCCGTCCCATAATGTAAGACGTATTTTGATACTACACTAGAATCAAAATACGTCTTACATTATGGGACAGAGGGAGTACTTAGTACAGAAAATTGATATTGTAACCTGCTCTGAAGTCTCGGAAACAAATATGACCATATGACGGTGTGAATGATCAGGCCTACAACATAAGCAAGTGGCACCGTAAGCAGAAAGTGGAACTTTGAATAATCAACATCAACCACGAGAATAAGACAACAAGCCCTATTATACAATATGTCAATCACATAATCAACAACAGGAACCAACGACTGCACAATCAAGTTCACTTCCATGGACTGGTGACAAGCTCCTAAGCCACAACTAGAATCAATTCAATCACAGAAAGAGGATTTAGCTGGAAGCTCCCCTCCACACCAACCAGCTGTAATTCAGTCTGTCGTTCATTATCAGGGATTGGCAAGTCGTAAGTACCAATCCCCAACTAGATTGAAGTGAAGCAGAGCATGATGGGGGCAACAAAATTGGGACAAGAGAAGCGGCCCGGCTCACCTCGGCGGCGCGATCGCGAGGGTGGTTGTAGCTGCAGCTCTTCCCGTAGCCGCAGGCCCCCGTGTGGAGGTAGTAGACGCAGTTGGTCGCAGGGGAGCGTTGACGAGGGGCGGCGCGCCGGGATGCAGGGTATCAGCAGAGTGGTGATGAGGGACGGTGCGCCGGGATGGAGGGTCGCAGGAGAGTGGTGACTGGTGAGGGGCGGCGTGCCGGGACAGAGGATCTCAGGCGAGCGGTGAGGGGTGCGCTCCGGGATGCAGGGTAGGTCGAGGGGAGGCGACCAGCGAGGGGGCCTATAGGCTCGATAGGAATAAGAGATGCTGGGGACAGGGAACGATCTAGGTTAATCATGACAACCAACTTGGGCCGGGCTAGAGATATGTGTTGGGCTTTTGTTCGAGTTTGGCCGGTCACAATAGGTCATGAGCTGCAAGCCTGCAATAGATATGGTACAATGCTTAGGCCTCCTTTGGTTCATAGCATAGGAATTTCGTAGGAATAGGAAAAGTATAGGAAATGAGGTGGTATGCATCTGAAATCCTATAAATGCTCGGACTATTGGAATAGGAAACAAAATGTCATTTGGTTTACGGGATAGGAACACACATAGGAAACATAAAGAAATAATGTCATTTGGTTCATGCATGGTTAATAATAATGTGAACAATAATATATACAAATTGCACATATAGACCTTGCCAGCATAGTATATTGTCATGTAACTGGAGTATGAACTGAGCAACTAGTGCAGGCAATCATCAACTCATTACACGGGCTAGTGCAGACAATTAAAATACAAATTGGGTGCTTGTGCATGGAGTCTGAATACACAATACCATATATACTAGTGCAAGCATTGGTCTCCAAAATTACAAACCGAGCAATCAGATTGGAGGCTGGACTTGGTACTGTGATACGGACACACAAATCCCTATGAGTCTATGACATTCGAAATTAACCATCTACCTCCACCGATTAGCACTAGATCTAAATAAGAGAAGAGAAGGCAAGATGGATCCGGAGGCGGAAGGCAAGTTGGATTCAAACTGAAGAGATTTGTGGCGAGATGGAGGGTCTTGCTTTGGATTCATGGCTTGCCGGTCGGTAGATGCTCTCCGGCTTGTCGGTGGTCGTCGCCCGTCATTTGGATGTGGCGTCCCTACGCCTTGGCGTCATTCTTAGGGGAGCTATCTTGGATTCGGTGAGAGGAGGAAAATTTGGACCACAGATTTGATTAGCGAAAACAGCGAGGGGCAGTTATCCATGCGCATGTCATTAGCCACGAAATTTTCCATCATTTCGGACCTAATGTTTACGACCTGTGAAATCGAAGGAAAGGAACAAATCACATGCAGAATAGGATTCAATTCCTGTAAATCAAAGGCCTCCAAAGGAATTTTTCCTACAACAATTCTATCCTACAAGATTCCTATGAAATTCCTGTAAACCAAAGGCAGCCTTATATGCGTATCTACCATGAATTTTGCAACCTATAGTCAAAACGTTGTAAAATATGTGTTGCTTTACGGAGGGTATCCTTGTAGTGATGATTGTGAAGCACTCATTAAGTATGACATGCTAAAAGAGTTGATGTTGGACAAGGAAGACAACGTAATGGTTTATGTTTTCCGACTTCTCAGTTAATGTATATTGTCATTGACCTTCCAAACATGTTGAGCTTGCCTTTCCCCCTCATGCTAGCCTAATTCCTTGCACCAAGTAGAGATACTACTTGTGCTTTCAAATATCCTTAAACCCAGTTTTGCCATGAGAGTCCACCATACCTACCTATGGATTGAATAAGATCCTTCAAGTAAGTTGTCATCGGTGCAAGCAATAAAAATTGCTCTCAAAATATGTATGACTTATTAGTGCAGAGAAAATAAACTTTATACGAACTTGTTGTAGAAGTAATAAAAGCGACGGACTGCATAATAAAGGTCCACATACAAGGGGCAATATAAAGAGACGTTCTTTTGCACTAAGACTTTATGCATCGACCCTAAACACGCATTACAACCTCTGCTTCCCTCTGCGAAGGGCCTATCTTTTACTTTATGTTTTACTTTATGCTTGAGTCAAGGTGATGCTCACCTTTCCCTTTTTATTTTTATCCTTTGGAAAGCTCCTCGTGTTTGAAAGATCATGATACATATATCCAATTGGAGGTAAGTTGGCATAGGCTATTATTGTTGACATCACCTAAAGGTGAATACGTTGGGAGGCAACACAATAAGCCCCTATCTTTCTCAAAGGTCTGGCTAAAACTCTATAACCACAAGTATTGCGTGAGTGTTAACAATTATAGGGGACTACGAGATAGTTGAGTATGTGAGCTTCTTTGAAAAGCTCTATTATTGACTCTTTCCGATGTTACGATAAATTGCAATTGCTTCAATGACTGAGATTATAGTTTGTTAGTTCGAATGAAGTTTTTTAACCATACTTGACATTGTGAATTGCTTATTACTTGAGCATAGGAAATCATATGACAAAATCCATATATGTTGCTGTTATTAGAATGATCATGATGCCCTCATGTCCGTATTTTATTTTTATCGACACCTCTATCTCTAAACATGTGGACATATTTTTCGATTTGACTTCCGCTTGAGGACAAGCGAGGTCTAAGCTTGGGGAGTTGATACGTCCATTTTGCATCATGCTTTTATATCAATATTTATTGCATTATGGGCTGTTATTACACATTATATCTCAATACTTATGGCTATTCTCTCTTATTTTACAAGGTTTACCATGAAGAGGAGGAATGCCGGCTGAAAGTGCTAGTTGTCGACTAGAGGGGGGGTGAATAGGCGATTTTTAGGAAAGTCTTCAAAACACGGATGTTTCGAAGACAAACAATAGAAATGACCTAACTGATATGCAGCGGAAGATAAACTACAACAAGCAAACCATAGTCAAATATGCAATAACGTGAAAGTACAAGACTAATAGCAGCTTGGTAGTAGGATCAAGATGGAAGATAGTGAGAAGCCAATCAACAAAAGTAGTCAAGCAATGAAGTCAAACAGGTATGACAAATAGGCAATGACTTCACGAAGACAAACTCTAAGTAAGGAGAGGGAGAAGATAGAACCCGATCACTTGTTGAAGACACATGATCTGTTGGACCAGTTCGATTCTTTGTGACAACTGTACATCTGTTAGGGAGGCTGAGATTCAACTCGAGGAGACCGTCTTCACCTTATTCCCTTGAGCTAAGGACACACAGTCCTCGCCCAATCACTCTGGTAACTCTTCAAGGTAGACTTCCGAACCTTCACAGATTGCGTTCACTTTGGCAATCCACAATGACTCTTGGATGCTCAGAACGCAGGACGCCCTAACCGGCCGGAGGATTCGAGTCCTCAAGTGTAATAAGTCTTCGTGTCACGCAGACGTAAAGACTTGATGATGCCTAACACTCTTTGGCTCTGGGTATTTGTGCTTTGTCCTCGCAAGGATTTCTCTCTCAAAGGCTTTGAGGTGGGTTGCTCTCAAACGACAAAAGCCGTGCACTAACTCTGAGCAGCCACCAATTTATGGTGTAGGGGGTGGGCTATTTATAGCCACTAGGCAACCCGACCTGATATGTCCGAAATGATCCTGGGTCACTAAGGAACTGACACGTGTTCCTCGGTCAGATTTCAAACACACACGGTAACTTTACTTGGGCTACAAGCAAAGCTGACTCATTCAGCTCTGGATAAGTTTTGCTCTCATTGTCTTCGCTCGAAGACATAGGATTTGGGTTGAGCATCACTTGATCATTACGACTTTGATCACTTGGAACCCACTTAACAAAGACGGTGGTTCCTATGACTCAACAAAGAAGAAAAGGAAACAACGAAGCGACCACGACCTTCAAGGCTCCATAGTCTTCACTCAATGTCTTCTCATGTCATAGTCTTCAATGTGTATATCTTCACATGCCACCATTGTCGTCAATGTCTTCATACATTTTAGGGGTCATCTCCGGTAGGTAAACCGAATCAATAGGGGACACTACTGCGTTATCCTGCAATTCTCACAAACACATTAGTCCCTCAACCACATTTGTCGTCAATACTCCAAAACCAACTAGGGTGGCACTAGATGCACTTACAATCTCCCCTTTTGGTGATTGATGACAAACTGGTTGAAGTTTTCAACGGGATAAAGTATGTGAAATTGTAAAGGATAGGGAATTGTCTTCATAAGTGGCAAAGGCTCCCCACGAAGATGTGCATATAAGTAGTTTGCTTTTTCAATGCCAATGCACATGGCAGAGTTGTACTTGTGGAGATCCTCTTCAACTTATGAAGATAATTCATCATGCATGAAATGATATAACTAAAGAGAATGACATGCATAATGAAAAATGGACGTCTGCAGAATGATCTAAGTGCGGAAGTTATCATCGCACATGCGGAATTTATCATCGCACTGCAGTAAAGCAAATAAGTAGCGTAGCGACCATCGAGTTTAAGTGTTACAACTCAAAGAACCAAATGTATCAAAAGCGAGAGTTGTAAACACTAGGCAAAATATTATGCAACCGCCCTTATGAACCCGCTTGAAGACTATCAAACTCATATGCTTCTCCCCCTTTTGTCAGTAAGCACCAAAAAGGTTTGAATACATAGAGCATCTACTCGCTTTCATCAGGAGAAGGTGAAGCAGCAGGGTTGTCGTGGTTGTTTGGCGGTGCGAGACAAACTTGGTGCGATGTCGATGAGTGCGAAGTAGGCGGTGAAGTAGCATCGGCTTCATCATCGATCACTCGGCATTCACCGTTGCTGCGGAGGAAGAATAGTCGAGTCTTCAAGTGATGGAGTTCATCGTAGGACTGCATTCCGTGGAGGAGTGGAGTCAAACTTGAAGCGTTCAGTGAAGCCATCATCTTGAAGATCTGCTTCTGCACTGAGCAGTGTCAAACTCTTCCATGATCGCCGACAGGTCTCATGAGTGACAAAAGCATTCTTGGTGGCAAGATTTCCAATGTGATTGACGCCCACCAAGAGGCTTTGCATCTTTCGCTTGAGCCAGGAGTGATGCTTATCTTGTTTCTGATGCAGTGCGACAAGAAATTATCGATCATTGAGGATGCGAGAGCGCTTCCTGGGTCTTTGGCCAATTGTGCTCTCAGTAGCTTCAGTCTGCGCCGGTGAGGCGGGGCGTGTGTTCCCAGCCGGAGGATATACGAGTTCTTTGCTTGGGCGCCTTCCATGGTTTGAGAGAAGCTATGGTGATCTGCATTTTGAAGACAAAGAGGCTTCTTGGCAGGCTCAGGGTATATGGCTTCAACTGACATATCAACCTCTGGTAGAAAGATCAGATGATTGCGAGCAGAGGGCTGATAGTTGATAGCAGAGTGCATCTTGATGAGTCGCATAACCCATGAAGCATAAAATTTCAGACCAAAAAGATCAGATCTAGACGCAACCAATTGCCGGATGAAGAATTCTTGCGTATTGAAGCTGATGCCATTGAGGATGTAAAAGACCAATGTCTTCATGGCTCCTTCAAGTTTTGCAGATGATGAATGCCCTTTGATAGGCCATAGAGTTCACCGATGATGTGATATATTGTACGAGGCGGATACTCAAGGTCATCAACAAAGAATTCCTGAGGGTATTCAGCGTCATGTGGCAGAGGCTTCATCATGCTCAACATCTGACTCATGTTGGGCTCTGCCTTATGGAAGATGCTCTCCAGTGCATCGCGGTGGAGTTGACAACCAGGTTCAAACAGCTCTCCGGGAGTGGGTAGGCATGTGAGCTCAATGACGTCAAGAGCTTTGGCTTCATGACAAACATTTCCTGTCATCCACTCGAGAACCCATGTCTTCGTATCTCTGTAGTAGCCACGGATGTGGAGGGTAGCATAGAATTGAAGCAAAAGTTCTTCATTCCAGTGTTCTTTATGCATTCTGAAGCCGAAGCGGACACTGCATCACGAAGCAATCAAGTGCTTCTTCTAAGCGAGGCAGTCCAAAGAATGACTTCAAAGGTCGAGGCGCATATGAGGGAAAATGCGCCTTGATCATACTGAGCGCATGAGTAATAGCTTCGTTCTTTGATAGCTCCGAAGCGGTCGATGATATCCTTGGCCTTGTGTAGGGGTTCTTTGCTCTGTCAAAGAAAGTGTTGTGGGCTTTGAAGCCATTTGCATTGAAAGACCACAGAGAGGTGGCGGTGCACAGGAACCTTGGCGATCTTGGCTTTGGCTTCGGACACGAGGCCTATGCGCAATATGATAGTCGAACTGAGGACCAGAGGCATGAGGCGAAGGGACTAGAACAGGCCATCTTACTGTGATTAGCTGACCATAGTTGTATGCTTGCTCAATTGTGTAGGGCCTTGGTGGCTGAAATGGAGCAGTGGCAACAACTGAGGCTTCAGGCTGCTCAACAGATGCTTCAGGAGCAGTTGCCTCATTGGCTTCAAGCACATTTGGTGCACGCTCCACATTTGCTTCATCCATGACTGTGTCATTGGCTTCATTGGTGTTGGAGGTGGCAGCCTCAATGTTTTCAACCTCCATTTGAGGAGCTGGAGAGTCGGGCACTGGCACGTTGATATCAGGAATAACTTCTTCAATAACAGGGGGTGTAGGGACACGTTCTTCTTCTTCTTGGGTGTCTTGGTCGATGCACCGGATTGTCTTCAATGACTTTGGCTTCAGACTCGAAGACATTCACAGTTGGAGTGGCTTCTGAAAACACTTGACGTGCAACAGGTTGGTGGTGCACTTCTCCTTCTGGAACGCTCGAGAGAGGTACTTGAGGCCTTTGACCTTTGCGAAGCCTGCATAATGTCGGCGACGCCTTTGGAGATGGAGTTGGCTGGGCCTCAAAGTCTTCCTCTTCTTCTTGTTATTGTTGTTGTTGGGGAGTGACTTGTTGTTGGGGAGTACTAGGGGAGTCTTCTGGTTGTGGGTGATCAGCCCATGATGCATCCTGAGCAATTGGCATCAGAGGACGACCAATGCTGATGAGTTCGCTGTTCGTGAGAACAAAGCGATGATACCGGGTTTGGTTCGATCTGAGGAAGAACTTCATCACCTTCAACATTGTCATGATGACCAATGTCTTCAGCAGCGGTGGGATCAACTGCTGGAATGTCTTCAGCTTCATGAGCCCCTGTGGAAGCTGCTCTCACAGACATAGGTTCAACAACCAAGGGCTCTGTGGGAGCAGCTCGATTCTTCTTGCTTTTGAGTTTCTTCTTGGAGGGAGCACCATCAGAGGCTTCATGATTTTTCCTTTTTCTGGCTTCAGCCTCAGCAGCCCTTGTCTTCTTACATTTCATAAGCGATTGACTGACCTTTGGCTTCGAGCTAGTCATGCCGCTTGGGAAGACTATGTGGGTTCTTCCCCTTGAAGGTGCAGCTTGGTCAGTTGAAGGCTTCTTTTTCTTTGCAGCCATTCTGGGGTCAATGCCAGGATGGCCAAGAGTCTTGCGCTTCTCAGCCTCATTGTAGGCTAGTACACACTTGTCATCCAGACTCTTCATGCGCTCACGAGAGCCTCTAGCTTCTTCACGCTTCTTGAGAAAGGCTTCTTTGAGCTTGTGCAGCATGATCTTGAAGTTTTTGACATCTTGCACGCTGAGTGCAGCCATATGCTTCTTGAACTGAGCCTTCTCATAGTCAATCTTATGCTTCAGTTCAACAATGCGCCGAAAGCAAGAGCTAGCTCGAAGCAATGGCGCCATTGAAAGAGACGCCGAGGCCAATAGGAAGTTGCAGATCTTCAAAGTCGATGTTTGGGGTGTCAAACCACTCATCAATGAAGTGATGGATGATTGCCACATCAAAGAGAGGCAAATTGTTGAAAATTACTGCTTCTTCCTTGCTCTTGATTAGTTGCTCAAGTGCATCATCTGCAAAATCTTCATCACTGGACAGATCAATGTGCTCTTCGTGCAAAATGGCAGCATGAGTCAGTGTCAGGTCAGTATTCTTGACAATTTTCTTTTTCTTCTTCGTCCTCTTGGAGATACGTGATTGATCTTCAGACTGCGCACTGGCTTCAGGAGGTGCAGTGGCTAGTGGCTTCACACGTGAAGCTTTTGGAGGAGCAGCTGACTTTGAAGCCTTAGCCTTCTTTTGCTTCTGCGGCTTTGGAGCAGGAGCAGGAGCAGGAGCTGGGGCTTCATCAGAGTCAGCATCGTCATTAGAGTGATCCACTTGTGCACCTTTTACCGCAATGTGAGTGATGAGGCCATCAAGGTTGTAGAAGGGACCGATGACATTGGGTTCAGCATCACGTGAGCCGTCGGCCGCACGGGGAAGCGGAGGGACCGAGGTTGAAGTCTAATCATAATGACTTCTTGTTTTCCTTGGCGAAGCCTTTGTGTCTTTGGAAGTTGCGCTTGAAGAGATTATCGTCCACGACACCGAGCAATGACGTTGGGTCGGCATTCTCGGTCGAGGTCCACGGACCATACAAGGATAGAAACCTGTGCAATAGCTTCAGCCCTGTTCTTGGGTGGAAGGCCTCGAAGAGAATATCACCCCGAGGGCTTTTGATAGCATTCTTCTCGGCGTATTCACGGGTCACGAGCTTGTACTTAAACCATTGTTCAGCCCAATATCGACGAATCCATTGGATTCGCGTCTTGCGCTGATTGTAATTCTCTTCGGGATCTGTCTTGTAAAGCTCTGCGAGGTCATTAGGCAGATCTTTTGAGGTTCCCCCACGACGATGTCTACCGCCCTTCCTAACTGATTTATCTGCAGCCATGAATTTCAAACTGTATGGCTTCAATATGTTCAGAGGCTTCAAAGGCTTGCGTTTGCTGGACAAACAGGAACTGGCTTCGGGAGAGTTAATTTGATCTTTGTAAGAATTACGCAAGCGAATGCGGACTATGAGAACCAAGGATTCTCCCACGGACATGTACCGTGACGCATTAGAGATGCGAGGGAAGGGAAGAGGTCATATGCATTCTCGTAAGATTTTGAAGATAAATCAGTTTGAAGACATTGACCTCATGATGCGAAGACATTCACTTATACTGTTGAGAGTTGGTTCCGAGTTTATGCGAATCCATGAATAAGTACAAGTGAGGAATCTAACTAGTTGTGAAGCTTAAGTGAATATACTAGGCGATATGAGATGCGCATGTAATAGATCTAACATTGTATAGGCGTAAACCAATTTTGGTAAGAAGGATGATTCTTTGAGGATCAAAAGATGGTAAAAATAGAGTTATATTTACCACTCGAAGAACTGCTAGACGGGAAGAAAAGGAGACCGAAAGCGGTTCAATCCACCGTGCCCTAACTTGGCGACGGAGGACACCTCTGGCCCAGCGGAGAGGACGATGTTCAAGGCGGCGTGAGGACGGCGTCGGAGAAATCCACGGCAGCAGCTAAGCGCTTCGTCTCAGGAGTCGTCGAGAGCTAGCTGTGTCGCTAGGGTTTTGACGAGGTGGAGAGGTGGAAGAATTTTTTCTTTACCGCAGGGGACATTTAATTATAAGTAGGTGTGAGGCATAGTGAAATTAAGCAGGTGCCTGGCGGTTCACATCGAGGGGCACGTGGCAAGCATGCAACATACTCGGAGCTGTCCCACGTTCCCACGCCCGCCAGGTTTGTCGGATGGTCGTTCCGGCTTCTCCGGAATTCAACAATAATGATGAATCATTTAAAAACAGACTTAAAGTTTGTCTCTGTGTCTTCTACTGACAAGGACGCAGAGAAGACATTCGACAGTTTCAATAGAATGCATATGATTTGGACAGATAGAGTTTGAGATAGAAAGCATAGAGAGATTAGGGTCCGATCACATTCACTTAGTTCAAAAGATTCAACTAGGAAGACATAGCTATAAGTGAATCTGTAGAGGATGAACAATATATATATATATATACACACACACACACATATATATATATACATACATATATATATATATATATATATATGTATATATATATATATATATATATATATATATATATATATCGAAAAGCAACCAAATCAACATAGTGAAGAAAATCATGAAGATAGGTTGAAGTTGAAGACAAATCAAATGCGAAGATATTGCGTAAATAACGCCATGAGTGAAACACTTCAAACAGAGAAATTTGGTGGTGGCGTTACCCACCGTATAGGAAGTATTAGACCCGGACACGGCGCACAATTATCATGGCGCTCGAAGTCAAATTACACGTTAATGTATTCACATTCGTAATGTAAGTCTTCATTGATTGAAGATATACTTTACTTCGTGTGTTGCACATCTAAGTCATCAACATGCATAAGTGTTAGGATGTGTGCTTGATCACAGGACATTTGAGGATTCCAAGATATTTAGCTCACACCGTAACTTGCAAAACCTTTTATCATCCAAGGCTTTGCGAAGATATCTGCCAATTGCTCTTCAGTGTTGACGTGAATGATGTCAATATCTTTCTTCATGACATGATCCCTGAGAAAATGATGACGAATTTCAATGTGCGTTGTCTTCGAGTGCTGGACTGGATTGTTGGCAATCTTGATGGCGCTTTCGTTGTCGCAGAAGAGAGGTACTTGTTTCAGATTGATGCCATAGTCCTTGAGAGTTTGCTTCATCCATAGAAGTCGAAACAAAGCAAGATCCAAAGACAATGTATTCAGATTCAGCGGTTGAGAGTGATACGATTACGCTTCTTTGAAGACCAATGGACAAGTGATCGTCCCAAAAAGTGACATGTGCCTGATGTAGACTTGCGATCCACCTTGTCACCAAAGATAATCAAGATCCGAAAATCCAACCAAATCAAATTTTGAGCCCTTTGGATACCATAATCCGAGTGTTGGGGTGTGAGCCAAATATCGAAGAATTCGCTTCACGGCTAAGTGATGCGATTCCTTTGGTGCCGCTTGGAATCGAGCACACATGCAAACACTAAGCATAATATCTGGCCTAGATGCACATAGGTAAAGTAAGGAACCAATCATGGAGCGGTATACCTTTTGATTGAACTCTTTACCATTGTTGTCGGGACCCGGATGGTGTTTAGGCGGCATTGGCGTCGTGTATCCTTTGCAATCTTGCATTCCAAACTTCTTTAGACAATCTTGGAGGTATTTTTCTTGAGATATAAAGATGCCATTCCTTTCTTGTGAATTTGAAGACCAAGGAAGAACTTGAGCTCTCCCATCATGGACATCCGATATTCTTCTTGCATCATGTATCCAAATTCATCACTATACTTACGGTTGGTGCGGTAGAAGATAATGTCATCCACACATATTTGGCATACAAACAGTTCACCATCATATGTCTTCGTGAAGAGTGTGGGATCAAGGGATCCAGGTTTGAAGCCTTTGCTCTTCGTGAAGTCTTTGATCGTATCATACCGGTAGCGAGGAGCTTGTTTGAGGCCATACAATTGCTTTATTTAGCTTGTACACCATATCGTGGATGTTTTGGATCTTCAAAGCCAGGTGGTTGAGTGACATATACTTCTTGTTCAATCTTGCCGTTGAGAAATGCACTCTTCACATCCATTTGATATAGCAAGATGTTGTGGTGGTTAGCATAGGCTAGTAGTATGCGAATAGCTTCAAGCCTAGCTACAGGAGCAAATGTTTCATCGAAGTCAATTCCTTCAACTTGAGTATATCCTTGAGCCACAAGACGTGCTTTGTTTCTAACGACTTGACCATGCTCATCTTGCTTGTTTCGATATATCCATTTGGTGTCAATAGTGTTATGCTTGCGAGGTCGGGGCGCTTGACAAGTTCCCAAACATTGTTCAGCTTGAACTATTGAAGTTCTTCTTGCATAGCTTGTATCCATTCTGGTTCCATAAAGGCTTCAGCAACTTTCTTGGGTTCTGATATTGACACAAAAGAAAAGTGCTCACAGAAATTTGCTAGCTATGTTGCTCTTGAGCGAGTAAGCGGACCAGGTGCATTGATGCTATCGATTATCTTCTCAATCTGTACTTCATTTGCAACTCGAGGATGAACTGGATGAAGACTTTGCTCATGCTGATCATTGTCATCATTGGAAGGATTGTCTTCAGGCTGAGCATTGTCTTTTGGTTGGTTAGGTGCAGAAATGATGAGTTCCTTTTAAGGATGTGCTTCAGAAGGCATGATTTCACCAGTTCCAATCAGCTTGATAGATTCGCTGGGTGGAGCTTCGTCTAGTGTACTTGGCAGCAGCTCTCTTTGTGAACCATTGGTTTCATCAAATCGCACGTCCACAGTTTCGACGATTTTGTAGTGATAGAGGTTGAAGACTTTGTAGGAGTGCGAGTCCTTTCCGTAACCGAGCATGAAGCCTTCGTGAGCTTTGGGTTCAAATTTTGACTTGTGATGGGGATCCTTGATCCAGCACTTAGCCCCAAATACTCAAGTAGGCGACATTTGGCTTCTTGCCGATGAGGACCTCATAGGATGTTTTGTTCGTAAGCTTATGGATGTAAACACGGTTGATGACGTGACATGTTGTATCAATAGCTTCGTGCCGTAACTTTCTTGGTGTCTTGTACTTTCGTCGAGCATTGTTCGAGCCATCTCAATGAGGGTTCTGTTCTTGCGCTCCACGATGCCATTTCTTTGAGGTGTGTATGGAGCGAGAGAACTCATGAGTGATTCCCATGGTATCCAGATAAAGATCAAGTCCGGTGTTCTTGAATTCAGTGTCGTTGTCACTTCTGATATGCTTGATCTTGACGCCATAATTGTTCATTGCTCGATTGGCGAAGCGTCTGAAGACATCTTGCACTTCAGTCTTGTAGAGAATTATGTGCACCCATGTGTATCTTGAGTAGTCATCAACAATGATGAAGCCATAGAGACAAGCAGTTGTTGTGAGGGCAGAGTAATGAGTAGGTCCAAACAAATCCATGTGTAACAGCTCAAAGGGTTGAGATGTCGTCATGATTGTCTTCGAGGGGTGCTTTGCCCTAGTCATCTTTCCAGCTTCGCAGGAACCACACAAATGATCCTTCTTGAACTTGACACCTTCGATGCCTATGACATGCTTCTTCTTGGCGGGTGTGTGTAAGTTCCTCATGCCAGCATGCCCCAGCCTCCGATGCGAGCCAAAGTTCAAGCTTTTGCAAGAAGACATACGGCAAGTCGTGGACCTGCTGAGAAATCTACCATGTATAGATCATCTTTCCTATACCCTTCAAAGACTAGAGACTTGTCGATTCCATTAGTGCAAGGCAACGATATTTTCCGAATATCACAATCATGTTCAAGTCACAAAGCATTGAGATGGACATCAAGTTGAAACCAAAGGGATTCAACAAGCATCACTTTATCCATGTGTTGATCCTTTGAGATTGCAACTCTACCTAGACCCAATACCTTGCTTTTACCGGTGTCAAGAGATGTGATGTGACTCTTGTCCGATGGACGTAAGGTTGAGTCCATGAGAAGACTTCGATCACCGACCATATGATTAGTGCATCCGCTGTCCATAATCCATTACGAAGCATGATGTGTCATACCCTATAAATGCAGTTAGGGGATAGGCTTCACCAAGAGTATTGTGAAGCATAAACATTTGACGGACAAGAGGATTATTGAAGCTCGGATCAAGATTAAGACATATAGGATAAATGGCAAACGATTCAGGAACAAAATACATAGTGAGACCATTTGGGCATTTGATCTTGCATCCTACAAGATGTTTTAGGTCCCCGACAATAGCATCGACGCCTTTGATTTTTAATTTGGAGAACCTTTCCTGCAAAGAGAGTTAATTCTTCTTAACCACCCACATCTTGAGGGTGGCTTAGAAGCAATGAGTCTAAGTGCAAGATCTGAGAACTTGACTTTGGAGCCCTAGCAAATAGCCTTGCAGGAGATGAATGATACTCATATGAATAAGCGAGAAAAGTTCTTAGTTCTATGAACATAGCGGTTTGAAGACACACGCTCATATTCATAAATTTGAGTACGGTTTCCTGCAAAACATTGGCGTTAGGGTGACTCGGTGAGTCCTCTGTCTATATGAAGCCTTTGGACCATATGACGCCTTAGGTCCAGGGTTTGTCTTCTTCCCGTGGTATCATGATGACATTCATCGGAAGATTCTCAAGACAGCTTTTGAGAACCCGGATCTTCTTCATAGGTGGTCCATTCTTGCAGTTAGTACCAATATACCGCAAACACTTCACCATTCTCGATTCTTGAATAGCTTATAGTTTGCATCAAAGGATTCATCAATGATAATAGGGTTAGCAGGTAAAGCCGGATAAGGTGGATGGATCCACTGAAGGTCCCTTCTTGCAAAGAACCCATGTGGTTTTGGGATACCGCTTTCAAAGCTTCCAAAGAGGGAACCATCAACATTCATTTTCCTCTCGAACCCAACACCCTCTTTCCTAGGGTTTCGGTTCGAATATGCTTTTGAGGACATCGCAGTGTCGATGCCCTTTCGCACTTTTATACATCCATGTTTCAAGCAATGTCTTCAACCTAGCATTTTCATCGGCAATAGCGATGGTATCCTCCGCAGAGGGGTTAGTTACCACATTAGTAGTTGAAGACAATGCAACAGTAGTAGCGATTGAACATTCAAGCAACAGAGGTAGCGATATCACGCTCAAGACATTTTAGACATGGTGGTTCAAATCCATCCTGGCCGGAACTGATCATTGGCCTTGATGTGACTCATTCTCTTTTGAAGATCTTCATGAGCCGCTCTCAATTTCTCAAGCTCTTGCTTCCTTTGAAGATAATCATAGGAGAGCTTTTCATGAGTAGTTGAGAGCGTTTCATGACGACTTTCAAGTTCTTGATACTTAGCATGAAGATTTTTAATGTCTTCAACTAAGGATTGTGAACGTGTCATTTCCGCGTCCAACAGGTCATCGCTTTTGTCTAAGAGTTTTTGAGTATGTTCCATAGCTCTTTGTTGTTCGGTTGCAATTTTAGCAAGTGTTTTGTAGCTGGGTTTGGATTCACAATCGAGTCATCTTCACTTGATGTTTGAAAGTAAGCATCACGTGATTTTACCTTGGCACCACGTGCCATGAAGCGATAGAGTGGGAGTAGGGTCGTCCTTGTCATCGCCTTGGCGTTGGTGTGGAAGTCATTGTCTTGAGTGTTGAAGATGGACTTGGCAACATAGGTTGTGGCTAAAGCCGGACTTGCAATGCCAGTCGGACTCCTCTTGGACTCCACCTCCACCTCCTCGGAAGCAGACTCCTCCTCTGAATCCATTTCCTTGCCAACAAAAGCACGAGCCTTGCCAGATGAGCTCTTCTTATGAGATGAAGACTTAGATGAGGACTTGGAAGAAGACTTTGAAGATTTCTTCTTCTTCTTGTCATCAGAATCATATTCCTTGCTCTTCTTCTTCTCATTGTCCCACTATGGACACTCAGAGATATAGTGTCCAGTTTTCTTGCACTTGTGACATGTTCTCTTCTTGTAGTCATGAGTGGAAGCTTCATCATTTCTTGAGCTGGATCGTGAAGACTTTACGAAGCCTTTCTTCCCAAAGTGAACTTCGGAACTTCTTCACAAGCATAGCAAGTTCCTTTCCAATGTCTTGAGGATCATCGTAACCATGATGATTCTTCTTGGATGAGGAAACAACTTTTGCCTTCAAAGCGCGAGTTCGGCCATAGTTGGGACCATAGATATCTCTTTTCTCGTAAAGCTGGAACTCATGTGTGTTGAGCCTCTCAAGTATATCGAAGACGGATCGAGTGTCTTGAAGTCGTAGGCGTTCTTGTATCATGAGGGCAAGGGTGTCAAAAGAGCTGTCAAGTGATCTCGATAGTGTCTTGGCGATTTCATGCTTGGTGATCTCGGTGGCGCCGAGAGCATGAAGCTCATTTGTGATGTCGGTGAGGCGATCAAGCGTGAGCTGGACATTTTCATTGTCGCTTTCTCTTGAAGCGGTTGAAGAGGTTCACGAAGAACACCGATCCTTTGATCTCTCTCGGTTGAGGCGCCTTCGTTGACCTTGGATAGCCAGTCCCGGACTAGCTTCGGCGTTTCCAGAGCACTCCTGCGGCCATCTTGTCCTTTGGTTAGATGACCACAGATGATGTTCTTTGCGGTAGAGTCCATTGAATGAACTTCTTGACATCGGCAGGGTGACACCTTCACGATTTTGGGAACGCCGTTCTTGACGACATACCGTAGGTCGACATCAATGGCTTCAAGATGCATGCGCATCTTATTCTTCCGATAGGGATAGTCAGTTCCATCGAACACGGGCAAGAAGCGGAGACTTTGATTATCCCTGCGATCGACATAGCTAAAACTCCGGTGGTTAAACCAAATCACACGTAACAAGGGAGTACCTCGCTCGATACCAATTGAAAGTGCTAGTTATCGACTAGAGGGGGTGAATAGGCAATTTTAGGAAAGTCTTCAAAACACGGATGTTTCGAAGACAAACAATAGAAATGACCTAACTGATATGCAGCGGAAGATAAACTACAACAAGCAAACCATAGTCAAATATGCAATAACGTGAAAGTACAAGACTAATAGCAGCTTGGTAGTAGGATCAAGATGGAAAATAGTGAGAAGCCAATCAACAAAAGTATTTAAGCAATGAAGTCAAACAGGTATGACAAATAGGCAATGACTTCACGAAGACAAACTCTAAGTAAGGAGAGGGAGCAGATAGAACCAGTCACTTGTTGAAGACACATGATTTGTTGGACCCGATTCGATTCTTTGTAACAACCGTGACATCAGTTAGGGAGGCTGAGATTCAACTTAGAAGACCGCGTCTTCACCTTATTCCCCTAGAGCTAAGGACACACAGTCCTCGCCCAATCACTCAGGTAAGTCTTCAACG
Source organism: Aegilops bicornis (assembly GCA_021605145.1). Taxonomy (NCBI): domain Eukaryota; kingdom Viridiplantae; phylum Streptophyta; class Magnoliopsida; order Poales; family Poaceae; genus Aegilops; species Aegilops bicornis. The sequence goes on along the minus strand of CM038669.1, from coordinate 110,769,512 downwards.
TAGACTTCCAGACCTTCACAGATCAAGCGTTCACCGCAATCCACAATGACTCTTGGATGCTCAGAACACGACGCCTAACCGGTGGAGGATTCACAGTCCTCAAGTGTAATAAGTCTTGAGTCACCTTGACAGAAAGACTTTAGTGATGCCTAACACTCTTTGGCTCTGGGTGTTTGGGCTTTGTCCTCGCAAGGATTTCTATCTCTCAAAGGCTTCGAGGTGGGTTGCTCTCAAATGACAAAAGCCGTGCACTAACTCTGAGCAGCCACCAATTTATGGTGTAGGGGGTGTGCTATTTATAGCCACTAGGCAACCCAACCTGATATGTCTGAAATGACCCTGGGTCACTAAGGAACTGACACGTGTTCCAACGGTCGATTTCAAACACACACGACAACTTTACTTGGGCTACAAGCAAAGGCGACTCATCCGACTCTGGATAAGTTTTGCTCTCATTGTCTTCGTCGAAGACATAGGATTTGGGTTGAGCATCACTTGATCATTACGACTTTGATCACTTGGACCCCACTTAACAAAGACGGTGGTTCCTATGACTCAACAAAGAAGAAAAGGAAACAACGAAACGACCACGGTCTCAGCTCCATAGTCTTCACTCAATGTATTCTCATGTCATAGTCTTCAATGTGAATATCTTCACATGCCACCATTGTCGTCAATGTCTTCATACATTTTTAGGGGTCATCTCCGGTAGGTAAACCGAATCAATGGGGGACACTACCTGCGTTATCCTGCAATTCTCACAAACGCAGTAGTCCCTCAACCACATTTGTCGTCAATACTCCAAAACCAACTAGGGGTGGCACTAGATGCACTTACACCGGCAGCTGGAATTCTGGCTGGAAAAGGAGCAAACGTTGGAAACCTATTCTACACAGCTCCAAAAGTCCTGAAACTCCACGAAACAACTTTTTGGAATTTATAAGAGTTTATGAGCAAAAGAAATAGGCCAGGGGGCCCACACCCTGTCTAGGAGACAGGAGGGTGCGCCCCCCCCATAGGGCGCGCCCCTATCTCCTGGGCCCCCTGGTGGGCCTCCGGTGTCCATCTTCTGCTATATCATCACTTTTACCCTGGAAAAAATCGTGGGCAAGCTTACGGGACGAAACTCCGCCGCCACGAGGCGGAACCTTGGCGGAATCAATCTAGGGCTCTTGCGGAGCTGTTCTCTGGGGACACTTCCCTCCGGGAGGAAATCATCACCAACGTCATCACCAACAATCCTCTCATCGAGAGGGGGTCAATCTCCATCAATATCTTCACCAGCACCATCTCCTCTCAAAACCCTAGTTCATCTCTTGTATCCAATCTTGTATCAAAACCACAAATTGGTACCAATGGGTTGCTAGTAGTGTTGATTACTCCTTGTAGTTGATGCTAGTTGGTTTACTTGGTGGAAGATCATATGCTCAGATCCTTTATGCATATTATTACTCCTCTGATTATGAACATGAATATGCTTTGTGAGTAGTTACGTTTGTTCCCGAGGACATGGGTGAAGTCTTGCTATTAGTAGTCATGTGAATTTGGTATTCGCTCAATATTTTGATGAGATGTATGTTGTCTTTCCTCTAGTGGTGTTATGTGAACGTCGACTACATGACACTTCACCATTATTTGGGCCTAGAGGAAGGCATAGGGAAGTAATAAGTAGATGATGGGTTGCTAGAGTGACAGAAGCTTAAACCCTAGTTTATGCGTTGCTTCGTTAGGGGCTAATATGGACCCATATGTTTAATGTTGTGGTTAGGTTTACCTTAATACTCCTTTTTGTAGTTGCGGATGCTTGCAATAGGGGTTAATCATAAGTGGGATGCTTGTCCAAGTTAGAACAGTACCCAAGTGTCGGTGCACCCACATATCAAATTATCAAAGTACCGAACGCGAATCTTACGAACGTGATGAAAACTAGCTTGACGATAATTCCCAATGTGTCCTCGGGAGCTCCTTCTTCATTATTAGAATTTGTCCAGGCTTATCCTTTGCTACATAAAGGATTGGGCCACCTTGCTGCTCTTTATTTACTTTATTTATTTTTTGCTCGTTACTATTTATCTTATCACAAAACTATCTATCACCTACTATTTCAGTGCTTGCAGAGAAAACCTTACTGAAAACTGCTTATCATTTCCTTCTGCTCCTCGTTGGGCTCGACACTCTTACTTATCGAAAGGACTATGATAGATCCCCTATACTTGTGGGTCATCACTCTTCTACGTATATCTAGACATCATCAGAACATTAAGGTAACACTCTTGTTTGTTGCTATGTAGCCTAGGATTGCATATTTAGACATTAAGTATAGTGCATGTTGCTATGTAGCGTCGGATATATTACATATCGCCCTAGTTAACCTAACGATCAATGGGTTACATATATATTCAGTTAAAAGTCCGATTCACCGATTAGCCCCTTATTATCCCCTGGCCTATATGGTACAAGCTACCGATATGCTGAACAGTGAGTATAATTAAGCCATGGGATGAAACTAACCTTGATGGAAAACAACAGTCGTTCCCAAAATTGTCCTATGTAGGTACATCGAGAGGCATGTTAAGCACAACAGGTAAACATCAACCAAAATTACCTATGGTAGACAAAATAATCTTTAAAAGATAGCTTCAGTGTGCAGGTTTAAGCACGCTAGTAAAGCAAGACAAGTGGAAAGGTGTGTTAACTGCAACATGCCTAACATTTAACAACAAGCAAACATAGTCATTCAAACTGGTATTGTGCCGGTCTAAGTACACTGGTATTGTTATATTAAAATGGAAAGGCATGTTAACTACAAGATGCGGCAACCAAATGTAGTCATTCATAGTGGTATTGTTGAAACTGGTACTGATGAAATTGAACTGCACAGTTCATACTTGCACATATAGAACATCATTTTGTGAATAACTGGAATAAACAAGGCATACTACGAACAACCAAAGATAGCATTTGAAATTGGACATATGCTAACTACAAACAAACGAATAATCAAAAAACTTTAAAAGAGGCATATGCTAGCTATAACAGACTTAACAACAAGCAAATATATGCATTCCTATCGGTATGTTTAAGACTTGATTGATGAAATGTATTGCACAGTAAATAACTGCACATATATAGCATCACATTGTGAAAAACTGAAATAAACAAGGCATACTGCAAACAACCAAATATAGCAATTAAAACTGGACATATTCTCACTACACTACAAAAGGGACTCAACAAAACAAATCATGGGGTTCCTATCGGTGTCAAAACCGGCGGATCTCGGGTAGGGGGTCCCGAACTGTGCGTCTAAAATCGATGGTAACATGAGACAGGGGACATGATGTTTACCCAGATTCGGGCCCTCTCTATGGAGGTAATACCCTACTTCCTGCTTGATTGATCTTGATGAATATGAGTATTACAAGAGTTGATCTACCACGAGATCGTAAAGGCTAAAACCGTAGAAGTCTAGCCTGTATGATTATGATTGCCTCTCGAACTAAACCCTCTGGTTTACGTAGACACCGGAGGGGACTAGGGTTTTACAAAGTCGATTACAGAGAAAGGAATTTCCATATCCGAACGCCAGGCTTGCCATCCATGCCAAGGAGAGTCCCATCCGGACACGGGAGAGAGTCTTCTGTCTTGTATCTTCACGGTCCATCAGTCCGGCCCATTTCCAACAGGTCGGACGCCCGAGGACGCCTTAATCCAGGACTCCCTCAGTACCCCCCTGAACCAGGCTTCAATGACGAGGTGTCCGGCGTGCAGATTGTCTTTGGCATTGCAAGGCGGGTTCCTCCTCCGATCACTTCAAAGTATCCTTCAAACACCGAAAACGTGTCCGGCTCTGCAAAACAAGTACCACACACACAACTGCAGAGAGTATAACATTTCACGAGTCCAATCTGCCGACAACTTTTGTAGCGTGACATCACGTCCCTGCCCGGTCATTATTTCAGACCGTTTTTTAGCCTCCCGCTCCATATTTCGAGATGTGTTTCATTGGCATGTCTTGTCAAAGCAGAGATCGTGTCCCCTTATTGTGGGATTCTCATCAATACTAGCGTGGGTAATCCAACCATGCCGTCTATACAGCCCTTGGGGAATAGGCGAGTGGGGAGGCGCTTGATATTCGCTGCCTTTATAAGGAGATAAGGGTTCACCCTTTTCCACCCAGCCTTCTCTCTCTCTGCCTACCCATTCTCGAGCTCCAGCGCCCAAGTTCTCATCCTTTCCGCCTCAAGAAAGCACTCCCATCATGTCCGGATCTGGAGCGCAGGGCAAGTGGATGGTTTCCTCCGTCAAGGAGAAGGACATCACCAAGCTCTGGGAGGCCGGGTACTTAGCCCCGAAAATCGATCACCGGCTTCTAGCCCAGGGGCAGATCATCCCCACCCCGGAGAACCATGAGAGGGTGGTATTCATCCCTCACTTCGTCTGCGGACTGGGATTCCCTCTTCACCCATTTGTCCGTGGACTCATGTTCTACTACGGGGTAGATTTCCATGATCTGGCCCCCAACTCCTTCCTCAACATCTCGGCATTCATTGTCGTGTGCGAGAACTTCTTCCGCATCCCACCCCACTTTGGATTGTGGCTAAAGATCTTTAATGTGAAGCCAAAGGTGGTGGGTGGCGAACACACGGAGTGTGGAGGCGCCATGGTGAGCAAGATGTCCAACGTCACATGGCCCAAAGGTACCTTCGTGGAAACCGTCAAAGGGTGGCAACAACAGTGGTTCTACATCACAGAGCCTCGCGACGCCACCTGGGCCACGGCTCCCAAATTCCAGTCCGGAGCCCCGATGCGGCTCACCTCCTGGCTAGAGAAGGGCCTGGACTGGTCTTTGTCGGACAAGCTGACAGTGCTTCAGACGCGCATTAGGAGCATGGTCGACAAGAACATCAAGCTCGTCAATGTGATCCAGGTGATGCTAGTTCATGGGATCCTTCCATGCCAAAGCCGGACTACCAATTTGTGGGAGTTCGATCCGGCCGAGCACCAGACCTTGCAACAGTTCTTCGGAACTACGCACGAAGACATCTGGAAGGTGCTCTTTAAGGCCAACGAGACGTGGCCGAAGACGACCGAAGACCGTGGGCACGACCTAGCCCATCCCGCTAGTCCAGTAAGTCTTTCGTGTTTCAAGGTGTATCCCTTACTTGCTTACACAAGGGAGATGTCTAAACTTCCCCATTTGTTTTTTTAGGGAGGACAAAGAGGGCGGAGCGGATTCAGTGTCCAGCTCCGCTGCCCGAGGAGCCAACTATCCCGCTTTTGACGAAGATGCTGGTTCCGGCGCCCTACCAGGCACCAGAGAAAAAGGCCAATAAAAAGGCCAAGGAGACCAGAAGTGGCCTCCGACGTAAGGGTGCTTCGGATGTGACGTCCGAAGACGCCGAGACTCACTCCTCCCCCATCGAGGACGACGAGGAGGAGGAAAGCAACCCCCCCCCCCAAGGGGGGAAGGAAGAAAAGGACGGCCTCCACGCATCTGGAGGCAGAGGCGTCCAAGAAGGGGAAGGTTTCCCTCGCGGATAACTCCGCGGGGAACACTGATAGCAGCTCCGAGTGGCGCCCCAGGGATAAGCCCCTGGCTGAATCGTAAGTACTCAAAGATGCACACATATATCTAGCTCCTTTATTCCATGGTTTTAACATGTTGAATCATGCACTACAGCCCAGCCCACGACAGCTCCCAGCAATCCTCATCGGGGGGTTCGCTGGATTCAAAGGCGATGGCCAGCGAGTCGCCGCCGGCGGCTTACTCTCCCAAGGCCAAGGGCGACACCGAGGTGATGTCCCAAAGGACCTTCCCAGGCCAGGGAGTCAGGAGGCCGTCAGGGTGACGTCAGAGTGTGATCCCTCGGCCGTCGGACACATGGGGGAGAAAATCCCCATGGATACTGGCGATGGGGGCCATATCCAATCCGGCCCCCAGCTGAATACCATTCCGGAGAACCACACGGCTCCGAAATCAGGCAAGCAGCCTCCTTCGAAAGAAGGAGGTGCGCCTATTCCGTGGGTGACCTCTGTCCATCCAGAGGCACCAGATAATCTGCTGGAAGCGCTACGAGGCGCTTCCATTGTTGAGGAACACCGTATCCTTATGGGTACGGTGGTTGAGAGGGTTCAGTCCGTTAAGAGCGGACTGACCGAAGCCTGCACCAGCCTTCTAACAGGCTTTGAGGTGAGCGACGCAATTGAGAAGAATGTCATAGTATAGAATGTAGCCCCTGAGACTCTGTCCGGTGTTCGGAAAGAAAAGCCGGACAGAGGATCAAATGACTTTCGTAGGAGACTAACCATACATGTCTATGTGAATAAGCAGGTGTCGCTGCTGGCCGCAACTTCTCATGCTGCCGAAGTCTCCAGGCTGAAGCAGAGGCTAGAGCGGGCCGAGGAGGAGCTCGGCCAAGCAAGAAAGCAGCTGGAGGATAAGCAAGGTATTTAATGACCTGCTTAGATATATAGAGAGATATGAATTGTTTGTGTTAATCAGAGCGCCATGATATCTGTAGGAGCGGCGACCGAGGTGGAGACCCTCAAGAAGGCGCTGGCCGAGGCCGAGGAGAGAGCGGCCAAGGAACAAGCCGCCGCGAAAAGCACGAGGCCAGGGTCGGTGAGGTCCAGCAAGAGCTCTAGGACACCGTGAAGAAATGTGAGTCCTTGGAGCGCAACATTGCGGATCAAAAGTCTGAACTTGCCAAGGCCCGCCAAAGCGCGCAAGATGCCCGGGTCGAAGCCCAGGGCGCCGTCCAGGAAATCCAGGAGAGCTAGGAAAATCGCGGCGAGTAAGGCTTTTATTATGCAGAGCAAGTATGTGAAGAAAAGGTACCTCTTACTGACCCGGATTTGGAGTTCTCCAGGGGCGTTTGTGGATCTGCCACGTAGTGTTTCCGATGCTGCTGAGTTCTTCCGAGCCGAAGAGGGGAGCTCGACGGAGACGATGTTTTGGTCGCAATACCTTGCGCCAGAACATCCGGTGCCCTTTAGCGATCAGCTAAAACAGCTGGTCGGACTGCATAGGGTGGCCGAACTAGCCATGAAGGATTTGATAATCCATCTATGGCCTGTCGAAGCCATACCCAGCAGCTACTTCGGGCTCGTGAAGTGGCTGGTCAATGCCTGGACTCGGCTTGATGCCATCAAGCGATCGATCTGCATCGAAGGTGCGCGGATGGCCTTCGCCCGTGTCAAGATACAATGGGCGAAGATGGACGCCGTCAAGCTCGCGGCCGAGGGACCGCCCGCGGCCGAGGGACCGCCCGCGGCCGAGGAGCACCGCACGCCCGAGCGGTATTTTGAAGATGTCCTGAAGGGATCCCGTATTGTAGAGGGGCAGTGTTCAAAAGACATTATCTTTGAATGAAGTCATTCATATTGTCCCTTCATGTATTATGAAACAGAGCCGTTATGTAATATAATGCTTGTTATTTTAAGATTTTACCTCCTGTACGGCCGTTTCGTTAAAACTGAGAGTTGGCCAGTCGTCGGCTTCAGCCCCCACATAGGTAGTACGGGGGTGTTCGGGATGAATCTAAACACTCTTTATCCAAAAATTTGGTCCTTGAAGGAGGTGTTTAGCGCAACGAACCAGGCAATTGGACTATGTGGCTTTATCACCCTCACTTAGCCATAGGAGTTTGACAATAGAAATGTAGACGCAGCCCCTAGTTAGTATTTAATCTGGACTAGGGTGATGTAGACACCTGATCGGGTGAAGGCCGATTAAATCGCATAATGCGGAAAAATCGCAAAAGATTTTCAACCTCCGAATAGTCGACCAACTCTCGCCGCATCATGACAATGGTTTTCGGCTTTCTCTCATCGAGGTGTTTTCTCGGATAAACCAGAAACACAATCGCAGTAGTTCTCCCTTTACTACCCTAGCCAATAGAGCGGAACGTAAGGTAGTAAGAACAGGAGCCAGGCAACCCAACTATTGACCAAAGACATGATTCGGTGTCAATGCATATAATGCTAAAATTCAGGGTGCCGAACTGTACTGTAAAAGTGTTCGGACTTTGTTGTCGTAGTATGGAGCGCGGTGAAGCCCCTGGCCAATTTAAAACGTACCAAGGTGTACGGGTGCAATTGATAAGAATAGCGAAAAAATGAAGTAGTAAGCCAATGCCACGTAAGTTGGGCCACAAATTGTTTTCATTATAATTAGATTAATACGTCAAAGTGTATTTGTACAAATAGTGCGATAAGCACCCGGGCTATTTGACATGCCAATATCAAGGGGGGAGCTTGCATGTGGGTCCTGAAAACAGGTAGAATGATCATCAAGAAAGACATCTAGAAATCCCTCCACGCATCTGTGCTACTTGCCGCCTTGGTGTATCCGTCCTTTGAAAGGACCGATGAGTAGGCCGCCGTGAGGGGCCTGTGGAAAAGAAACCTAAAAAGGATAACAAAGAAAAGTGAAAGTATGTGTGTCTGGGGAAGGTCGAGCTGTATTGTGGACCACAGTCTGGTTATGCCTTCGTCCAGCGTCCGGTAAACGACGGGTTTTGGGCCTCCTCTTCTCCGGCGTCGTCGTCCATACGGTCGATGTCTTCGGAGCCGTTATCGGGCATGTCGGTTAAGTCCTCGACAATGGCTATAAGGTGGGTGGTGGGTGGGACATAAAATTCCCTGCTCTCAGCCCCTAGTCCGGGCTGGGCATAGTTCGGACGTTGCTCCTCTGTAATGACAAGGGATTGCATTAAGTCCAGAGCCTCGCTTAAAGGCGAGGTTTAGCCCGAGAGAAGAGAGCCCGTGGAGTACGGCGAGAGGGAGACTCCTTGGCCGAACTCACACGATGCTGACTCCGAGGATTCGGAGCCAGTGTCTGGAGAAGGGCTCGGCTTCATGATGGTTACCCGCGACACTTCTTCCCCTGGCTCTCCCACAATGGGCCTAGTGGCCACAGACAGTCCGGCAAACTCAGGGAGCTCGTCTTTGGACCTGGCGATACGCTCCGGATCTAAGGCCAGAGCGGAGGTCGGGGGCGCGAATCCTTGTAAGGTCAAGTCTCCTTAGATATCAGCAACATAGTCCAGATTTGCAAAACTAATCTGGTGACCTGGGGCGTAGCTGTCGATCTGCTCTAGATGGCCAAGCAAGTTGGCCCACAGTGCGAAGCCGCAGAGCACAAAGATCTGGCTGGGGAGGAAAACCTCCCCCAGGACAGCATTGTTGTAGATGATTGATGGAGCCATCAAACCTTCTGGTGACGACACAGTGGAACTCTCAATGAAAGCACCAATGTCGGTGTCAAAACAGACGGATCTCGGGTAGGGGGTCCCGAACTGTGTGTCTAAGATCAATGGTAACAGGAGACAGGGGCACGATGTTTACCCAGGTTATATGGAGGTAATACCCTACTTCCTGCTTCATTGATCTTGATGAATATGATTATTACAAGATTTGATCTACCACGAGATCGTAATGGCTAAAACCCTAGAAGTCTAGCATGTATGATTATGATTGCCTCTACGGACTAAACCCTTTGGTTTATATAGACACCGGAGGGGACTAGGGTTGTACAAAGTCGGTTAGAGAAAGGAATCTTCATATCCGAATGCCAGGCTTGCCATACACACCAAGGAGAGTCCCATCCGGACATGGGAGAGAGTCTTTTGTCTTGTATCTTCACGGCCCATCAGTCCGGCCCATGTCCAACAGGTCAGACGCCCGAGGACCCCTTAATCCAGGACTCCCTCAGTTTCCCCTGTGAAGAGGCACGGCAAAACAAATCATGGGTTTCCTCACTTGTCACAGATGGGCTCATTCCCATGGGAAGAGCACAGACCCTTGATGCGCTCCATGTTGTTGCGGATGGGCTCCTTCCCCTTGGAAGAGCACGGTTGTAGGGGTGCCCTCCCTGATGTCGCAGATGGGCTCCTTCCCCTTGGAAGAGCAGATGGGCTTTTTCCCCTTGGAAGAGCCCGAGAGGGTGCCCTCCTCGTGGTCGCCGTCGATGAGGTATGACTTGGAAGCTGTGGATCCCAAGCCAGCGTCGCAGATCATGTCCTTTAGAAATGACAAAAGGGGATCGATGGCGATGTAGAATGGCAAATTCTTGGCAGCGAGCCAGAGGAGATCAGCGGCGGGGCCATGGATGAGATCGATGGCGGTTGAACCCGAGGGGTTGGGGGTGGGCCACTTAACCTGTCACATAGCCCACCTCAGGTCGTCGCTGTCGACGACCTCGATGTCATAGCCGGCGTCCGCGACATACCCGCATACTCTAGCCCGCTGATTGAGTGCCTGTGGCCAGCAATGGTCGTCAGCTTCCTCGGCGACATCAGGCGAAGAGACCATGATACACCTCTTTTGGGCCAGTCGCTCCTCGAGCTCCATGGGAAGCGTAGCCGGGCTTAGGCTACGACGATCTGGAGTGGGGGATGGGGATGGGGATCTGTGGGAAAGGGGGCATTTGGCAGGCATCATCTAAGAAACTCAGGGCAGCCTGGGTATGGAGATCGGTGGGTAAGCTGCACGGGCAAACCGGCAGATGTTATCAATGGAGGCCTTGTGGCGGCGGCGGGGACCTTGCTAGTGTTTCGAGCGAGGGAGGGTGTGGGTGCGTGCGCGCGCGCCCGAGGAGGTTTTGGTGTGTGTGTGTGTGGAGGGGGGAGGGGTGTTTGCGGAAATGACGCGGGTACTGAAAATTTTACTACGCGGGAGTGAGATGCTGGGGTTATTTAAAATTTTTATGATGGTGCATCGCACACGGTCCGGAGATAACAACCGTGTGTTATGAAACAGAAAAACCCTCGAGGCGGGCAGCTATTTTTGAGAGATGCAGGCGGGATTGGGAACAAGAAACATCACACATGGTCGAAACACAATAACTGTGTGTTATCAAACAAAAAAAGTTGAAGGCGGGTAGATATTTTTGAGAGGGGAAGCCTCGTGCCCTCGTGGAGCCCAATGTATTGTGCGGATGTGTGCGTGACAGGGGCACCAGCACGGCACACGGTTAGTTTGAGTGAACCGTGTCTGTTGCATCATACGACTTGTCTAATGTTCATAAATTTGGCGAAAAATAACGCGGGAGAGGGTCAGAACGTGAACACACTTGCATGTGGACCAAATTTATGTATGAAAAGGGTGGTTTGATGTTCAAATACCAAATGCAACTTCAATGTGGCACCTATCTCGCAAAGCGCACGATATTGCTTGCTCCCCCCCTCGTGTCGGCATGAAGGGAATCCTAAGCTATGAATGCATGCCCCCAACCGAGGTTCACCTATCAAAGTGCGAAGTAGCTAGCAGCCCCCCTGGTGGCGGCACGAAGGGAATCCTAAGCGATGAATGCATGCCCCCCCAACCGAGATTCACCTAGAAAAGTGTGAAGTAGATAGCAACCCCCCCCCCCCTCGTGTCGGCACGAAGGGAATCCTAAGCTATGGATGCGTGCCCCCCAACCGAGGTTCACCTAGCAAAGTGCGAGGTAGCAGCCCCCCATACACACACTTCAACAAGGGCCGGGCGTAGAGGCATCTCACCAAGATGGATCGTAAAACAGACCAAGAATAATCCACCTTGGTCGTACAACCTCTCTCTTGTTGTTGGTCAAAGTGATGGCCGTCCATGCGACCCCGAAGATGGGCTAGCTCGCCAATAATCATGCAAGTAGCTAGTCCCCGAAGACAACCACTGCATATGTGTGGCCCAAACATATATATGGATGGAGATGTGTGTTTTTAAATACACAATGGAACAACTTTGATGTGGCACCGTGATTTCAAACTAGAAATCCCCACACTGAGTGAGGGTTATTAGGTTGACGATGCATATGTATGTTACACCAGACTTCAAGCCGACGACGGGGATTCATGCATGCATGTGTGCATAGTATATGCGCTCAAACTTAATTAGGTCTGAATCTCACCATGACCTATACTACGATAACACGAACCAAGGGAAGAATCCAACATGGTAACCAATCTTGTTGTCGGTCAAGGTGATCATGGATGTCCACGCGGGCCCACGAATATATAGGCTTGTCGCCAATAATCACGCGAGGGAGTGTACCTTTCGAAGACAACCACTACATGCATATGTATGGAGGTGATGCATGCATGCATGTTTGAATACCATTTCACAACATTGCTATGGCGTGTGCGTCGAAAATCGTACAGTCCCCACACAGAGTGAGATCGGTTCATGACGTGTCGTTGTACTAGCCACTTCAACTCGATGGGAGGGATTCATGCGTACACATGCATGTGTGTGTGCTCAAACTATATCATGTCATCCCAGAGCATGACCTATATATATACCGTATTACAAGCAAAAAAATAATCCCTCCTAAGTCAAATTAACCTCTCTCATTGTCAGGCAAAAAGTAGTGATGGACCAAGCGGGCCCACAGATGGAAAGCATCGATATTGCTGATAACCGCTTAAGTGGGTGCGAGAGGACAACCACCATCGCTTTTCATGTGGGCCAAACATATGTTGAATACTCAAAATGCACAACTTTGATGTGCCACATGCCTCAAAAGCCGTAAACCCCCCGCATAGAGCGAGGTTCATGAAGTGTACTACATATGATGGTCCCCTTCCCCTTCTTCAACGCATACTATATGCACCTACTGTAATACAACCCAAAAACAATCCTCCTCGATAATGAAATTAATTAACCTCTCCCGATGTAGGTCAAAGTGATGCATGCATCGACAATGGCCTCGTGGGCCCACAGATGGAAGGGTCACACGTGAGTTTCCTAGCTAGGGTAACCACCGCCTGCATGCATGTGGGACAAAGAGGTGTTGTGTGATGTTTGAATAGCCAATTTCACAACTTTGATGTGGCACGTGCCTCGGAAACCGAAAAGTCCAAACACTGAGTGAGGTGTACTTGTTCATGGACGCGTACTGCTACCTCTTGAGCACTGCGTTGGTTTTCCCTTGAAGAGGAAAGGGTGATGCAGCAAAGTAGCATAAGTATTTCCCTCAGTTTTTGAGAACCAAGGTATCAATCCAGTAGGAGGCTACGCGCGAGTCCCTCGCACCTAAAAAAACAAATAAATCCTCACAACCAACACGATAAGGGGTTGTCAATCCCTACATGGTCACTTACGAGAGTGAGATCTGATAGATATGATAGGATAATATTTTTGGTATTTTTATGATAAAGATGCAAAGTAAAATAAAAGCAAAGTAAAAAAGCAACAGAAATAACTAAGTGTTGGAAAATTAATATGATGAAGATAGACCCGGGGGCCATAGTTCCACTAGTGGCTTCTCTCAAGAGCATAAGTATTTTACGGTGGGTAAACAAATTACTGTTGAGCAATTGACAGAATTGAGCATAGTTATGAGAATATCTAGGTATGATCATGTATATAGGCATCACGCCCAAGACAAGTAGACCGACTCCTCCCTTCATCTACTACTATTACTCCACACATCGACCGCTATCCAGCATGCATCTAGAGTATTAAGTTCATAAGAACAGAGTAACGCCTTAAGCAAGATGACATGATGTAGAGGGATAAATTCATGCAATAGGATAAAACCCCATCTTGTTATCCTGGATGGCAACAATACAATATGTGCCTTGCTGCCTCTACTGTCACTGGGAAAGGAAACCGCAAGATTGAACCCAAAGCTAAGCACTTCTCCAATTGCAAGAAAGATCAATCTAGTAGGCCAAACCAAACTGATAATTCGAAGAGACTTGCAAAGATAACCAATCATACATAAAAGAATTCAGAAGATTCAAATATTGTTCATAGATAAACTTGATCATAAACCCACAATTCATGCCTCAATAAACACACCGCAAAAGAAGATTACATCGAATAGATCTCCACGAGAGAGGGGGAGAACATTGTATTCAAATCCAAAAAGAGAGAGGAAGTCATCTAGCTAATAACTATGGACCCGAAGGTCTGAGGTAAACTACTCACACTTCATCGGAGAGTCTATGGTGTTGATGTAGAAGCCCTCCATGATCGATGCCCCTTCCCATGAGCTCCTGCAGGCCCCAAGATGGGATCTCGTGGAGTGCATGTAAGGTTGCGGTGGTGGAATTAGGTTTTTGGCTCCGTGATTCGATCGTTTGGGGTGCGTGAGGTATATATAGGAGGAAGGAGTACGTCGGTGGAGCAACATGGGGCCCATGAGGGTGGAGGGTGCGCCTGGGGGGGTAGGCGCGCCCCCCTACCTCGTGGTTTCCTGATAACCCACAAGTATAGGGGATCGCAACAGTTTTCGATAAGTAAGAGTGTCGAACCCAACGAGGAGCTAAAGGTAGAGCAAATATTCCCTCAAGTTCTAGCGACCGCCGATACAACTCTACGCACGCTTGACGTTCGCCTTACCTAGAACGAGTATGAAACTAGAAGTACTTTGTAGGTGTTCTTGGATAGGCTTGCAAGAAAGTAAAGAACACGTAAATAAAACAAGGGGCTGTTTAGATAAAGACACAACTAAATTAAATATAGCGAGTGTGGAAAAGTGGTGGTAGGAGTTGTGGAATTGTCCTTAGGCAACTGACTATGTTACTAGACCGATAATTGTTATTGCAATTCTATTTGAGGGAGAGGCATAAGCTAACATACTTTCTCTACTTGGATCATATGCACTTATGATTGGAACTCTAGCAAGCATCCGCAACTACTAAAGATTCATTAAGGTAAAACCCAACCATAGCATTAAAGCATCAAGTCCCCTTTATCCCATACGTAAACAACCTACTTACTCGGGTTTGTGTTTCACCACTCACGCAACCCACTATAAGCGAATCATGAACGCATTGCAACACCCTACAGCGGGAATCCCTCACGCTTGCGCGACATGGAGGGCACCATAGTACAGCACCAATAATAAAACATGCAACTCAAATCAATCATAGCAATTCATCAATCACCGATAGGACAACGAAAATCTACTCATACATCATAGGATGGCAACACATCATTGGATAATAATATGAAGCATAAAGCACCATGTTCAAGTAGAGGGTACAGCGGGTTGCGAGAGAGTGGACCGCTGTAGATAGAGGGGGGAAGGTGATGGAGATGTTGGTGAAGATGACGGCGGTGTTGGTGTAGATCGCGGTGATGATGATGGGCCCCGGCGGCATTCCGGCGCCACCGGAAGCAAGGGGGAGAGAGCCCCCTTCTTCTTCTTCCTTGACCTCCTCCCTAGATGGGAGGAGGGTTTCCCCTCTGTTCCTTGGCTCCTATGGCTTGGGAGGGGCGAGAGCCCCTCCGAGATTGGATCTATCTCTCTGTTTCTGCGTTTTGTTCTGCTCTGTTTCACCGTTTCGCGTATATATGGAGATCCGTAACTCCGATTGGCTTGAAACCTTCGCCGTGGTTTTTTTCCGAATATTATCTTTCTTGCGGCAAAAGAAGAGCATCAACCGCCTTACGGTGGGCTCACGAGGGTAGGCGGCGCGCCCAGGGGGGCGCGCCCCCCTGCCTCGTGACCACCTCGGGCACCGTCTCGCATGGATTTTTCTTCTGGAATTTTCCGTATTTTCTAAAAATAAGCTCCATCCGTTTTTATCCGGTTTGGACTCCGTTTGATATGGATATTCTGCGAAACATAAAACATGCAACAGAAAGGAACTGGCACTGGTCACTGGATCAATATGTTAGTCCCAAAAATAATATAAAAAGTTGCCAAAAAGTATATGAAAGTGAATAATATTGGCATGGAACAATAAAAAATTATAGATACGACGGAGACGATCAAGATCCCCAAGCTTAATTCCTGCTCGTCCTCAAGTAGGTAAATGATAAAAAGAATAATTTTTGATGTGGAATGCTACCTAGCATAATCTTGATCATATGTCTAATCATGGCATGAATATTAAGACACGAGTGATTCAAAGCAATAGTCTATCATTTGACATAAAAACAATAATACTTCGAGCATACCAATAAAGCAATCATGTCTTTTCAAAATAACAAGGCCAAAGCAAGCTTATCCCTACAAAATTGTACAGTTTGGCCATGCTTCATTTTCGTCACACAAAATGCCCCCATCATGCACAACCCCGATGACAAGCCGAGCAATTGGTTCATACTTTTTAACACACTTCAGCTTTTTCAACCCTCACGCAATACATGAGCGCAAGCCATGGATATAGCACTATAGGTGGAATAGCATATAATGATGGAGGTTATGTGGAGAAGACAAAAAAAGGAGAAAGTCTCACATCGACGCGACTAATCAATGGGCTATGGAGATGCCCATCAATTGATGTCAATGCGAGGAGTAGGGATTGCCATGCAACGGATGCACTAAGAGCTATAAGTGTATGAAAGCTCAACAAAAGAAACTAAGTGGGTGTGCATCCAACTTGCTTGCTCATGAAGACCTAGGGCATTTGAGGAAGCCCAACGTTGGAATATACAAGCCAAGTTCTATAATGAAAATTCCCACTAGTATATGAAAGTGATAACTCAAGAGACTCTCTATATGAAGAACATGGTGCTACTTTGAAGCACAAGTGTGGTAAAAGGATAGTAACATTGCGGGTTCTCTCTTTTTCTCTCATTTTTTATTTTCTTTTATATATATTTTTTTATTTTTTTGGTGGGCTTCTTTGGCCTCTTTTTTTTATTTGGGCTTCTTTGGCCTCTTTTATTTTTTGTAAAGTCCGGAGTCTCATCTCGACTTGTGGGGGAATCATAGTCTCCATCATCCTTTCCTCACTGGGGCAATACTCTATTAATGATGATCATCACACTTTTATTTACTTACAACTCGATATTACAACTCGATACTAGAACAAAGATATGACTCTATATGAATGCCGGCGGCGGTGTACCGGGATGTGCAATCATCTAGCATAGCAATGGCATCAAAAAACGGACAAGCCATAAAAACATCATGCTAGCTATCTTACGATCATGCAGAGCAATATGACAATGAATGCTCGAGTCATGTATATGATGATGATGGAAGTTGCATGGCAATATATCTCGGAATGGCTATGGAAATGCCATGATAGGTAGGTATGGTGGCTGTTTTGAGGAAGATATAATGAGGGTTATGTGTGATAGAGTGTATCATATCACGGGGTTTGGATGCACCGGCGAAGTTTGCACCAACTCTCGAGGTGAGAAAGGGCAATGCACGGCATCAAGAGGCTAGCAATGATGGAAAGGTAAAAGTGCGTATAATCCATGGACTCACATTAGTCATAAAGAACTCATATACTTATTGCAAAAGTTTATTAGCCCTCAAGCAAAGTACTACTACGCATGCCCCTAGGGGATAGATTGGTAGGAAAAGACCATCGCCGCTCGTCACCGCCACTCATAAGGAAGACAATCAAAGAAACACCCCATGCTTCAAATTTGTCACTAGCAGTTTACCATACGTGCATGCTACGGACTTGAAAACCTCAACACAAGTGTCTCTACAATCCACAACCACCCACTAGCATAACTCTAATATCACCATCTTTATATCGCGAAACTATTGCAAGGAATCAAACATATCATATTCAGAGATCTACAAGTTTATGTAGGATTTTATGACTAACCATGTGAATGACCAGTTCCTGTCATCTCTCTAAAGAGATATAAGTGAAGCAAGAGAGTTTACATATTTCTACAAAAGATATGCCCAAACTCTAACAAATATAAGTGAAGCAAAAGAGCATTCTACAAATGGCGGTTGTGCATGTAAAGAGAAACATGCAATCCAAACTTCAAATGATATAAGTGAAGCACATGAAGCATTCTATAAAGCCATACTCAAAAGATATAAGTGAAGTGCATAGAGCATTATATAAATCAACCAAGGACTATCTCATACCAGCATGGTGCATAAAAGAAAAATAAAAACCTAATTGCAAAAGACGCTCCAGGACTTGCACATAATGCATGAACGAAACGAATCCGAAAACATACCGATACTAGTTGAAGAAAGAGGGGATGCCTCCCCAGCATCCCCAATCTTAGACGCTTGAGTCTACTTGAATATTTACTTGGGGTGCCTCGGGCATCCCCAAGCTTGAGCTCTTCCCTCTCTTCCTTCTTCTCACATCGAGACATCCTCGATTAGACACTACATCCACACTAAACTTCAACAGAAAACTCGGTAAGATCCGTTAGTATAATAAAGCAAATCACTACTCTAAGTACTGTTGCAAACCAATTCATATTTTGTTTTTGCATTGTGTCTACTGCAGCATAACTTTTCCATGGCTTAATCCACTGATATAAATTGATAGTTTCATCAAAACAAGCAAACTATGCATCAAAAACAGAATCTGTCTAAAACAGAACAGTCTGTAGAAATATGAACATTCACCATACTTCTGATACTTTAAAAATTCTGCCAAAATTAGGAATAATAAACAATTTGTACAGAAAGACAGTGAAAAAAGAATCAGAACCATTTGACGTTCCAGTAAAGAACTAAAATTCGCGCACTACAGCCAAAGTTTCTGTCCTGCACCGCACAAACCAACAAGCATTGTAAACATCCTAAAGGCAAACCTTGGCACATTATTTTTATAATAAAATGGATTTGTACAAGGGGATAATTATTTTTGTTGAAAAGTTTCTGTAATCAAGATTCACAAAGTTGTCGTGAGCATGAACAAAGTTCAAGGAGCTCTCCCACTTTAACAATGCTTGTCTTTCTCACTTTCACTTTTCTTTTTGAAAAAGTTTTGGGTTCCCCTCTTTATTTTTGTTGTTTTTAAACTATATGAAAGCACTCAACAGAAATAAATGACTCTCTAAAACTTCCGGGTTGTCTCCCTGGCAGAGCTTTCTTTAAAGCAATTAAGCTAGGCATATAGTGCTCAAGTAGTGAATCCACCCGGATCCCAAGGTATATCAAAGCCAATTTTAATTAGCAATAATTTGTAATTTAGTAGTGAGCACAAAGTAACATATATCAAGCAATGACGAATTCTAAATCTCTTCCTATGCATCGGCATGTCATAAAAGAACAATTCATGCATACAAAGTAAAGGCCAATGCATAGTATAAACAGTTTCTTGCAATTTTATTGTATTGGAAACATAGAGAGGTGGAGATATAGTTCCTCTCTCATAATAATTGCAAGTAGGAGCAGCAAGCACATGCATATTATATCTATCAAAATCATCATGTGCAACGGTAAAAGGCAACCCATCAATGTAATCCTTAGTAAGTGCAAACTTCTCCGATATAGTGTAGTCAGGAGAATTCAAAAAGATAATAGGACTATCATGCGTGGGTGCAATAGCAACAATTTCATTCATAACATAAGGAACTATAGCAAGTTCATCTCCATAAGCATAATTCATATTGGCATCTTGGCCTCAAGCATAGCAAGCATCATCAAAAAGGGATATTTCAAAAGAATCATAGGGATCATAACAGTCATCATAGCAATCATCCTTCGGTAAGCACGAAGGAAAATTAAACAATGTATGAGTTGAAGAGTTACTCTCATTAGAAGATGGGCACGGGTAGATAATCCGCTCTTCCTCCTTTTGTTCTTCGCTCTCCTCATCATCTTTTTCATCCAATGAGCTCACAGTTTCATCAATTTCTTCTTCCATAGATTCCTGCAAAATATTAGTCTCTTCTTGGACAGCGGAGACTTTCTTAATAAGTGCATTAATTTCATAATTTTATTTATAATTCTCATAGAAATATTTGAGGATAGCTAAATTTTCAGATCTATAAACAGCATCATGAAAATCCTCAAACTCTTTACACATAGCTTAAATTTCATAAGCACCCATAAAAGCAACAAATTCTTCTATTTGTTCCACATCATAGTAATCATATATACCTCTAGCATAAGAAGCTAAGGTTTCATTATCATTAAATTTGCATGAAAAGGGAAGGTGTGGAGAATTCATCCTAGAGCAACAAGTATAATCATATTCCACGCATAGTTGCCAAGCATACCACTTCAATATATGAATTTGATCCCATAATAGTTTCCCTTTTGTGTGAAGCGATAATCCCTAAAGTATTCACGTTGATCCAACGTTACTCCCATTACATAATTGCATGGGGTTTTCTCTTGATTATTAAAGTAGTACATAATATCTTTCACATAACCAGCATCGAGGGTTTTAGGAGGTTCCCATCTCCATGAGTGGCAAGTACACCTAATTTTTTTTTGGTATTTCGTGTTCCATATCCATAACTAAAGATAGAGAACAACTAAGAACAGCAAATAAAAATTACTTAGTGATAAAGCAAACAAGCACACACGAGAATATTCACCCCACACTATGACTCCCTGGCAACGGCGCTAGAAAAAGGTCTTGATAACCCACAAATATAGGGGATCGCAACAGTTTTCGATAAGTAAGAGTGTTGAACCCAACGAGGAGCTAAAGGTAGAACAAATATTCCCTCAAGTTCTATCGACCATCGATACAACTCTACGCACGCTTGACGTTCGTTTACCTAGAACAAGTATGAAACTAGAAGTACTTTGTAGGTGTTTTTGGATAGGCTTGCAAGAAAGTAAAGAACACATAAATAAAACTAGGGGCTGTTTAGATAAATACACAACTAAAGTAAATATAGCGAGTGTGGAAAAGTGGTGGTAGGAGTTGTGGAATTGTCCTTAGGCAACTGACTATGTTACTAGACCGATAATTGTTATTGCAATTCTATTTGAGGGAGAGGCATAAGCTAACATACTTTCTCTACTTGGATCATATGCACTTATGATTGGAACTCTAGCAAGCATCCGCAACTACTAAAGATTCATTAAGGTAAAACCAAACCATAGCATTAAAGCATCAAGTCCCCTTTATCCCATACGTAAACAACCTACTTACTCGGGTTTGTGTTTCAGTCACTCACGCAACCCACTATAAGCGAATCATGAACGCATTGCAACACCCTACAGCGGGAATCCCTCACGCTTGCGCGACACG
Organism: Aegilops bicornis; assembly: GCA_021605145.1. Classification (NCBI taxonomy): domain Eukaryota; kingdom Viridiplantae; phylum Streptophyta; class Magnoliopsida; order Poales; family Poaceae; genus Aegilops; species Aegilops bicornis. The sequence continues at coordinate 110,748,636 of CM038669.1, read as the reverse complement.
GAGGGCACCATAGGACAACACCAATAATAAAACATGCAACTCAAATCAATCATAGCAATTCATCAATCACCGATAGGACAACGAAAATCTACTCAGACATCATAGGATGGCAACACATCATTGGATAATAATATGAAGCATAAAGCACCATGTTCAAGTAGAGGGTACAGCGTGTTGCGGGAGAGTGGACCGCTGTAGATAGAGGGGAGAAGATGATGGAGATGTTGGTGAAGATGACGACGGTGTTGGTGTAGATCGCGGTGATGATGATGGCCCCCGGTGGCATTCCGGCGCCACTGGAAGCAAGGGGGAGAGAACCCCCTTCTTCTTCTTCCTTGACCTCCTCCCTAGATGGGAGGAGGGTTTCCTCCTTCCTTGGCTCCTATGGCTTGGGAGGCGAGAGCCCCTCCGAGATTGGATCTATCTCTCTCTGCTTCTGCGTTACATTACGCTCTGTTTCACCGTTTCCCGTATATATGGAGATCCGTAACTCCGATTGGCTTGAAACCTTCGCCGTGATTTTTTTCCGAATATTATCTTTCTTTCGGCAAAAGAAGAGCATCAACCGCCTTACGGTGGGCTCACGAGGGTAGGCGGCGCGCCTAGGGGGGGCGCCCCGCCTCGTGACCACCTCGCACCGCCTCGCGTGGATTTTTCTTCCGAATTTTCCATATTTTCCAAAAATAAGCTCATTCGCTTTTATCCCGTTTGGACTCCGTTTGATATGGATTTTTTGTGAAACATAAGACATGCAATGCATGTGAACTGCACTGCAATCGGATCAATATGTTAGTCCCAAAAATAATATAAAAAGTTGCCAAAAAGTATATGAATGTGAATAATATTGGCATGGAACAATCAAAAATTATAGATACGACGGAGACGTATCACTTCCTGGAAGCTTCCTTGACGTAGGGTCCAAGTCTCCTGGATCATGTTCGTTCCAAAAATCACGTTCCCGAAGGTTTCATTCCGTTTGGACTCCGTTTGATATTCTTTTTCTGCGAAACTCTGAAATAGGCAAAAACAGCAATTCTGGGCTCGGCCTCCGGTTAATAGGTCAGTCCCAAAAATAATATAAAAGTGAATAATAAAGCCCAATAATGTCCAAACAGAAGATAATATAGCATGGAGCAATCAAAAATTATAGATACGTTGGAGACGTATCAAGCATCCCCAAGCTTAATTCATGCTCGTCCTCGAGTAGGTAAATGATAAAAACAGAATCTTTGATGCGGAGTTCTACTTGGCATAATTTCAATGTAATTCTTCGTAAGTGTGGTATGAATATTCAGATCCGAAAGATTCAAGATAAAAGTTCATATTGACATAAAAGTAATAATACTTCAAGCATACTAACTAAGCAATTATGTCCTCTCAAAATAACATGGCCAAAGAAAGTTCATCCCTACAAAATCATATACTTTAGTCATGCTCCATTTTCGTCACACAAGAATGCTCTCATCATGCACAACCCCGATGACAAGCCAAGCAATTGTTTCATACTTTAGTAATCTCAAACTTATAAACCTTCACACAATACATGAGCGCGAGCCATGGACATAGCACTATGGGTGGAATATAGTATAATGATGGGGGTTATGTGGAGAAGACAAAAAAGGAGAAAGTCCCACATCAACAAGGCTAATCAATGAGCTATGGAGATTCCCATCGATTGATGTTAATGCAAGGAGTAGGGATACCATGCAACGGATGCACTAGAGCTATAAATGTATGAAAGCTCAACAAAAGAAACTAAGTGGGTGTGCATCCAACTTGCTTGCTCACGAAGACCTAGGGCACTTGAGGAGGCCCATTGTTGGAATATACAAGCCAAGTTCTATAATGAAAAAATTCCCACTAGTATATGAAAGTGACAAAACAATAGACTCTCTATCATGAAGATTACGGTGCTACTTTGAAGCACAAGTGTGGTAAAGGATAGTAACATTGTCCCTTCTCTCTTTTTCTCTCATTTTTTTTGGGCCTTCTCTTTTTTTTCTGGCCTTTCTCTTTTTTTATTCCTCACTTGGGACAATGCTCTAGAGAATGATGACCATCACATTCTATTTATTTACAACTCAATGATCACAACTCGATACTAGAACAAAGTATGACTCTATATGAATGCCTCGTGATGTACCAGATACGCAATGAACGAAGAGTGACATGTATGAAAGAATTATGAACGGTGGCTTTGCCACAAATACTATGTCAACTACATGATGATGCTAAGCAATATGACAATGATGAATGTGTCATGATAAACGGAATGGTGGAAAGTTGCATGGCAATATATCTCGGAATGGCTATGGAAATGCCATAATAGGTAGGTATGGTGGCTGTTTTGAGGAAGATATAAGGAGGTTTATGTGTGAAAGAGCATATCATATCACGGGTTTGGATGCACCGTGAAGTTTGCACCAACTCCCAATGTGAGAAAGGGCAATGCACGGCATCAAGAGGCTAGCAATGATGGAAAGGTGAGAGTGCGTATAATCCATGGACTCAACATTAGTCATAAAGAACTCACATACTTATTGCAAAAATCTACAGGTCATCAAAACCAAGCACTACGTGCATGCTCCTAGGGGATAGATTGGTAGGAAAAGACCATCGCTCGTCCCCGACCGCCACTCATAAGGAGGACAATCAAAGAACACCTCATGTTTCAAATTTGTTACATAACGTTTACCATACGTGCATGCTATGGGACTTGCAAACTTCAACACAAGTATTTCTCAAATTCACAACTACTCAACTAGCACGACTTTAATATCACTACCTCCATGTCTCAAAACAATCATCAAGCATCAAACTTCTCTTAGTATTTAACACACTCATAAGAAAGTTTTTACTATTCTTGAATACCTAGCATATTAGGATTTAAGCAAATTACCATGCTATTTAAGACTCTCAAAATAATCTAAGTGAAGCATGAGAGATCAATAGTTTCTATAAAACAAATCCACCACCGTGCTCTAAAAGATATAAGTGAAGTACTAGAGCAAGACTATATAACTCAAAAGATATAAGTGAAGCACATAGAGTATTCTAATAATTTCCGAATCATGTGTGTGTCTCTCTCAAAAGGTGTGTACACCAAGGATGATTGTGGTAAACTGAAAATCAAAGACTCAAATCATACAAGACGCTCCAAGCAAAACACATATCATGTGGTGAATAAAAATATAGCTCCAAGTAAAGTTACCAATGGAAGTAGATTTAAAGAGGGATGCCTTCCGGGGCATCCCCAAGCTTTGGATTTTTGGTTTCCTTAGATTATCTTGGGGTTGCCATGGGCATCCCCAAGCTTAGGCTCTTGCCACTCCTTGTTCCATAATCCATCAAATCTTTCACCCAAAACTTGAAAACTTCACAACACAAAACTCAACAGAAAATCTCGTGAGCTCCGTTAGCGAAAGAAGACAAAAGACCACTTCAAGCTACTGTAATGAACTCATTATTTATTTATATTGGTGTTAAACCTACTATATTCCAACTTCTCCATGGTTTATAAACTCTTTTACTAGCCATAGATTCATCAAAATAAGCAAACAACACACGAAAAACAGAATCTGTCAAAAACAGAACAGTCTGTAGTAATATGTAACTAACACAAACTTCTGGAACTCCAAAAATTCATCCAAAATAGGAAGACCTAGACAATTGTTTTCGTGAACAGAAAGTTTCTGGAAATTACAGCAAGATCAAATAACTATCATCCAAGAAGATCCTATAGGTTTAACTGGGCACAAACACTAATTAAAACATAAAAACACATCTAACCGAGGCTAGATCAAATATTTATTCCTAAACAGAAGCAAAAGCAAAAAACTAAAAATAAAATTGGGTTGACTCCCAACAAGCGCTATCGTTTAACGCCCCTAGCTAGGCATAAAAGTAAGGATAGATCTAGGTATTGCTATCTTTGGTAGGCAATCCATAAGTGGCTCTCATGATAGATTCATATGGTAATTTTATTTTCTTCCTAGGGAAGTGTTCCATGCCTTTCTTTAATGGAATTTGGAATCTAATATTCCTTCCTTCATATCAATAATTGCACCAATCGTTCTAAGGAAAGGTCTACCAAGAATAATAGGACATGAAGGATTGCAATCTATATCAAGAACGATAAAATCTACGGGCACATAGTTCCTATTTGCAACAATAAGAACCTCATTAATTCTTCCCATAGGTTTCTTAATAGTGGAATCCGCAAAGTGCAAGTTTAAAGAGCAATCATCAAAATCACGGAAACCTAGCAAATCACACAAAGTTTTTGGAATCGTGGAAACACTAGCACCCAAATCACACAAAGCATAGCATTCATGATCTTTAATCTTAATTTTAATAGTAGGTTCCCACTCATCATAAAGTTTTCTAGGGATAGAAACTTCCAATTCAAGCTTTTTGTCATAAGATTGCATCAAGGCATCAATGATATGTTTGGTAAAAGCTTTATTTTGACTATAAGCATGAGGAGAATTTAGCACGGATAGCAACAAGGAAATACAATCTATCAAAGAGCAATTATCATAATTAAATTCCTTGAAATCCAAAATAGTGGGTTTATTAATATCTAGGGTTTTGTTCTCTTCAATCCCACTTTTATCAATTTTAGCATCAAGATCTAAAAACTCCGAATTTTTGGAATGCCTTCTAGGTAAAGGTGGATCATATTCAGTCCCATAATTATCAAGATTCATATTGCAAAACAAGGATTTAATAGGGGACACATCAATAACTTTTAGATCTTCATCTTTATTTACATAGAAATTTGAAGAACGCGCTTTCATAAAGCAATCTTTCTTAGCACGCATACTAGCGGTTCTTTCTTTGCACTCATCAATGGAAATTCTCATGGCTTTGAGAGACTCATTGATATCATGCTTAGGAGGAATAGATCTCAGTTTTAAAGAATCAACATCAAGAGAAATTATATCAACGTTCCTAGCCAATTCATCAACTTTAAGCAATTTCTCTTCAAGCAAAGCATTGAAATTCTTTTCTTAATTCATAAACTCTTTAACATAGTCTCAAATTCAGAGGGCATATTATTGAAATTTCCATAAGAATTGTTCTAGGAATTACCATAATTATTAGAGGAATTGCTAGGATAAGGCCTAGGATTAAAGTTTCCTCTATACGCATTGTTACCAAAATTATTCCTACCAACAAAATTCACATCCATAGATTCATTATTATTCTCAATCAAAGTAGACAAAGGCATATCATTAGGATCAGAAGAAACACTCTTAGTAGCAAATAATTTCATAAGTTCATCCATCTTTCCACTCAAAACATTAATTTCTTGTATCGCATGCTCTTTTTTATTAGTAGATCTTTCAGTGTGCCATTGAGAATAATTAACCATAATATTATCTAGGAGTTTAGTAGCTTCTCCTAAAGTGATTTCCATAAAAGTGCCTCCCGCAGCCGAATCTAAAAGATTTCTAGAAGCAAAATTCAATCCGGCATAAAATTTTGTATAATCATCCACAAATTCAAACCATGAGTAGGTCAATTACGTATCATCAATTTCATCCTCTCCCAAGCTTATGCAACAAGTTCATGATCAAGTTGCTTAAAATTCATGATATCGTTTCTAAGAGAGATGATCTTAGCGGGAGGAAAATACTTAGAGATAAAAGCATCTTTCCACTTATTCCAAGAATCAATACAATTTTTAGGCAAAGACGAAAACCAAGCTTTAGCGTGATCTCTAAGCTTAAAAAGGAAATAGCTTCAATTTAACAATATCATTATCAACATCTTTCTTCTTTTGCATATCACACAAATCAACAAAGCTATTTAGATGAGTAGCGGCATCTTCACTAGGAAGGCCGCGAATTGATCTTTCATGACAAGATTCAACAAAGCAGCATTGATTTCACAAGATTCAAGATGTCGGTAAGAGGAGCAATCGGAGTGCTAAGGAAATCATTATTGTTGGTATTGGTAAAGTCACATAATTTGGTATTATCTTGAGCCATCGTGACAAACAAGCAATCCAACACATGAGCAAACAAGAAGCAAGCGAAATAGAGGCGAATGGAAAAGAGAGGGCAAATAAAACGGCAAGGGTGAAGTGGGGGAGAGGAAAACGAGAGGCAAATGGCAAATAATGTAATGCGGGAGATAAGGGTTTGTGATGGATACTTGGTATGTTGACTTTTGTGTAGACCTCCCCGGCAACGGCGCCAGGAATCCTTCTTGCTACCTCTTGAGCATTGCGTTGGTTTTCCCTTGAAGAGGAAAGGGTGATGCAGCAAAGTAGCGTAAGTATTTCCCTCAGTTTTGAGAACCAAGGTATCAATCCAGTAGGAGGCTACGCGCGAGTCCCTCGCACCTACACAAACAAATAAATCCTCGCAACCAACGCGATAAGGGGTTGTCAATCCCTACATGGTCACTTACGAGAGTGAGATCTCATAGATATGATAGGAAATATTTTTGGTATTTTTATGATAAAGATGCAAAGTAAAATAAAAGCAAAGTAAAAAGCAACAGAAATAACTAAGTGCTAGAAGATTAATATGATGAAGATAGACCCGGGGGCCATAGGTTTCACTAGTGGCTTCTCTCAAGAGCATAAGTATTTTACGGTGGGTGAACAAATTACTGTTGAGCAATTGATGTAATTGAGCATAGTTATGAGAATATCTAGGTATGATCATGTATATAGGCATCACGTCCGAGACAAGTAGACCGACTCCTACCTGCATCTACTACTATTACTCCACACATCGACCGCTATCTAGCATGCATCTAGAGTATTAAGTTCATAAGAACAGAGTAACGCCTTAAGCAAGATGACATGATAGAGGGATAAATTCATGCAATATGATAAAAACCCCATCTTGTTATCCTCGATGGCAACAATACAATATGTGCCTTGCTGCCCCTCATCACTGAAAGGACACCGCAAGATTGAACCCAAAGCTAAGCACTTCTCCCATTGCAAGAAAGATCAATCTAGTAGGCCAAACCAAACTAATAATTCAAGAGACTTGCAAAGATAACCAATCATACATAAAAGAATTCGAAGATTCAAATATTGTTCATAGATAAACTTGATCATAAACCCACAATTCATCGGTCTCAACAAACACACCGCAAAAGAAGATTACATCTAATAGATCTCCACGAGAGAGGGGGAGAACATTGTATTGAGATCCAAAAAGAGAGAGGAAGCCATCTAGCTAATAACTATGGACCCGAAGGTCTGAGGTAAACTACTCACACTTCATTGGAGAGGCTATGGTGTTGATGTAGAAGCCCTCAGTGATCGATGCCCCTTCCGGTGGAGCTCCGGAACAGGCCCCAAGATGGGATCTCGTGGGTACAGAAGGTTGCGGCGGTGGAATTTGGTTTTTGGCTCCGTATCTGATCGTTTGGGTGTACGTAGGTATATATAGGAGGAAGGAGTACGTCGGTGGAGCAACGTGGGGCCCACCAGGGTGGAGGGCGCTACAGGGGTAGGCGCGCCCCTACCTCGTGGCTTCCTGGAAGCTTCCTTGACGAGGGTCCAAGTCTCCTGGATCATGTTCGCTCCAAAATCACGTTCGAAGGTTTCATTCCGCTTGGACTCCGTTTGATATTCTTTTTCTGAAACTCTAAAATAGGCAAAAAAACAGCAATTACAGGCTGGGCCTCCGGTTAATAGGTTAGTCCCAAAAAATAATATAAAAGTGAATAATAAAGCCCAAATGTCCAAAACAGAAGATAATATAACATGGAGCAATCAAAAATTATAGATACGTTGGAGACGTATCACGTACGTACAGTATATATGCTAGTCCCCTCCCACCTCTTCGACGCGTACTATATACCACCATAACACAAACAACCATGCTGGTCAAATTAACCTCACTGCCGGTTGTTCATCAAAGTGATGGACGACGACCTCGCGGGCCCGCAGAAAGCGTCACACGCGAGTATCAAGTGTCGTGTAGGACAACCATCGACTACATGTGCCCAAAACATGTATGTATGAAAGGGTTGTGTAATGTTTTAAATAACGAATTCACGACTTTGATGTGGCACCTGCCTAACAAAACGGCCAACCCACACAGTGGCTCACAACTCGTAGTGTACTGCGAGCCACCCGCCACCCCCCTCAGATGCACACACCCACACACACACCACGAATCCGCCGCAACTACGATGCATATGAAATTATCCCGCGGTGAACATATGTTACCAAAGGAGGGACATTTTAATTTAAAAAAACAGAGATCATTAAGAAATTTTAGTACATTAATTGATCAATTTTCTATGGGTATAATGTGCAAAAATCTAATTTGAGCCACATGCACACATGACAGTGCACCTAAATGGATTGCAAAAACACATGTGTCTCACTGGGTGCATGTTTTACTCCCCGTGCAAGAAATTTCAAACATTGAGAATCTTGATTTTTAAATTCTAGTACATCCAAAACTTATTTGAAGTTCATGAAACTTGTCATGTTGTCATATGGACACCAATACAAAGTGGCATTGTACTTTTTTGTCAAATTTGAGACCAGTTTTGATGTAATTTTTATCTAATTACAAACGGGAGATTATTAATAATTGGGAACCAATATCCCAAACGGATTATTTATTCGAACCGTGAGCGTTAGACCAACAATGGATACGTGCCATGCTTCGGTTAAGCAATAAAGCGGCAGCATTAATCATCCAAACAGAAAAACAATATACGTGCCACCATGCGACCCGTGTGCCGTGCGAGCAGGCGTGAGTTGACGGGACGCATGCGAGCAGTCCGCCGCGCAGATAGACCGAGAGGCGTGCGTGCAGGTGTGTGAATTGACGGAGGCGTGCTTGTTGCACAGTGTCATCAGGAGGCTTGCGAGTATCTATGTGAAACAACGGTAGGCATGCCAGCAGTACGTTGCGCAGGCTCATCGGGAGGCGAGCCAGTGGTTTGACCGCCGCTCGCCTCTCCCACTACTCCATACTAATGGTGCGCTCGGCGTCCGCACCCACCATCCTCGCCACACACACAATCCTCTCTCTTCGCTTGCATCCTCGACGCCTCTCTTAGTCCTCAAAGCCGTCAGTGTATGAGGATGTCGCTGAAACGCCCCATCATAGGGAGTGGCGACGCCGGGGCTACTGAAGCACCGGAGCACGGCGTGGAGATGGTGACAGAGGTTGCCGTCACCGCGGCGAAGTTATCATCGCACCGACATCGCCGATGGCGCCGAAGTTTCCACAGCCGAGGCGGAGTTCACACCGACTCTGGTGACGAATCGAGCGATGACCCCGGCGACGACTCTGACGACCACTACGGCAATGACTCCGATGATGACAGACAACTCGTTAGTCATCTGTACCCATTTATGTGTCAAATATATCCTAGGGTTTCTCTGGTTACTCCTACCTCCCCCTTTTCAGAATAGAAATCCTATGGTTATGTTCTCCCAATCCATGAAATCTGAGTAAGTTCCATTAGATCCGTGTAGTGTATTGACTGTTTGAATGGTACAAGTGATAAGTGATTAGTTGTTTCATCTATGCAAATGATTTCTGCTAGTAATCTGACTAGGGTTAGTGTTCGTGCTAATAATTCCTAGCCAAGACTTGACAATTGATTTTGAATGACCTGCATATGTTTGTGCCATTATTTTCTTCAAGATTGGTCTGTACATAGACGACTGTGCTTAAAAATCGAACCATAATCTCCGGATATGTATAAATAAATAGCCATAAATTCCTAATCCTACTTCACGGCATGTAAATATTGATTTAATGCCAAATTTGTTTTACTATTTGTATAGGTGTTGTCTGACGATGTGGACAACAAGGATGAAGATGGCCAGAGGAGGTACAAGCGGCAATCCTGAGGGAGCTTTATGCGGGAAAGCATAACAAGTGTATCCCATTTTGCAACCACGAGCTTCATGGTGCGTATCTAAGTGTTCTGGCGCATGCAAGAGGACGGGCCGTTGGCTCCTTCAAGTAGAAGTATCCGCGCAGGGTGGCGCACAGCGCGTACGCCGGGTACATGGAGAAGCTTCAGGATCGTGCCAGCATGTGAGATGAGATGTGGGATCAAACTATGTATGCTTGAGTATGCTTAATGATGGTCGAACTATGTACTTATGGTTGAACTATGCTTGTGTACGTGTGCACTTATTATATCTATGTCTAAGTATGTTTAATCTATGTTTACATATGTCTAACCGTGGGATATGGATGCAATCAGTTCAATTGATGGAATCTACATCCGTCCTGGTTTATTGGTCTCCTTTGTAATTTGTGTTACATTTTGACCAAAGGTTTAACTGACAAGTTGTTAGTGTAGGTCAACAAAAATTATATCGTTGGATGGGTATTTGAGCATAGTGTTCAAAGATATAATTTTTGGTGACATGCATAAACATTTTTTGGTTAAATATTTGGTACAAATTACAAAGGGAGCCAATAAACCAGGACGGAGGTAGTATGTCAATCACACATGGTTCCAAAATTGGAACCATATGCAATGACTTTCATTTTGCCTGTTGCGTCAATCACACACGGTTGGCTGTAGCAAACGGTTGCCTCCGAAATTCTTTGTGGGACAGAAAACCCTCACCACTCAATTCAAAAAACAAAAAAGAAAACCCTCACCATCCCCACGTCACGAAAATCCTCACCTTGCCCGCCACCCCCTCCGGTCCCCATTCACACCTGCACAAGCTCTTCTGCGTCTATGCATGGCACCGCCTATCATGGCAGTAACCACTTAGCTCGACGCTTGCCGCTGCCGCCAGGCTGCCGGCAAAGCCCACCGCATTTCGCCACTTCCGCTTGCTGCCGCCTATCACCATCGACTTTCTCGACGCCGCTCGTGGTCAACCCAGCTCCGCTCGGTTGGGAATCTGTCATATGTTCTTTCTCATCGACAACAAGGTAACTAATTTAGTGAGATATTATCTCATCTCTTATCCCAGTTCATCTGCCTCCTCTAATCACCCGCCGAAATCGCCGTGAATTCATTTTTATTCTAGTTGATTTGAGGGTTTTCTTCCATTCATAGAGTGTACAGTGCGCGGACACATCAGGACTTTGCGGCCTTCGCCAGACATTCCAGATGACTTGAGTATGTGTGTGATATGTTCAATCTCACCCTATTGTTGGCATGGCCTATTTTCCTGAACATATTATAAATATTGCTACATTTGGATAAAAGGTGACACATGCACCATATACGCCAAAGGGATTTTTTCCTCTTCTTTCTATATTAGGCAAATTAATGATGTATTGTTCTTTCGATTACTCTCATATTTCCATGACATCATGTTTACCCTATCTGCTTAATTATATATTTTTGTCCTTCGATTTCAACTGTTGTACAGTTCTTTCAATTTGGGCCCATATTTGCACGTTACCATATTTTCTTTTACAATCCTACCATTTTCTCGCATAAGATCCCTTGCTATGCAAATGTAATCAGAGTACACAATATTTCCCTTTACATAAATCAAGACTGCAGGATGTCATATCAACACAAACCATGGATTTAAAATTGTTGCTACTATAAGACTTGATGAACGCGGTGACTCCTATTTTGGCACTAGCCTTTGGAAAGAAATTTCTAAGTTTTATGTATTGAAAATTGGCACTATAATTGCACTGCACATAAAAGGGTCTGGTCATGAGTTATATGCTAACTTCCCCGACGATATCATCCGTCCAGACATTGTTCGAAGTAAGTTTTCTTTTCAAGTATCTGCATGTTGACTTACCCAGCAATATCAAATGAATTGTGTAGTATTTAAGCAACCAATTGTTATTCTATTTTCTTACTATATTCCTACCTAATAACTTCTAGTTACCAATACACTTTTCTATTGCCCTGTTTTAACTAAATATTCCCTGTACTCCACTTCTATCAGAAAGCGCCGCTGACAAGGAGACTCTGGAGGTGGAGAACGGGGCTGCCAACAAGCGGAGGCAGAGCGAGCAAGAACCGCAAGCGACTCCAGCAGGCCTAGACTTCATCAGCAACCTCACCGATGATATGTTGACAGCCATCATCTCCCTCCTCCCAATCAAATATGGGGCGCAGACAACCGTCCTTTCCCGGTGGTGGCGCCCCCTATGGAACTCCACCCCTCTCGACCTCATCGACACTGATGAGCTCTACCATGGCTATGGCAAAAGCTTGGTTGTGTTCTCTAAGATCCTCGGCAGTCACCTTGGCCCAACCAGAGGCCTTAGAATGGGCAAGTTCAGTTCCAACGGCAAGGAACGAGCCAAGCTTGATGACTGGTTCCGATCCCCCGCCTAGATCAGCTCGAGGAGCTCACTTTTGATGATGGGCATATCTCGCTGCCAACGTCAAGGCCCAGCTCGCGCCCACGCCAAGGCCGCCAAGTTCAGGAACTGCCATCCCCCCTTAATGATGCGCCCGCTTTTATTCTACCATGACTGAAGCACGTCGCCGTCTGCCTCCCAAACGGTGACATGGAGCGCCTGCTCCGGGCTGTACTGCACTCAAGTACCTTCGTCTTCTGGCGATCAATGGGTTGAGTAGCTTCCACATCACCTCCATGACTCTCCGGACTATTTACGTGTGTTGATGCTACGGCAGGAAGACATCACAAGATGTGTACCACGGTATGGTCATTGAGGACACACCTGCACTTGAGAGATTACTTGTAGTTGATCAAGAAGGTCCAAGAAGAATCAATGTCATTTCTATGCCGAAATTGACAGTGGTGGGCTACTCGTCTGACAAATACTCCAAACTTGTTATTGGATCCACACCCGTTCAGGTACAACAGCTTCTACCTCTCCTTCTACAGATTAACAATATTTCTAATTTTGAAGATGTTTGTTCGTTTGTCATCCAGAAAATGATTCTGACAAGCTTGACCCCGAAACTACGCACAGTGAAGGTCTTGGCACTAGAATCTATCAGCCCCAACCTGGAGCAAGTTGTCAATTTCCTCAGTGCCTGGAGAAGCTATATATCGAGGTGATGTAATTTCCTGAGACGCTTTCCGTGCCTGGAGAAGCTATATATCGAGGTGATATTCCTTTCATGTTAAATGTTAACCATAAGGGAGTTCAATTTGTGAAACCTTTTTCCAAGTTTACAATGACAATGTACTACAATTTCTGAAGGATTCTTTTGGAGGATTTCAGACATACATGTCCCCCCATATTGGTTGCTTGATCCATATGGTTACAATCCATAAGCATTTCTCCTTTGGATTCATTTGTACTAGTTTTCTTAGGGAACTTTTCATCCACTCCAACCTCGTGTGAAGAAGGCTACATTTTTCCATAATGTAATCAAATGCCCATGTTAATCATGTCGATCGAACATGGAATGTTAGTGCATTTTACAAATCCTGCAAACCAAATAGGCCTGTAGTAGTGTTCAAAACTGCATGTAGGCACTAACACGTTTTCTTCTTTTGCAGATAAGATTAGGCCCATGTAGCGACCCGACCTCAGACGGTCAAGTCTCTGTGTGTCTGTGCCATCCCTGGATCAGTATGCTGGCACACACAGTACATCAATGTATATATCAAAGTGCAATTACATGTATAAATAACGTAAAACTGGTATATACCTCATATGTCTCAGCGGAAACAAAAACGGGTGTGGAGTCCCATCAACGCCATCGGCAGGTTGAGTGTAGACCGTAACCCTGTATCGTAACTCTTACTCGTCGAGGAAATATCTGCAACATGATACGTTGCAGCCGTGTAGGTCAGTACATTGAATGTACCGCAAGATCACAATAAGAGAAAACAGATGATAAACTATACTATATGTAGTATGGCTTTGTGGCTCAGATTCGAGTTTTGTTTATGTAAAAGATGGTTTTGTTTTCCATACATCAAAGGAATAAATGAAGTCTGTACTATAGAGTTTTCTATCATGACATGGTTCCGCCAACCGATGTCTCATAGCCCAAATTCATCATAAGTTGCCCACAATTAAGTTATCAGTATGGTGTTGAGAGTTCCGAGATAGATCCAAGTCCAGAGGCTCAAATTGTCCGTAACCGGGGACACGGCTAATCGATTAGGTTTAAACCCTCTGCAGAGGTTTGTACACTTTACCCGCAAGATTCGATCCCTCTTTTTACGTTCTCGCACTTCAGGGTGTTTGAGAACAAGATGAACGAAACATGGTCTTCCAAAGAGTTCCCCTGACCACTGTCCGATGCTCATCCAATCCAACCGTAGTTCTACATCTGCTAGCACCGTCCCAGCCAGAGTCACAACTAAGGTCAACCAAGCTAGAGCCCATAGTGACTTGCGGTTGCACAGGTAAGCTTTCGGGCATGAAGTATTCTTCCGTCTCTTTGAGTCTGGGTGAAGCTTTCCGCAAGATGTCATGGCGCTTCTCCATGCATCCCGGCCATCCATCGGTTTCTCCAGGTGCCCGTCAACCGCCCTTCACCCAGTAGTGTGTATTGAATTCTTGTCTCGAGTCTTGAAGTCTCGAGGCCTTGAAGATGTAGTCCTTGCAGATGTCATCATGGAGTTGTCATCATTGACGTAGAGTCCTCCTTCTTCACACCACTCTCGTGCACTCATACCAAACCCCGTCTACTATAGCGTAGCATTAAAATAAATAACGTCCCGGGCTTGGTAACAGGTGATGGGTTCCTACCTCATGCATACTAATCAACTACAAGAATTCAATATCACTACTGGAGGGTGATTGCAAAGATGCCACTAAATGCAATAAAACATAGGTATGAAAGCATGGTCAAAGTGAACTTGCCTGGTAAGTTGATGAAGATAACAACACTCTCGAATAATGACTTGGAAGAACTATTCGTCACTCCGTTGAAAATCTATATAGCCAAACATAGCATTCATATAAGCAAACATCCTAGCAAACAATTCTAACACTCATAATAAAACCAACAAATAAAAATGCAAATCAAGGGACACCCAATAAAAACAAAGGAAAACTACACAACAAAACTACTAAAGAAAACTCTAAGACATAACACAAAATAGTTTTGTCCTAAGTAAAACTTAACCAAGAAAATACTAAACTAATAAACTAACAGAAAATACAAAGTAAAGCAACTAAGTTAACAGAAGCTATTTTTTCCATCAAATTTTATTTGCAAAAGAAACAAATAAAAGCTTTTATGAAACACTAACTATGACCTAAACAAGTTTTCAGACAAAACTAAGTAAAATAATTTTTTAAATAAAAACAAATTTTCTTTTGTTGACTAACAGAAACAAAACTAAATTTTTCAAGAGTGACAAAAAGAAAAAATAGTTTAAAAACAATTAAAACTATAAAGAAAAGACTAAAACAAAACTATAACTAAAACAGTATTGTTTTGCTAAAAACCTAATTCAAAATAAACTAAAAATATATAACTATATTCTACTGGATAAACAAAACAATAACAAAGTAGTAGCAAAAAGAATCAATCAAAAATATATTTCTAAACTCAAGTTAAATCAAATACAAGGATTTAAGATAATTTGATCAAGTTCAAATTTATATAGTCAAACCTCAAAAATATTTACCTATTCAGAAACTTTACAAAATTTGTGATCTAACGCAATTGGAATCACTCAATTTGGATATGTATACTAATAGATATGAATTTTCTAAGATCGCTACTTTTCTGAAAAGAAGAATTACGGGATTTCTTTGATCTCACCGGAGTAGTCGCCGGAGTTGGGGAAGAAGATCGGATCCGAGGTTATGGGGGCTCCTAGAGGAAGGAGAGCACGGGACGGTGCAGAAGAGATCTCAGCAAACTCAAGGGAGGCCGAGTAAGTACCACCGAGCCTCGGGCGGCGATGGAGAAGTCAGCCGAGTTTATGAACTCCGATGAGTAATTGTGCTGGATAGGGAGGGGGATAAGCTCCCATGGGAGAGGGCTTTGGGCGAGGGGAAGGAGGGCAACACGATGGAGGTATTTATAGGGCGAGGGGGTGTCCAGATGCGTGCAGCCATGGCGAGCAAAAAAAACGGTAAGTTCGGATCTCCGGCGAGGAAATCCGGGCATTAATGGCCTTTTACTTGGAGAAGGAGGTGTAGGGGAAGGAGGTGGATCCATTCAGAGGATCCTTGGGGAAGGGAAGGAGGGAAGGTGTGGGCGCGGGTGGTGGCAGGCGTTGCTCGCTTAGGTGCAGAACGATTAGGAGGAAGACGACCTGTTGGGTCGTGGAGGGGCTGGGCCTAGTGCGGCTGGGCTTTGGCCAGTTTTTTTGTTTTTTATAAAATAGAGAAGGAAAACTGAAATAGAGGGCAATAAATAAAATAAATATATATGCATATTATATATCAAAATTTTCAGAAAAACATTAGTTACAAGATGAACAATTTTTCAAGTTCAAATAAAATTCACGTAAAATCCCAAAATTCAAAAGGTGCCACTGTTGCATTTAAAATGCAAACAAAATTATTTTAAAATATCAAAATGATTTAAAAATCATTTTTCTCCACTTTTCTACTGTAGGGAATCATTTTACCCTATTTTCAGATATTTTAGTTTTGGAGAAAAATAATTTCAATAAAACCAAATAACTCCAATTTGAAAGTGGGTTTCAAAATAATTTCAACCGCCTTTCAATTTGATTCTTTTAAACTTCCAACTCATATTTCATATAATTTGAAGAAGTCATTTTATCTTCTCTCATGAAAATCATTGAGTTGCATAAAGTTTCTGAATTTGAAATATTTCCAAATGGAATTCAAATCTTTTCAAAACCCTTTTCATTTATTTAAATGGAAGAAGTCATATCATCTTCTCTCTAGGTTTTTTTTTGAATTGAATTTGAATTCTCAGAGATCAAGTCAAAAAAGGCTGGGAAAGTCATTTCATTCCCTCTCATTAAACTTTCAAAAAGTTTCAAATTCCACTCAATTTCACACAATCAATCACTCAACAATCAAACAAACAATCAGAATTATTTATTTAATATAACATTCCAAAATTTAGAATTTTGGGATGTTACAAATCTACCACACTTAAAATGAATCTTGTCCTCGAGATTCAAGAGGCTTGCAAGAAAAGGGTTAGGGTTTGGGGGTCTTCTAGCAAATCCATTGATCTCAGTATGGTCTAGTGTGCTACCACACTTAGAAGCATGGTTATTGTTCCGACAAAACTCATGTACTCCATTCCTTTGGGTTGACAATGTCATCTTCTCATATTCTCCAGGTAACTCTTTCCCCGGTGCTCTCCCGATAAGGGCATAACCTCTTTTATCAAAATCATGAGTCCTTCATGGTAATTAAGGTTCTTCCGAGACAGGTCTTCTCGCTTGAGGATCCGCGCCAATACTAAACAACTATTGAAAATCTCGTGGCGGTCAACCATGTATGGTTTCTTCTACAGAAATGGGTCTCATTTAAATCTCATCAGATATCCTACGATTGGCAACGGTTGCCTGTACATGGATCAACCGTCCTACCATTCTAGGGTTTAAATAAGGTTTTGACATCGTCTGCCTCTACTATGGGTAAGTCACTCAGATTTACCATTCCAAATAGCAGGAGCGAATGACAAGAGTAAGTTGGTATGGTGATCAATCCATTCCGCACCCAAATCATTACTCTGTATAAGATTTCTAACACTCGGGCATTCTCGCAAGCGTTGCAGAATTTCTCTTGTCGACGAACTGAGTTCGAATAAATCCATGGTTTCTGCAAGCTGAGCAAGACATCTAACATTTCTTCACAACCCTCAGGTTTTCGTATCCTCCTAAAAATGTCGGATGATTAAACTCAGAGTTTTCTTCCAAATATGTTCCTACAAAGAAGAGTGTGCTTGCTTCTTATTAACTCCCGGCCTGTGGGTTATGGCCCACTTCAACTCTTGTACAAGTTTAACTCATCCTTCCGAGGATTATCATTCCATATTCCAACATTACATCTCCTGTAAATCCAATAGTACTTCTTCCTTCATACCCTTGTGGTGATGATCATACAAAACTCCAACTTATTTTGTCCAGCTTCCTTCTATGGACCGTCATGAATAACACATTTCTTTCTTCATTGATCCTATGGCTTTACGGAGTACTACGACACCAAAAAAATGCACTAGTTTATCCATAAATCCCATTATTTTCATATCAATCTTTTAATACATCCTTAACCATTTTTCAGAAATCCAAATTCCAAAAGTTTATTACAAATGCTGCCACCCACATGGTTCGGTATGGTCAGACATTACTTCCAACTTTATTCATTTTTCCTCCTTGAGGATTCTTCAGTCCCACTGGAATTGTGCGACATGCGCCTTGAAATCTTCAATCTTCTGTTTCATCGTGGTGGCCTTGAGCTTCATCTCCATCATCTCCGCATGCACTTCTCTTAGGTATTCCTGAGTATAACGAAGTCTTGCTTCCAGTATTTCTCCGATCTGGCGTATGGCTTCCATGGCTGCTTCACGAACAGCGTCGAAGAAAGTTGCTTGTGGTACACGTGAGATGAAAAAGTACCGCCCCATCGCCTTTGGGCAAACTCCTTTCATACGGTGGAGGTGTACCTCCACATACCAAAGTTCCACTCCCTTTTGCATGAAGGGGTAGCCTTTGTAGACCGTGCATCTCCTTCAAGGTGAATATGCTTCATCATGTCCTTCAGATCTTCGTAATCATGATCACTTGTCGTGGTCATGATCGCTTCAGGCCCTTAAGGAAAGACTCATAAAGGGTTGTCATCTGCATGTGTAGGATAAGAGGGGTGCTCGTAACAAGGAATGTATCCCCATGGGGAAATTGCAATTGTCTCCGTAAAAGTTTGGTGTTCAGCTTGTCCATGGGTTCAAGATTTCGGGTCCGTTGAGATAGAAAGAGAAAGCAAATACCCACCCATCAACAAAAGAATCCTAGCTCAAAAGTACCGCTTGTAATGGGCCGTTCTACTATGGTTTCATTTCTAAGTCCTCATTTCTTCGTGTCTTCAATGCTCGGGAGTTTCCAATTCTCGATGCTTTTCCCATATGAAGGCCTTCTACCATTCTTCCGTAACTTACGCCTCTCAAGGTTGACATAACAAGCCTACGAATATCGCATCTATCCAACCATTCAATAAACACAGAAAATAATAGCAACCAAGCATTCATTTATTCAATCAATTCTATAGTATCGCCACCCACATAAGTTGGTATGGTCGATACTTAAATTGAGAAAGCGTTCATCTTTATTTCTCTCATGGTGGGCTACTACTAAGCTAATTTACCGAACTTGATTATTGTCCCCACTGGGCTTCTTCCGTGTGGACTTGATCTCCTCCAATTTTTCTCGCTAGATTTTCCTGTCGATGCGGAGTTTCTTGTGACGACTTCAGATGTCCCGAAGTTGTTCCTTGAGCTTCCGGATCTCAACGTCCTTGGCATGAGACATGGTCCCGCTGCTTTTCAGTTCTCGACGCATTCTCGGGATCTCGAGGTTCTCCTCATCCAGGTTGTCTACCTTCACCGAGTCTCAACCTCTTCTCGTAGTGCTTCATTGTCAAATAGGGCTTCCAGGAGGTCCATCCAAGATTCTTGATGTATTGTTCTAGATCCCGATTGTACACTAACAAAGGGGGAGAACTTCATCTTTTGCACTTCCGTCAAGGCAATAGTTGCTCCATCAAACTTCTGCCATCCAATCCTTCCAAAGAAGTGTGGGTTTAGTGCAACACGATGACGATAGCATAAGCGTGCAATAGCATCATGGACGACAGTGTTGATGCCCATATCACAGTCACCATTTATGGTGCCGTTGATGTCTGCAGCCTTGGGGTCTTCATTACGGCCAAAAACTTGGGTCTTGACTCCCATGATCTAGACGTCCTCTTAGTTGCCTTGATCTCGTGTATCGGTAACTTCAAAGCACTGACTAGCTCCACAAGGAAGGGGCCTCCAAGAACCTTCTCGTAGTGTTCTCTTTTGTTCGTAATGTAGCTCTCCATCTATAGTTTGAAATAAGGAAGGTTCAAGAAAAGGAATCAGGTGTTACGAGAGTTGTAACAAAAACAAAGGTCGCTCCTGTTGGGGTCTTCATATTACTAAGTCATTTCCTAGGGTCACGTCCTACAGTCAACATGTGCTCGATACCATATCTCAGAAGCGACCCGACCTCGTGACGGTCAAGTCTCGTGTGTCTGCATGCCATCCTCGATCAAGATGTCGGCACACACAAGACATCAATGTATATATCAAAGTGCAATCACATGTATAAATAACGTAAAACTGGTATATACCTCATATGTCTCAGCGGAAACAACAACGGGTGTGGAGTCCCATCAACGCCATCGGCAGGTTGAGTGTAGACCGTAACCCTGTATCGTAACTCTTACTCGTCGAGGAAATATCTGCAACATGATACGTTGCAGCCGTGTAGGTCAGTACATTGAATGTACCGCAAGATCACAATAAGAGAAAACAGATGATAAACTATACTATATGCAGATGGCTTTGTGGCTCAGATTCGAGTTTTGTTTATGTAAAAGCTGGTTTTGTTTTCCCTACATCAAAGGAATAAATGAAGTCTGTACTATAGAGTTTTCTATCATGACATGGTTCCGCTAACCGATGTCTCATAGCCCAAATTCATCATAAGTTGCCCACAATTAAGTTATCAGTTCGGTGTTGAGAGTTCCGAGATAGATCAGAGTCCAGAGGCTCAAATTGTCCGTAACCGGGGACACGGCTAATCGATTAGGTTTAAAACCTCTGCAGAGGTTTGTACACTTTACCCGCAAGATTCGATCCCTCTTTTACGTTCTCGCACTTCGTGGTGTTTGAGAACAAGATGACCAAACATGGTCTTCCAAAGAGTTCCCCCGACCACCGTCCTGCTCATCCAATCCTACCGTAGTTCTACATCTGCTAGCACCGTCCCAGCCAGAGTCACAACTAAGGTCAACCAAGCCAGAGCCCATAGTGACTTGCGGTTGCATGTAAGCTTTTCGGGCATGAAGTATTCTTCCGTCTCTTTGAGTCTGGGTGAAGCTTTCCGCAAGATGTCATGGCGCTTCTCCATGCATCCCGGCCATCCGCTGGTTTCTCCAGGTGCCCACAACCGCCCTTCACCCAAAGAGTGTGTATTGAATTCTTGTCTCGAGTCTTGAAGTCTTGAGGCCTTGAAGATGCAGTCCTTGCAGATGTCATCATGGAGTTGTCATCATTGACGAGAGTCCTCCTTCTTCACACCACTCTCGTGCACTCATACCAAACCCCGTCTACTATAGCGTAGCATTAAAATAAATAACGTCCCGGGCTTGGTAACAGGGTGATGGGTTCCTACCTCATGCATACTAATCAACTACAAGAATTCAATATCACTACTGGAGGGTGATTGCAAAGATGCCACTAAATGCAATAAAACATAGGTATGAAAGCATGGTCAAAGTGAACTTGCCCGTAAGTTGATGAAGATAACAACACTCTCGAATAATGACTTGGTAGAACTATTCGTCACTCCGCTGAAAATCTATATAGTCAAACATAACATTCATATAAGCAAACATCCTAGCAAACAATTCTAACACTCATAATAAAACCAACAAATAAAAATGCAAATCAAGGGACACCCAATAAAAACAAAGGAAAACTACACAACAAAACTACTAAAGAAAACTCTAAGACATAACACAAAATAGTTTTGTCCTAAGTAAAACTTAACCAAGAAAATACTAAACTAATAAACTAACAGAAAATACAAAGTAAAGCAACTAAGTTAACAGAAGCTATTTTTTCCATAAAATTTTATTTGCAAAAAGAAACAAATAAAAGCTTTTATGAAACACTAACTATGACCTAAACAAGTTTTCATACAAAACTAAGAAAAATAATTTTTTAAATAAAAACAAATTTTCTTTTGTTGACTAACAGAAACAAAACTAAATTTTTCAAGAGTGACAAAAAGAAAAAATTTAAAACAATTAAAACTATAAAGAAAAGACTAAAACAAAACTATAACTAAAACAGTACTGTTTTGCTAAAACCTAATTCAAAATAAACTAAAAATAAATAACTATATTCTACTGGATAAACAAAACAATAACAAAGTAGTAGCAAAGAGAATCAATCAAAAATATATTTCTAAACTCAAGTTAAATCAAATACAAGGATTTAAGATAATTTGATCAAGTTCAAATTTGAATAGTCAAACCTAAAAATATTTACCTATTCAGAAACTTTACAAAATTTGTGATCTAACGAATTGGAATCACTCAATTTGGATATGTATACTAATAGATATGAATTTTCTAAGATCGCTACTTTTCTGAAAAGAAGAATTACGGGATTTCTTTGATCTCACCGGAGTAGTCGCCGGAGTTGGGGAAGAAGATCGGATCCGAGGTTATGGGGGCTCCTAGAGGAAGGAGAGCATCGGACGGTGCAGAAGAGATCTCAGCAAACTCAAGGGAGGCCGAGTAAGTACCAACCGAGCCTCGGGCGGCGATGGAGAAGCCGCCGGAGTTTATGAACTCCGATGAGTAATTGTGCTGGATAGGGAGGGGGATAAGCTACCATGGGAGAGGGCTTTGGGCGAGGGGAAGGAGGGCAACACGATGGAGGTATTTATAGGGCGAGGGGGTGTCCAGATGCGTGCAGCCATGGCGAGCAAAAAAAACGGTAAGTTCGGATCTCCGGCGAGGAAATCCGGGGCATTAATGGCCTTTTACTTGGAGAAGGAGGTGTAGGGGAAGGAGGTGGATCCATTCAGAGGATCCTTGGGGAAGGGGAAGGAGGGAAGGTGTGGGGCGCGGGGTGGGGTGCGTGCGTGCGTTCTGCTCCTATAGGTGCAGAACGATTGTAGGAGGAAGACGACCTGTTGGGTCGTGGAGGGGGCTGGGCCTAGTGCGGCTGGGCTTTGGCCAGTTTTTTTGTTTTTTTATAAAATAGAGAAGGAAAACTGAAATAGAGGGCAATAAATAAAATAAATATATATGCATATTATATATCAAAATTTTCAGAAAAACATTAGTTACAGTATGAACAATTTTTCAAGTTCAAATAAAATTCACAGAAAATCCCAAAATTCAAAAGGTGCCACTGTTGCATTTAAAATGCAAACAAAATTATTTTAAAATATCAAAATGATTTAAAAATCATTTTTCTCCACTTTTCTACTGTAGGGAATCATTTTACCCTATTTTAGTATATTTTAGTTTTGGAGAAAATAATTTCAATAAAACCAAATAACTCCAATTTGAAAGTGGGTTTCAAAATAATTTCAACCGCCTTTCAATTTGATTCTTTTAAACTTCCAACTCATATTTCATATAATTTGAAGAAGTCATTTTATCTTCTCTCATGAAAATCATTGAGTTGCATAAAGTTTCTGAATTTGAAATATTTCCAAATGGAATTCAAATCTTTTCAAAACCCTTTTCATTTATTTAAATGGAAGAAGTCATATCATCTTCTCTCTAGGGTTTTGTGTTTGAATTGAATTTGAATTCTCGTGAGATCAGAAGTCAAAAAGGCATGGGAAAGTCATTTCATTCCTCTCATTAAACTTTCAAAAGTTTCAAATTCCACTCAATTTCACACAATCAATCGCTCAACAATCAAACAAACAATCAGAATTATTTATTTAATATAACATTCCAAAATTTAGAATTTTGGGATGTTATAAATCTACCATTATTTAAAATGAATCTCGCCCCTAGATTCAAGAGGCTAGCAAGAAAAGGGTTAGGGTTTGGGGTCTTCTAGCAAATCCATTGATCAGATGGTCTAGTGTGCTACCACACTTAGAAGCATGGTTATTGTTCCGACAAAACTCATGTACTCCATTCGTTTGGGTTGACAATGTCAGTCTTCTCATATTCTCCAGGGTAACTCTTTCCCTGGTGCTCTCTCGGTAAGGGCATAACTTCTTTTATCAAAATCATGAGTCCTTCATGGTAATTAAGGTTCTTCCGAGACAGGGTCTTCTCGCTTGAGGATCCGCGCCAATACTAAACAACTATTGAAAATCTCGTGGCGGTCAACCATGTATGGTTTCTTCTACAGAAATGGGTCTCAGTAAATCTCACCAGATATCCTACGATTGGCAACGGTTGCCTGTACATGGATCAACCGTCCTACCATTCTAGGGTTTAAACAAGGTTTTGACATCGTCGTCTCTCTACTATGGGTAAGTCACTCAGATTTACCATTCCAAATAGCAAGAGCGAATGACAAGAGTAAGTCGGTATGGTGATCAATCCATTCCGCACCCAAATCATTACTCAGATAAGGTTTAGCGAATATCGCATTTCTAACACTCGGGCATTCTCGCAAGCGTTGCAGAATTTCTCTTGTCGATTTAACTGAGTTCGAATAAATCCATGGTTTCTGCAAGCTGAGCAAGACATCTAACGTTTCTTCACAACCCTCGGGTTTTCGTATCCTCCTAAAAATGTCGGATGATTAAACTCAGAGTTTTCTTCCAAAATATGTTCCTACAGCAAGAGTGTGCTTGCTTCTTATTAACTCCTGGGCCTGTGGGTTATGGCCCACTTCAACTCTTGTACAAGTTTAACTCATCCTTCCGAGGATTATCATTCCATATTCCAACATTACATCTCCTGTAAATCCAATAGTACTTCTTCCTTCATACCCTTGTGGTGACGATCATACAAAACTCCAACTTATTTTGTCCAGCTTCCTTCTATGGACCGTCATGAATAACACATTTCTTTCTTCATTGATCCTATGGCTTTACGGAGTACTACGACACCAAAAAAATGCACTAGTTTATCCATAAATCCCATTATTTTCATATCAATCTTTTATTACATCCTTAACCATTTTTCAGAATCCAAATTCCGAAAAGTTTATTACAAATGCTGCCACCCACATGGTTCGGTATGGTCAGACATTACTTCCAACTTTATTCATTTTTCCTCCTTGAGGATTCTTCAGTCCCACTGGAATTGTGCAACATGCGCCTTGAAATCTTCAATCTTCTGTTTCATCGTGGTGGCCTTGAGCTTCATCTCCATCATCTCTGCATGCACTTCTCTTAGGTATTCCTGAGTATAACGAAGTCTTGCTTCAAGTATTTCTCCGATCCGGCGATGGCATCCATGGCTGCTTCATGAACAAGTGTCAAGAAAGTTGCTTGTGGTACACGTGAGATGAAAAAATCGCCCCATCGCCTTTGGGCAAACTCCTTTCATACGGTGGAGGTGTACCTCCACATACCAAAGTTCCACTCCTTTTGCATGAAGGGGTAGCCTTTGTAGACCGTGATCTCCTTCAAGGTGAATATGCTTCATCATGTCCTTCAGATCTTCTGTAATCATGATCACTTGTCGTGGTCATGATCGCTTCAGGCCCTTAAGGAAAGACTCATAAAGGGTTGTCATCTGCATGTGTAGGATAAGAGGGTGCTCGTAACAAGGAATGTATCCCCATGGGGAAATTGCAATTGTCTCCGTAAAAGTTTGGTGTTCAGCTTGTCCATGGGTTCAAGATTTCGGGTCCTGTTGAGATAGAAAGAGAAAGCAAATACCCACCCATCAACAAAAGAATCCTAGCTCAAAAGTACCGCTTGTAATGGGCCGTTCTACTATGGTTTCGCTTTCTAAGTCCTCATTTCTTCGGTCTTCAATGCTCGAGTTTCCAATTCTCGATGCTTTTCCCATATGAAGGCCTTCTACCATTCTTCCGTAACTTTACGCCTCTCAAGGTTGACATAACAAGCCTATGAATATCGCATCTATCCAACCATTCAATAAACACGTAAAATAATAGCAACCAAGCATTCATTTATTCAATCAATTCTATAGTATCGCCACCCACATAAGTTGGTATGGTCGATACTTAAATCGAGAAAGCGTTCATCTTTATTTCTCTCATGGTGGGCTACTACTAAGCTAATTTACCGGGAACTTGATTATTGTCCCCACTGGGGCTTCTTCTGTGTGGACTTGATCTCCCCCAATTTTTCTGCTAGATTTTCCCTGTCGATGCGGAGTTTCTTGTGACGACCTCAGATGTCCCGAAGTTGTTCCTTGAGCTCGGATCTCAACGTCCTTGGCATTAGACATGGTCCTGCTGCTTTTCAGTTCCTGACGCATTCTCGGGATCTCGAGGTTCTCCTCATCCAGGTTGTCTACCTTCAGTCTCTGAGTCTCAACCTCTTCTCGTAGTGCTTCATTGTCAAATAGGGCTTCCAGGAGGTCCATCTGAAGATTCTTGATGTATTGTTCTAGATCCTGATTGTACATTAACAGTGGGGAGAACTTCATCTTTTGCACTTCCGTCAAGGCAATAGTTTCTCCATCAAACTTCTGCCATCCAATCCTTCCAAAGAAGTGTGGGTTTAGTGCAGCATGATGACGATAGCATAAGCGTGCAATAGCATCATGGACGGCAGTGTTGATGCCCATATCACAATCACCATTTATGGTGCCGAAGCTGATGTCTGCAGTCTTGGGGTCTTCATTACGGCCAAAAACTTGGGTCTTGACTCCCATGATCTAGACGTCCTCTTAGTTGCCTTGATCTCGTGTATCGGTAACTTCAAAGCACTGACTAGCTCCACAAGGAAGGGGCCTCCAAGAACCTTCTCGTAGTGTTCTCTTTTGTTCGTAATGTAGCTCTCCATCTATAGTTTGAAATAAGGAAGGTTCAAGAAAAGGAATCAGGTGTTACGAGAGTTGTAACAAAAACAAAGGTCGCTTCTGTTGGGGTCTTCATATTACTAAGTCATTTCCTAGGGTCACGTCCTACAGTCAACATGTGCTCGATACCATATCTCAGAGCGACCCGACCTCGACGGTCAAGTCTCGTGTATCTGTGCCATCCTCGATCAAGATGTCGGCACACACAAAGACATCAATGTATATATCAAAGTGCAATCACATGTATAAATAACGTAAAAATGGTATATACCTCATATGTCTCAGCGGAAACAACAACGGGTGTGGAGTCCCATCAACGCCATCGGTAGGTTGAGTGTAGACCGTAACCCTGTATCGTAACTCTTACACGTCGAGGAAATATCTGCAACATGATACGTTGCAGCCGTGTAGGTCAGTACATTGAATGTACCGGCAAGATCACAATAAGAGAAAACAAATTATAAACTATACTATATGCAGTATGGCTTTGTGGCTCTTTATCTGAGTTTTGTTTGCGTAAAAGCTGGTTTTGTTTTCCCTACATCAAAGGAATAAATGAAGTCTGTACTATAGAGTTTTCTATCATGACATGGTTCCGCCAACCGATGTCTCATAGCCCAAATTCATCATAAGTTGCCCACAATTAAGTTATCAGTCCGGTTTTGAGAGTTCCGAGATAGATCCAAGTCCAGAGGCTCAAATTGTCCGTAACCGGGGACACAGCTAATCGATTAGGTTTAAACCCTCTGCAGAGGATTGTACACTTTACCCGCAAGATTCGATCCCTCTTTTTACGTTCTCGCACTTCAGGGTGTTTGAGAACAAGATGACCGAAACATGGTCTTCCAAAGAGTTCCCCTGACCACTGTCCGGTGCTCATCCAATCCTACCGTAGTTCTACATCTGCTAGCACCGTCCCAGCCAGAGTCACAACTAAGGTCAACCAAGCCAGAGCCCATAGTGACTTGCGGTTGCACAGGTAAGCTTTCGGGCATGAAGTATTCTTCCGTCTCTTTGAGTCTGGGTGAAGCTTTCCGCAAGATGTCATGGCGCTTCTCCATGCATCCCCTGCCATCCACCGGTTTCTCCAGGTGCCCGCCAACCGCCCTTCACCCAATAGTGTGTATTGAATTCTTGTCTCGAGTCTTGAAGTCTTGAGGCCTTGAAGATGCAGTCCTTGCAGATGTCATCATGGAGTTGTCATCATTGACGAGAGTCCTCCTTCTTCACACCACTCTCGTGCACTCATACCAAACCCCGTCTACTATAGCGTAGCATTAAAATAAATAATGTCCCGGGCTTGGTAACAGGGTGATGGGTTCCTACCTCATGCATACTAATCAACTACAAGAATTCAATATCACTACTAGAGGGTGATTGCAAAGATGCCACTAAATGCAATAAAACATAGGTATGAAAGCATGGTCAAAGTGAACTTGCCTGGTAAGTTGATGAAGATAACAACACTCTCGAATAATGACTTGGTAGAACTATTCGTCACTCCATTGAAAATCTATATAGTCAAACATAGCATTCATATAAGCAAACATCCTAGCAAACAATTCTAACACTCATAATAAAACCAACAAATAAAAATGCAAATCAAGGGACACCCAATAAAAACAAAGGAAAACTACACAACAAAACTACTAAAGAAAACTCTAAGACATAACACAAAATAGTTTTGTCCTAAGTAAAACTTAACCAAGAAAATACTAAACTAATAAACTAACAGAAATACAAAGTAAAGCAACTAAGTTAACAGAAGCTATTTTTTCCATAAAATTTTATTTGCAAAAAGAAACAAATAAAAGCTTTTATGAAACACTAACTATGACCTAAACAAGTCTTCGTACAAAACTAAGTTACAAAACTAAGTAAAATATTTTTTAAATAAAAACAAATTTTGTTTTGTTGACTAACAGAAACAAAACTAAATTTTTCAAGAGTGACAAAAAGAAAAAAATTTAAAAACAATTAAAACTATAAAGAAAAGACTAAAACAAAACTATAACTAAAACAGTACTGTTTTGCTAAAAACCTAATTCAAAATAAACTAAAAATAAATAACTATATTCTACTGGATAAACAAAACAATAACAAAGTAGTAGCAAAAAGAATCAATCAAAAATCTATTTCTAAACTCAAGTTAAATCAAATACAAGGATTTAAGATAATTTGATCAAGTTCAAATTTAAATAGTCAAACCTAAAAAATATTTACCTATTCAGAAACTTTACAAAATTTGTGATCTAACGCAATTGGAATCACTCAATTTGGATATGTATACTAATAGATATGAATTTTCTAAGATCGCTACTTTTCTGAAAAGAAGAATTACGGGATTTCTTTGATCTCACCGGAGTAGTCGCCGGAGTTGGGGAAGAAGATCGGATCTGAGGTTATGGGGGCTCCTAGAGGAAGGAGAGCACGGGACAGTGCAGAAGAGATCTCAGCAAACTCAAGGGAGGCCGAGTAAGTACCAACCGAGCCTCAGGCGGCGATGAAGAAGCCGCCGGAGTTTATGAACTCCGATGAGTAATTGTGCTGGATAGGGAGTGGGATAAGCTCCCATGGGAGAGGGCTTTGGGCGAGGGGAAGGAGGGCAACACGATGGAGGTATTTATAGGGCGAGGGGGTGTCCAGATGCGTGCAGCCATGGCGAGCAAAAAAACGGTAAGTTCGGATCTCCGCAGGAAATCCGGGGCATTAATGGCCTTTTACTTGGAGAAGGAGGTGTAGGGGAAGGAGGTGGATCCATTCAGAGGATCCTTGGGGAAGGGGAAGGAGGGAAGGTGTGGGGCGCGGGGTGGGGTGCGTGCGTGCGTTCTGCTCCTGTAGGTGCAGAACGATTGTAGGAGGAAGACGACCTGTTGGGTCGTGGAGGGGGCTGGGCCTAGTGCGGCTGGGCTTTGGCCAGTTTTTTGTTTTTTTATAAAATAGAGAAGGAAAACTGAAATAGAGGGCAATAAATAAAATAAATATATATGCATATTATATATCAAAATTTTCAGAAAAACATTAGTTACAGTATGAACAATTTTTCAAGTTCAAATAAAATTCACAGAAAATCCCAAAATTCAAAAGGTGCCACTGTTGCATTTAAAATGCAAACAAAATTATTTTAAAATATCAAAATGATTTAAAAATCATTTTTCCACTTTTCTACTGTAGGGAATCATTTTACCCCATTTTCGTATATTTTAGTTTTGGAGAAAAATAATTTCAATAAAACCAAATAACTCCAATTTGAAAGTGGGTTTCAAAATAATTTCAACCGCCTTTCAATTTGATTCTTTTAAACTTCCAACTCATATTTCATATAATTTGAAGAAGTCATTTTATCTTCTCTCATGAAAATCATTGAGTTGCATAAAGTTTCTGAATTTGAAATATTTCCAAATGGAATTCAAATCTTTTCAAAACCCTTTTCATTTATTTAAATGGAAGAAGTCATATCATCTTCTCTCTAGGGTTTTGTGTTTGAATTGAATTTGAATTCTCAGATATCAGAAGTCAAAAAAAGGCCTGGGAAAGTCATTTCATTCCCTCTCATTAAACTTTCAAAAAGTTTCAAATTCCACTCAATTTCACACAATCAATCACTCAACAATCAAACAAACAATCAGAATTATTTATTTAATATAACATTCCAAAATTTAGAATTTTGGGATGTTACAGCCCAGTGGTGGATAATGTGATACAAACTAACAATCATGTTGAATGCCTAGATCTGCATCTCTCAGAACTTACTTTGAACTCCTACCGAGGAACCTTACTGGAGATTATATTCGCCAGGTTCTTTGTTGTTAGAGCAAGGGTGCTGAAGGTAATGAGATTTGCCCTACATTTATTTCGCAAAAATGAATGGTTTGTTCATCAGCGCCGGCGCCTACGGCAGAATGGAATAGGCTCTGAAAAAGCTGAATTTCATTTTGGAACTTCAGATGATAGAGTAATCGGAAGTCATCGTGTCAACCCCATAAATGACTTCTTAGTGGCTGAACCCTTTGCAAAAATTATGAGGTTTTGAAACCAGACTTAGAAGTGGTAATATTAGTTTGAACCTCTCTAATATCCATGTTCAGCGGATCAGCACGGACGTTTGCAGATGATGAGATGAATTTCATTTCTAATATCAGTTTGAACCTTGTAATCTCCGAATTTGAGCCATATAACTCTGGAATTTGAACCATGTAATATTTCGAGCTTTTGTGGTACAATCATTGAAATGGCATCGTATGAGACTCGTATATTGGTAGCACTATTTTGACCTTAATATGTTTTATTAACCATTCTCGAATCTATTTACCTTGTCGGTCTCACAGCACACGATCTGTATAGCTAACTCGACTGTGATCTTCGACATTATTGCACATAGTTGGTTTCTTCAACCATGTGCCCTGTAGAGCGCAGAATTAATTATCGCACTCGATTGTCAATTATCACCCTTCTGTGTAACTTTGACTTCATCACCCACGGGTAAACTTATGACCAAAGTAATTCCACACACTTCGTTTTTACAATGCTTTTTGCCAATAAACGCCCACGATTTGTCCCTCTTCTAGCAGAGGCGCGGCCAAACTAGCCGAGCAGGAAGCTTGCACGGTAAACTGCACGGTAGCGCGGGAACAGCCTCACCGGCGATACATTTGGCGCCTCTTCGAGCCCACGCGTGGTCAAACGAAACGCGTGCGGTGCGGTGTTGTCAAGCGTGCACTGGAATCCTCCGCTATGAACGCTGTGACAAGATGTCACGATTACAAGCCGTCTGGCCCCCATTTATTATAGCGGCCATTTAACCCTTGTGTCTCTTCAACCTTTCGATCGCTACTTCACCGATGACCCACAAGTATAGGGGATCTATCGTAGTCCTTTCGATAATTAGTTTAATTGTAACATCAATACCTTCTAACTCAGTAGGTGCAATTTCATGCTTAATTTCTCCGTATAAAGTATGAGGTATAACACTAGCACTAGCACCCATATCACATAAGCCATGAGAACAATGATCTCCTATCTTAACAGAAATGACAGGCACGCCTACCACAGGTCTATGTTTATCTTTAGCACAAGGTTTAGCAATTCTAGCAGTTTCACCGCAGAAATGAATAACATGCCCATCAATATTATCAGACAAGAGATCTTTAACAATAGCAATATTAGGTTCTACTTTAACTTGCTCAGGAGGTGTATAAGTTCTAATATTACTTTTACGAACAACAGTTGAAGCTTTAGCATGATTCTTTATTCTAATAGGGAAGGGTGGTTTCTCAACATAAGGAGCAGGAACAATAGGATCATTATAAGTTACAGTCTTTTCTTCAACTTTAATAGGTGCAGCTAATTTTACTTCTATGGGAGGATGATATTTAAACCACTTATCCTTGGGGAGATCAACATAAGTAGCAAAAGATTCACAGAAAGAAGCTACTATCTCAGAGTCAAGTCCATATTTAGTGCTAAACTTACGGAAAATATCAGTATCCATAAAAGATTTAACACAATCAAACTTGGGTGTCATACCTGACTCCTTAACTTCTTCGAGATCCCAATCTTCAGAATTGCGTATTGTATCAAATAAATCCCATATAAATTCAATAGTCTTCATCATAAAAGAGCCAGCACAAGAAGTATCGAGCATGGTGTGATTGTTTTCAGAAAGCCGAGCATAAAGATTTTGAATAATTGTTTCTCTTGGGAGCTCATGATTGGGGCATGAATATAACATTAATTTAAGCCTCCCCCAAGCTTGAGCGATGCTTTCTCCATCGCGAGGCCAAAAATTATATATATAATTGCGATCACGATGAACAAGGTGCATAGGATAATACGTTTGATGAAATTCCAATTTCAATCTTCTATAGTTCCATGATCTCGTATCATCACATAGCCTATACCATGTCAATGCATCTCCCTTCAAAGATAAAGGGAAGACCTTCTTCTTAGCACATCATCGGGTATACCTGCAAGCTTAAATAATCCACAAACTTCATCCACATATATTAGGTGCTCATCAGGATGCTTTGTTCCATCTCCTGTAAAAGGATTAGCTAGCAGTTTTTCTATCATACCCGAAGGAAATTCAAAGGGAACATTTTCATTTTCAGTAGGTTCAGTAGGTTTAGTAGGTTGAGGAGCAATTCTTTACTCTACTGGTCGGGGTGAAGATACCCCGAACAAGCCCCTCAGAGGATTACTTTCCATAGTAACAAGTGACAGTAAATTTCAGCACACTATATAAATTTTGCCTTACCAAATTCCACCTACCAAAGGCGCTTCACTCCCCGGCAACGGCGCCAGAAAAGAGTCTTGGTGACCCACAAGTATAGGGGATCTATCGTAGTCCTTTCGATAAGTAAGAGTGTCGAACCCAACGAGGAGCAGAAGGAAATGATAAGCGGTTTTCAGCAAGGTATTCTCTGCAAGTACTGAAATAAGTGGTAACAGATAGTTTTGTGATAGGGTAATTTGTAATGAACAACAAGTAACAAAAGTAAATAAAGTGCAGCAAGGTGGCCCGATCCTTTTTGTAGCAAAGGACAAGCCTGGACAAACTCTTATAATAGGGAAAGCGCTCCCGAGGACACATGGGAATATCGTCAAGCTAGTTTTCATCACGTTCATATGATTCGCGTTCGGTACTTTGATAATTTCATATGTGGGTGGACCGGTGCTTGGGTGTTGTTCTTACTTGAACAAACATCCCACTTATGATTAACCTCTATTGCAAGCATCCTCAACTACAACAAAAGTATTAAGGTAAACCTAACCATAGCATGAAACAAATGGATCCAAATCAGCCCTTATTTAAGCAACGCATAAACTAGGGTTTAAGCTTCTATCACTCTAGCAAGCCATCATCCACTTATTACTTCCCAATGCCTTCCTCTAGGCCCAAATAATGGTGAAGTGTTATGTAGTCGACGTTCACATAACACCACTAGAGGCTAGACAACATACATCTCATCAAAATATCAAACGAATACCAAATTCACATGACTACTAATAGCAAGACTTCTCCCACGTCCTCAGGAACAAACGTAACTACTCACAAAGCATATTCATGTTCATAATCAGAGGGGTATTAATATGCATAAAGGATCTGAACATATGATCTTCCACCAAATAAACCAACTAGCATCAACTACAAGGAGTAATCAACACTACTAGCAACCTACTAGTTCCAATCCCGGACTTGGAGACAAGAATTGGATACAAGAGAGGAACTAGGGTTTTGAGAGGAGATGGTGCTGGTGAAGATGTTGATGGAGATTGCCCTCTCCTGATGAGAGGAGCGTTGGTGAGACGATTACGATGATGTCCCCCTCCCGGAGGGAAGTGTCCCCGGCAGAACAGCTCTGCCGGAGCCCTAGATTGGTTCTGCCAAGGTTCCGCCTCGTGGCGGCGGAGTTTCGTCCTGAAAGGTTGCTTATGATTTTTTCCTCGACGAAAGACCTCATATAGCAAAAGATGGGCATTGGAGGGCCACCAGGCCCACGAGGTGGGGCGCGCCCGGTGTAGGGCGCGCCCGCACCTCGTGGCAGTGGGGGCCTCTAGTGAACTTCTTCCATTGGATATTTTTTATTATTTCCCAAAATGACTTTAGTGGAGTTTCAGGACTTTTGGAGTTGTGCAGAATAGGTCTCTAATATTTGCTCCTTTTCCAAATTTCGTAATTCCAAATGCCGCATTCTCCTCCTTATGTAAACCTTGTAAAATAAGAGAGAATAGGCATAAGTATTGTAACATAACGTGTAATAACAGCCCATAATGCAATAAATATCGATATAAAAGCATGATGCATAATGGACGTATCAACTCCCCCAAGCTTAGACCTCGCTTGTCCTCAAGTTAAAGCCGATAACGATAATTATGTCCCCGTGTTTAGAGGTAGAGGCGTCGATAAAAACAAAATACGGACATGAAGGCATCATGATTATTCTCATAACAACAACATATATAGGTAATGTCATATGATTTCTTATGTTCAAGTAATAATCCATTCACAATGCAGAATACAAATCATAAACTTTATTGAAAACCAACAAACTATAATCTCAGTCATTGAAGCAATTGCAATTTATCATAACATCAGAAAGAGTCTATGTCAGAGCTTAATAGCAAGTCCACATACTCAACTATCATTTACTCTTTCATAATTGCTAACACTCACGCAATACTTCTGGTTATGGAGTTTTAATCGAACACGTAGAAAGATCGGGCTTATAGTCTCGCCTCCCAACATTTTACCTCAAGGGTAATGTCAACAATAATAACTCATGCTCCCCTACATCCAATTAGGTACATATATCAGGATCTTTCCAACATATTGTGCTTGCCAAAGGATAAAATGAAAAAGGAAAGGTGAAGATCACCATGACTCTTGCATAAGGTAGAAGATAATAATAAAAGATAGGCCCTTTGCAGAGGGAAGCAGAGGTTGCCATGCGCTTTAGGGTTGGATGCACAAAAGCTTAATGGAAAGAACGTCACTTTATATTGCCACTTGTGATATGAACCTTTATTATGCAGTCCGTCACTTTTATTTCTTCCACATCACAAGATCGTATAAAGCTTATTTCTCCCACACCAATCAATCATACATATTTAGAGAGCAATTTTATTGCTTTGCACCGATGACAACTTACTTGAAGGATCTTACTCAATCCATAGGTAGATATGATGGACTCTTATGGCAAAACTGGTTTAAGGGTTTTTGGAAGCACAAGTAGTATCTCTACTTGGTGCTGAGAATTTGGCTAGCATGAGGGGGAAAGGCAAGCTCAACATGTTGGACAACCCATGACAACATACTTTATCTCAGATATAAGAAAACATAACCCATTACGTTGTCTTCCTTGTCCAACATCAACTCTTTAGCATGTCATATTTTAATGAGTGCTCCCAATCATAAAAGATGTCAATAATAGTATATCTATATGTGAAACCTCTCTTTCCTTATTACTTCCTATTAATTGCAACGATGACCAAAACTATGTTTGCCAACTCCCAACAACTTTTAATCATCATACCCTTTCTATGTGAAGTCATTACTCTCAATAAGATCAATATGAACTCTTTGTTTCCTTTTTATTCTTTTCTCTTTTTCTTTTATTCACTCAAGATCATGGCAAAATAATCAAGCCCTTGACTCAACACTAATATTTATTTTATAGCTCACGGACTCGATTACATAGAGAGATCATAAAGCAAAAACTCAAAACTAGATCATGCCATAAACTTTATTCTACTAGATCAAGATACTACTAATAGGATCGAACTAAGAAAAACAGTAAAGGTAGGAGATGTGGTTGTGATACGATACCGGGGCACCTCCCCCAAGCTTGGCAGTTGCCAAGGGGAGTGCCCATACCCATGTGATTATGTCTCCTTCTTTGTTGTTGGTGAAATATTCTTGGCGATGATGCCCTTCAGGATACGATTCTCCTCCCCGAGCTTATTGACTTGCTGCTTGAGGTCCATTATTTCCTTGCGAAGCTTTCACCTGTAACAGCTAAGGCTCCTTGCACCCAAGGGTGTTGCATAGTCATGCGGAGAACAAGTGACACTCCTCTTCATATTTTCATAAGAAATAAATCTAACATTGGAAGGGATCACCGAGTTTGGAATAGCTAAGCTCAGAGTTCCCCATCGTGAACCCAGCTCGGAAGCAAGAAGTGACTTCTTGATCCTCCATGGCATCTACTCTCATCAAGTCAGCCTCCATCTCTTCCTCCATTGCTGGCCCAAAGTGGTCAGTGTCGTTGTTTGCCCTTGGTTCCGATGCCGGATGAGACACCCGGCTCTCCCCGACTGACTCTTGAGAAGACATCTTGTTCTAATCTGCAGCAGCAACAGCTCGAAACAAAAACAGAGGATAATCGCGTGATACGAGAGTCAAAACCTTTGGGAGAATATATAATGAATTTTTACCGACCAGAATATGTATCGTGCAAGAAAACGGAGTCCGGAAGGCACACGAGGTGCCCACGAGGTAGGGGGTGCGCCCAGGGGGGTAGGGCGCGCCCTCCACCCTCGTGGGGCCCTCATGTCCTTCCCGGGCTGCTACTTATTTTTCTATTTTTCTAAATATTCCAAAACGGAGAAATATTGCCTTAAAAATTGTTTTGGAGTCGGTTTACTTACTGTACCACATACCTATTCCTTTTCGGAGTCTGAAATGTTCTGGAAAGTGTCTCTTATGTATTCTTCCGGGGTTACGGTTTCAATAACATGGTTTCAAATCTATAGGATTACCTGAGATATAGTGTTTGATTCTTTGACCGTTTACCACCTTCGAAGTTGTTGATTTTTATGGCACCGGAACGATAGACCTCCTCGATAAAGTAAGGGCCTTCCCATTTAGAGAGAAGTTTTCCTGCAAAAAATCTTAAACGAGAGTTGTATAGTAATATATAATCACCTACATTAAACTCACGCTTTTGTATCCTTTTGTCATGCCATCTTTTAACTTTTTCTTTAAACAGCTTGGCATTTTCATAAGCTTGGGTTCTCCATTCATCAAGTGAGCTAATATCAAATAACCTCTTTTCACCAAAGAAGTTTGAAATCATAGTTGAGCTCTTTAATAGCCCAATATGCCTTATGTTCTAGTTCGAGAGGTAAGTGACATGCTTTTCCATAAACCATTTTATATGGAGACATACCCATAGGATTTTTATAAGCAGTTCTATAGGCCCATAATGCATCATCAAGTTTCTTGGACCAATTCTTTCTAGACCTATTGACAGTCTTTTGAAAAATTAATTTGAGCTCTCTGTTGCTCAATTCTACTTGACCACTAGACTGTGGGTGGTAAGGAGATGCAATTCTATGATTAACATCATATTTAGCAAGCATTTTACGGAAAGCACCATGAATAAAATGTGAACCACCATCAGTCATTAAATATCTAGGGACTCCAAACCTCGGGAAAATAACTTCCTTAAGAATTTTAATAGAAGTGTTATGATCAGCACTACTAGTTGGAATAGCTTCTACCCACTTAGTAACGTAATCAATAGCAACTAAAATATGTGTGTATTCATTAGAGGCAGGAAAAGGTCCCATATAATCAAAGCCCCAATCATCAATGGTTCAATAACAAGTGAATAATTCATAGGCATTTCTTGACGTCTACTAATATTACCAATTCTTTGACATTCATCACAAGATAAGACAAACTTACGTGCATCCTTGAAGAGAGTAGGCCAATAAAAACCGGATTGCAATACCTTATGTGCAGTTCTATCTCCAGCGTGGTGCCCTCCATAAGCTTCGGAGTGACACTTATGTAGGATCTGCTCCTGTTCATGCTCGTGTACACAACGTATAATAACACCATCTACTCCTTCTTTATAAAGATGAGGGTCATCCCAAAAGTAATGTCTCAAATAATAGAAAAACTTTTTTCTTTTGCTGGTATGTGAAACTAGGTGGTATAAATTTAGCAACAATGTAATTAGCATAATCGGCAAACCATGGGGTACTACGAGAAGTACTTATAACATTTAATTGTTCATCAGGAAAGCTATCATCAATAGGTAGTGGGTCATCAAGAACATTTTCTAACCTAGACAAGTTATGCAGCAGGTTCTCGGCTCCTTTTCTATCAACAATAGGCAAATCAAATTCTTGTAGCAAGAGAACCCATCTAATAAGT
Organism: Aegilops bicornis; assembly: GCA_021605145.1. Classification (NCBI taxonomy): domain Eukaryota; kingdom Viridiplantae; phylum Streptophyta; class Magnoliopsida; order Poales; family Poaceae; genus Aegilops; species Aegilops bicornis. The sequence continues at coordinate 110,710,407 of CM038669.1, read as the reverse complement.
GTAGGTTTAGCATCTTTCTTTTCCATCAGGTATTTAATAGCAACATGATCAGTGTGAATAGTTACTTTAGAATCAACAATATAAGGTCTGAACTTATCACATGCAAATACAACTGCTAAGAATTCTTTTTCGTAGTAGCATAGTTTCTTTGAGAATTGTCTAAAGTTTTACTAGCATAATGGATAACATTTAATTTCTTATCAACTCTTTGCCCTAGAACAGCACCTACAGATAATCACTAGCATCACACATAATTTCAAAGGGTAAATTCCAATCGGTGGCTGAACAATAGGTGCAGTAGATCAATGCCTTCTTAAGTATTTCAAATGCTTCTACACAATCATCATCAAAGACAAATGGTATGTATTTTTGTAATAAATTAGTCGAGGTCGAGAAATTTTTGAGAAGTCCTTAATGAACCTCTTATAAAATCCGCGTGACCAAGGAAACTTCTTATACCTTTGATGTCCTTGGGACATGGCATCTTTTCAATAGCATCAACCTTGGCTTTATCAACTTCAATACCTCTTTCAGAAACTTTATGCCCCAAGACAATGCCTTCATAAACCATAAAGTGGCATTTTTCCCAATTCAAGACAATATTAGTTTCTTCACATCTCTACAAAACTCGATCAAGATTGCTCAAGAAATCATCAAAAGAGGATCCATAGACGGAAAATTCGTCCATGAAAACCTCACAAATCTTTTCACAAAGTCAGAGAATATAGCCATCATGCATTTTTGAAAGGTAGCAGGTGCATTACATAAATCAAAAGGCATACGTCTATAAGAAAAAGTACCAAAAGGGCATGTAAAGGTAGTCTTTGATTGATCTTTAGCCGACACAGGTATTTGAGAGAAACCAGAATAACCATCTAGGAAGCAATAATGTGTATGTTTGCATAATATTTCTAGCATTTGATCAATAAAAGGTGAAGGGTAATGATCTTTCTTAGTGCCTTTATTTAATTTATGGAAATCAATTACCATCCTATAACCTGTAATAATTCTTTGCGGAATCAATTCATCTTTATCATTAGGAACAACAAGAACACCTCCCTTCTTAGGGACACAATGAACAGGACTTACCCATCGACTATCAAAGAACGGGATAAATTATACCGCATCCGTAAGCTTTAGTATTTCTTTCCTTACCACTTCTTTCATCTTAGGATTAAGCCTTCGTTGATGATCACGAACCGTTTTGGCATCTTCTTCCAAATTTATTTTATGTTGACATAGAGTGGGACTAATGCCCTTAAGATCATCAAGAGTATATCCAATAGCAGCACGGTGCTTCTTGTAGTTTTCAATAATCTCTCTTCTTCATGCTCTGAAAGGTTAGCACTAATAATAACAGGATATATTTTCTTTTCATCAAGATAAGCATATTTAAGATTATCATGCAACGGTTTAAGCTCAAACACGGGGTCACCCTAGGGTGGAGGAGGATCCCCTAGGATTTCAACAGGCAAATTGCGTTTCAGAATAGGTTCCTGTTTAAAGAATACTTCATCTATTTCCCTTCTTTTATTCATAAACATATCATTTTCATGGTCTAGCAAATATTGTTCTAAAGGATCATTAGGAGGTACGGCAATAGAAGCAAGACCAATAATTTCATCCTTACTAGGCAATTCTTCTTCACGGTGTTGTCTACTAAAGTTAGGGAAATTATACTCATGGGACATATAATCCAAACCAATAGTAACAACATTCTTTTCGCAATCTATTCTAGCATTGACAGTGTTCAAGAAGGGTCTACCAAATATAATGGGACAAAATCTATCTTGTGGGGAACCAAGAACAAGAAAATAAGCAGGATATTTAGCTTTCCCACACAAGACTTCAATATCCCTAACAATTCCCATTGCTGATATAGTATCTCTATTGGCAAGTTTAATTGTAACATCAATGCCTTCTAACTCAGCAGGTGCAATTTCATGCTTAATTTCTTTGTAAAGTATGAGGTATAACACTAGCAGTAGCACCCATATCACATAAGCCATGATAACAATGATCTCCTATCTTAACAGAAATGACAGGCACGCCTACCACAGGTCTATGTTTATCTTTAGCACAAGGTTTAGCAATTCTAGCAGTTTCACCACATAAATGAATAACATGCCCATCAATATTATCAGACAAGAGATCTTTAACAATAGCAATATTAGGTTCTACTTTAACTTGCTCAGGAGGTGTATAAGTTCTAATATTACTTTTACGAACAACAGTTGAAGCTTTAGCATGATCCTTTATTCTAATAGGGAAGGGTGGTTTCTCAACATAAGAAGTAGGAACAATAGGATCATTATAAGTGACTTTCTTTTCTTCAACTTTAATAGGTGCAGCTACTTTTACTTCTATGGGAGGATGATATTTAAACCACTTCTCCTTGGGGAGATCGACATAAGTAGCAAAAGATTCACAGAAAGAAGCTACTATCTCAGAGTCAAGTCCATATTTAGTGCTAAACTTACGGAAAATATTGGTATCCATAAAAGATTTAACACAATCAAACTTGGGTGTCATACCTGACTCCTTACCTTCGTCGAGATCCCAATCTTCAGAATTGCGTTTGATTCTATCCAATAAATCCCATTTAAATTCAATAGTCTTCATCATAAAAGAGCCAGCACAAGAAGTATCGAGCATGGTGCGATTGTTTTCAGAAAGCCCAGCATAAAGATTTTGAATAATTGTTTCTCTTGGGAGCTCATGATTGGGGCATGAATATAACATTTATTTAAGCCTCCCCCAAGCTTAAGCGATGCTTTATCCATCGCGAGGCCAAAAATTATATATATAATTGCGATCACGATGAACAAGATGCATAGGATAATACTTCTGATGAAATTCCAATTTCAATCTTCTATAGTTCCATGATCTCGTATCATCACATAGCCTATACCATGTCAATGCATCTCCCTTCAAAGATAAAGGGAAGACCTTCTTCTTAGCAACATCATCGGGTATACCGCAAGCTTAAATAATCCACAAACTTCATCCACATATATTAGGTGCTCATCGGGATGCTTTGTTCCATCTCCTGTAAAAGGATTAGTGGCAGTTTTTCTATCATACCGAAGGAAATTCAAAGGAAAATTTTCATTTTCAGTAGGTTCAGATGAGTTGAGGAGAAATTCTTTGCTCTCTTTGGTCGGGGTGAAGATACCCCGAACAAGCCCCTCAGAGGATTACTTTCCATAGTAACAAGTGACAGTAAATTTCAGCACACTATATAAATGTTTCCTTACCAAATTCCACCTACCAAAGGCGCTTCACTCCCCGGGAACGGCGCCAGAAAAGAGTCTTGATGACCCACAAGTATAGGGGATCTATCCTAGTCCTTTCGATAAGTAAGAGTGTCGAACCCAACGAGGATCAAGGAAATGATAAGCGGTTTTCAGCAAGGTATTCTCTGCAAATCTTGAAATAAGTGGTAACAGATAGTTTTGTGATAGGGTAATTTGTAATGAACAACAAGTAACAAAAGTAAATAAAGTGCAGCAAGGTGGCCCGATCCTTTTTGTAGCAAAGGACAAGCCTGGACAAACTCTTATAATAGGGAAAGCGCTCCGAGGACACATGGGAATATCGTCAAGCTAGCTTTCATCACGTTCATATGATTCGCGTTCGGTACTTTGATAATTTCATATGTGGGTGGACCGGTGCTTGGGTGTTGTTCTTACTTGAACAAACATCCCACTTATGATTAACCTCTATTGCAAGCATCCGCAACTACAACAAAAGTATTAAGGTAAACCTAACCATAGCATGAAACAAATGGATCCAAATCAGCCCCTTACGAAGCAACGCATAAACTAGGGTTTAAGCTTCTATCACTCTAGCAACCCATCATCTACTTATTACTTCCCAATGCCTTCCTCTAGGCCCAAATAATGGTGAAGTGTTATGTAGTCGACGTTCACATAACACCACTAGAGGCTAGACAACATACATCTCATCGAAATATCGAACGAATACCAAATTCACATGACTACTAATAGCAAGACTTCTCCCATGTCCTCAGGAACAAACGTAACTACTCACAAAGCATATTCATGTTCATAATCAGAGGGGTATTAATATGCATAAAGGATCTGACAATATGATCTTCCACCAAATAAACCAACTAGCATCAACTACAAGGAGTAATCAACACTACTAGCAACCTACTAGTACCAATCCCGGACTTGGAGACAAGAATTGGATACAAGAGATGAACTAGGGTTTTGAGAGGAGATGGTGCTGGTGAAGATGTTGATGGAGATTTCCCTCTCCCGATGAGAGGAGTGTTGGTGATGACGATGACGATGATGTCCCCCTCCCGGAGGGAAGTGTCCCCGACAGAACAGCTCTACCGGAGCCCTAGATTGGTTCCGCCAAGGTTCCGCCTCGTGGTGGCGGAGTTTCGTCCTGAAAGGTTGCTTATGATTTTTTCCTCGACGAAAGACCTCATATAGCAGAGGATGGGCATCAAAGGGCCACCAGGGGGCCCACGAGGTAGGGGGCGCGCCCAGGGGGTAGGGCGCGCCCCCACCCTCGTGGCTAGGTGGGGCCCCCTCAAGTGAACTTCTTCCGCTGGATATTTTTTATTATTTCCCAAAATGACTTTCGTGGAGTTTCAGGACTTTTGGAGTTGTGCAGAATATGTGTCTAATATTTGCTCCTTTTCCAATTTCGTAATTCCAAATTTCACGGCATTCTCCCTCCTTATGTAAACCTTGTAAAATAAGAGAGAATAAGCATAAGTATTGTAACATAACGTGTAATAACAGCCCATAATGCAATAAATATCGATATAAAAGCATGATGCATAATGGACGTATCACCCACCATTGCAAAAAGCACACCCACCACGAGAAATTCTTAGAGGGTATCCTGCGCGGCTCCAATGGCGCTCCGAGCTGCCGACGACTAGTAGCAGTTCACCATGCATGCCGTAGTGGACACCCACGGAATGTTCACGGCCCTCTCGGTGGTGTACACCAATGACCTGGTCTAGGTGGAGCACTCCATCCACATCATGGAGCTGTTGCTTGCCAAGGAGAAGTATAAGGTGGTCGGGTTCGACCTCGAGTACACCCGCGCTCGTGTCGGGTCTCATCCCAAGGTCGTCGTCGCCCAGATGTGCGTGCGCCACCACGTCCTCGTCTACCAATACTGCCTGGCCACAAGGCCTTGTGAGCGTTTTGTCAGGTTTGTCAACAGTCCCCACTACATGTTCGCTACGGTGGACATCACCAACGATGTAAAGGCGCTCGAGAATTCGGGCATCGCCTGCCAGAATCTTGTCGATGTCCAAGGCTAATACAAGATCTGGGGCAGCAAGGAGCATGGGAAGGACTCACTGGTTCACCTCGCCGAGGCAATGGTCTACCCCTGCTACAGAGACATGAAGGATTCCTGCAACAAGGACAAGTGTGCCTGGCACTCGGCCTGGATGGAGATACTCGACAAAGCTCACGTCGTGTACGCGGCCAAGGAGGCGTACACGAGCTACGGCATGTACAGGAGGATCGTTGACATGAGGAAGTGTCTCCTTCCCCAAAACGGCCAGGGATCCAGCCGGAAGCAGAGCAATGGCAAGCGTCGTCGCAACAATAAGTAGATGATTAGATCCTCGTTTCTCCTAGTTTAGTATGCATGTAATTGCTTACTTTGGTGTGTGGAAATGTTATATGTGTAGTCACTTGTGTAATTGTATGCTTAATTTGGTTATGGAATGATGTCTTTTTAAGTATATATGTTGATGCTCTGTAGACAGAGCGTAGATGTTGTGCAGACAAAGAAAATCACATCGCACACGAACTAAACAATGAAACCCGTCGGTGATATTTTCATCAATCACTCACAATTGTACACCAGCAATCGTTTGCTCACAACACACACGACTTGTTAACAAGAATCGTCTGTGTTGCTATCGGTCTTCCCACACGTTTCCGATTACAGACATGTTTGCCGCGTATCACACACATCTTGTTAAGTTGAACCGTTTCTGTTCTCTTGGCTCAACGCAAACAGTTCATCCGATTGAACTGTATGCCGTATATCACACACACCTTGATCAGGCTGACCGTTTCTTTTGTGTTGCATAATCACAAACAGTTCATCCGAGTGAACCATATGTTGTATATCGCACACACCTTCATCTGGCTGCCAGTTTCTTTTGTTCCGCCTCATCGCAAATAGTTCATTGAACTGAACTGTATGCCCCTCATCCCACACGAAACTAAATTCAGAACCGTTTTTGATGCATCCGTCATCGCAAACGTTTTGCATCTTTTTTGACGGTTTTTTACACCACCATTTGCGATTATTGCATCGCACACAATTTCGTCGAAGGGGCTCTGATCGTAGTGTCGCGTTAGCAGTGTCCTACCGTAGCGAGCACCGCACGATCGAACCCATCACAAAGCACCTCTTCCCATGGCAAGAAAAATCGATGTAGTAGGCCAAACTAAACCAAAGATTTGAAGAAGAAATACGAGGCTATAAATAATCATGCATATAAGAGATCAAAACTCAAATAACTTTCACGGATATATAGATCTGATCATAAACTCAAAGTTCATCGGATCCCAACAAACACACCACAAAAAAGAGTTACATCAAATAGATCTCCAAGAGAACATTGTATTGAGAATCAAAAGAGAGAGAGGAAGCCATCTAGCTACTGACTACGCACCCGTAGGTCTACAATGAACTACTTACGCATCATCGGAGATGCACCAATGATGATGAACCCCTCCGTGATGGTGTCTAGATTGGATCTCGTGGTTCTGGAACTTGCGACAGCTGGAATTATGTTTCGTCGACTCCCCTAGGGTTTCTGAAATATTTCGGTATTGATAGGGCGAAGAGTGGTGCGGGACGCCACAGAGGTGGGCACAACCCACCAGGGCGCGCCTGGGCCCCCCGGCGCACGTAGGTGGGTTGTGCCCCCCTCGGGACACCCCTCTGATACTTCTTTGGCCCATGTTGTTCCTTCTAGTCCATAAAAATTCTCCAAAAAAATTCACTGTGTTTGGACTCCGTTTGGTACTGATATTCTTCAATGTAAAAAACAAGCAAAAACAGCAACTGGCACTGGGCACTATGTCAATAGGTTAGTCCCAAAAAATGATATAAAGTTACAATAAAATGATTGTAAAACATCCAAGAATGATAATATAACAACATGGAACAATCAAAAATTATAGATACGTTGGAGACGTATCACGGTCCTAACAGACCATCAAACATTTGGGGAAAGCCAACACCCACCCAAAGATTAAAAAATCTAGTTGTAGCTTATAGGGCACAATGCAATTGCAACTAAAAAACATGACCAGATCTGTTCCGATGAGGAAATCATTCGCCATTTTTTCCTTTGTTTTTGTTGCTGCAAAATATGTTTTGAGAATTGTAGGCATGGCCATTGGAGACATGGCCAGATGTGTGTGCTTCTCTGAATACTTTTGGTGAATTCTCCAATGCATTCCAGCGAGTTGTATTGTACAAATCACTGGCCTCGCTGTGGTGTGTGTTAAGAAATTTGGAAGCTTCACAATAGGTCCTGTTTTGTAGGTAAACTCATCAAATCACCGGTTGAGCTGGTCTTCTATGATTGTGCTTTTATCAAATATTGGGTAGGGTTACATTATGAGGTTGACAGGGATGGGCAGATGGCTGGAGCAAATGCCATCTAGGAGCTGGGTACGGGTTCTCATACTTCTGCTTCGCGCTCATCTGGTGGAAAGCTGATTGAGGACAATCAAATTTGTAGGGACCAAGATGGAGATGCAGGATGATGATCTTCTTGGCACTACCATGCAGGGGACCTTATCGTGTTTTGCTATGACATGTCTATAATGAGCGCATGGTTCTGTGGGATAGGTATCTGGTTCCCTTCTCGGCTTTGATGCTAACGGGTGAGTCGGCCCTGGGTGCTTTCATGTAATTAGCTTTTGCTACTTGTAATATTCAGAATCTCTCGTAGTTGCATCCTATTGTGCTAGAATTAGGTATCAATTTATATTTTGCTTGTGATTTCCACTATACATATTTTAGTTTTCTTTATTTGTACTGGATGTTGTTTGTTTGTTCCGGTATCTCCTGATAGTGAAACATGTATTTTAAAAGGGTTTGTATGAAAAAAAGAGAGAAAAATGTCGGCCAGAAATCTACAATTGGCGATTTATTATGTTTGAACCACCAAACAAATCGACCCTGATTAGAGGAGGGATTAATAGATTTCACAAAAAAAAAGAAGAGAGATTAAAGGGCATGCGTATTTTCCCTAATGGTTGCTATGCAAACCACAGGAGAGGCAATCTCTGGGCGCACCATGCCGCCACTTCTCCTCAGACGGCACCTCTCCCCTTTGCTATCTCTATCGATGTGGGAATGCAGGGAAGCCTTAATCTACCTGATGGAGTTGTAGCTTTCCGTCTGTGGTAGTGGCGGTGCTCATCAAAGTATTGACCAGCGGTGGGTCATTTGTTGTACGGCTACATGGGTCCGGCGAAGGTTCCCTCGAGTCTCCCCATCTCAATGATGTTGTTGATGGTATATTTTTCCATCGGCTATAAAAGGCGGTTAGGTTATCGTCTGCATGGTTTGCTGGCATGGCAGTGACACTTACCTTTGCAATATGATGCTCGCTCTCGTCTCTGTCTTATTGGTGTTGTCTCTGATGTTGGTGTGAGGCCTATAGAAAATAGTGAAGATCTAGATCTTGGATCTCAGCGGAGATGATTTTTTATCCGCACTAGTGCCCTTAATGACTTCCCATTAGTGATCAATAGTGACAAAGCGGCTCCGACAACGGACCATCGGCATGTTCGGGATGATGAAGAAGGGCGTCATCAAGGGACTCCCATGTAACCTTTTATTTTTTTCAAGGCGTCCATATTATAGGCAAAATTTTAGCATGGTCCTCTTACCTCCCTTTTCACATGTAAAATGGCTCACATTTTTTACGAATATGCTAACATTTTTAAAAGTCATGAACATTTCTTGAATCTAGAAACATTTATGAATCTTTAAGCATTTTATTTCAAAATTCTCATTTTTTTTAATTTTTGGGACTGTTTCGAAGTCCCAAATTATTTGAAGTAGAAAAAAAGGAAAACAAAAAATAAAAAACATGCCTCCCAGGCATGGCCGACCCAAATAAGTGTGATTTCTTCTCCCAAATAAGTGTATGTAGTATAGAAGGTTACTAATGCATGGACCGGCCCAGCGGAGATTCTCCTGTGTTAAATGTTTTTTTATCACTTATAGGTGGCATCAATGGGTAATATTTTGTAACTTTGGGGCAATTTTGATGACGTACCACCAGAAGCAATAACCTCTTTATTATTATGTATAGATTAAAGACTATATGTGTATGTGGTCACTTCTATATGACACTTTATCTTTTTCGTAGATCCATTTTGTCATAGATATACACTTTTCTTGTAGTGTAACTAGCATATGTTACCATCATTATAAATAACCATCTAGACTGAAAACATCATTGAATGTTAGGTTTAAATCAAGTGTAGACATGTTTATGGTCTATGGAGGTAATCGTGCAAGTCATTTGAAATAGGTGATTAGCCATATCTTGAGTCTGTTGAATCAAACCACCATTGATGAAAGGCAAACTCTTGGCAGAGCAAAAATAAAAAAAAGGAGGATGACCCTGGCCTCTTGCATCGGGAGATGTATGTAGCCATTTTATTAATTACTAGCAAGATGACCGTGCATTGCACGAAACACCAAGATGCATTTTTTTTACAAAACACCTGTTGTAATTAACCCATGCGGGAGCAATCCCATGTGTAAAAACTAATGATATCTCGAGAAAGAGGAGAGATAAGGTGAGGAACAGTGGGGCATTGTGGTGATTGGTGGTCGGACTGAGTGAAGGCATGGGGATGGACGATGCAGGCAGCGGCCATCATGTTAGATTGTTCCAGAGGCTTCCTTTTTTAATTTCTCAACAATGAGGTTGTGGGAGATAAGGATGAATGGGGGAATGCCTTATTTGCAAATATGGAGAGAGATGCAGGTATCTTTTTGCAAAATCGTCATAATTTGCTTTCTATCCGTCAGATATAGATCATGCGGTCTATATTGCAAGATGGCAGGCACACCATCATCACCAACTCGTTTTTTTATAAGAGTAAAGATCCACGAATACCTTACAAAGTAGTACATCAATATATGCGAATCCGCCATCTTGGCAACATATATCGCTACTCCTAACCACTTGATGAAGGAGTGCATAAATACCGTGCCGAATACCTAGACCTCTAACCTAAGCTTAACATCTAAATCTGAAGGCCTTAACCAAGCCACATACCAAGTCTGGGGCACAGACCGGTTAGACGCACTCTCACAGGTCATCGTCGCCACATGAGACAAAAGGCGGTGGAACAATTTTGAGTAGCTACAAGAAGTTCCATGCAAAACCTACTGAGATGGAAGATCATCTGACAAATAGTAATCAACATATGTTGTAATATGTGCCTTATCTTGCGAGTGTAGTGGACCATCACATGCATTTTTACTTCTTATAGGAGGATGTTTCGCAGACAACCATCCAAGACAACCTATTTCATTAACTTGCCTAAGATGTGGGAAATTGGGCATATCTTAGGTGGTTCACCTGTACATCCTTAGGTGTGAATCAATTTGGCGATGGTATAGAGGGGACTCGTGTCACTCAGCAAGATTGGGTTGCTAGAAGGCATCCAATGACCGAGAAATTCTCAACATATGTCTTGCTATTTCTCTTTGCTCACATAGACCTTGAAAGTTGACACATATTATTTGTTTACTCGGGACTCATTTTTTTTTGTATAGTAATACCACAAGCATGAAAAAAAAATGTTACATCAAGTGTCTTGAAGGTGGTGGTACTTCTGGCCCTGAGCATTCTGGATCTTTCCAGCACGATACACACCTGCATCCCTCAGGGACACAACCCCATTCCCAACCATTCACTATCTTGCAATAAGTCGCACAATCATTGTTATTACACTTCCCCTTTTCGATCTGAGGGCAGCAGGCTCCACGTGCCTCGATGGTTTCCATGATGCCTATAGATGAATATCAAGAGAGAATAGAGGAAGATCATTAGGCATGAAAATTGTCACATGTGTTAGAGGGCTTAACAAAACATGTAGATAAGGCGTGTAGGTATTGAAGATACCCGAGGATAGAAGGACGAGGGCAAGGCCCAAGAGTAGAATTTGTGTAGTCCTCATCTCTTATTATAGCCGCTAGAACTATGCTCTACATGTTCTGATATGTTAGTGTACTGCCAATGGATGCCTCTTATATAGGATGCCCACATGTTTGGAGATAAGAACAAATTAACTAGTCATGCTAAAATAGGGAATAATTAATACATTACAATTTGCCAAACCCAAAACTAAATATAAAGCTCATTTTTTAGAGCAATCTATTGGTAGGCAGTTATGTGCTATTTTTGTAAGAAAGATATAAATAGCATTTAATTATCCCTTAGCAATATAGTATTAAAGTTCCTTACTATATACCATTGAAAAGATATTCAAACATCTTTTTATAGGATTTCATTACATATTTGGTTACTGATATTTTTATTAACTTATATTCGAAATTATATTACTCTCATTTTATTTATTTGTAATATTTTGGAGAAAAGAACCGTATGTATTTTATTTTTCCTAATCAGATCTTAATTTGATTTTTTTAGAGCTATCATATCTTAATTTGATTTTTTAAGTAGAGCTTAATATGATTAATGTACAAATATGGCAATCGAATTAATTGGTGGGTTGGGCTGGGACTCACGCTTGAGGTTGGTGGTAGTGGGCTACACAGGGAGCGGTTAGGCGGATCCTATTTGGCGATTCAGCACCCGTTTGCAAACGGCCGCCTGAAGGTGCTTTTGATTGGGCTCGGCCCATCTAGCCTTTCTTTTCCTTCTGTTTAAAAGCGTCCGATTCAAAAATGATGTAGCGCCAGACTTCACTCCTTCGAAGGAAATGAGCGTAACCACCAGGCCATCGAATCTAAGGACTAGTGCTCTTCTAACCTTTTTTCTTTGTCATCCCTACAAAATCATATACTTTAGTCATGCTCCATTTTCGTCACACAAGAATGCTCTCATCATGCACAACCCCGATGACAAGCCAAGCAATTGTTTCATACTTTAGTAATCTCAAACTTATAAACCTTCACGCAATACATGAGCGCGAGCCATGGACATAGCACTATGGGTGGAATATAGTATAATGATGGGGGTTATGTGGAGAAGACAAAAAAGGAGAAAGTCCCACATCAACGAGGCTAATCAATGAGCTATGGAGATTCCCATCGATTGATGTTAATGCAAGGAGTAGGGATTACCATGCAACGGATGCACTAGAGCTATAAATGTATGAAAGCTCAACAAAAGAAACTAAGTGGGTGTGCATCCAACTTGCTTGCTCACGAAGACCTAGGGCACTTGAGGAGGCCCATTGTTGGAATATACAAGCCAAGTTCTATAATGAAAAAATTCCCACTAGTATATGAAAGTGACAAAACAAGAGACTCTCTATCATGAAGATTACGGTGCTACTTTGAAGCACAAGTGTGGTAAAGGATAGTAACATTGTCCCTTCTCTCTTTTTCTCTCATTTTTTTTGGGCCTTCTCTTTTTTTTCTGGCCTTTCTCTTTTTTTATTCCTCACTTGGGACAATGCTCTAGAGAATGATGACCATCACATTCTATTTATTTACAACTCAATGATTACAACTCGATACTAGAACAAAGTATGACTCTATATGAATGCCTCCGGCGGTGTACCAGGATACGCAATGAACGAAGAGTGACATGTATGAAAGAATTATGAACGGTGGCTTTGCCACAAATACTATGTCAACTACATGATGATGCTAAGCAATATGACAATGATGAATGTGTCATGATAAACAGAATGGTGGAAAGTTGCATGGCAATATATCTCGGAATGGCTATGGAAATGCCATAATAGGTAGGTATGGTGGCTGTTTTGAGGAAGATATAAGGAGGTTTATGTGTGAAAGAGCATATCATATCACGGGGTTTGGATGCACCGGTGAAGTTTGCACCAACTCCCAATGTGAGAAAGGGCAATGCACGGTACCGAAGAGGCTAGCAATGATGGAAAGGTGAGAGTGCGTATAATCCATGGACTCAACATTAGTCATAAAGAACTCACATACTTATTGCAAAAATCTACAGGTCATCAAAAACCAAGCACTACGTGCATGCTCCTGGGGGATAGATTGGTAGGAAAAGACCATCGCTCGTCCCCGACCGCCACTCATAAGGAGGACAATCAAAGAACACCTCATGTTTCAAATTTGTTACATAACGTTTACCATACGTGCATGCTACGGGACTTGCAAACTTCAACACAAGTATTTCTCAAATTCACAACTACTCAACTAGCACGACTTTAATATCACTACCTCCATGTCTCAAAACAATCATCAAGCATCAAACTTCTCTTAGTATTTAACACACTCATAAGAAAGTTTTACTATTCTTGAATACCTAGCATATTAGGATTTAAGCAAATTACCATGCTATTTAAGACTCTCAAAATAATCTAAGTGAAGCATGAGAGATCAATAGTTTCTATAAAACAAATCCACCACCGTGCTCTAAAAGATATAAGTGAAGTACTAGAGCAAGACTATATAACTCAAAAGATATAAGTGAAGCACATAGAGTATTCTAATAATTTTGAATCATGTGTGTGTCTCTCTCAAAAGGTGTGTACACCAAGGATGATTGTGGTAAACTGAAAATCAAAGACTCAAATCATACAAGACGCTCCAAGCAAAACACATATCATGTGGTGAATAAAAATATAGCTCCAAGTAAAGTTACCAATGGAAGTAGACGAAAGAGGGGATGCCTTCCGGGGCATCCCCAAGCTTTGGCTTTTTGGTTTCCTTAGATTATCTTGGGGTTGCCATGGGCATCCCCAAGCTTAGGCTCTTGCCACTCCTTGTTCCATAATCCATCAAATCTTTCACCCAAAACTTGAAAACTTCACAACACAAAACTCAACAGAAAATCTCGTGAGCTCCGTTAGCGAAAGAAGACAAAAGACCACTTCAAGCTACTGTAATGAACTCATTATTTATTTATATTGGTGTTAAACCTACTGTATTCCAACTTCTCCATGGTTTATAAACTCTTTTACTAGCCATAGATTCATCAAAATAAGCAAACAACACACGAAAAACAGAATCATCAAAAGCAGAGCGATGCAGTAGTAATATGTAACTAACGCAAACTTCTGGAACTCCAAAAATTCATCCAAAATAGGACGACCTAGACAATTGTTTTCGTGAACAGAAAGTTTCTGGAAATTACAGCAAGATCAAATAACTATCATCCAAGAAGATCCTATAGGTTTAACTGGGCACAAACACTAATTAAAACATAAAAACACATCTAACCAGAGGCTAGATCAAATATTTATTCCTAAACAGAAGCAAAAAGCAAAAAACTAAAAATAAAATTGGGTTGACTCCCAACAAGCGCTATCGTTTAACGCCCCTAGCTAGGCATAAAAGTAAGGATAGATCTAGGTATTGCTATCTTTGGTAGGCAATCCATAAGTGGCTCTCATGATAGATTCATATGGTAATTTTATTTTCTTCCTAGGGAAGTGTTCCATGCCTTTCTTTAATGGAATTTGGAATCTAATATTCCCTTCCTTCATATCAATAATTGCACCAATCGTTCTAAGGAAAGGTCTACCAAGAATAATAGGACATGAAGGATTGCAATCTATATCAAGAACGATAAAATCTCTGGGCACATAGTTCCTATTTGCAACAATAAGAACCTCATTAATTCTTCCCATAGGTTTCTTAATAGTGGAATCCGCAAAGTGCAAGTTTAAAGAGCAATCATCAAAATCACGGAAACCTAGCAAATCACACAAAGTTTTTGGAATCGTGGAAACACTAGCACCCAAATCACACAAAGCATAGCATTCATGATCTTTAATCTTAATTTTAATAGTAGGTTCCCACTCATCATAAAGTTTTCTAGGGATAGAAACTTCCAATTCAAGCTTTTCGTTATAAGATTGCATCAAGGCATCAATGATATGTTTGGTAAAAGCTTTATTTTGACTATAAGCATGAGGAGAATTTAGCACGGATAACAACAAGGAAATACAATCTATCAAAGAGCAATTATCATAATTAAATTCCTTGAAATCCAAAATAGTGGGTTTATTAATATCTAGGGTTTTGTTCTCTTCAATCCCACTTTTATCAATTTTAGCATCAAGATCTAAAAACTCCGAATTTTTGGAATGCCTTCTAGGTAAAGGTGGATCATATTCAGTCCCATAATTATCAAGATTCATATTGCAAAACAAGGATTTAATAGGGGACACATCAATAACTTTTAGATCTTCATCTTTATTTACATAGAAATTTGAAGAACGCGCTTTCATAAAGCAATCTTTCTTAGCACGCATACTAGCGGTTCTTTCTTTGCACTCATCAATGGAAATTCTCATGGCTTTGAGACTCATTGATATCATGCTTAGGAGGAATAGATCTCAGTTTTAAAGAATCAACATCAAGAGAAATTATATCAACGTTCCTAGCCAATTCATCAACTTTAAGCAATTTCTCTTCAAGCAAAGCATTGAAATTCTTTTGCGAATTCATAAACTCTTTAACATAGTCTCAAATTCAGAGGGCATCTTATTGAAATTTCCATAAGAATTGTTCTAGGAATTACCATAATTATTAGAGGAATTGCTAGGATAAGGCCTAGGATTAAAGTTTCCTCTATACGCATTGTTACCAAAATTATTCCTACCAACAAAATTCACATCCATAGATTCATTATTATTCTCAATCAAAGTAGACAAAGGCATATCATTAGGATCGGAAGAAACACTCTTAGTAGCAAATAATTTCATAAGTTCATCCATCTTTCCACTCAAAACATTAATTTCTTGTATCGCATGCTCTTTTTATTAGTAGATCTTTCGGTGTGCCATTGAGAATAATTAACCATAATATTATCTAGGAGTTTAGTAGCTTCTCCTAAAGTGATTTCCATAAAAGTGCCTCCCGCAAGAATCTAAAAGATTTCTAGAAGCAAAATTCAATCCGGCATAAAATTTTGTATAATCATCCACAAATTCAAACCATGAGTAGGTCAATTACGTATCATCAATTTCATCCTCTCCCAAGCTTATGCAACAAGTTCATGATCAAGTTGCTTAAAATTCATGATATCGTTTCTAAGAGAGATGATCTTAGCGGGAGGGAAATACTTAGAGATAAAAGCATCTTTCCACTTATTCCAAGAATCAATACAATTTTTAGGCAAAGACGAAAACCAAGCTTTAGCGCGATCTCTAAGCGAAAAAGGAAATAGCTTCAATTTAACAATATCATTATCAACATCTTTCTTCTTTTGCATATCACACAAATCAACAAAGCTATTTAGATTAGTAGCGGCATCTTCACTAGGAAGGCCGGCGAATTGATCTTTCATGACAAGATTCAACAAAGCAGCATTGATTTCACAAGATTCAGATCGGTAAGAGGAGCAATCGGAGTGCTAAGGAAATCATTATTGTTGGTATTGGTAAAGTCACATAATTTGGTATTATCTTGAGCCATCGTGACAAACAAGCAATCCAACACACGAGCAAACAAGAAGCAAGCAAAATAGAGGCGAATGGAAAAGAGAGGGCAAATAAAACGGCAAGGGTGAAGTGGGGGAGAGGAAAACGAGAGGCAAATGGCAAATAATGTAATGCGGGAGATAAGGGTTTGTGATGGATACTTGGTATGTTGACTTTTGTGTAGACCTCCCCGGCAACGGCGCCAGGAATCCTTCTTGCTACCTCTTGAGCATTGCGTTGGTTTTCCCTTGAAGAGGAAAGGGTGATGCAGCAAAGTAGCGTAAGTATTTCCCTCAGTTTTTGAGAACCAAGGTATCAATCCAGTAGGAGGCTACGCGCGAGTCCCTCGCACCTACACAAACAAATAAATCCTCGCAACCAACGCGATAAGGGTTGTCAATCCCTACGGTCACTTACGAGTGAGATCTGATAGATATGATAGGAAATATTTTTGGTATTTTTATGATAAAGATGCAAAGTAAAATAAAAGCAAAGTAAAAAGCAAATGTAAATAACTAAGTGCTAGAAGATTAATATGATGAAGATAGACCCGGGGCCATAGGTTTCACTAGTGGCTTCTCTCAAGAGCATAAGTATTTTACGGTGGGTGAACAAATTACTGTTGAGCAATTGATGAAATTGAGCACAGTTATGAGAATATCTAGGTATGATCATGTATATAGGCATCACGTCCGAGACAAGTAGACCGAATCCTACCTGCATCTACTACTATTACTCCACACATCGACCGCTATCTAGCATGCATCTAGAGTATTAAGTTCATAAGAACAGAGTAACGCCTTAAGCAAGATGACATGATAGAGGGATAAATTCATGCAATATGATAAAAACCCCATCTTGTTATCCTCGATGGCAACAATACAATATGTGCCTTGCTGCCCCTACTGTCACTGGGAAAGGACACCGCAAGATTGAACCCAAAGCTAAGCACTTCTCCCATTGCAAGAAAGATCAATCTAGTAGGCCAAACCAAACTGATAATTCGAAGAGACTTGCAAAGATAACCAATCATACATAAAAGAATTCAGAAGATTCAAATATTGTTCATAGATAAACTTGATCATAAACCCACAATTCATCGGTCTCAACAAACACACCGCAAAAGAAGATTACATCTAATAGATCTCCACGAGAGAGGGGAGAACATTGTATTGAGATCCAAAAGAGAGAGGAAGCCATCTAGCTAATAACTATGGACCCGAAGGTCTGAGGTAAACTACTCACACTTCATCGGAGAGGCTATGGTGTTGATGTAGAAGCCCTCGATGATCGATGCCCTTCCGGTGGAGCTCCTAACAGGCCCCAAGATGGGATCTCGTGGAGCATGTAAGGTTGCGCGGTGGAATTTGGTTTTTGGCTCCGTATCTGATCGTTTGGGTGTACGTAGGTATATATAGGAGGAAGGAGTACGTCGGTGGAGCAACGTGGGGCCCACGAGGGTGGAGGGCGCGCCTGGGGGGTAGGCGCGCCCCCCTACCTCGTGGCTTCCTGGAAGCTTCCTTGACGTAGGGTCCAAGTCTCCTGGATCATGTTCGTTCCAAAAATCACGTTCCCGAAGGTTTCATTCCGTTTGGACTCCGTTTGATATTCTTTTTCTGCGAAACTCTAAAATAGGCAAAAAACAGCAATTCTGGGCTGGGCCTCCGGTTAATAGGTTAGTCCCAAAAAATAATATAAAAGTGAATAATAAAGCCCAAATGTCCAAAACAGAAGATAATATAACATGGAGCAATCAAAAATTATAGATACGTTGGAGACGTATCACGTCATCTGATATATATGCTAGTCCCCTCCCACCTCTTCGACGCGTACTATATACCACCATAACACAAACAACCATGCTGGTCAAATTAACCTCACTTCCGGTTGTTCATCAAAGTGATGGACGATGACCTCGCGGGCCCGCAGAAAGCGTCACACGCGAGTATCAAGTGTCGTGTAGGACAACCATCGACTGCATGTGGCCAAAACATGTATGTATGAAAGGGTTGTGTAATGTTTTAAATAACGAATTCACGACTTTGATGTGGCACCTGCCTAACAAAACGGCCAACCCACACAGTGGCTCACAACTCGTAGTGTACTGCGAGCCACCCGCCACCCCCCTCAGATGCACACACCCACACACACACCACGAGTCCGCCGCAACTACGATGCATATGAAATTATCCCGCGGTGAACATATGTTACCAAAGGAGGGACATTTTAATTTAAAAAACAGAGATCATTAAGACATTTTAGTACATTAATTGATCAATTTTCTACGGGTATAATGTGCAAAAATCTAATTTGAGCCACATGCACACATGACAGTGCACCTAAATGGATTGCAAAAACACATGTGTCTCACTGGGTGCATGTTTTACTCCCCGTGCAAGAAATTTCAAACATTGAGAATCTTGATTTTTAAATTCTAGTACATCCAAAACTTATTTGAAGTTCATGAAACTTGTCATGTTGTCATATGGACACCAATACAAAGTGGCATTGTACTTTTTTGTCAAATTTGAGACCAGTTTTGATGTAATTTTTATCTAATTACAAACGGGAGATTATTAATAATTGGGAACCAATATCCCAAACGGATTATTTATTCGAACCGTGAGCGTTAGACCAACAATGGATACGTGCCATGCTTCGATTAAGCAATAAAGCGGCAGCATTAATCATCCAAACAGAAAAACAATATACGTGCCACCATGCGACCCGTGTCTTGCGTGCGGCGGCGTGAGTTGACGGGACGCATGCGGCGATCCGCCCAGAGATAGACCGAGAGGCGTGCGTGCAGGTGTGTGAATTGACGGAGGCGTGCTTGTTGCACAGTGTCATCAGGAGGCTTGCGAGTATCTATGTGAAACAACGGTAGGCATGCCAGCAGTACGTTGCGCAGGCTCACCGGGAGGCGAGCCAGTGGTTTGACCGCCGCTCGCCTCTCTCCCACTACTCCATACTAATGGTGCGCTCGAGCGTCCGCACCCACCATCCTCGCCACACACACAATCCTCTCTCTTCGCTTGCATCCTCGACGCCTCTCTTAGTCCTCAAAGCCGTCAGTGTATGAGGATGTCGCTGAAGCGCCCCATCATAGGGAGTGGCGACGCCGGGGCTACTGAAGCACCGGAGCACGGCGTGGAGATGGTGACAGAGGTTGCCGTCACCGGCGGCGAGTTATCACTGCACCCTGACATCGTCGATGGCGTCGAGTTTCCACAGCCAGAGGCGGAGTTCACACCGACTCTGGTGACGACTCGAGCGATGACCCCGGCGACGACTCTGACGACCACTACGGCAATGACTCCGATGATGACAGACAACTGGTTAGTCATCTGTACCCATTTATGTGTCAAATATATCCTAGGGTTTCTCTGGTTACTCCTACCTCCCCCTTTTCAGAATAGAAATCCTATGGTTATGTTCTCCCAATCCATGAAATCTGAGTAAGTTTCATTAGATCCGTGTAGTGTATTGACTGTTTGAATGGTACAAGTGATAACTTATTAGTTGTTTCATCTATGCAAATGATTTCTGCTAGTAATCTGACTAGGGTTAGTGTTCGTGCTAATAATTCCTAGCCAAGACTTGACAATTGATTTTGAATGACCTGCATATGTTTGTGCCATTATTTTCTTCAAGATTGGTCTATACATAGACGACTGTGCTTAAAAATCGAACCATAATCTCCGGATATGTATAAATAAATAGCCATAAATTCCTAATCCTACTTCACGGCATGTAAATATTGATTTAATGCCAAATTTGTTTTACTATTTGTATAGGTGCTGTCTGACGATGTGGACAACAAGGATGAAGATGGCCAGAGGAGGTACAAGCGGCTATCCTGAGGGAGCTTTATGCGGGAAAGCATAACAAGCGTATTAGGACCTGGAAAGGCGGCTATCTATGCCCATTTTGCAACCACGAGCTTCATGGTGCGTATCTAAGTGTTCTGGCGCATGCAAGAGGACGGGCCGTTGGCTCCTTCAAGTAGAAGTATCCGCGCAGGGTAGCGCGCGGCGCGTACGCCGAGTACCTGGAGAAGCTTCAGGATCGTGCCGGCATGTGAGATGAGATGTGGGATCAAACTATGTATGCTTGAGTATGCTTAATGACGGTTTAACTATGTACTTATGGTTGAACTATGCTTGTGTACGTGTGCACTTATTATATCTATGTCTAAGTATGTTTAATCTATGTTTACATATGTCTAACCGTGGGATATGGATGCAATCAGTTCAATTGATGGAATCTACATCCGTCCTGGTTTATTGGTCTCCTTTGTAATTTGTGTTACATTTTGACCAAAGGTTTAACTGACAAGTTGTTAGTGTAGGTCAACAAAAATTATATCGTTGGATGGGTATTTGAGCATAGTGTTCAAAGATATAATTTTTGGTGACATGCATAAACATTTTTTGGTTAAATATTTGGTACAAATTACAAAGGGAGCCAATAAACCAGGACGGAGGTAGTATGTCAATCACACATGGTTCCCAAAATTGGAACCATATGCAATGACTTTTATTTTGCCTGTTGCGTCAATCACACACGGTTGGCTGTAGCAAACGGTTGCCTCCGAAATTCTTTGTGGGACAGAAAACCCTCACCACTCAATTCAAAAAACAAAAAAGAAAACCCTCACCATCCCCACGTCACGAAAATCCTCACCTTGCCCGCCACCCCCTCCGGTCTCCATTCACACCTGCACAAGCTCTTCCGCGTCTATGCATGGCACCGCCTATCATGGCAGTAACCACTTAGCTCGACGCTTGCCGCTGCCGCGGCGGATGCCGGCAAAGCCCACCGCATTTCGCCACTTCCGCTTGCTGCCGCCTATCACCATCGACTTTCTCTCGCCGCTCGTGGTCGACCCAGCTCCGCTCGGTTGGGAATCTGTCATACTAAGGGTTCTTTCTCATCGACAACAAGGTAACTAATTTAGTGAGATATTATCTCATCTCTTATCCCAGTTCATCTGCCTCCTCTAATCACCCGCCGAAATCGCCGTGAATTCATTTTTATTCTAGTTGATTTGGGGGTTTTCTTCCATTCATAGAGTGTATACGGTCTTGGCGGACACATCAGGACTTTGCGGCCTTCGCCAGACATTCCAGATGACTTGAGTATGTGTGTGATATGTTCAATCTCACCCTATTGTTGGCATGGCCTATTTTCCTGAACATATTATAAATATTGCTACATTTGGATAAAAGGTGACACATGCACCATATACGTCAAAGGGGATTTTTTCCCTCTTCTTTCTATATTAGGCAAATTAATGATGTATTGTTCTTTCGATTACTCTCATATTTCCATGACATCATGTTTACCCTATCTGTTTAATTATATATTTTTGTCCTTCGATTTCAACTGTTGTACAGTTCTTTCAATTTGGGCCCATATTTGCACGTTACCATATTTTCTTTTACAATCCTACCATTTTCTGCAGCGCATCCCTTGCTATGCAACAGAATCTGTAGTACACAATATTTCCCTTTACATAAATCAAGACTGCAGGGATGTCATACTGAACACAAACCATGGATTTAAAATTGTTGCTACTATAAGACTTGATGAACGCGGTGACTCCTATTTTGGCACTAGCCTTTGGAAAGAAATTTCTAAGTTTTATGTATTGAAAATTGGCACTATAATTGCACTGCACATAAAAGGGTCTGGTCATGAGTTATATGCTAACTTCCCCGACGATATCATCCGTCCAGACATTGTTCGAAGTAAGTTTTCTTTTCAAGTATCTGCATGTTGACTTACCCAGCAATATCAAATGAATTGTGTAGTATTTAAGCAACCAATTGTTATTCTATTTTCTTACTATATTTCTACCTAATAACTTCTAGTTACCAATACACTTTTCTATTGCCCTGTTTTAACTAAATATTCCCTGTACTCCACTTCTATCGAGAAGCGCCCGACAAGGAGACTACGGAGGTGGAGAAGCAGGGGCTGCCAACAAGCGGAGGCAGAAGCGAGCAAGAACCATAGCGACTCCGGAGGCCTAGACTTCATCAGCAACCTCACCGATGATATGTTGACAGCCATCATCTCCCTCCTCCCAATCAAATATGGGGCGCAGACAACCGTCCTTTCCCGGTGGTGGCGCCCCCTATGGAACTCCACCCCTCTCGACCTCATTGACACTGATGAGCTCTACCATGGCTATGGCAAAAGCTTGGTTGTGTTCTCTAAGATCCTCGACAGTCACCTTGGCCCAACCAGAGGCCTTAGAATGGGCAAGTTCAGTTCCAACGGCAAGGAACGAGCCAAGCTTGACGACTGGTTCCGATCCCCCGCCCTAGATCAGCTCGAGGAGCTCACTTTTGATGATGGGCATATCTCGCTGCCAACGTTCGCGCTCCACCTCGCGCCCACGCTGCGCGTCGCCAAGTTCAGGAACTGCCATCCCCCCTTAATGATGCGCCCGCTTTTATTCTACCATGACTGAAGCACGTCGCCGTCTGCCTCCCAAACGGTGACATGGAGCGCCTGCTCCGGGCTGTACTGCACTCAAGTACCTTCGTCTTCTGGCGATCAATGGGTTGAGTAGCTTCCACATCACCTCCATGACTCTCCGGACTATTTACGTGTGTTGATGCTACTGGCGGGAAGACATCACAAGATGTGTACCACGGTATGGTCATTGAGGACACACCTGCACTTGAGAGATTACTTGTAGTTGATCAAGAAGGTCCAAGAAGAATCAATGTCATTTCTAAGCCGAAATTGACAGAGGTGGGCTACTCGTCTGACAAATACTCCAAACTTGTTATTGGATCCACGCCCGTTCAGGTACAACAGCTTCTACCTCTCCTTCTACAGATTAACAATATTTCTAATTTTGAAGATGTTTGTTCGTTTGTCATCCAGAAAATGATTCTGACAAGCTTGACCCCGAAACTGCGCACAGTGAAGGTCTTGGCACTAGAATCTATCAGCCCCAACCTGGAGCAAGTTGTCAATTTCCTCAGTGCCTGGAGAAGCTATATATCGAGGTGATGTAATTTCCTGAGACGCTTTCCGTGCCTGGAGAAGCTATATATCGAGGTGATATTCCTTTCATGTTAAATGTTAACCATAAGGGAGTTCAATTTGTGAAACCTTTTTCCAAGTTTACAATGACAATGTACTACAATTTCTGAAGGATTCTTTTGGAGGATTTCAGTACATACATGTCCCCCCATATTGGTTGCTTGATCCATATGGTTACAATCCATAAGCATTTCTCCTTTGGATTCATTTGTACTAGTTTTCTTAGGGAACTTTTCATCCACTCCAACCTCGTGTGAAGAAGGCTACATTTTTCCATAATGTAATCAAATGCCCATGTTAATCATGTCAGATCGAACATGGAATGTTAGTGCATTTTACAAATCCTGCAAACCAAATAGGCCTGTAGTAGTGTTCAAAACTGCATGTAGGCACTAACACGTTTTCTTCTTTTGCAGATAAGATTAGGCCCATGTAGCGACCCGACCTCAGACGGTCAAGTCTACGTATTATGCATGCCATCCACAGATCGGTATCTTTGCACACACAGTACATCAATGTATATATCAAAGTGCAATCACATGTATAAATAACGTAAAACTGGTATATACCTCATATGTCTCGTGGAAACAACAACGGGTGTGGAGTCCCATCAACGCCATCGGCGGGTTGAGTGTAGACCGTAACCCTGTATCGTAACTCTTACTCGTCGAGGGAATATCTGCAACATGATACGTTGCAGCGGTGTAGGTCAGTACATTGAATGTACCGGCAAGATCACAATAAGAGAAAACAGATGATAAACTATACTATATGCAGTATGGCTTTGTGGCTCTGTATCTGAGTTTTGTTTGCGTAAAAGATGGTTTTGTTTTCCCTACATCAAAGGAATAAATGAAGTATGTACTATAGAGTTTTCTATCATGACATGGTTCCGCCAACCGATGTCTCATAGCCCAAATTCATCATAAGTTGCCCACAATTAAGTTATCAGTCTGGTGTTGAGGGTTCCGAGATAGATCCAAGTCCAGAGGCTCAAATTGTCCGTAACCGGGGACATGGCTAATCGATTAGGTTTAAACCCTCTGCAGAGGTTTGTACACTTTACCCGCAAGATTCGATCCCTCTTTTTACGTTCTCGCACTTGAGGTGTTTGAGAACAAGATGAACGAAACATGGTCTTCCAAAGAGTTCCCCTGACCACTGTCCGATGCTCATCCAATCCTACCGTAGTTCTACATCTGCTAGCACCGTCCCAGCCAGAGTCACTACTAAGGTCAACCAAGCCAGAGCCCATAGTGACTTGCGGTTGCACAGGTAAGCTTTCGGGCATGAAGTATTCTTCCGTCTCTTTGAGTCTGGGTGAAGCTTTCCGCAAGATGTCATGGCGCTTCTCCATGCATCCCGGCCATCCACTGGTTTCTCCAGGGTGCCCGTCAACTGTCCTTCACCCAGTAGTGTGTATTGAATTCTTGTCTCGAGTCTTGAAGTCTCGAGGCCTTGAAGATGTAGTCCTTGCAGATGTCATCATGGAGTTGTCATCATTGACGTAGAGTCCTCCTTCTTCACACCACTCGTGCACTCATACCAAACCCGTCTACTATAGCGTAGCATTAAAATAAATAACGTCCGGGCTTGGTAACAGGGTGATGGGTTCCTACCTCATGCATACTAATCAACTACAAGAATTCAATATCACTCTTTGGAGGTGATTGCAAAGATGCCACTAAATGCAATAAAACATAGGTATGAAAGCATGGTCAAAGTGAACTTGCACAGTAAGTTGATGAAGATAACAACACTCTCGAATAATGACTTGGTAGAACTATTCGTCACTCCGTTGAAAATCTATATAGTCAAACATAATATTCATATAAGCAAACATCCTAGCAAACAATTCTAACACTCATAATAAAACCAACAAATAAAAATGCAAATCAAGAGACACCCAATAAAAACAAAGGAAAACTACACAACAAAACTACTAAAGAAAACTCTAAGACATAACACAAAATAGTTTTGTCCTAAGTAAAACTTAACCAAGAAAATACTAAACTAATAAAGTAACAGAAAATACAAAGTAAAGCAACTAAGTTAACAGAAGCTATTTTTTCCATAAAATTTTATTTGCAAAAAGAAACAAATAAAAGCTTTTATGAAACACTAACTATGACCTAAACAAGTTTTCGTACAAAACTAAGTAAAATATTTTTTTAAATAAAAACAAATTTTCTTTTGTTTACTAACAGAAACAAAACTAACTTTTTCAAGAGTGACAAAAAGAAAAAAATTTAAAAACAATTAAAACTATAAAGAAAAGACTAAAACAAAACTATAACTAAAACAGTACTGTTTTGCTAAAAACCTAATTCAAAATAAACTAAAAATAAATAACTATATTCTACTGGATAAACAAAACAATAACAAAGTAGTAGCAAAAAGAATCAATCAAAATATATTTCTAAACTCAAGTTAAATCAAATACAAGGATTTAAGATAATTTGATCAAGTTCAAATTTAAATAGTCAAACCTAAAAAATATTTACCTATTCAGAAACTTTACAAAATTTGTGATCTAACACAATTGGAATCACTCAATTCGGATATGTATACTAATAGATATGAATTTTCTAAGATCGCTACTTTTCTGAAAAGAAGAATTACGGGATTTCTTTGATCTCACCGGAGTAGTCGCCGGAGTTGGGGAAGAAGATCGGATCCGAGGTTATGGGGGCTCCTAGAGGAAGGAGAGCACGGGACGGTGCAGAAGAGATCTCAGCAAACTCAAGGGAGGCCGAGTAAGTACCAACCGAGCCTCGGGCGGCGATGGAGAAGCCGGAGTTTATGAACTCCGATGAGCAATTGTGCTGGATAGGGAGGATAAGCTCCCATGGGAGAGGGCTTTGGGCGAGGGAAGGAGGGCAACACGATGGAGGTATTTATAGGGCGAGGGGTGTCCAGATCGTGCAGCCATGGCGAGCAAAAAAACGGTAAGTTCGGATCTCCGTGAGGAAATCCGGGGCATTAATGGCCTTTACTTGGAGAAGGAGGTGTAGGGGAAGGAGGTGGATCCATTCAGAGGATCCTTGGGGAAGGAAGGAGGGAAGGTGTGGGGGCGGCGGGGTGGGAGTGCGTGCGTGCGTTACGCTCATGAGCGATTGTAGGAGGAAGACGACACTGTTGGGTCGTGGAGGGCTGAGCCTAGTCTTGGTGAGCTTTGGCCAGTTTTTTTGTTTTTTTATAAAATAGAGAAGGAAAACTAAAATAGAGGGCAATAAATAAAATAAATATATATGCATATTATATATCAAAATTTTTAGAAAAACATTAGTTACAGTATGAACAATTTTTCAAGTTCAAATAAAATTCACAAAATCCCAAAATTCAAAAGGTGCCACTGTTGCATTTAAAATGCAAACAAAATTATTTTAAAATATCAAAATGATTTAAAATCATTTTCTCCACTTTTCTACTGTAGGGAATCATTTTACCCTATTTTCGTATATTTTAGTTTTGGAGAAAAATAATTTCAATAAAACCAAATAACTCCAATTTGAAAGTGGGTTTCAAAATAATTTCAACCGACCTTTCAATTTGATTCTTTTAAACTTCCAACTCATATTTCATATAATTTGAAGAAGTCATTTTATCTTCTCTCATGAAAATCATTGAGTTGCATAAAGTTTCTGAATTTGAAATATTTCCAAATGGAATTCAAATCTTTTCAAAACCCTTTTCAATTATTTAAATGGAAGAAGTCATATCATCTTCTCTCTAGGGTTTTTTTTTTTGAATTGAATTTGAATTCTCAGAGATTAGAAGTCAAAAAAAAAGGCCTGTGAAAGTCATTTCATTCCCTCTCATTAAACTTTCAAAAAGTTTCAAATTCCACTCAATTTCACACAATCAATCACTCAACAATCAAACAAACAATCAGAATTATTTATTTAATATAACATTCCAAAATTTAGAATTTTGGGATGTTACAAATCTACCACACTTAAAATGAATCTTGTCCTCGAGATTCGAAGAGGCTTGCAAGAAAAGGGTTAGGGTTTGGGGGTCTTCTAGCAAATCCATTGATCTGTATGGTCTAGTGTGCTACCACACTTAGAAGCATGGTTATTGTTCCGACAAAACTCATGTACTCCATTCCTTTGGGTTGACAATGTCAGTCTTCTCATATTCTCCAGGTAACTCTTTCCCTGGTGCTCTCCGATAAGGGCATAACCTCTTTATCAAAATCATGAGTCCTTCATGGTAATTAAGGTTCTTCCGAGACAGGGTCTTCTCAGTTGAGGATCTGGCGCCAATACTAAACAACTATTGAAAATCTCGTGGCGGTCAACCATGTATGGTTTCTTCTACAGGAAATGGGTCTCAGCTAAATCTCACCGTATATCCTACGATTGGCAACGGTTGCCTGTACATGGATCAACCGTCCTACCATTCTAGGGTTTAAATAAGGTTTTGACATCGTCGTCTCTCTACTATGGGTAAGTCACTCAGATTTACCATTCCAAATAGCAAGAGCGAATGACAAGAGTAAGTCGGTATGGTGATCAATCCATTCCGCACCCAAATCATTACTCTGTATAAGGTTTAGCGAATATCGCATTTCTAACACTCGGGCATTCTCGCAAGCGTTGCAGAATTTCTCTTGTCGACGAACTGAGTTCGAATAAATCCATGGTTTCTGCAAGCTGAGCAAGACATCTAACGTTTCTTCACAACCCTCGGTTTTCGTATCCTCCTAAAAATGTCGGATGATTAAACTCAGAGTTTTCTTCGAAATATGTTCCTACAGAAAGAGTGTGCTTGCTTCTTATTAACTCCTGGGCCTGTGGGTTATGGCCCACTTCAACTCTTGTACAAGTTTAACTCATCCTTCCGAGGATTATCATTCCATATTCCAACATTACATCTCCTGTAAATCCAATAGTACTTCTTCCTTCATACCCTTGTGGTGATGATCATACAAAACTCCAAATTATTTTGTCCGACTTCCTTCTATGGACCGTCATGAATAACACATTTCTTTCTTCATTGATCCTATGGCTTTACGGAGTACTACGACACCAAAAAAAATGCACTAGTTTATCCATAAATCCCATTATTTTCATATCAATCTTTTAATACATCCTTAACCATTTTTCGTAAATCCAAATTCCAAAAAGTTTATTACAAATGCTGCCACCCACATGGTTCGGTATGGTCAGACATTACTTCCAACTTTATTCATTTTTCCTCCTTGAGGATTCTTCAGTCCCACTGGAATTGTGCGACATGCGCCTTGAAATCTTCAATCTTCTGTTTCATCGTGGTGGCCTTGAGCTTCATCTCCATCATCTCTGCATGCACTTCTCTTAGGTATTCCTGAGTATAACGAAGTCTTGCTTCAAGTATTTCTCCGATCTGACGTATGGCTTCCATGGCTGCTTCACGAACAACATCGAAGAAAGTTGCTTGTGGTACACGTGAGATGAAAAAGTACTGCCCCATCGTCTTTGGGCAAACTCCTTTCATACGGTGGAGGTGTACCTCCACATACCAAAGTTCCACTCCCTTTTGCATGAAGGGTAGCCTTTGTAGACCGCATCTCCTTCAAGGTGAATATGCTTCATCATGTCCTTCAGATCTTGGGTAATCATGATCACTTGTCGAGGTCATGATCGTTTCAGAGCCCTTAAGGAAAGACTCATAAAGGGTTGTCATCTGCATGTGTAGGATAAGAGGGGTGCTCTAACAAGGACTGTATCCCCATGGGGAAATTGCAATTGTCTCCAGAAAAGTTTGGTGTTCAGTTGTCCATGGGTTCAAGATTTCGGGGTCTGGTTGAGATAGAAAGAGAAAGCAAATACACACCCATCAACAAAAGAATCCTAGCTCAAAAGTACCGTTTGTAATGGGCCGTTCTACTATGGTTTCGTTTCTAAGTCCTCATTTCTTCAGGTCTTCAATGCTCGGGAGTTTCCAATTCTGATGCTTTTCCCATATGAAGGCCTTCTACCATTCTTCCGTAACTTCGTCTCTCAAGGTTGACATAACAAGCCTACGAATATCGCATCTATCCAACCATTCAATAAACACAGAAAATAATAGCAACCAAGCATTCATTTATTCAATCAATTCTATAGTATCGCCACCCACATAAGTTGGTATGGTCGATACTTAAATCGAGAAAGCGTTCATCTTTATTTCTCTCATGGTGGGCTACTACTAAGCTAATTTACCGGAACTTGATTATTGTCCCCACCGGGCTTCTTCTGTGTGGACTTGATCTCCTCCAATTTTTTCTGCTAGATTTTCCCTGTCGATGCGGAGTTTCTTGTGACGACCCTGTATGTCCTGAAGTTGTTCCTTGAGCTTCTGGATCTCAACGTCCTTGGCATCAGACATGGTCCTGCTGCTTTTCAGTTCCTGACGCATTCTCGGGATCTCGAGGTTCTCCTCATCCAGGTTGTCTACCTTCAGTCTCTGAGTCTCAACCTCTTCTCGTAGTGCTTCATTGTCAAATAGGGCTTCCGGGAGGTCCATCTGAAGATTCTTGATGTATTGTTCTAGATCCTGATTGTACACTAACAGTGGGGAGAACTTCATCTTTTGCACTTCCGTCAAGGCAATAGTTGCTCCATCAAACTTCTGCCATCCAATCCTTCCAAAGAAGTGTGGGTTTAGTGCAGCACGATGGCGATAGCATAAGCATGCAATAGCATCATGGACGGCGGTGTTGATGCCCATATCACGATCACCATTTATGGTGCGAAGCTGATGTCTGCAGTCTTGGGGTCTTCATTACGGCCAAAAACTTGGGTCTTGACTCCCCATGATCTAGACGTCCTCTTAGTTGCCTTGATCTCGGTATCGGTAACTTCAGCTGACTGACTAGCTCCACAAGGAAGGGGCCTCCAAGAACCTTCTCGTAGTGTTCTCTTTTGTTCGTAATGTAGCTCTTCATCTATAGTTTGAAATAAGGAAGGTTCAAGAAAAGGAATCAGGTGTTACGAGAGTTGTAACAAAAACAAAGGTCGTTCTGTTGGGGTCTTCATATTACTAAGTCATTTCCTAGGGTCACGTCCTACAGTCAACATGTGCTCGATACCATATACATGGCGACCCGACCTCGAACGGCCAAGTCTACGTATTATGCATGCCATCCACAGATCAGTATCTTTGGCACACACGGTACATCAATGTATATATCAAAGTGCAATCACATGTATAAATAACGTAAAACTGGTATATACCTCATATGTCTCATGGAAACAACAACGGGTGTGGAGTCCCATCAACGCCATCGGCGGGTTGAGTGTGTAGACCGTAACCTGTATCGTAACTCTTACTCGTCAAGGAAATATACGCAACATGATACGTTGCAGCCGTGTAGGTCGATTACATTGAATGTACCGCAAGATCACAATAAGAGAAAACAGATGATAAACTATACTATATGCGGTATGGCTTTGTGGCTCAGATGTCGAGTTTTGTTTGCGTAAAAGCTGGTTTTGTTTTCCCTACATCAAAGGAATAAATGAAGTCTGTACTATAGAGTTTTCTATCATGACATGGTTCCGCCAACCGATGTCTCATAGCCCAAATTCATCATAAGTTGCCCATAATTAAGTTATCGATGCGGTGTTGAGAGTTCCGAGATAGATCCAAGTCCGGAGGCTCAAATTGTCCGTAATCGGGACACGGCTAATCGATTAGGTTTAAACCCTCTGCAGAGGTTTGTACACTTTACCCGCAAGATTCGATCCCTCTTTTACGTTCTCGCACTTGAGGTGTTTGAGAACAAGATGACCGAAACATGGTCTTCCAAAGAGTTCCCCTGACCATTGTCCGGTGCTCATCCAATCCTACCGTAGTTCTACATCTGCTAGCATCGTCCCAGCCAGAGTCACAACTAAGGTCAACCAAGCCAGAGCCCATAGTGACTTGCGGTTGCCGCAGGTAAGCTTTCGGGCATGAAGTATTCTTCCGTCTCTTTGAGTCTGGGTGAAGCTTTCCGCAAGATGTCATGGCGCTTCTCCATGCATCCGGCCATCCACTGGTTTCTCCAGGTGCCCACAACCGTCCTTCACCCGATGGTGTGTATTGAATTCTTGTCTCGAGTCTTGAAGTCTTGAGGCCTTGAAGATGCAGTCCTTGCAGATGTCATCATGGAGTTGTCATCATTGACGTAGAGTCCTCCTTCTTCACACCACTCTCGTGCACTCATACCAAACCCCGTCTACTATAGCGTAGCATTAAAATAAATAACGTCCCGGGCTTGGTAACAGGGTGATGGGTTCCTACCTCATGCATACTAATCAACTACAAGAATTCAATATCACTCTTTGGAGGGTGATTGCAAAGATGCCACTAAATGCAATAAAACATAGGTATGAAAGCATGGTCAAAGTGAACTTGCACGGTAAGTTGATGAAGATAACAACACTCTCGAATAATGACTTGGTAGAACTATTCGTCACTCCGTTGAAAATCTATATAGTCAAACATAACATTCATATAAGCAAACATCCTAGCAAACAATTCTAACACTCATAATAAAACCAACAAATAAAAATGCAAATCAAGGGACACCCAATAAAAACAAAGGAAAACTACACAACAAAACTACTAAAGAAAACTCTAAGACATAACACAAAATAGTTTTGTCCTAAGTAAAACTTAACCAAGAAAATACTAAACTAATAAACTAACAGAAAATACAAAGTAAAGCAACTAAGTTAACAGAAGCTATTTTTTCCATAAAATTTTATTTGCAAAAAGAAACAAATAAAAGCTTTTATGAAACACTAACTATGACCTAAACAAGTTTTCGTACAAAACTAAGAAAAATAAATTTTTTAAATAAAAACAAATTTTCTTTTGTTGACTAACAGAAACAAAACTAAATTTTTCAAGAGTGACAAAAAGAAAAAAATTTAAAAACAATTAAAACTATAAAGAAAAGACTAAAACAAAACTATAACTAAAACAGTACTGTTTTGCTAAAAACCTAATTCAAAATAAACTAAAATAAATAACTATATTCTACTGGATAAACAAAACAATAACAAAGTAGTAGCAAAAAGAATCAATCAAGAATATATTTCTAAACTCAAGTTAAATCAAATACAAGGATTTAAGATAATTTGATCAAGTTCAAATTTAAATAGTCAAACCTAAAAAATATTTACCTATTCAGAAACTTTACAAAATTTGTGATCTAGCATAATTGGAATCACTCAATTTGGATATGTATACTAATAGATATGAATTTTCTAAGATCGCTACTTTTCTGAAAAGAAGAATTACAGGATTTCTTTGATCTCACCGGAGTAGTCGCCGGAGTTGGGGAAGAAGATCGGATCCGAGGTTATGGGGCTCCTAGAGGAAGGAGAGCACGGGACGGTGCAGAAGAGATCTCAGCAAACTCAAGGGAGGCCGAGTAAGTACCAACCGAGCCTCGGGCGGCGATGGAGAAGCCGCCGGAGTTTATGAACTCCGATGAGTAATTGTGCTGGATAGGGAGGATAAGCTACCATGGGAGAGGGCTTTGGGCGAGGGAAGGAGGGCAACACGATGGAGGTATTTATAGAGGCGAGGGGTGTCCAGATCGTGCAGCCATGGCGAGCAAAAAAAAGCAGTAAGTTCGGATCTCCGGCGAGGAAATCCGGGGCATTAATGGCCTTTACTTGGAGAAGGAGGTGTAGGGAAGGAGGTGGATCCATTCAGAGGATCCTTGGGGAAGGAAGGAGGGAAGGTGTGGGGCGGCGGGGTGGGGTGCGTGCGTGCGTTCTGCTCCTGTAGGTGCAGAAAGATTGTAGGAGGAAGACGACCTGTTGGGTCGTGGAGGGGGCTGGGCCTAGTGCGGCTGGGCTTTGGCCAGTTTTTTTTGTTTTTTTTATAAAATAGTGAAGGAAAACTGAAATAGAGGGCAATAAATAAAATAAATATATATGCATATTATATATCAAAATTTTCAGAAAAACATTAGTTACAGTATGAACAATTTTTCAAGTTCAAATAAAATTCACAGAAAATCCCAAAATTCAAAAGGTGCCACTGTTGCATTTAAAATGCAAACAAAATTATTTTAAAATATCAAAATGATTTAAAAATCATTTTTCTCCACTTTTCTACTGTAGGGAATCATTTTACCCTATTTTCAGTATATTTTAGTTTTGGAGAAAAATAATTTCAATAAAACCAAATAACTCCAATTTGAAAGTGGGTTTCAAAATAATTTCAACCGCCTTTCAATTTGATTCTTTTAAACTTCCAACTCATATTTCATATAATTTGAAGAAGTCATTTTATCTTCTCTCATGAAAATCATTGAGTTGCATAAAGTTTCTGAATTTGAAATATTTCCAAATGGAATTCAAATCTTTTCAAAACCCTTTTCATTTATTTAAATGGAAGAAGTCATATCATCTTCTCTCTAGGGTTTTGTCTTTGAATTGAATTTGAATTCTCGAGAAGATCGAAGTAAAAAAAAGGCCTGGGAAAGCCATTTCATTCCCTCTCATTAAACTTTCAAAAAGTTTCAAATTCCACTCAATTTCACACAATCAATCGCTCAACAATCAAACAAACAATCAGAATTATTTATTTAATATAACATTCCAAAATTTAGAATTTTGGGATGTTATAAATCTACCACACTTAAAATGAATCTCGTCCTCGAGATTCGAAGAGGCTAGCAAGAAAAGGGTTAGGGTTTGGGGGTCTTCTAGCAAATCCATTGATCTGTATGGTCTAGTGTGCTACCACACTTAGAAGCATGGTTATTGTTCCGACAAAACTCATGTACTCCATTCCTTTGGGTTGACAATGTCGGTCTTCTCATATTCTCCAGTAACTCTTTCCTGGTGCTCTCCCGATAAGGGCATAACTTCTTTTATCAAAATCATGAGTCCTTCATGGTAATTAAGGTTCTTCCGAGACAGGGTCTTCTCGGTTGAGGATCCGCGCCAATACTAAACAACTATTGAAAATCTCGTGGCGGTCAACCATGTATGGTTTCTTCTACAGAAATGGGTCTCGGCTAAATCTCACCAGTATATCCTACGATTGGCAACGGTTGCTGTACATGGATCAACCGTCCTACCATTCTAGGGTTTAAATAAGGTTTTGACATCGTCGTCTCTCTACTATGGGTAAGTCACTCAGATTTACCATTCCAAATAGCAAGAGCGAATGACAAGAGTAAGTCGGTATGGTGATCAATCCATTCCGCACCCAAATCAATACTATGTATAAGGTTTAGCGAATATCGCATTTCTAACACTCGGGCATTCTCGCAAGCGTTGCAGAATTTCTCTTGTCGACGAACTGAGTTCGAATAAATCCATGGTTTCTGCAAGCTGAGCAAGACATCTAACGTTTCTTCACAACCCTCGGGTTTTCGTATCCTCCTAAAAATGTCGGATGATTAAACTCAGAGTTTTCTTCCGAAATATGTTCCTACAGCAAGAGTGTGCTTGCTTCTTATTAACTCCCTGGGCCTGTGGGTTATGGCCCACTTCAACTCTTGTACAAGTTTAACTCATCCTTCCGAGGATTATCATTCCATATTCCAACATTACATCTCCTGTAAATCCAATAGTACTTCTTCCTTCATACCCTTGTGGTGATGATCATACAAAACTCCAACTTATTTTGTCCAGCTTCCTTCTATGGACCGTCATGAATAACACATTTCTTTCTTCATTGATCCTATGGCTTTACGGAGTACTCGACACCAAAAAATGCACTAGTTTATCCATAAATCCCATTATTTTCATATCAATCTTTTAATACATCCTTAACCATTTTTCAGTAAATCCAAATTCCAAAAGTTTATTACAAATGCTGCCACCCACATGGTTCGGTATGGTCGACATTACTTCCAACTTTATTCATTTTTCCTCCTTGAGGATTCTTCAGCCCCACTGGAATTGTGCGACATGCGCCTTGAAATCTTCAATCTTCTGTTTCATCGTGGTGGCCTTGAGCTTCATCTCCATCATCTCTGCATGCACTTCTCTTAGGTATTCCTGAGTATAACGAAGTCTTGCTTCAAGTATTTCTCCGATCTGACGTATGGCTTCCATGGCTGCTTCACGAACAGCGTCGAAGAAAGTTGCTTGTGGTACACGTGAGATGAAAAAGTACTGCCCCATCGTCTTTGGGCAAACTCCTTTCATACGGTGGAGGTGTACCTCCACATACCAAAGTTCCACTCCCTTTTGCATGAAGGGGTAGCCTTTGTAGACTGCATCTCCTTCAAGGTGAATATGCTTCATCATGTCCTTCAGGATCTTGGGTAATCATGATCACTTGTCGTGGTCATGATCGTTTCAGGGCCCTTAAGGAAAGACTCATAAAGGGTTGTCATCTGCATGTGTAGGATAAGAGGGGTGCTCAGAACAAGGAATGTATCCCCATGGGGAAATTGCAATTGTCTCCAGAAAAGTTTGGTGTTCAGTTGTCCATGGGTTCAAGATTTCGGGGTCTGGTTGAGATAGAAAGGGAAAGCAAATACCCACCCATCAACAAAAGAATCCTAGCTCAAAAGTACCGTTTGTAATGGCCGTTCTACTATGTTTTCGTTTCTAAGTCCTCATTTCTTCAGGTCTTCAATGCTCGGGAGTTTCCAATTCCTGATGCTTTTCCCATATGAAGGCCTTCTACCATTCTTCCGTAACTTACGTCTCTCAAGGTTGACATAACAAGCCTACGAATATCGCATCTATCCAACCATTCAATAAACACAGGAAATAATAGCAACCAAGCATTCATTTATTCAATCAATTCTATAGTATCGCCACCCACATAAGTTGGTATGGTCAGATACTTAAATCGAGAAAGCGTTCATCTTTATTTCTCTCATGGTGGGCTACTACTAAGCTAATTTACCGGGAACTTGATTATTGTCCCCACTGGGGCTTCTTCTGTGTGGACTTGATCTCCTCCAATTTTTCTGCTAGATTTTCCCTGTCGATGCGGAGTTTCTTGTGACGACCCTGTATGTCCTGAAGTTGTTCCTTGAGCTTCTGGATCTCAACGTCCTTGGCATGAGACATGGTCCTGCTGCTTTTCAGTTCCTGACGCATTCTCGGGATCTCGAGGTTCTCCTCATCCAGGTTGTCTACCTTCGATCTCTGAGTCTCAACCTCTTCTCGTAGTGCTTCATTGTCAAATAGGGCTTCCGGAGGTCCATCTGAAGATTCTTGATGTATTGTTCTAGATCCTGATTGTACACTAACGGTGGGGAGAACTTCATCTTTGCACTTCCATCAAGGCAATAGTTGCTCCATCAAACTTCTGCCATCCAATCCTTCCAAAGAAGTGTGGGTTTAGTGCGACACGATGACGATAGCATAAGCGTGCAATAGCATCATGGACGGCAGTGTTGATGCACATATCAGAGTCACCATTTATGGTGTAGAATCTGATGTCTGCAGTCTTGGTGTCTTCTTTACGGCGAAAAATTTAGGTGTTGACTCACCATTATCTAGTCGTCCTCTTAGTTGCCTTGATCTCGGTATCGGTAACTTCAGCACTGACTAGCTCCACAAGGAAGGGGCCTCCAAGAACCTTCTCGTAGTGTTCTCTTTTGTTCGTAATGTAGCTCTCCATCTATAGTTTGAAATAAGGAAGGTTCAAGAAAGGAATCAGGTGTTACGAGAGTTGTAACAAAAACAAAGGTCGTTCTGTTGGGGTCTTCATATTACTAAGTCATTTCCTAGGGTCACGTCCTCACAGTCAACATGTGCTATGATACCATATACATGGCGACCCGACCTCGAGCAGCCAAGTCTTCGTATTATACATGCCATCCACGGATCGATATCTTTGGCACACATAGTACATCAATGTATATATCAAAGTGCAATCACATGTATAAATAACGTAAAACTGGTATATACCTCATATGTCTCGGTGAAACAACAACGGGTGTGGAGTCCCATCAGCGCCATCGGCGGGTTGAGTGTAGACCGTAACCACTGTATCGTAACTCTTACTCGTCAAGGAAATATCTGCAACATGATACGTTGCAGCCGTGTAGGTCATTACATTGAATGTACCGCAAGATCACAATAAGAGAAAACAGATGATAAACTATACTATATGCAGTATGGCTTTGTGGCTCTGTATCTGAGTTTTGTTTGCGTAAAAGCTGGTTTTGTTTTCCCTACATCAAAGGAATAAATGAAGTCTGTACTATAGAGTTTTCTATCATGACATGGTTCCGCCAACCGATGTCTCATAGCCCAAATTCATCATAAGTTGCCCACAATTAAGTTATCGATGCGGTGTTGAGAGTTCCGAGATAGATCCAAGTCCGAGGCTCAAATTGTCCGTAATCGGGACATGGCTAATCGATTAGGTTTAAACCCTCTGCAGAGGTTTGTACACTTTACCCGCAAGATTCGATCCCTCTTTTTACGTTCTCGCACTTCAGGGTGTTTGAGATCAAGATGACCGAAACATGGTCTTCCAAAGAGTTCCCCTGACCATTGTCCGGTGCTCATCCAATCCTACCGTAGTTCTACATCTGCTAGCACCGTCCCAGCCAGAGTCACAACTAAGGTCAACCAAGCCAGAGCCCATAGTGACTTGCGGTTGCACAAGTAAGCTTTCGGGCATGAAGTATTCTTCCGTCTCTTTGAGTCTGGGTGAAGCTTTCCGCAAGATGTCATGGCGCTTCTCCATGCATCCCGGCCATCCTTGGTTTCTCCAGGTGCCGTCAACCGTCCTTCACCCAAAGAGTGTGTATTGAATTCTTGTCTCGAGTCTTGAAGTCTTGAGGCCTTGAAGATGCAGATCCTTGCAGATGTCATCATGGAGTTGTCATCATTGGCGTAGAGTCCTCCTTCTTCACACCACTCTCGTGCACTCATACCAAACCCGTCTACTATAGCGTAGCATTAAAATAAATAACGTCCGGGCTTGGTAACAGGGTGATGGGTTCCTACCTCATGCATACTAATCAACTACAAGAATTCAATATCACTCTTTGGAGGGTGATTGCAAAGATGCCACTAAATGCAATAAAACATAGGTATGAAAGCATGGTCAAAGTGAACTTGCACAGTAAGTTGATGAAGATAACAACACTCTCGAATAATGACTTGGTAGAACTATTCGTCACTCCGTTGAAAATCTATATAGTCAAACATAACATTCATATAAGAAAACATCCTAGCAAACAATTCTAACACTCATAATAAAACCAACAAATAAAAATGCAAATCAAGGGACACCCAATAAAAACAAAGGAAAACTACACAACAAAGCTACTAAAGAAAACTCTAAGACATAACACAAAATAGTTTTGTCCTAAGTAAAACTTAACCAAGAAAATACTAAACTAATAAACTAACAGAAAATACAAAGTAAAGCAACTAAGTTAACAGAAGCTATTTTTTCCATAAAATTTTATTTGCAAAAAGAAACAAATAAAAGCTTTTATGAAACACTAACTATGACCTAAACAAGTTTTCGTACAAAACTAAGTAAAATAAATTTTTTTAAATAAAAACAAATTTTCTTTTGTTGACTAACAGAAACAAAACTAAATTTTTCAAGAGTGACAAAAAGAAAAAATTTAAAAACAATTAAAACTATAAAGAAAAGACTAAAACAAAACTATAACTAAAACAGTACTGTTTTGCTAAAAACCTAATTCAAAATAAACTAAAAATAAATAACTATATTCTACTGGATAAACAAAACAATAACAAAGTAGTAGCAAAAAGAATCAATCAAGAATATATTTCTAAACTCAAGTTAAATCAAATACAAGGATTTAAGATAATTTGATCAAGTTCAAATTTAAATAGTCAAACCTAAAAATATTTACCTATTCAGAAACTTTACAAAATTTGTGATCTAACGCAATTGGAATCACTCAATTTGGATATGTATACTAATAGATATGAATTTTCTAAGATCGCTACTTTTCTGAAATGAAGAATTACAGGATTTCTTTGATCTCACGGAGTAGTCGCCGGAGTTGGGGAAGAAGATCGGATCCGAGGTTATGGGGGCTCCTAGAGGAAGGAGAGCAGGGACGGTGCAGAAGAGATCTCAGCAAACTCAAGGGAGGCCGAGTAAGTACCAGCGAGCCTCGAGGCGGCGATGGAGAAGCCGCGGAGTTTATGAACTCCGATGAGTAATTGTGCTGGATAGGGAGGATAAGCTACCATGGGAGAGGGCTTTGGGCGGGGAAGGAGGGCAACACGATGGAGGTATTTATAGGGTGAGGGGTGTCCAGATCGTGCAGCCATGGCGAGCAAAAAAAAGCAGTAAGTTCGGATCTCCGGCGAGGAAATCCGGGGCATTAATGGCCTTTTACTTGGAGAAGGAGGTGTAGGGAAGGAGGTGGATCCATTCAGAGGATCCTTGGGGAAGGGAAGGAGGGAAGGTGTGGGGCGGCGGGGTGGGGTGCGTGCGTGCGTTCTGCTCCTGTAGGTGCAGAAAAGATTGTAGGAGGAAGAGCGACTGTTGGGTCGTGGAGGGGCTGGGCCTAGTCTTGGTGGGCTTTGGCCAGTTTTTGTTTTTTTTATAAAATAGTGAAGGAAAACTGAAATAGAGGGCAATAAATAAAATAAATATATATGCATATTATATATCAAAATTTTCAGAAAAACATTAGTTACAGTATGAACAATTTTTCAAGTTCAAATAAAATTCACAGAAAATCCCAAAATTCAAAAGGTGCCACTGTTGCATTTAAAATGCAAACAAAATTATTTTAAAATATCAAAATGATTTAAAAATCATTTTTCTCCACTTTTCTACTGTAGGGAATCATTTTACCCTATTTTCGTATATTTTAGTTTTGGAGAAAAATAATTTCAATAAAACCAAATAACTCCAATTTGAAAGTGGGTTTCAAAATAATTTCAACCGGCCTTTCAATTTGATTCTTTTAAACTTCCAACTCATATTTCATATAATTTGAAGAAGTCATTTTATCTTCTCTCATGAAAATCATTGAGTTGCATAAAGTTTCTGAATTTGAAATATTTCCAAATGGAATTCAAATCTTTTCAAAACCCTTTTCATTTATTTAAATGGAAGAAGTCATATCATCTTCTCTCTAGGGTTTTGTCTTTGAATTGAATTTGAATTCTCAGAGATCAGAAGTAAAAAAAAAGGCCTGGGAAAGCCATTTCATTCCCTCTCATTAAACTTTCAAAAAGTTTCAAATTCCACTCAATTTCACACAATCAATCACTCAACAATCAAACAAACAATCAGAATTATTTATTTAATATAACATTCCAAAATTTAGAATTTTGGGATGTTATAAATCTACACTTAAAATGAATCTCGTCCTCGAGATTGAAGAAACTAACAAGAAAAGGGTTAGGGTTTGGGGTCTTCTAGCAAATCCATTGATCTGTATGGTCTAGTGTGCTACCACACTTAGAAGCATGGTTATTGTTAAAACAAAACTCATGTACTCCATTCCTTTGGGTTGACAATGTCGGTCTTCTCATATTCTCCGGGGTAACTCTTTCCACTGGTGCTCTCCCGATAAGGGCATAACTTCTTTTATCAAAATCATGAGTCCTTCATGGTAATTAAGGTTCTTCCGAGACAGGGTCTTCTCGATTTGAGGATCTGCGCCAATACTAAACAACTATTGAAAATCTCGTGGCGGTCAACCATGTATGGTTTCTTCTACAGAAATGGGTCTCAGCTAAATCTCACCGTATATCCTACGATTGGCAACGGTTGCCTGTACATGGATCAACCGTCCTACCATTCTAGGGTTTAAATAAGGTTTTGACATCGTCGTCTCTCTATTATGGGTAAGTCACTCAGATTTACCATTCCAAATAGCAAGAGCGAATGACAAGAGTAAGTCGGTATGGTGATCAATCCATTCCACACCCAAATCATTACTCTGTATAAAGTTTAGCGAATATCGCATTTCTAACACTCGGGCATTCTACAAGCGTTGCAGAATTTCTCTTGTCGACGGCGAGTTCGAATAAATCCATGGTTTTACGCAAGTCGAGCAAGACATCTAACGTTTCTTCACAACCCTCGGGTTTTCGTATCCTCCTAAAAATGTCGGATGATTAAACTCAGAGTTTTCTTCCAAAATATGTTCCCTCTGACAAGAGTGTGCTTGCTTCTTATTAACTCCACAGGCACATGGGTTATGTCCCACTTCAACTCTTGTACAAGTTTAACTCATCCTTCCGAGGATTATCATTCCATATTCCAACATTACATCTCCTGTAAATCCAATAGTACTTCTTCCTTCATACCCTTGTGGTGACGATCATACAAAACTCCAACTTATTTTGTCCAGCTTCCTTCTATGGACCGTCATGAATAACACATTTCTTTCTTCATTGATCCTATGGCTTTACGGAGTACTACGACACCAAAAAAATGCACTAGTTTATCCATAAATCCCATTATTTTCATATCAATCTTTTATTACATCCTTAACCATTTTTCGTAAATCCAGATTCCAAAAAGTTTATTACAAATGCTGCCACCCACATGGTTCGGTATGGTCAGACATTACTTCAAACTTTATTCATTTTTCCTCCTTGAGGATTCTTGATCCTTTGGAATTGTGCGACATGCGCCTTGAAATCTTCAATCTTCTGTTTCATCGTTGTGGCCTTGAGCTTCATCTGCATCATCTCTGCATGCACTTCTCTTAGGTATTCCTGAGTATAACGAAATCTTGCTTCAAGTATTTCTCCGATCTGGCGTATGGCTTCCATGGCTGCTTCATGAACAGCGTCGAAGAAAGTTGCTTGTGGTACACGTGAGATGAAAAAATCTTGCCCCATCGTCTTTGGGCAAACTCCTTTCATACGGTGGAGGTGTACCTCCACATACCAAAGTTCCACTCCCTTTTGCATGAAGGGGTAGCCTTTGTAGACTGCATCTCCTTCAAGGTGAATATGCTTCATCATGTCCTTCAGATCTTGGGTAATCATGATCACTTGTCGGGGTCATGATCGTTTGAGGCCCTTAAGGAAAGACTCATAAAGGGTTGTCATCTGCATGTGTAGGATAAGAGGGTGCTCGGAACAAGGAATGTATCCCCATGGGGAAATTGCAATTTTCTCCGGAAAAGTTTGGTGTTCAGTTGTCCATGGGTTCAAGATTTGAGTCTGGTTGAGATAGAAAGAAAGCAAATACCCACCCATCAACAAAAGAATCCTAGCTCAAAAGTACCGTTTGTAATGGGCCGTTCTACTATGGTTTCGTTTCTAAGTCCTCATTTCTTGGTCTTCAATGCTCGGGAGTTTCCAATTCTGATGCTTTTCCCATATGAAGGCCTTCTACCATTCTTCCGTAACTTCGTCTCTCAAGGTTGACATAACAAGCCTATGAATATCGCATCTATCCAACCATTCAATAAACACAGAAAATAATAGCAACCAAGCATTCATTTATTCAATCAATTCTATAGTATCGCCACCCACATAAGTTGGTATGGTCAGATACTTAAATCGAAAGCGTTCATCTTTATTTCTCTCATGGTGGGCTACTACTAAGCTAATTTACGGGAACTTGATTATTGTCCCCACTGGGGCTTCTTCTCGTGTGGACTTGATCTCCCCCAATTTTCTCGCTAGATTTTCCTGTCGATCACGGAGTTTCTTGT
Organism: Aegilops bicornis; assembly: GCA_021605145.1. Classification (NCBI taxonomy): domain Eukaryota; kingdom Viridiplantae; phylum Streptophyta; class Magnoliopsida; order Poales; family Poaceae; genus Aegilops; species Aegilops bicornis. The sequence continues at coordinate 110,667,084 of CM038669.1, read as the reverse complement.
GGCGACCACTGTATGTCTGAAGTTGTTCCTTGAGCTTACGGATCTCAACGTCCTTGGCATGAGACATGGTCCAGCTGCTTTTCAGTTCTGGCGCATTCTCGGGATCTCGAGGTTCTCCTCCTCCAGGTTGTCTACCTTGATCTACGAGTCTCAACCTCTTCTCGTAGTGCTTCATTGTCAAATAGGGCTTCCAGGAGGTCCATCTGAAGATTCTTGATGTATTGTTCTAGATCCTGATTGTACACTAACAATGGGGAGAACTTCATCTTTTGCACTTCCGTCAAGGCAATAGTTGCTCCATCAAACTTCTGCCATCCAATCCTTCCAAAGAAGTGTGGGTTTAGTGCAGCATGATGACGATAGCATAAGCGTGCAATAGCATCATGGACGGCAGTGTTGATGCCCATATCACAATCACCATTTATGGTGCCGAAGCTGATGTCTGCAGTCTTGGGGTCTTCATTACGGCCAAAAACTTGGGTCTTGACTCCCCATGATCTAGACGTCCTCTTAGTTGCCTTGATCTCGTGTATCGGTAACTTCAAAGACTGACTAGCTCCACAAGGAAGGGGCCTCCAAGAACCTTCTCGTAGTGTTCTCTTTTGTTCGTAATGTAGCTCTCCATCTATAGTTTGAAATAAGGAAGGTTCGATAAAAGGAATCAGGTGTTACGAGAGTTGTAACAAAAACAAAGGTCGTTCTGTTGGGGTCTTCATATTACTAAGTCATTTCCTAGGGTCACGTCCTACGGTCAACATGTGCTCGATACCATATACATGGCGACCCGACCTCGACGCAGTCAAGTCTACGTATGTCTGCATGCCATCCACGGATCAGTATCTTTGGCACACACGGTACATCAATGTATATATCAAAGTGCAATCACATGTATAAATAACGTAAAATGGTATATACCTCATATGTCTCGTGAAACAACAACGGGTGTGGAGTCCCATCAGCGCCATCGGCGGGTGGAGTGTAGACCGTAACCACAGATCGTAACTCTTACTCGTCGAGGAAATATCTGCAACATGATACGTTGCAGCCGTGTAGATCGATTACATTGAATGTACCGGCAAGATCACAATAAGAGAAAACAGATGATAAACTATACTATATGCAGTATGGCTTTGTGGCTCTGTATCTGAGTTTTGTTTGCGTAAAAGCTGGTTTTGTTTTCCCTACATCAAAGGAATAAATGAAGTTTGTACTATAGAGTTTTCTATCATGACATGGTTCCGCCAACCGATGCCTCATAGCCCAAATTCATCATAAGTTGCCCACAATTAAGTTATCAGTCCGGTGTTGAGAGTTCCGAGATAGATCCAAGTCCAGAGGCTCAAATTGTCCGTAACTGGGACACAGCTAATCGATTAGGTTTAAACCCTCTGCAGAGGTTTGTACACTTTACCCGCAAGATTCGATCCCTCTTTTTACGTTCTCGCACTTCAGGGTGTTTGAGAACAAGATGACCGAAACATGGTCTTCCAAAGAGTTCCCCTGACCACTGTCCAGTGCTCATCCAATCCTACTATAGTTCTACATCTGCTAGCACCGTCCCAGCCAGAGTCACAACTAAGGTCAACCGAGCCAGAGCCCATAGTGACTTGCGGTTGCACAGGTAAGCTTTCGGGCATGAAGTATTCTTCCGTCTCTTTGAGTGCAGGTGAAGCTTTCCATAAGATGTCATGGCGCTTCTCCATGCATCCGGCCATCCACTTTGGTTTCTCCAGGTGCCCGTCAACCGTCCTTCACCCAGTAGTGTGTATTGAATTCTTGTCTCGAGTCTTGAAGTCATGAGGCCTTGAAGATGCAGTCCTTGCAGATGTCATCATGGAGTTGTCATCATTGACGTAGAGTCCTCCTTCTTCACACCACTCTCGTGCACTCATACCAAACCCCGTCTACTATAGCGTAGCATTAAAATAAATAACGTCCCGGGCTTGGTAACAGGGTGATGGGTTCCTACCTCATGCATACTAATCAACTACAAGAATTCAATATCACTCTTTGGAGGGTGATTGCAAAGATGCCACTAAATGCAATAAAACATAGGTATGAAAGCATGGTCAAAGTGAACTTGCACAGTAAGTTGATGAAGATAACAACACTCTCGAATAATGACTTGGTAGAACTATTCGTCACTCCGTTGAAAATCTATATAGTCAAACATAGCATTCATATAAGCAAACATCCTAGCAAACAATTCTAACACTCATAATAAAACCAACAAATAAAAATGCAAATCAAGGGACACCCAATAAAAACAAAGGAAAACTACACAACAAAACTACTAAAGAAAACTCTAAGACATAACACAAAATAGTTTTGTCCTAAGCAAAACTTAACCAAGAAAATACTAAACTAATAAACTAACAGAAAATACAAAGTAAAGCAACTAAGTTAAGAAGCTATTTTTTCCATAAAATTTTATTTGCAAAAAGAAACAAATAAAAGCTTTTATGAAACACTAACTATGACCTAAACAAGTCTTCGTACAAAACTAAGTTACAAAACTAAGTAAAATAATTTTTTTAAATAAAAACAAATTTTCTTTTGTTGACTAACAGAAACAAAACTAAATTTTTCAAGAGTGACAAAAAGAAAAAAATTTAAAAACAATTAAAACTATAAAGAAAAGACTAAAACAAAACTATAACTAAAACAGTACTGTTTTGCTAAAAACCTAATACAAAATAAACTAAAAATAAATAACTATATTCTACTGGATAAACAAAACAATAACAAAGTAGTAGCAAAAAGAATCAATCAAAAATCTATTTCTAAACTCAAGTTAAATCAAATACAAGGTTTTAAGATAATTTGATCAAGTTCAAATTTAAATAGTCAAACCTAAAAAATATTTACCTATTCAGAAACTTTACAAAATTTTTGATCTAACGCAATTGGAATCACTCAATTTGGATATGTATACTAATAGATATGAATTTTCTAAGATCGCTACTTTTCTGAAAAGAAGAATTACGGGATTTCTTTGATCTCACGGAGTAGTCGCGGAGTTGGGGAAGAAGATCGGATCTGAGGTTATGGGGGCTCCTAGAGGAAGGAGAGCACGGGACAGTGCAGAAGAGATCTCAGCAAACTCAAGGGAGGCCGAGTAAGTACCAACCGAGCCTCGGTGGCGATGAAGAAGCCGCGGAGTTTATGAACTCCGATGAGTAATTGTGCTTTGGATAGGGAGGATAAGCTCCCATGGGAGAGGGCTTTGGGCGAGGGGAAGGAGGGCAACACGATGGAGGTATTTATAGGGCGAGGGTGTATCCAGATGCGTGCAGCCATGGCGAGCAAAAAAACGGTAAGTTCGGATCTCCGGCGAGGAAATCCGGGGCATTAATGGCCTTTTACTTGGAGAAGGAGGTGTAGGGGAAGGAGGTGGACCCATTCAGGAGGATCCTTGGGGAAGGGGAAGGAGGGAAGGTGTGGGGCGCGGGGTGGGGTGCGTGCGTGCGTTCTGCTCCTGTAGGTGCAGAACGATTGTAGGAGGAAGATGACCTATTGGGTCGTGGAGGGGGCTGGGCCTAGTGCGGCTGGGCTTTGGCCAGTTTTTTTGTTTTTTTATAAAATAGAGAAGGAAAACTGAAATAGAGGGCAATAAATAAAATAAATATATATGCATATTATATATCAAAATTTTCAGAAAAACATTAGTTACAGTATGAACAATTTTTCAAGTTCAAATAAAATTCACAGAAAATCCCAAAATTCAAAAGGTGCCACTGTTGCATTTAAAATGCAAACAAAATTATTTTAAAATATCAAAATGATTTAAAAATCATTTTTCTCCACTTTTCTACTGTAGGGAATCATTTTACCCCATTTTCGTATATTTTAGTTTTGGAGAAAAATAATTTCAATAAAACCAAATAACTCCAATTTGAAAGTGGGTTTCAAAATAATTTCAACCGGCCTTTCAATTTGATTCTTTTAAACTTCCAACTCATATTTCATATAATTTGAAGAAGTCATTTTATCTTCTCTCATGAAAATCATTGAGTTGCATAAAGTTTCTGAATTTGAAATATTTCCAAATGGAATTCAAATCTTTTCAAAACCCTTTTCATTTATTTAAATGGAAGAAGTCATATCATCTTCTCTCTAGGGTTTTGTGTTTGAATTGAATTTGAATTCTCACAGATCAGAAGTCAAAAAAAAGGCACAGGAAAGTCATTTCATTCCCTCTCATTAAACTTTCAAAAGTTTCAAATTCCACTCAATTTCACACAATCAATCACTCAACAATCAAACAAACAATCAGAATTATTTATTTAATATAACATTCCAAAATTTAGAATTTTGGGATGTTACAGCCCAGTGGTGGATAATGTGATACAAACTAACAATCATGTTGAATGCCTAGATCTGCATCTCTCAGAACTTACTTTGAACTCCTACCGAGGAACCTTACTGGAGATTATATTCGCCAGGTTCTTTGTTGTTAGAGCAAGGGTCTTTGAAGGTAATGAGATTTGCCCTATATTTATTTACATAAAAATGAATGGTTTGTTCATCGGCTTGGCGCCCTCTGGCCCGAGAATGGAATAGGCTCTGAAAAAGCTGAATTTCATTTTGGAACTTCAGATGACAGAGTAATCGGAAGTCATCGTGTCAACCCCATAAATGACTTCTTAGTGGCTGAACCCTTTGCAAAAATTATGAGGTTTTGAAACCAGACTTAGAAGTGGTAATATTAGTTTGAACCTCTCTAATATCCATGTTATTGGATCGGCCGCAGACGTTTGCGGATGATGAGATGAATTTCATTTCTAATATCGGTTTGAACCTTGTAATCTCGAATTTGAGCCATATAACTCTGGAATTTGAACCATGTAATATTTCGAGCTTTTGTGGTACAATCATTGAAATGGCATCGTATGAGACTCGTATATTGGTAGAACTATTTTGACCTTAATATGTTTTATTAACCATTCTCGAATCTATTTACCTTGTCGGTCTCACAGCACACCATCAGAATAGCTAACTTTCATTGTGATCTTGACATTATTGCACATAGTTGGTTTCTTCAACCATGTGCCCTGTAAAGCGCAGAATTAATTATCGCACTCGATTGTCAATTATCACCCTTACATGTAACTTTGACTTCATCACCCAGGTAAACTTATGACCAAAGTAATTCCACACACTTCGTTTTACAATGCTTTTTGCCAATAAACGCATACGATTTGTCCCTCTTCTAGCGGTAGCGGCCAAACTAAGGCGAGGAAGCTTGCGATAAAGCTGCAGTGGCGGGAACAGCCTCACCGTGATACATTTAAGCGCCTCTTGAGCCGCAGCGTGGTCAAAGCGAAAGCAGCGTGCGGTGCGGTGTTGTCAAGCGTGCACTGGAATCCTCCGCTATGAACGTTGTGACAAGATGTCACGATTACAAGCCGTCTGGCCCCCATTTATTATAGCGGCCATTTAACCCTTGTGTCTCTTCAACCTTTCGATCGCGCCCCACTGATGACCCACAAGTATAGGGGATCTATCGTAGTCCTTTCGATAATTAGTTTAATTGTAACATCAATACCTTCTAACTCAGTAGGTGCAATTTCATGCTTAATTTCTCCGTATAAAGTATGAGGTATAACACTAGCACTAGCACCCATATCACATAAGCCATGAGAACAATGATCTCCTATCTTAACTTGAAATGACGAACACGCCTACCACAGGTCTATGTTTATCTTTAGCACAAGGTTTAGCAATTCTAGCGGTTTCACATGAAATGAATAACATGCCCATCAATATTATCAGACAAGAGATCTTTAACAATAGCAATATTAGGTTCTACTTTAACTTGCTCAGGAGGTGTATAAGTTCTAATATTACTTTTACGAACAACAGTTGAAGTTTTAGCATGATTCTTTATTCTAATAGGGAAGGGTGGTTTCTCAACATAAGGAGCAGGAACAATAGGATCATTATAAGTTCTGATCTTTTCTTCAACTTTAATAGGTGCAGCTAATTTTACTTCTATGGGAGGATGATATTTAAACCACTTATCCTTGGGGAGATCAACATAAGTAGCAAAAGATTCACGAAAGAAGCTACTATCTCGAGTCAAGTCCATATTTAGTGCTAAAGTTACGGAAAATATCGGTATCCATAAAAGATTTAACACAATCAAACTTGGGTGTCATACGACTCCTTAACTTCTTGAGATCCCAATCTTGAGAATTGCGTATTGTATCCAATAAATCCCATATAAATTCAATAGTCTTCATCATAAAAGAGCCGACAAGAAGTATCGAGCATGGTGTGATTGTTTTCGAAAGCCGAGCATAAAGATTTTGAATAATTGTTTCTCTTGGGAGCTCATGATTGGGGCATGAATATAACATTAATTTAAGCCTCCCCAAGCTTGAGCGATGCTTTCTCCATCGCGAGGCCAAAAATTATATATATAATTGCGATCACGATGAACAAGGTGCATAGGATAATACGTTTGATGAAATTCCAATTTCAATCTTCTATAGTTCCATGATCTCGTATCATCACATAGCCTATACCATGTCAATGCATCTCCCTTCAAAGATAAAGGAAGACCTTCTTCTTAGCACATCATCGGGTATACTGCAAGCTTAAATAATCCACAAACTTCATCCACATATATTAGGTGCTCATCGGGATGCTTTGTTCCATCTCCTGTAAAAGGATTAGCTAGCAGTTTTCTATCATACCGAAGGAAATTCAAAGGAACATTTTCATTTTCAGTGAGGTTCAGTGGGTTTAGTAGGTTGAGGAGTAATTCTTTACTCTCTTTGGTCGGTGAAGATACCCGAACAAGCCCCTCAGAGGATTACTTTCCATAGTAACAAGTGACGATGAAATTTCAGCACACTATATAAATTTTGCCTTACCAAATTCCACCTACCAAAGGCGCTTCACTCCCGACAGCAGCGCCCGGAAAAAGAGTCTTGGTGACCCACAAGTATAGGGGATCTATCGTAGTCCTTTCGATAAGTAAGAGTGTCGAACCCAATGAGGAGCAGAAGGAAATGATAAGCGGTTTTCAGCAAGGTATTATGTGCAAGTACTGAAATAAGTGGTAACAGATAGTTTTGTGATAGGGTAATTTGGAACAACAAGTAACAAAAGTAAATAAAGTGCAGCAAGGTGGCCCGATCCTTTTTGTAGCAAAGGACAAGCCTGGAAAAACTCTTATAATAGGGAAAGCGCTCCCGAGGACACATGGGAATATCGTCAAGCTAGTTTTCATCACGTTCATATGATTCGCGTTCGGTACTTTGATAATTTCATATGTGGGTGGACCGGTGCTTGGGTGTTGTTCTTACTTGAACAAACATCCCACTTATGATTAACCTCTATTGCAAGCATCCTCAACTACAACAAAAGTATTAAGGTAAACCTAACCATAGCATGAAACAAATGGATCCAAATCAGCCCCTTACGAAGCAACGCATAAACTAGGGTTTAAGCTTCTATCACTCTAGCAAGCCATCATCCACTTATTACTTCCCAATGCCTTCCTCTAGGCCCAAATAATGGTGAAGTGTTATGTAGTCGACGTTCACATAACACCACTAGAGGCTAGACAACATACATCTCATCAAAATATCAAGCGAATACCAAATTCACATGACTACTAATAGCAAGACTTCTCCCACGTCCTCGGGAACAAAGCGTAACTAATCACAAAGCATATTCATGTTCATAATCAGAGGGTATTAATATGCATAAAGGATCTGAACATATGATCTTCCACCAAATAAACCAACTAGCATCAACTACAAGGAGTAATCAACACTACTAGCAACCTACTAGTTCCAATCCGGACTTGGAGACAAGAATTGGATACAAGAGAGGAACTAGGGTTTTGAGAGGAGATGGTGCTTTGGTGAAGATGTTGATGGAGATTGCCCTCTCTGATGAGAGGAGGCGTTGGTGAGACGATTACGATGATGTCCCCCTCCGGAGTGTCCCCGGCGAGCAGCTCTGCGGAGCCCTAGATTGGTTACGCCAAGGTTCCGCCTCGTGGCGGCGGAGTTTAAATCCGAAAGGTTGCTTATGATTTTTTCCTCGACGAAAGACCTCATATAGCAAAAGATGGGCATTGGAGGGCCACCAGGGGCCCACGAGGTAGGGGGGCGCGCCCAGGGTGTAGGGCGCGCCCCGCACCCTCGTGGCCAGGTGGGGCCCCCTCTAGTGAACTTCTTCCGCTGGATATTTTTTATTATTTCCCAAAATGACTTTAGTGGAGTTTCAGGACTTTTGGAGTTGTGCAGAATAGGTCTCTAATATTTGCTCCTTTTCCATTGAATTCCAAATTGCGGCATTCTCCTCCTTTTGTAAACCTTGTAAAATTAGAAAGAATAGGAATAAGTATTGTAACATATCATGTAATAACAGCCCATAATGTAATAAATATCGATTTAAAAGCATGATGCATAATGGACGTATCAACTCCCCAAGCTTAGACCTCGCTTGTCCTCAAGTTAAAGCCGATAACGATAAATATGTCCCCGTGTTTAGAGGTAGAGGCGTCGATAAAAACAAAATACGGACATGAAGGCATCATGATTATTCTCATAACAACAACATATATAGGTAATGTCATATGATTTCTTATGTTCAAGTAATAATCCATTCACAATGCAGAATACGAATCATGAACTTTATTGAAAACCAACAAACTATAATCTCAGTCATTGAAGCAATTGCAATTTATCATAACATCAGAAAGAGTCTATGTCAGAGCTTAATAGCAAGTCCACATACTCAACTATCATTTACTCTTTCATAATTGCTAACACTCACGCAATACTTCTGGTTATGGAGTTTTAATCGAACACAGAGAAAGATCGGGGCTTATAGTCTCGCCTCCCAACATTTTACCTCAAGGGTAATGTCAACAATAATAACTCATGCTCCCCTACATCCAATTAGGTACATATATCAGGATCTTTCCAACATATTGTGCTTGCCAAAGGATAAAATGAAAAAGGAAAGGTGAAGATCACCATGACTCTTGCATAAGGTAGAAGATAATAATAAAAGATAGGCCCTTTGCAGAGGGAAGCAGAGGTTGCCATGCGCTTTAGGGTTGGATGCACAAAAGCTTAATGGAAAGAACGTCACTTTATATTGCCACTTGTGATATGAACCTTTATTATGCAGTCCGTCACTTTTATTTCTTCCACATCACAAGATCGTATAAAGCTTATTTCTCCCACACCAATCAATCATACATATTTAGAGAGCAATTTTTATTGCTTTGCACCGATGACAACTTACTTGAAGGATCTTACTCAATCCATAGGTAGATATGATGGACTCTTATGGCAAAACTGGTTTAAGGGTTTTTGGAAGCACAAGTAGTATCTCTACTTGGTGCTTTGAGAATTTAGCTAGCATGAGGGGAAAGGCAAGCTCAACATGTTGGACAACCCATGACAACATACTTTATCTCAGATATAAGAAAACATAACCCATTACGTTGTCTTCCTTGTCCAACATCAACTCTTTAGCATGTCATATTTTAATGAGTGCTCCCAATCATAAAAGATGTCAATAATAGTATATCTATATGTGAAACCTCTCTTTCCTTATTACTTCCTATTAATTGCAACGATGACCAAAACTATGTTTGCCAACTCCCAACAACTTTTAATCATCATACCCTTTCTATGTGAAGTCATTACTCTCAATAAGATCAATATGAACTCTTTGTTTCCTTTTTATTCTTTTCTCTTTTTCTTTTATTCACTCAAGATCATGGCAAAATAATCAAGCCCTTGACTCAACACTAATATTTATTTTATAGCTCACGGACTCGATTACATAGAGAGATCATAAAGCAAAAACTCAAAACTAGATCATGCCATAAACTTTATTCTACTAGATCAAGATACTACTAATAGGATCGAACTAAGAAAAACAGTAAAGGTAGGAGATGTGGTTGTGATACGATACCGGGGCACCTCCCCCAAGCTTGGCAGTTGCCAAGGGGAGTGCCCATACCCATGTGATTATGTCTCCTTCTTTGTTGTTGGTGAAATATTCTTGGCGATGATGCCCTTGAGATCTGATTCTCCTCCTCGAGCTTATTGACTTGCTGCTTGAGGTCCATTATTTCCTTGAAGCTTTCACATAATGACTAAGGCTCCTTGCACCCAAGGGTGTTGCATAGCTGCGGGAGAACAAGTGACACTCCTCTTCATATTTTCATAAGAAATAAATCTAACATTGGAAGGGATCACCGAGTTTGGAATAGCTAAGCTCTGTAGTTCCCCCATCGTGAACCCAGCTCGGAAGCGAGAAGTGACTTCTTGATCCTCCATGGCATCTACTCTCATCAAGTCAGCCTCCATCTCTTCCTCCGTTGCTGGCCCAAAGTGGTCAGCGTCGTTGTTTGCCCTTGGTTCCGATGCCGGATGAGACACCCGGCTCTCCTCGACTGAATCTTGAGAAGACATCTTGTTCTAATCTGCAGCAGCAACAGCTCGAAACAAAAACAGAGGATAATCGCGTGATACGAGAGTCAAAACCTTTGGGAGAATATATAATGAATTTTTACCGACCAGAATACGTATCGTGCAAGAAAACGGAGTCCGGAAGGTACACGAGGTGCCCACGAGGTAGGGGGTGCGCCCAGGGGGGTAGGGCGCGCCCTCCACCCTCGTGGGGCCCTCGTGTCCTTCCCGGACTGCTACTTATTTTTCTATTTTTCTAAATATTCCAAAACGGAGAAATATTGCCTTAAAAATTGTTTTGGAGTCGGTTTACTTACTGTACCACATACCTATTCCTTTTGGGAGTCTGAAACGTTCTGGAAAGTGTCTCTTATGTATTCTTCCGGGGTTACGGTTTCAATAACATTGGTTTCAAATCTATAGGATTACCTGAGATATAGTGTTTGATTCTTTGACCGTTTACCACCTTCGAAGTTGTTGATTTTTATGGCACCGGAACGATAGACCTCCTCGATAAAGTAAGGGCCTTCCCATTTAGAGAGAAGTTTTCCTGCAAAAAATCTTAAACGAGAGTTGTATACTAATACATAATCACCTACATTAAACTCACGCTTTTGTATCCTTTTGTCATGCCATCTTTTAACTTTTTCTTTAAACAGCTTGGCATTTTCATAAGCTTGGGTTCTCCATTCATCAAGTGAGCTAATATCAAATAACCTCTTTTCACCGGCAAGTTTGAAATCATAGTTGAGCTCTTTAATAGCCCAATATGCCTTATGTTCTAGTTCGAGAGGTAAGTGACATGCTTTTCCATAAACCATTTTATATGGAGACATACCCATAGGATTTTTATAAGCAGTTCTATAGGCCCATAATGCATCATCAAGTTTCTTGGACCAATTCTTTCTAGACCTATTGACAGTCTTTTGAAAAATTAATTTGAGCTCTGTTGCTCAATTCTACTTGACCACTAGGCTGTGGGTGGTAAGGAGATGCAATTCTATGATTAACATCATATTTAGCAAGCATTTTACGGAAAGCACCATGAATAAAATGTGAACCACCATCAGTCATTAAATATCTAGGGACTCCAAACCTCGGGAAAATAACTTCCTTAAGAATTTTAATAGAAGTGTTATGATCAGCACTACTAGTTGGAATAGCTTCTACCCACTTAGTAACGTAATCAACATCAACTAAAAAATGTGTGTATTCATTAGAGGCAGGAAAAGGTCCCATATAATCAAAGCCCCAATCATCAATGGTTCAATAACAAGTGAATAATTCATAGGCATTTCTTGACGTCTACTAATATTACCAATTCTTTGACATTCATCACAAGATAAGACAAACTTACGTGCATCCTTGAAGAGAGTAGGCCAATAAAAACCGGATTGCAATACCTTATGTGCAGTTCTATCTCCAGTGGTGCCCTCCATAAGCTTCGGAGTGACACTTGCGTAGGATCTGCTCCCTGTTCATGCTCGGTACACAACGTCTAATAACACCATCTACACCTTCTTTATAAAGATGTGGGTCATCCCAAAAGTAATGTCTCAAATCATAGAAAAACTTTTTCTTTTGCTGGTATGTGAAACTAGGTGGTATAAATTTAGCAACAATGTAATTAGCATAATCGGCAAACCATGGGGTACTACGAGAAGTACTTATAACATTTAATTGTTCATCAGGAAAGCTATCATCAATAGGTAGTGGGTCATCAAGAACATTTTCTAACCTAGACAAGTTATGCATAGCAGGGGTTCTCAGCTCCTTTTCTATCAACAATATGCAAATCAAATTCTTGTAGCAAGAGAACCCATCTAATAAGTCTAGGTTTAGCATCTTTCTTTTTCATCAGGTATTTAATAGCAACATGATCAGTGTGAATAGTTACTTTAGAATCAACAATATAAGGTCTGAACTTATCACATGCAAATACAACTGCTAAGAATTCTTTTTCAGTAGTAGCATAGTTTCTTTGAGCATTGTCTAAAGTTTTACTAGCATAATGGATAACATTTAATTTCTTATCAACTCCTTGCCCTAGAACAGCACCTACAGCATAATCACTAGCATCACACATAATTTCAAAGGGTAAATTCCAATTCGGTGGCTGAACAATAGGTGCAGAGATCAATGCCTTCTTAAGTATTTCAAATGCTTCTACACAATCATCATCAAAGACAAATGGTATGTATTTTTGTAATAAATTAGTCAGAGGCCGAGAAATTTTTGAGAAGTCCTTAATGAACCTCTTATAAAATCTGGCGTGACCAAGGAAACTTCTTATACCTTTGATGTCCTTGGGACATGGCATCTTTTCAATAGCATCAACCTTGGCTTTATCAACTTCAATACCTCTTTCAGAAACTTTATGCCCCAAGACAATGCCTTCATTAACCATAAAGTGGCATTTTTCCCAATTCAAGACAAGATTAGTTTCTTCACATCTCTACAAAACTCGATCAAGATTGCTCAAGAAATCATCAAAAGAGGATCCATAGACGGAAAATTCGTCCATGAAAACCTCACAAATCTTTTCACAAAGTCAGAGAATATAGCCATCATGCATTTTTGAAAGGTAGCAGGTGCATTACATAAATCAAAAGGCATACGTCTATAAGAAAAAAGTACCAAAAGGGCATGTAAAGGTAGTCTTTGATTGATCTTTAGCCGACACAGGTATTTGAGAGAAACCAGAATAACCATCTAGGAAGCAATAATGTGTATGTTTGCATAATATTTCTAGCATTTGATCAATAAAAGGTGAAGGGTAATGATCTTTCTTAGTGCCTTTATTTAATTTGCGGAAATCAATTACCATCCTATAACCTGTAATAATTCTTTGCGGAATCAATTCATCTTTATCATTAGGAACAACAGTAACACCTCCCTTCTTAGGGACACAATGAACAGGACTTACCCACTGACTATCAAAGACAGCGGGATAAATTATACCGCATCCGTAAGCTTTAGTATTTCTTTCCTTACCACTTCTTTCATCTTAGGATTAAGCCTTCGTTGATGATCACGAACCGGTTTGGCATCTTCTTCCAAATTTATTTTATGTTGACATAGAGTGGGACTAATGCCCTTAAGATCATCAAGAGTATATCCAATAGCAAAGACGGTGCTTCTTGAGTTTTCAATAATCTCTCTTCTTCATGCTCTGAAAGGTTAGCACTAATAATAACAGGATATATTTTCTTTTCATCAAGATAAGCATATTTAAGATTATCATGCAGCGGTTTAAGCTCAAACACGGGTCACCCTAGGGTGGAGGAGGATCCCTAAGATTTCAACGAGCAAATTATGCGTTTGAGAATTGGTTACTGTTTAAATAATACTTCATCTATTTCCCTTCTTTTATTCATAAACATATCATTTTCATGGTCTAGCAAATATTGTTCTAAAGGATCATTAGGAGGTACGGCAATAGAAGCAAGACCAATAATTTCATCCTTACTAGGCAATTCTTCTTCACGGTGTTGTCTACTAAAGTTAGGGAAATTATACTCATGGGACATATAATCCAAACCAATAGTAACAACATTCTTTTCGCAATCTATTCTAGCATTGACAGTGTTCAAGAAGGGTCTACCAAATATAATGGGACAAAATCTATCTTGTGGGGAACCAAGAACAAGAAAATAAGCAGGATATTTAGCTTTCCCACACAAGACTTCAACATCCCTAACAATTCCCATTGCTGATATAGTATCTCTATTGGCAAGTTTAATTGTAACATCAATGCCTTCTAACTCAGCAGGTGCAATTTCATGCTTAATTTCTTTGTAAAGTATGAGGTATAACACTAGCAGTAGCACCCATATCACATAAGCCATGATAACAATGATCTCCTATCTTAATGAAATGACAGCACGCCTACCACAGGTCTATGTTTATCTTTAGCACAAGGTTTAGCAATTCTAGCAGTTTCACCACGAAATGAATAACATGCCCATCAATATTATCAGACAAGAGATCTTTAACAATAGCAATATTAGGTTCTACTTTAACTTGCTCAGAGGTGTATAAGTTCTAATATTACTTTTACGAACAACGATTGAAGCTTTAGCATGATCCTTTATTCTAATAGGGAAGGGTGGTTTCTCAACATAAGAAGTAGGAACAATAGGATCATTATAAGTGACTCTCTTTTCTTCAACTTTAATAGGTGCAGCTACTTTTACTTCTATGGGAGGATGATATTTAAACCACTTCTCCTTGGGGAGATCGACATAAGTAGCAAAAGATTCACAGAAAGAAGCTACTATCTCAGAGTCAAGTCCATATTTAGTGCTAAACTTACGGAAAATATTGGTATCCATAAAAGATTTAACACAATCAAACTTAGGTGTCATACCTGACTCCTTACCTTCGTCGAGATCCCAATCTTCAGAATTGCGTTTGATTCTATCCAATAAATCCCATTTAAATCCAATAGTCTTCATCATAAAAGAGCCAGCACAAGAAGTATCGAGCATGGTGCGATTGTTTTCAGAAAGCCCAGCATAAAGATTTTGAATAATTGTTTCTCTTGGGAGCTCATGATTGGGGCATGAATATAACATTTATTTAAGCCTCCCCCAAGCTTAAGCGATGCTTTATCCATCGCGAGGCCAAAAATTATATATATAATTGCGATCACGATGAACAAGATGCAAAGAATAATAATTCTTATGAAATTCCAATATCAATCTACTATAGTTCCACGATCTCGTATCATCACATAGCCTATACCATGTCAATGCATCTCCTTCAAAGATAAAGGGAAGACCTTCTTCTTAGCAACATCATCGGGTATACCTGCAAGCTTAAATAATCCACAAACTTCATCCACATATATTAGGTGCTCATCAGGATGCTTTGTTCCATCTCCTGTAAAAGGATTAGCTGGCAGTTTTTCTATCATACCTGAAGGAAATTCAAAGGGAAAATTTTCATTTTCAGTAGGTTCAGTAGGCTGAGGAGAAATTCTTTGCTCTACTGGTCGGGGTGAAGATACCCCGAACAAGCCCCTCAGAGGATTACTTTCCATTGTAACAAGTGACGAAGAAATTTCAGCACACTATATAAATTTTTCCTTACCAAATTCCACCTACCAAAGGCGCTTCACTCCCGACAGCGGCGCCAGAAAAGAGTCTTGATGACCCACAAGTATAGGGGATCTATCGTAGTCCTTTCGATAAGTAAGAGTGTCGAACCCAACGAGGATCGAAGGAAATGATAAGCGGTTTTCAGCAAGGTATTCTCTGCAAATCTTTGAAATAAGTGGTAACAGATAGTTTTGTGATAGGGTAATTTGTAATGAACAACAAGTAACAAAAGTAAATAAAGTGCAGCAAGGTGGCCCGATCCTTTTTGTAGCAAAGGACAAGCCTGGACAAACTCTTATAATAGGGAAAGCGCTCCGAGGACACATGGGAATATCGTCAAGCTAGTTTTCATCACGTTCATATGATTCGCGTTCGGTACTTTGATAATTTCATATGTGGGTGGACCGGTGCTTGGGTGTTGTTCTTACTTGAACAAACATCCCACTTATGATTAACCTCTATTGCAAGCATCCTCAATTACAACAAAAGTATTAAGGTAAACCTAACCATAGCATGAAACAAATGGATCCAAATCAGCCCCTTACGAAGCAACGCATAAACTAGGGTTTAAGCTTCATCACTCTAGCAACCCATCATCTACTTATTACTTCCCAATGCCTTCCTCTAGGCCCAAATAATGGTGAAGTGTTATGTAGTCGACGTTCACATAACACCACTAGAGGCTAGACAACATACATCTCATCGAAATATCGAACGAATACCAAATTCACATGACTACTAATAGCAAGACTTCTCCCATGTCCTCAGGAACAAACGTAACTACTCACAAAGCATATTCATGTTCATAATCAGAGGGGTATTAATATGCATAAAGGATCTGACAATATCATCTTCCACCAAATAAACCAACTAGCATCAACTACAAGGAGTAATCAACACTACTAGCAACCTACTAGTACCAATCCCGGACTTGGAGACAAGAATTGGATACAAGAGATGAACTAGGGTTTTGAGAGGAGATGGTGCTGGTGAAGATGTTGATGGACATTTCCCTCTCCCGATGAGAGGAGCGTTGGTTATGATGATGACGATGATTTCCCCCTCCCGGAGGGAAGTGTCCCCGGCAGAATAGCTCTGCCGGAGCCCTAGATTGGTTCCGCCAAGGTTCCGCCTCGTGGCGGCGGAGTTTAAATCTGAAAGGTTGCTTATGATTTTTTCCTCGACGAAAGACCTCATATAGCGTAAGATGGGCATCAAAGGGCCACCGAGGGCCCACGAGGTAGAGGCGCGCCCGGGGGTAGGGCGCGCCCCCACCCTCGTGGCTAGGTGGGGCCCCCTCAAGTGAACTTCTTCCGCTGGATATTTTTTATTATTTCCCAAAATGACTTTCGTGGAGTTTCAGGACTTTTGGAGTTGTGCAGAATATGTGTCTAATATTTGCTCCTTTTCCAAATTTCAGAATTCCAAATTGGCATTCTCCCTCCTTATGTAAACCTTGTAAAATAAGAGAGAATAAGCATAAGTATTGTAACATAACGTGTAATAACAGCCCATAATGCAATAAATATCGATATAAAAGCATGATGCATAATGGACGTATCACCCACCATTGCAAAAAGCACACCCACCACGAGAAATTCTTAGAGGGTATCCTGCGCGGCTCCAATGGCGCTCCGAGCTGCCGACGACTAGTAGCAGTTCACCATGCATGCCGTAGTGGACACCCACGGAAGGTTCACGGCCCTCTCGGTGGTGTACACCAATGACCTGGTCTAGGTGGAGCACTCCATCCACATCGTGGAGCTGTTGCTTGCCAAGGAGAAGTATAAGGTGGTCGGGTTCGACCTCGAGTACACCCGCGCTCGTGCCGGGTCTCATCCCAAGGTCGTCGTCGCCCAGATGTGCGTGCGCCACCACGTCCTCGTCTACCAATACTGCCTGGCCACAAGGCCTTGTGAGTGTTTTGTCAGGTTTGTCAACAGTCCCCACTACATGTTCGCTACGGTGGACATCACCAACGATGTAAAGGCGCTCGAGAATTCGCATCGCCGCCGAGAATCTTGTCGATGTCCAAGGCTAATACAAGATGCAGGGCAGCAAGGAGCATGGGAAGGACTCACTTGGTTCACCTCGCCGAGGCAATGGTCTACCCACTTTCTGAGAGACATGAAGGATTCACAACAAGGACAAGTGTGCACGGCACTCGGCACGGATGGAGATACTCGACAAAGCTCACGTCGTGTCTGCTGGCCAAGGAGGCGTACACGAGCTACGACATGTACAGGAGGATCATTGACATGAGGAAGTGTCTCCTTCCCCAAAACGGCCAGGGATCCAGCCGGAAGCAGAGCAATGGCAAGCGTCGTCGCAACAATAAGTAGATGATTAGATCCTCGTTTCTCCTAGTTTGGTATGCATGTAATTGCTTACTTTGGTGTGTGGAAATGTTATATGTGTAGTCACTTGTGTAATTGTATGCTTAATTTGGTTATGGAATGATGTCTTTTTAAGTATATATGTTGATGCTCTGTAGGCAGGCGTAGATGTTGTCTTGAACAAAGAAAATCACATCGCACACGAACTAAACAATGAAACCCGTCGGTGATATTTTCATCAATCACTCACAATTGTACACCAGCAATCGTTTGCTCACAACACACACGACTTGTTAACAAGAATCGTCTGTGTTGCTATCGGTCTTCCCACACGTTTCCGATTACAGACATGTTTGCCGCGTATCACACACATCTTGTTAAGTTGAACCGTTTCTGTTCTCTTGGCTCAACGCAAACAGTTCATCCGATTGAACTGTATGCCGTATATCACACACACCTTGATCAGGCTGACCGTTTCTTTTGTGTTGCATAATCACAAACAGTTCATCCGAGTGAACCATATGTTGTATATCGCACACACCTTCATCTGGCTGCCAGTTTCTTTTGTTCCGCCTCATCGCAAATAGTTCATTGAACTGAACTGTATGCCCCTCATCTCACACGAAACTAAATTCAGAACCGTTTTTTATGCATCCGTCATCGCAAACATTTTGCATATTTTTTGACGGTTTTTTACACCATCGTTTGCGATTATTGCATCGCACACAATTTCATCGAAGGGGCTCTGATCGTAGTGTCGCGTTAGCAGCGTCCTACCGTAGCGAGCACCGCACGATCGAACCCATCACAAAGCACCTCTTCCCATGGCAAGAAAAATCGATGTAGTAGGCCAAACTAAACCAAAGATTTGAAGAAGAAATACGAGGCTATAAATAATCATGCATATAAGAGATCAAAACTCAAATAACTTTCACGGATATATAGATCTGATCATAAACTCAAAGTTCATCGGATCCCAACAAACACACCACAAAAAAGAGTTACATCAAATAGATCTCCAAGAGAACATTGTATTGAGAATCAAAAGAGAGAGAGGAAGCCATCTAGCTACGACTACGCACCGTGGGTCTACAATGAACTACTTACGCATCATCGGAGATGCACCAATGATGATGAACCCCTCCGTGATGGTGTCTAGATTGGATCTCGTGGTTCTGGAACTTGCGACAGCTGGAATTATGTTTCGTCGACTCCCCTAGGGTTTCTGAAATATTTCGGTATTGAAAGGGCGAAGAGTGGTGCGGGACGCCACAGAGGTGGGCACAACCCACCAGGGCGCGCCTGGGCCCCCAGGCGCACCTAGGTGGGTTGTGCCCCCCTCGGGACACCCCTCTGATACTTCTTTGGCCCATGTTGTTCCTTCTAGTCCATAAAAATTCTCCAAAAAAATTCACTGTGTTTGGACTCCGTTTGGTACTGGTATTCTTCAATGTAAAAAACAAGCAAAAACAGCAACTGGCACTGGGCACTATGTCAATAGGTTAGTCCCAAAAAATGATATAAAGTTACAATAAAATGATTGTAAAACATCCAAGAATGATAATATAACAACATGGAACAATCAAAAATTATAGATACGTTGGAGACGTATCACGGTCCTAACAGACCATCAAACATTTGGGAAAGCCAACACCCACCCAAAGATTAAAAATCTAGTTGTAGCTTATAGGGCACAATGCAATTTATAACTAAAAAACATGACCAGATATGTTCCGATGAGGAAATCATTAGCCATTTTTCCTTTGTTTTTATTGTTGCTGCAAAATATGTTTTGAGAATTGTAGGCATGGCCATTGGAGACATGGCCGGATGTGTGTGCTTCTCTGAATACTTTTGGTGAATTCTCCAATGCATTCCAGCGAGTTGTATTGTACAAATCACTGGCCTCGCTGTGGTGTGTGTTAAGAAATTTGGAAGCTTCACAATAGGTCCTGTTTTGTAGGTAAACTCATCAAATCACCGGTTGAGCTGGTCTTCTATGATTGTGCTTTTATCAAATATTGGGTAGGGTTACATTATGAGGTTGTGAGGATGGGCGGATGGCTGGAGCAAATGCCATCTAGGAGGCTGATGCAGGTTCTCATACTTACCTTCGCGCTCATCTGGTGGAAAGCTGATTGAGGACAATCAAATTTGTAGGGACCAAGATGGAGATGCAGGATGATGATCTTCTTGGCACTACCATGCAGGGGACCTTATCGTGTTTTGCTATGACATGTCTATAATGAGCGCATGGTTCTGTGGGATAGGTATCTGGTTCCTTCTCGGCTTTGATGCTAACGGGTGAGTCGTACAGGTGCTTTCATGTAATTAGCTTTTGCTACTTGTAATATTCAGAATCTCTCGTAGTTGCATCCTATTGTGCTAGAATTAGGTATCAATTTATATTTTGCTTGTGATTTCCACTATACATATTTTAGTTTTCTTTATTTGTACTGGATGTTGTTTGTTTGTTCGGTATCTCGATAGTGAAACATGTATTTTAAAAGGGTTTGTATGAAAAAAGAGAAAAATGTCGGCTGAAATCTACAATTGGCGATTTATTATGTTTGAACCACCAAACAAATCGACCACGATTAGAGGAGGGATTAATAGATTTCACAAAAAAGAAGAGATTAAAGGGCATGCGTATTTTCCCTAATGGTTGCTATGCAAACCACAGGAGAGGCAATCTCTAGGCGCACCATGCCGCCACTTCTCCTCAGACGGCACCTCTCCCCTTTGCTATCTCTATCGATGTGGGAATGCAGGGAAGCCTTAATCTACCTGATGGAGTTGTAGCTTTCCGTCTGTGGTAGTGGCGGTGCTCATCAAAGTATTGACCAGCGGTGGGTCATTTGTTGTCTGGCTACATGGGTCCGGCGAAGGTTCCCTCGAGTCTCCCCATCTCAATGATGTTGTTGATGGTATATTTTTCCATCGGCTATAAAAAGGCGGTTAGGTTATCGTCTGCATGGTTTGCTGGCATGGCGGTGACACTTACCTTTGCAATATGATGCTCGCTCTCGTCTCTGTCTTATTGGTGTTGTCTCTGATGTTGGTGTGAGGCCTATAGAAAATAGTGAAGATCTAGATCTTGGATCTCAGCGGAGATGATTTTTTTTATCCAGACTAGTGCCCTTAATGACTTCCCATTAGTGATCAATAGTGACAAACTGGCTCCGACAACGGACCATCAGCATGTTCGGGATGATGAAGAAGGACGTCATCAAGGGACTCCCATGTAACCTTTTATTTTTTTCAAGGGCGTCCATATTATAGGAAAAATTTTAGCATGGTCCTCTTACCTCCCCTTTTCACATGTAAAATGGCTCACATTTTTCTGAATATGCGAACATTTTTTAAAAGTCATGAACATTTACTGAATCTAGAAACATTTATGAATCTTTAAGCATTTTATTTCAAAATTCTCATTTTTTTTAATTTTTGGGACTGTTTCGAAGTCCCAAATTATTTGAAGTAGAAAAAAAGGAAAACAAAAAATAAAAAACATGCCTCCCAGGCATGGCCGACCCAAATAGGCGCGCAGTTTCTTCTCCCAGCGTGCAGGGCGTAGTATAGAAGGTTACTACTGCATGGACCGGCCCAGGCGGAGATTCTCCTGTGTTAAATGTTTTTTTATCACTTATAGGTGGCATCAATGGGTAATATTTTGTAACTTTGGGGCAATTTTGATGACGTACCACCAGAAGCAATAACCTCTTTATTATTATGTATAGATTAAAGACTATATGCGTATGTGGTCACTTCTATATGACACTTTATCTTTTTCGTAGATCCATTTTGTCATAGATATACACTTTTCTTGTAGTGTAACTAGCATATGTTACCATCATTATAAATAACCATCTAGACTGAAAACATCTGTTGAATGTTCAGTTTAAATCAAGTGTAGACATGTTTATGGTCTATGGAGGTAATCGTGCAAGTCACTGAAATAGGTGATTAGCCATATCTTGAGTCTGTTGAATCAAACCACCATTGATGAAAGGCAAACTACTGGCAGAGCAAAAAATAAAAAAAAGGAGGATGACCCCTGGCCTCTGCATCTGGGAGATGTATGTAGCCATTTTATTAATTACTAGCAAGATGACCGTGCATTGCACGAAACACCAAGATGCATTTTTTTTACAAAACACCTGTTGTAATTAACCCATGCGGGAGCAATCCCATGTGTAAAAACTAATGATATCTCGAGAAAGAGGAGAGATAAGGTGAGGAACAGTGGGGCATTGTGGTGATTGGTGGTCGGACTGAGCGAAGGCATGGGGATGGACGATGCAGGCAGCGGCCATCATGTCAGATTGTTCCAGAGGCTTCCTTTTTTAATTTCTCAACAATGAGGTTGTGGGAGATAAGGATGAATGGGGGAATGCCTTATTTGCAAATATGGAGAGAGATGCGTATCTTTTGCAAAATCGTCATAATTTGCTTTCTATCCGTCAGATATAGATCATGCGGTCTATATTGCAAGATGGCAGGCACACCATCATCACCAACTCGTTTTTTTATAAGAGTAAAGATCCACGAATACCTTACAAAGTAGTACATCAATATGTCTGAATCCGCCATCTTGGCAACATATATCGCTACTCCTAACCACTTGATGAAGGAGTGCATAAATACCGTGCCGGATACCTAGACCTCTAACCTAAGCTTAACATCTAAATCCGAAGGCCTTAACCAAGCCACATACCAAGTCTGGGGCACAGACCGGTTAGACGCACTCTCACAGGTCATACATGAGACAAAAGGCGGTGGAACAATTTTGAGTAGCTACAAGAAGTTCCATGCAAAACCTACTGAGATGGAAGATCATCTGACAAATAGTAATCAACATATGTTGTAATATGTGCCTTATCTTGCGAGTGTAGTGGACCATCACATGCATTTTTACTTCTTATAGGAGGATGTTTCGCAGACAACCATCCAAGACAACCTATTTCATTAACTTGCCTAAGATGTGGGAAATTGGGCATATCTTAGGTGGTTCACCTGTACATCCTTAGGTGTGAATCAATTTGGCAGCAGTATAGAGGGGACTCGTGTCACTCAGCAAGATTGGGTTGCTAGAAGGCATCCAATGACCGAGAAATTCTCAACATATGTCTTGCTATTTCTCTTTGCTCACATAGACCTTGAAAGTTGACACATATTATTTGTTTACTCTGACTCATTTTTTTGTATAGTAATACCACAAGCATGAAAAAAAATGTTACATCAAGTGTCTTGAAGGTGGTGGTACTTCTGGCCCTGAGCATTGTGGATCTTTCCAGCACGATACACACCTGCATCCCTCAGGGACACAACCCCATTCCCAACCATTCACCATCTTGCAATAAGTCGCACAATCATTGTTATTACACTTCCCCTTTTCGATCTGAGGGCAGCAGGCTCCACGTGCCTCGATGGTTTCCATGATGCCTATAGATGAATATCAAGAGAGAATAGAGGAAGATCATTAGGCATGAAAATTGTCACATGTGTTAGAGGGCTTAACAAAACATGTAGATAAGGCGTGTAGGTATTGAAGATACCCGAGGATAGAAGGACGAGGGCAAGGCCCAAGAGTAGAATTTGTGTAGTCCTCATCTCTTATTATAGCCGCTAGAACTATGCTCTACAGATTCTGATATGTTAGTGTAATGCCAATGGATGCCTCTTATATAGGATGCCCACATGTTTGGAGATAAGAACAAATTAACTAGTCATGCTAAAATAGGGAATAATTAATACATTACAATTTGCCAAACCCAAAACTAAATATAAAGCTCATTTTTTAGAGCAATCTATTGGTAGGCAGTTATGTGCTATTTTTGTAAGAAAGATATAAATAGCATTTAATTATCCCTTAGCAATATAGTATTAAAGTTCCTTACTATATACCATTGAAAAGATATTCAAACATCTTTTTATAGGATTTCATTACATATTTGGTTACTGATATTTTTATTAACTTATATTCGAAATTATATTACTCTCATTTTATTTATTTGTAATATTTTGGAGAAAAGAACCGTATGTATTTTATTTTTCCTAATCAGATCTTAATTTGATTTTTTTAGAGCTATCATATCTTAATTTGATTTTTTAAGTAGAGCTTAATATGATTAATGTACAAATATGGCAATCGAGTTAATTGGTGGGTTGGGCTGGGACTCACGCAGGGTTGGTGGTAGTGGGCTACCTGGGAGCGGTTGGGGCGGATCCTATTTGGCGATTCAGCACCCGTTTGCAAACGGCCGCCTGAAGGTGCTTTTGATTGGGCTCGGCCCATCTAGCCTTTCTTTTCCTTCTGTTTAAAACGTCCAGTTCAAAAAATGATGTAGCGCCAGACTTCACTCCTTCGAAGGAAATGAGCGTAACCACCAGGCCATCGAATCTAAGGACTAGTGCTCTTCTAACCTTTTTTCTTTGTTTTATTCTCTCTTCAATCGCGAGAATGCCCAGTTTATTCGAGTTTTCTTTTTTCTTTTTCCTTTTTAAAATTTATGTTTTTTAAAAACTATGAACCTTTTCAAATTTGATTAACTTTTTTCGAAAACAATGATTTTTTAAATTTGATGAACCTTTTTCAAATCGATGAACTTTTTTCATATTTTGATGAACTTTTTTCAAATTTGACGAACTGTTTTTCAATTCTTTGTGAACTTTTTTGAAATCAGGGATCTTTTTTTCAAAATAAATGAACTTTTTCCAAAATTGCTGATCTTTTTCTGAAATCGATGAACAATGTTCAAATTTGATGATTTTTTAAAACTGATGAACTATTTTCAAATTCAATGATATTTTTCTTAAAATTGATGATTTTTTTCATAATTTATGATTTTTTATTTGTGTACTTTTTTCCCAATTTCGTGAATTTTTTTTACCCACGATTTTTTTAATAAATCTATGAATTTTTTTTATTTCACGAACATATTCAAAATCGTAAAAAACCGGAGGCCGATCTTTTTCCTGAACCAGCAACGCAGCACGGCAAGAAAAATATGCAGCGAGGCGAGTCGATGGAGCGAACTTTTAGGGAGCGAGAGAAAGTGAATCCAAAGGGAGAACCGCTGCTGGTCGCTGTAGGCGCCACTTTCTCCGGGCGCCTACAGCCCCGAATAGGAGCTCCTAGCGGTTGGGCGCTGCACAACGTGTGTGGATGTAGGATAGGTAGGAGACTCGTGGGCTAGACCGACAAGAGAGAGGGAGGTAGGTTTTTATTAATATTTCCTATTTTCCTTTTAGAAAATTGAAAAGTGGTTTTTAGGAAAATATTTGAGGGGCCAAATGAAATCCAAATGGTCTTAAAATTTAAATGTCCTTTCTCTTGTACTCCCTCTATTTCTAAATATAAGACCTTTTAGAGATTTCAATAAAGGCTACATACGGATGTATATAGACGTATTTTAGATTTGTAGATTCACTCATTTTGCTTCGTACATAGTCCGCATTGAAATATCTAAAAATGCTTATATTTAAGAATGGAGGGAGTATATATCAAGGCCAAAAAAAAACAAGGTCATTTGGGCAAGGTATAAAGGGCGGAGAAGGCATAAAGGAGGTTTGAACTAGTGCTAGGTCATAGGCTTGGGCTAAAAACTGTGGAATAATTTGAGTTGCTCATAAAAAAGCCCAAGAGGGGTATTTGCAAAGTTTGAGAGTCGATCTCATGCTAAAAAATCAAAAGGGAGAATGGTCAAGTTAATCATTATTAAACAAAGGGGCAATATAATTTGTTGGAATAGTTGTTGTAGCTCCCTAATAATATTGGAAGAACATTTAGGGTTTGTAAGAGAAATCATCATGTGAAATCCCTAACTTTAAATAGATAAAAGTTCCTTTCACAAAAAATAGATAAAAGTTCTATGAATTTTATTGAATTGAATTTTTAATAGGGTTGGAAATTTAATACTATTAGGGGTTTCACATGATAGGGTTGAAAATTGTGGATAGTATTAAATTGGAAATGGTAGAGGTCTAGCTCTTAAACTCTATGCACCATCGACATGTTCGGGAGGATGAAGAAGGACGTCATCAAGGGACTTTGATGCAGCTCCTAAATTTTTCAGGGTTGTCAAGATTATATACTATATAAGTAGCATCAAGGGATAATAAAGATTGCTTAGATCAAACCAAAACTCCGTACTTTTTATGTGAGCATAAATATAGATGAGTTTGTGAAAGCAGTCTCACACCCTAAAATTAGGTTTCTTGGGACATTGCCAATGTTCCACGATGTACATGTGCTAAGCATGCTACATAAGCAAAAATAGTGAGACGGAAAATCATTTAAGGAAGCGAGAGAACACTTTGATGACCCAACAAAAAACAATACCAAATGCGTGAACCTATGCAATACTCTTAAATGAAGACAACTCACCAATGGGTCAAAGAGTCCAGTTGCTAAATACTTAAATAAAGGGAACTTAGCTACAACTTGTTAAGCACCTATGCATTGACGACTTAGTTCCTAAATTCTTTAATAGACTTAATTATTGCCTCATCTAAGCACCTACGCATTGGAATATGTCTAAAATAAGCATGAGTCGAACCAATTCTTACATCATCAGAAATGACGCTAGATACCGTAGTTGATCACATAATTAAATGTGCAAAGGAATTCCAATATCAGAGTTCCAAATCAATAGCTAGGAATCCTGGTACGGCGTCGAGGAGATGCGTAGCAAGTTCCCTCGTTGTCGATCTTCCAGGAAGTAGTTGGCATAGCCGGCTCTCGATGATTTTGTGATAGTACTGTGTGGTTGAGAAAGATGTGATAGCTCCCTGGTGCCCTTACACCCCCATGAACATAAATTCATAAATATTTTTTTTTAAACTTTAGGACATCTAATATGATCAAATATTTGATGTTCTTGCAAAGTTTCAGCCACAGATAACATTCAAGGAGCCCACACAAATGTTTTTTTTTGTATTGGCTCCTCGAATGCTATTTGTCACTCAAATTTTGCAAGAACGTCAATTATTTGATCATGTTTGATGCCTCAAAAATTTTGATTTTTTTTTGAATTTACTGTTTATGGAGGGAGTACCCGTGTAGGGGCACCCTGGTGTTGAACCAGAGGCAGTTGCCGTGCGAGTATCATCTTATAGCTTACTCCCTCCGTCCACGAATAAGTGTACATCTAGCTTTTGTTCTAAGTCAAAGTTTTAAAATTTTGACCAACTTTATAAAAAATAGTACTATTATATATGACATCAAATTGATATATTACCAAAGTACATTTCAAAACGAATCTATTGATACTAATTTGGTGTCATAAATGCTTTTACTTTTTCCTAGAAAGATGGTCAAAATTTTAAAACTTTGACTTAAGACAAAAGCTAGATGTATATTTATTCACGGACGGAAGGAGTAGCTATTAAGGCCGGCGGAAATGTTTTGCTGGCCGGCCGGCCGAGACACGACGCGGTCCTGAAAAGCTGAAACTAATCTAGCCGCTCTCACATCCATCATCATGCGGACATCACATTTCGTACACGCGACGCGTAGGGCGACCGATCTCAGCAAGTCTTGTCTGCTGCCGTCTAGTGATCAATTATCTGTAGCCATCAATGACCGAATCTGATTCTCATTTGAGATGTATATGCAGTCCTCACGTACACACGCTCACGCAAACCAAATCATTTGAGATATGTGCGTGCCGCTCTTTCTCACTCATCGCTTCTTCGCAATTCTGATCGTTGCCCTTTTTCCTGATTTATTTAGTGGTTAAATCCAGTCATTTGCGCAAAAGTTAATTGGCACTAGTGAATATCTTGTCAAGTTGAGTAGTAGTTGATCTATGTATGTATGCATTCTAAAATGGCATTAGAACAGAACCTTGGCCAAATCAAACTGAAACACCCAGTGGTATATAGAATATGAACGTTCCAAACTTCCAGGGTCATCAAGTCGACGTATCAAACCAGCCACATACTTTTCTTCCCTTCTTCCTTGGAAACCACGCGACCGCATGAAGGCGGTGGCTGGTCTATAAATAACGTACGCCCACCAGTGCCTCCACGATCATCCGTTCATTCAGTCTGAACCAAAACAAAACACTCAACACTAGTAGCAGACATGTCAGAGATCTGCGTCCAGAGGGTGGAGAAGATCGATGCGCCGACGACGACGGCAAGCGTGCACAGGGCCACCGGCGCCGTAGCGCAGCTGCGGGGGATCGACGCCGCCGCGGCGGAGTATATCAGGAGGGTGCATGCGAGGCTGGCGGCCGAGGAAGCTGCGGCGGCTGCCACTGCTGCCACAAGGCGCTAGATCGCTGGGTGTAGCATATCCGTGTGTAAAATTGAATTGTTTGTTTTCTTTGTTTGTTGATCTTTTGGTTCTCTGCAAGATTGGTCAAGTCTTGATTGCATGGTCAGTTTAGTGACTAGCAGAAAGTAGTAGAAACACTATGTAAATAGCTTTTGGGAGTAAACAATAATAACGGTGACAGAGTTGTTGATCGTTAGAAATTTGTGTTCTGCAATGATTGAGTCCAAGGCAAGCATATGATCACCTAATTTTGATGCATGTAGTCATGTCAAGGAAAAAAAATAATGTGCTACAGAGAAATAGCGCCGGCCTTGAAATAACGGGGTATGCTATAGCATGCTACTACCTCCGTTCTGATTTATTGGCGCCCTTCGTATTTAATGTCAAATTTTGACCATAGATTTAACTAACAAAATATTAGTGCATGTCACCAAAAATTATATCGTTGGATTCATATTTAAACATAGTTTCCAAGGGTATAATTGCATTGACATTCTGTTAGTTAAACTAATGATCAAAATTTAGCACTAAATATAACAGGGACCAATAAACCAAGACGGAGATAATATTAGCAAGACAATGTACACTGAATGTTATGCCGAGACAATTCAGCACGCTATACCGTGCTATTAACGATACTATACTGTGCTATAGTGAGTCATATACATGCAGACATGCAGACTGAGACGAGCCGTACGTAATATCCGATGAATATGTAATGTGCACAGCAAAACATTTTGCACAATATTTCAGGCTTTTCCTATCACATGCCTTTTTGACTTTGGTGGTCCATCAACTCTCAAGAACATTTCTGGTGACATGCTCTCCTAGGCTCCTTCCATGCATCCGTCCTTGACCTGTAAATCTAGTATTCATGGTGGTTTATGCTCGGCCTACATGTGCCCCGTCCGTCCTTGAGCTGTTGCTCTAGCGTTGATGATAGTTTCTGCCCTGTTTTCTGGCCCCCTGTTTTCCGGCCATATCTGGCCGGCGCAAGCATCGCAGGCGCTCCTTGCATCCGTGCGTGGAGTAAATTGTAAAAAACCATCATAATTGTAAACCCTAAATCAGAAAACCACCAACATTCGTTTTTTTTGTAAAAAAATTCATCAACATTGTGCTGACAGTTTGCAGAATACACTGATCGAACGATTAGAGTTGTTTGATGCAGAATCTGACGGATGGGTCCCATGTGTAAACGATGACGTGGCCAAAATAATGGATGCCGTTCGCCTCAACCGTTAAGTTGGCCCACGTGTTAGCTCTCTCCTATCTCCCTCCATTTATTTTTCTCTTAGGCATTCCATCAAACAGCTTGGGTGCAATACCGGACGGGGAGAACGACGGCAAGGGCGTCGCCGCTAGTGATGGCACCAGCTCGGCGGGGAAGCGCAGCTGAAGTCCGGCGCGCGGCTCAGTCTGGGAACTCCACCACCCGCCAGCTCGGACCCCGGGCACGCCTTGCCGGTCACGTGCGCCACCGGCATGGCGACCTCGACCGCAGGGGCTTAGGCGCCGCCACCTGAGAGCAGATCAAGGAGGATGGCGGGGACTACTTCGGCGACCTCTGTGGCCAGCTCCACTTCGGCTCCGCTGCGCCACAAGCCCGTGCAGGAGACGCCTCGCGGCCGGCTAGCTGCTGCTTCGCTGCGCCAGGAGCACGCACAGGAGGCAGTTCGCGCTCGCGGACAGCTAGCTGCTGCTCCGTTGCGACAAGAGCACGCGCAGGAGGCACCTCGTGGCCGGCCTGGTGCTTCACCTCTACGCCACGAGTCCGCGCAGGAGGCGCCTGACCGCCGGCGCGCTGCCGCTCCACTTGTTGTCGAGGCCGACGAGTTTGCTGCCAGAGGGGATGAGCTCCTGGACATTGTGAAGCGGGGGGAGGGGGGGGGGGAGCTCAGGTACAGCGGTGGCGCGCGCGCTGAGCTCATCTGGCGGCGGCGGCGGGTAGAAGGTAGAAGATGACATGTTAACGAACGGGTGTGACGGTCGCCGTTTCCCACGTGCCACGTGTCGCCTGACAGCGGGACCGACCCGTCAGATTTTCACTTAGCATGCTCTAATCATCTAATCAATGTTTTTTGCAAACTGTCAGCACAACAATGGTGGGTTTTTGAAAAAAACGAATGATGATGGTTTTTTAATTTAGGGTCCACAATTATGATGATTTTTTGCAATTTGCAATTTACTCCCCGTGGGTGTCGAAGTGGCCATGGTTGTGTCCACGGTGGTGTGGACGAGCGATGCTATGCACACGATGGTGTGCGAACGATCTGCGAACGATCATGTATATCAGTCCGTCCATGCACATGGATGAAGTGCAGTCGACGGTTGGATTCTGCGTCGTTCAGCTGTCGTGCATGGCGTGTCGTCCGCCCAGCACTTTCGGGTGTGGACGGGGGTCGCCTGCTGATTGAGGTTGGGATGGACGTGGTGGGTGGATGTCGAGGCAGTGGCCTCGGGCGAGTAGACTGCCTCGGCAACGGCTGACAGCCATGGGTGTTGCACGTCTCTTTGGCCGCGTGGGCGGCAAGGTCACGGCATTCGTTGTCCACTTGGGTTGGTTGCCCCGTCTCCCTTCGCCTGTGTTGTGTTTTTGATCCGTTTATTGTAATGCAATGTCTCGGACCATCGTTTGATGGTTTTGCGTACTTACCGGCCCTTGAGACGCGAGGTGGAGTTCTCCTTGCTTGGGATAGCTCGGTGCTAACCATCGACAACATTCAGCTTAATGCTAATTTTGTCACTGGCCTAGTACACTCTAAAGTTGCTGAGCCATGGTGGATCTCGGCTGTCTACGGGCCACAGGGAGATGAGCTTAAGACGCAATTTCTGGAGGACTAGGCAATGAGGCGCGCAATTTACCAAGGCCCATGGACAGGGCCGGGCCGGCAAAATCCGAGACCCTGTGCGAAACTAAAAAATGAGGCCCTACCTTAAAAAAAAGGTAACGAGCAACTATAATGTATATAGTATAATGTCTTAGGACATATAAATCTTCAATGATATCCTCGTAATCAATCTTCTCCAACGCTTCACTCTCAAGTGCTATTAAATTTGTGCCCAAATCATCGAGTGTTTGCTGTCTCATAGTACACTAGTAGAATAAGGGCCTATTGTCCCGTTGGTAGGCTTTAGTCGGTTCTGAACCGACTAAAGGGTCAAGATTAATACCTCGACCCTTTAGTCCCGGTTCAATCCAACCGGACCGATGGGCCTCCACGTGGTCTGCTTGTTGAGCCCAGTAGAGGCCTTTGGTGGGTTGGTGGCACCAACCCACCAATAAACATCCACGTCGACAAGATTTCTATGGCTGTGGTTTTGTTTTTTTAAAAGGGGGTTGGGGGTTTTGGGGGTTAATTTAGGTGTTTCATATATTGTGCTATAACTAGCTAATTAATAGAGAAAAGTGTCCTCTCTTTTGTCCGTGCTTGGTCGACGCTTCGTACTATACATACGTATAGAGAGGACTAGCTAGACACGCTAGCTAGCTAGTAATTAAGCAAATGTAAGATCGTCATGAACATATATGCATACAGAGAGAAGTGATATCGACCACCTCTCCTTCTCCGAGAGATTGGTCGAACAACAAGTTCTCGTATATCTATCCGACACTACCGCTACATATATACAATAATTATCTTTTACAATACGGACGCGTGGTCCACATAGTATTCTCCGCCTTCAGCGATCACGTGGTCAAGAAAGAATGCCGCCAATTCCTCTTGAATTGCTGCATGCGATCTGGTGCTAGGAGTTCATCCCGCTCGAAACATCTAATTTTAAGAAAGGGGTCAATACATATATATATATATATATATATATATATATATATATATATATATATATATGAATTAAAACTCAACACAAATGATGGTAATAAAATAAAATTGTGAATATTTTTATTTACGCACTTCATATTGTTTGTCGGAGTAGCCCCTCTCACAGGTCGTGTGGCGGATGGACTCGCAACGTAGTATCCACAGAAATCATTCCCTTGTTCCTGCCACAACCACTTTACAAGAAACAGAGGTCAATCAAACTGATAATTAGCAAACATGCTAAATGGTATTGATGAAACTAGTGCTTGAATCACTAGGAGATGCGCGTGGAATATGCTACTATATAGTACTTACTTTCGGGTGTCTAAATTGCAGCTTCTTCGGTAGTCCCGGAGCTTTTTTGGTGAATTTTCCCTAAGCCCTGCTATACAAAGAAAACAGTTACTTGATATCAGAAATGAACAAAGTTGCTGATATGGTGGATAATGATCGATTTAACTTACTTCTCGAGCATTTCAGTCATGTCCGCATACTCCTTGGGATCTTTTCGCTTGGACTCTAAGACAGTTACTACTCCCTTCTCAAGCTTAATCTCTAGGAGAATATAGTGGTAGCTGCGCACACATGCATAACTCATCAATATTACATTACTATAACTGGACTAATAAGGAAACCGAATATGCCACAAGACAAGTAACACTCACTTGAAGTTGTAAGGAAAAGTATTATATCTTTGTGTTCATTTATTACCAACGATTGTAGCAAGTTGGCCTCAGATCTTGACACGAAATTTAACCTCGATTGCATCTATGAGATATGTGTTAATGAACCCAATATCACCCACTTGTCTTTTCTTCAATTCGGCGATCTTCAATCTGCATAATATAGTGTGGATTTTTATAAATACATGCAATGAAAGGTCTGAGTTATATAGAGATATTTAATGACAAGTAGTACTACTTACAGACGATGGCAGGTGACCGTTGTTTTATCGAGGGCCAATTGATTGAAAAACTGATAGAACTCCTCAAATGGAATAGGCAGCAGTTCAATTCCAAGGAGGTCATGCTCCTTTTAACTCTCACATACAAAGTACTCCTCCCCTCGGACTCTTTGCAGGTTTTCATGTACCAATCGTGCAATCTTCGTGATCATCGTTGATAGGAGCTTTCATCTTTGTGAGAGGCTTCCCGTACTTGTATCTTTGTATCTGCACCTCCAAGAAATCATAATGTACATCGTCGGGGAGGTAATCTGCAGGATTGCCATAACCGGGCACCATCCTCGGATCGACGATGTCGCTAGCAGGCACCTTGAGCGGGGGGCACGATTGCTTCACTTGTTCGCCGAGCTGGGCAATTTGTTTCCCAGCTCGTCGCTCTTTCATCCTTTGATCACTGACAGTACTTCCCGATCTCTCCGCTTCGGCAAATGCCTTTCCAATAATGCGCTCATAGTTGCCTTTGGCGGAGACTTGGGTGGTTTTGTCGGGGCAGCAATCTTGCGCTTCGCTTTGACCGGATCTACCTTCTCCTCCCGAGGTGGATGTCTCTTTGCTTTCAACCCTTGAAACCAGTCATCCACTTGATCTGCGCGATCTTCGCGTTTTCCTCCTCGCTCCTCTCGTGCAGTAACTTCTGCAGAGTCTTCGTGAGAAGGACCGAATCTGATCTCCTCCGCCTTTGGCTGTCTTTGCTAGACGCTGGCGGAAGCGAGCCAGGCGGATGTATTCTTTCCTTGCTTACGAGGCGGAGGAGAAGGACTACGACGCCCCGGAGCAGCCGGAGCGGCGGCGGGTCTCTTCCGCCCTTGCTGACGAGGCGGAGAAGGAGGAGGCTGGCTGCTCGGGCGCGCCGGTGCAGGCGGAGAAGGAGACGGAGTGCCGCCACGCGCCGGAGAAGGAGTGTCACGCCCAATATACGACCCTATCCAAAAGGAACTCGACGGTCCCACCAAGGATAGACCCACATATTGAAACGCTTTTGCAAGGTGGATATCATTACATCAACATTACATAATAGATGGGGATACATACATAAGGCACAAATGCCAACAGAAAACATCAACATCATACACAAGATCAACATCCGACTACGGATGAAACATAAACAGAAGCTCAAACGACATCCACCACCTTTAGCCAGGCTGCCGACCGAACCTATCCCCGATCGAAGAAGAAGCGGAAGAAGAACTCCAAGACAAGCAAACATCGCTCTCGCGTCATGATCATCGCAAACCTGTACACTGCAATCGGTGGTGTAGTAATCAGAGCCACGAGGACTCAGCAATCCCATTACCATGGGTATCAAGACTAGCAAAGCTTAAAGGGGAAGGAAGAGGTAAAGTGGTGAGGTTGCAGCAGCGACTAAGCATATATGGTGGCTAACCAACGCAAATGAGAGCGAGAAGAGAAACAAAGGAACGGTCGTCAACTAGTAATGATCAAGAAGTGATCCTGAACTCCTACTTACGTCAGACATAACCCAGAAACCGTGTTATCCTCTCGATTAACCCCGAAAAGAGACACTCACGATTACGCTGCACGGTTGGTGTATTTTAGAAGAGTTTGCTTCAAGTTTACTACAACCGGATATCAACGAATTCCCATCTGCCACATAACCGCGGGCACGGCTCTCGAAAGTTTATACCTGCAGGGGTGTCCCAACTTAGCCCATGATAAGCTCTCGCGATCAACGAAGGATATTCCTTCTCCCGGGAAGACCCGATCAGTCTCGGAATCCGGCTACAAGACATTTCGACAAAGAATAAAACAAGACCAGCAAAGCCGCCCGATGTGCCGACAAATCCCGATAGGAGTCGCGACGTACCTCGTTCTCGTGGCACACCGGATAAGTCAGCCTCTGAGTAAAACCAGCCCTCGAGTTGCCCCATGGTGGCCCATGATCTGCTTTCGGTTCGGACCAACACTCGAAGGAGCACCGGCCGGGGGCTAAAATAACGATGACCCTCGGGCTCCGGAAACCCAAGGGAAAAAGGGCATAGGTGAGGCAAATGGTAAAACCAATATTGGGCCTTGCTGGAGGAGTCTTATTCAAAGCGAACTGTCAAGGGGGTCCCATAAATCACCCGACCGCGTTAGGGACGCAAAAATCCGGGAACATAATACCGATATGACAGAAACTAGGGCGGCAAGAGTGGAACAAAACACCAGGCATAAGGCCGAGCCTTCCACCCTTTACCAAGTATATAGATGCATTAATAATATAAGATATATTGTGATAACCCAACAAGTAAACATGTTCCAACAAGGAACAACATCTCCATGTTCCAACAAGGAACAAACTTCATCTTCACCTGCAACTAACAACGCTATAAGAGGGGCTGAGCAAATTGGTAACATAGCCAAACAACGGTTTGAGGAAGGGTGCAACAGGTTAGAGGCTGACATGGCAATTTGGGATGGCTTGAGGAACAAGTGATAGGTAGCGCAGCATAGCGAAAGAACGAAGCAACTAGCATAGCAATGATAGTAGTGAGATCCAGGGTAGCGGTCATCTTGCCTGAAATCCCGCAAGGAAGAAGAACGAGTCCATGAAGAAGACGAACGGATGAAGCCGAACCAAGTGTAGACGAACGAATCCTCACGATCATAGCAAGCGAGGAACTAACAAGAAGAAGCACACAACATAGTAAACACACCACACATGAACAAGGCATGATGCACAACAAGCATGATGCATGACAAAGCTACATGAAGCTACTCATGGCAAGATACGATGCAAACAAGAGCAACACATCAAAGCAAGTTTAAATGAGGCCGGGAACAACATATAACAATTCCGGTAAGTCCTCATATGCAAATTTCGAAATTGGTCCAGATCTGAATAAACCTTAAGTTCAAGTTGTTAAACAGCAATTTAAGATGCACCACGATGATCTACACGAAATTCTAGTCAAGTTACATATAAAGTTCATTAGATTCGGAGCTACGGCCTAGAAGATATGAGCAAAACAAGATAAGCATGGCGTTGATGCAACATGCATACAAACATCAAGCAAACACCTCAAAACAAGGATGCAACATGATAATATGAAACTACATGCAAAATCAAGCAAGTTACATATAGAGCACACTCAAAACGGAGCAACGGATCAACACATACACCCTATACAAGTTATGACAACAATCTGTCCAAAACAGCAACTAGGCATATTGCAAGCATCAAAACAACAAGCTACAGCATCTTAACATAATAACAAAAGGCATGGGCATGATGTACAGGTAAAGCATTACAAAACATGAACACTGAACTATCTCCATAAATCACTAGAACATGCTCAAAAACACATGGCAAGATAGCAAATAATAACAGTTTCAGACTTATAATGTCAAACATGTTACAACATGTTGCAATGTTTAGCGCTATCAAACAACATGTTACAGGAACTTATAATGTCAAACAAAGACATGGAATGATTCTAATCAAAGCATAGAACAAAAGTCCCTTACTGACCATGAGCCAAAAAGGATCAGAAGATATGATGGCACCCATGTAAACATGGCAAGTTTACAGATTCAAACATGGCAGGAACAACAATAAGTAGGCATGTTGGTGAGCTTGAAACACTCACCACAGAGCAATAAATAGCATGGCAAGGCAACTCACAGTAAGAAGACATGGCATAGAAGCTATACATGGAAAGAACAACAACATAGCATGCAAGGATCAACTACAACAACCTTGGCAAAATTGAATAACATGTAAACAATCTGCCAGGAACATTTTATAGCAAAAGTAGAGCTCTATTGACTCAAGCTATGGCACTCCATAATTGCAAACAAGGGCATGGATGGATAGAGCATAACCATATGTTCAAAACATCCTTACTGAAGTATCTCAAAATAAGCATGGATCTCTCGGTAGCATCAAGTTAACATGGCATAAAAATATCAGCAAAACAGGGGATGAAATCAGCAACATCATGAAACCTAGTTTGCAAGCTTGTGATAGTCACCACAGAGATCACAAAAATACATGGAATACACCCCTGTAAAGATGGCATGACATGTTACAAAACACATGTAGGACTCAAGTACATAGGGTGCACACATCAATCATGGCAAAAATGACAAAAGTGCATGTCCTGTTAAGAAACAGAAACTAATATCACATAGCACTCTTCCAACAGAATTTCGGGCACCAAGTTGAGCTCAAATGAAAATGATGCAATGCGATGAAATGATCTACTCATCGAGGCAAACAATTTGACATATTACACGCGCGAAACGGAGTTATGGATGCAGAGTTATGGCATGATGAAAATGCAACAAAATACTGAAAATCTGAGACTTAAGAGTAATCGGGGTCAACCTCCGAAATGGATCTGGATCGAGTCCCGAGGTCGGCCGGACCTCGCCGGAGCGGACGGGGCCGGAGGCGGGGAAGACGGGGCCGGGGCGACCGGAGAGGGGCGGATCCGGCCGCGGCCAGGCCGGATCTGGCCGGGGAGACGACCGGCGGTGGGGTTCCGGTGAGAAGGACAAGGCGGGAGGAGCGGTGCTCCGGCGAGCTCCTGCCGGAGCGGTGGAGGGGCGGCTCGGCGACGATCGGGCGGCCGGGGAGGCGCTGCACGGTCAAGGCGCGCGGCGGCGACCGTGGCGGCCGGACGGCGCGGGACGGTCGGGCGGCGGCGAGGCGCCTCGGCGCGCGGGAGCGGGAGCGCGCCATGGCGAAGCGGCGGCGGGCCACGTCCGGGCGGCGGGGATCTTTGTCCGGTGGCGCGAGGCAGGGGAAGGCTAGGGTTAGACCCGAAATTTCGGAGGGAGACACATATTTATAGGTAGAGGGAGCTAGGAGTGTCCAAATGAGGTGCGGTTTTCGGCCACGCGATCGTGATCGAACGACCGAGAGCATGGAGAAGAATTTGCTGGGTTTTCGGCCACTTGAAAGGGGTGTTGGGCTGCAACACAAAAGAGGCCTTTGCGGTTACCCGGTTAACCGTTGAAGTACCAAACGACCTCCAAATGGCACGAAACTTGACAGGCGGTCTACCGGTACTATACCAAGGCCGCTTGACAAACCTCGGTCCATTCCGAGACCGTTTAACACCCGCACACGAAAAGAGGTAAAAGGGGGCGCCGGAGACATAGGAGTGCGGATTGCAAAAGCGGACAACGGGAAAATGCTCGGATGCATGAGACGAACACGTATGCAAATGCGATGCACATGATGACATGATATGAAATGCAAATGATGACATGGCACAGTGCAACACGCAAGCACATGACATGGCAACGACGGCGAATAACTGACGGACACCTGGCGCATCGAATCCGGGGCGTTACAAGGAGCCGCCCGAGTGCCCTGATCGTCACTCGCCGGAGGAGGAGGCGGTGGAGGAGGCGGAGTGCCCTGACTCGCCGGAGGAGGAGGAGGAGGCGGAGGCGTCGTCCACGGCGGAAGGTTGATGAGATCCATCCGCCATCGGCATGGAGTCTTGAGCGTAACCCAGCCGATACTCCCTTCACCGGTAGGGTGGTCAAGCCGAGGTCCTCAAATCCCTCCGTTATTTCATCGACCATCACCTTAGCATATCCTTCCGAATCGGCGGCGGTGAAAAGTTGAGTCGGGTTTAGTAGGATAAACAGATCCAACAGCCTCCTTGACCTTCAAATTGCTCCATTGCGCCATAAGGTGGCAATGTTCAAGATCCGTGATAGCATCCACGGGATAGCTGGCAGAGCCGCCAACGCATGCTGCTGGTCAAGCAGCTCGGTGGAAGCCATCTTTGCTTCTCCGCCGAGATGGTGGGGTAGCTTCGGGAAGCTTGGCAGGTCGTTTGTTGTGATTTCGCTTCTCGTTCCTCTTCTCGTTCCTCTAGTCCCATTACCCTTTCGTGCAGCGCTTTGCATTAGGCTCTGCTCTAGTTTCTTCCTCCTCTCATGGGTTTTGTAACCCCTGCGTCCGAAATCCAGCCTTCCATGAAGCGGAGCTGGCGTGCCTCGTGTCCGTCCGGGGTGCTCGTGGATTCCCGAGGGCCATTGTGAGCTCGTCCTTCTCCACATGCAGAACGAACTTCCCTTGCTGCGCTGCTTCGATATATTGTTGAAGCCTCTTGACTGGTATGTTCAATTGTTCGTCCGTCCAAATGCACTTCCACTGTTATAGGGTCCAAGGATCCGCCGCCCGAAGAACCAAGTCCGCAACGGTCTGGCGATTCATTGTCTCGGTTCGATCCCTTTATCAAGCGGATCATTCTCAGCCTTGGCCCACTTAGGCGGGCTACGAGGTAGCCACCGACCCCGTGCGATGGTGAAGCTTCTTCTTCGCAGCATTTCTCTTGTTTGTCGCCGACATCTTTTTACTCTTTTCCGATGTCTTGTAGGCCACAAATGCGGGCCACCATCTCTGATCTTCTCATATTTGCCCTTGAATTCTGGTGTCTCATTTTTTCGACATACGTATTGAGTTCTTTCTTCCAATTCCTGAATAGTTCTGCCATCTTCTTAAGAGCAAAAGACTTGATTAATGGCTCTATTATCGGCTTCTCCGGATCATCCTCTAGCGGTAGGGTAAAATTTGACTTCAGCTCGGTCCAAAGATCATTTTTCTGCATATCATTGACACAAGACACCTCGGGGTCTTCGTTCTTAGGCTTATACCATTGGTGGATGCTGATCGGGATCTTGTCCCTAACCGTAACCCATGACCGAGCAAAAATGCCTTCTTTGTCCGGTAGGGTTCAATCGGTTGGCCGTCGCTTGCGATTTGTATGATCTCCAACTTTTCATCCGAGCTCAACTTTTTCTTGGGCCTCGTCTCTTTACCGAAGTTGTGCTTTCGATCCGGAGGGCTAGAAAAAGAACAAAGACGAGAGTTAATTAATATGTGTACATACCAAAACAAAGACGAGAGCTAGTCGGACAGGCTTAACTAATATATATATACCTGGCGGACTCGGTTTGGTGATCACGAGCCGTCCTCACGGTCTACTTCTTCACCCTCTCCTTCTTGCACCGGCATTGGGTCATCGGAGCCATGTAAATCATAGCCAGCTGCTTGTTCACCCTCTCCTTCCGGACCATCGTTGTCGTTGAGAAACATAAACGAGCTGAATGCATCACTTCCTTGTGCGATTATGTCACTCAACAACGCTTCTTGTGCTTCGTCTCGGGGGCTGTCCATAGTTTCTACAAATATTTACAACTTGGCAATTATTATTCAATCATGACTGATATGGATATATTAGTGGCAAACGAGAACTAGCTAGCTAATCACAATAAGGAATCATATTAGTGGCCTCGACGCTGCTTCTCTAGGGTTTGGGGTGGCCTCGACAACGCTTCAAGGGTTAGGTGGCCTCGAGAACGCTTCAAGGAGGGTAATATCGACCCCCCACGTGTTGAAGCTATCGGGAGGGGTCGGCGTTGAACACTACATCTATGTCCCACAAGTGGCGTGGGCATCGACGCTTGCTGATAGGGTAGAGGGTCGTGGATTCTTTGGCGGTCGAGGGTCAAGGGTCGAGGATCGCCGAGGGGTCGGGAGGTTGCCTAGTGTCAAAGGATTCAACAAAACCCTCGGCGATCCTCGACCCCTTGAACCTCGACGACCCTGGAACCCTCGACCCTAGGCGACCACTGGAACCCTCGATCCTCGACCCTAGAACCCTCGATCCCTCGACAACGCTTCAAGGGGTAATATCGACAACGACGAGATACATACACGGAAATTAATGTTATCGGGAGGGTATATCGACGACCCCACGTATTGAAGTTATTGGGAGGGGTATATGGGCCCCCCTCGTGTTGAAGTTATCGGGAGGGTATATCGGCGATGGCGAGAGGAGAAGATCGAAGAAAAAAAAGAAGAAAAAAGAGGAGAAGAAGAAAGGAATAGAGAGAAGAAGAAAAATAGAATATTTTCTATTTTTCTTCTTCTCCTCATTTCTTTCTTCTTCTCCTCTTCTTTTCTTCTTTTTACCACTTCTTATTTATTTCTCCTCTTCTTCCTCTCCTCTTCTACTCCTTTCTTCCTCTTGGTCGGGAGGTTGCCTAGTGTCAAAGGATTCAACAAAACCCTCGGCGATCCTCGACCCCTTGAACGCTCGACGACCCTGGAACCCTCAACCCCTAGACGACCCTGGAACCCTTGATCCCTCGACCCTAGAACCCTCGATCCCTCGACAACGACGAGATACATACACGGGAAATTAATGTTATCGGGGAGGGGGTATATCGACGACCCCCCCCACGTATTGAAGTTATCGGGCGGGGGTATATGGACCCCCCCCTCGTGTTAAAGTTATCGGGAGGGGTATATCGACGATGACAGAGGAGAAGATCGAAGAAAAAAAAGAAGAAAAAAAAGAGGAGAAGAAGAAAGAAATAGAGGAGAAGAAGAAAAAATAGAAAATATTCTATTTCTTTCTTCTTCTCCTCTTCTTTTTCTTCTTTTTTCCTCTTCTTATTTATTTCTCCTCTTCTTCCTCTCCTCTTCCACTCCTTTCTTCCTCTTCTTATTTTCCTTTTTCCTCTCCTTCTTTTTCATCTTCTTCCTTCTTTCTAGCTAGATATATAAAACTTTTCTAAAAATGTAACTTTTGCATATATAAAACCTTTTCTTCTTCTTCCTTCTTCCTTCTCTTCCTTCTTCCTAAATATATAAAACTTTTCTAACAATGAAACTAACCTTAAATACATACATTCATACAAAAAACATGTAAAAAAAATACATAAACACATATATGAACATACATAAGAAATACATATATCTAAAAAAATGCATATATGAACATACATAAGAAATACATATATCTAAAAAAATACATATATCTAAAAAAAACGGCGGCGGCGGCCGGGCCGGCAGGGGCGCGCGGTGCTCACAAGGGCGCTGCTTGGCAGGCATGGGCGAAGCGGGCGGCGTCAGGCCAGGGCGCGGAAGTTGGCGACGGCGTCGGGGCGCGACGTGGGGCGGCGACGGCGTCGGGGTGGCGCGGGGAGATGACCGCGACGGCGCGGGGTGGCGCGCGGCGACGGCTCGGCGCGGCGCTGGCGGCGACGGCGACGGGCGGCGACGGCGTCGGCGAGGTGTGAATCGGGCAGCTGGCGGCGCTGCCGGGCGCGGGCAACTGCAGATATGAAGTGAAAAACTGTAAGTGTTTTCTTATATAGCAAGGGCATTAGTCCCGGTTCGTGCCACGACCCGGGACTAATGCCCCCCTTTAGTCCCGGTTGGTGCCACCAACCGGGACCAAAGGTCAATTTCCAGCCCAAAGGGCGGAAGCGGCGTTTGGTCTCGGTTGGTGGCACCAACCGGGACTAAAGGGGCATTAGTCCCGGTCGTGGCACGAACCGGACTAATGCCTTTAGTCCCGGTTGTTGCCACCAACCGGGACCAAAGGCCTTGTGCTGCCCCGCGCCAAATGTTTAGTCCCACCTCGCTAGTTGAGAGGGAGCCGCACCAGTTTATAAGGTGCGGTGTGCCTTCCCTCTCGAGCTCCTTTCTAAAGCAGGCTTTCGGGCCTAAACGTGCAATATGTGCCTGTGGGCCTACTGGGCCTCCCGCG
Source organism: Aegilops bicornis (assembly GCA_021605145.1). Taxonomy (NCBI): domain Eukaryota; kingdom Viridiplantae; phylum Streptophyta; class Magnoliopsida; order Poales; family Poaceae; genus Aegilops; species Aegilops bicornis. Next base: position 110,624,595 of record CM038669.1, on the reverse strand, counting down.
GGCCTAAATCGTGGCCCATGGTAGGGTTTCTACTCGTATTCAGGCCGTGGGTGCCCAGTAGGTGGCACTTTTTGTTTTTGTTTTATTTGTTGCTTTATTTAGTTTATTTTGGTTTTGGTTTATTTTTCTTTTGGTCTTTTGCTTTATTTTGTTAATTCTTTTTGCTTTTAGTTTTAGAAAAATTATAAACTTTCTGTTAGTGCCATTAGTTTTCAAATTTGAAAAATCTTTTTTTGTTTTCTTTGTTGCTTTATTTATTTTATTTTGTTTCTACTTACAACAAAATACTTATTGTTGCTATTTTTATTTTTTCAGTTTTTTGTTACATTTTACGCATTATTTAGTTTTTGTTGTTTTTTATTTATTTTTTAATTCTTTTGCTTTTAGTTTTAGAAAAATTATAAACTTTCTGTTAGTGCCATTAGTTTTCAAATTTGAAAACACTTTTTTTGTTTTCTTTGTTGCTTTATTTATTTTATTTTGTTTCTGCTTACAACAAAATGGTGTGTAGAGGGACGGGCTTATGAACCGGTGTGAGCGCCCTTCGGTTGGCGAGGTTTTCAAATTCATAGTTTTCAAATGAACTCAAAAAGTTGGCATAGCATGTGCATGTACAAAAGCGGACAATGGTATCATACTCGTCTGTTACAAAGTTGGCATGGTATCATCATAATAGTTGCGGGAGAAAGTCTTCACTTTTTCTTCGCTTGTGTCGCTTGCTTATTGCGCCATAACCATGAATAATCTTCATCGTTTATCAGGATGCTTGGGTCAGCCTTGACTTTGAAGGGGGAATTTCATGAAACTTTTCATACTCTTGAGACATGTCATCTTACCCTCCACTCCTGTGATGTCCCTTTTTCCCGAAAAGAACTATGTGGCGCTTTGGCTCATTGTATGATGTATTCGCTTCCTTATCTTTTCTTTTCCTCGGTCTGGTAGACATGTCCTTCACATAGATAACCTCTGCCACATCATTGGCTAGGACGAACGGTTCGTCAGTGTACGCAAGAATTTTCAGATCCATTGTTGTCATTCCGTACTATGGGTCTACACATACCCCGCCTCTGACAGATTGACCCACTTGCACTTAAACAAAGGGACCTTAAAATCTACTCCGTAGTCAAGTTCCCATATGTCTACTATGTAACCATAATATGTGTCATTTCCCTTGTCGGTTGCTTTGCATCAAAGCGGACACCGCTGTTTTGGTTGGTGCTCTTTTCATCTTGGTCAATCGTGTAAAATGTATTCCCATTTATCTCGTATCCTTTCCAAATCATTACAGTCGAAGATGGTCCCCTGGACAACAAGTACAACTCATCACAAACAGTCTTTGTCACCTCCGAGACGTGTTTCCAACCAACTGCTGAAAGTCCCGATGTGTTCACATGTAATCCGATTCGCCTTTGCTCCGGGTGTTTGGAGCGCAGATCGCTCTTGTGTTCATCGACATACGGGTCACCAAGGTAGAGTTCAGAGAAGCGTGTAGTGTGCTTGAGACCAAGAATATCCGTCCCTGCATATTATTGAGTCCCTTCCAAGCGTGCCTTTTCGGTCAGTCTCCCCTCATACCGCGATTTAGGGAGACCTATCTTCTTAAGGCCGGGAATGAAGTCAACACAAAACTGATGACATCCTCTCGCTTGATGGCCCATGGAGATGCTTCCTTCGGCCTAGCGCGATTCTGAACATATTTCTTTAGGACTCCCATGAACCTCTCAAAGGGGTACATATTGTGTAGAAATACGGGCCCTAGAATGACAATCTCGTCGACTAGATGAACTAGGACGTGCGTCATGATATTGAAGAAGGATGGTGGAAACACCAGCTCGAAACTGACAAGACATTGCGCCACATCACTCCTTAGCGTTGATACAATTTCTGGATCGATCACCTTCTGAGATATTGCATTGAGGAATGCACATAGCTTCACAATGGCTAATCGGACGTTTTTCCGGTAGAAGCCCCTCAATGCAACCAAGCGATTGCGTCATAATCACGTGGCGATCATGAGACTTTAGGTTCTGGAACTTTTTCTCCGCATATTTATTATTCCCTTTATATTCGACGAGAAGCCGGTCGGGACCTTCATCTTGAGCAGGCATTGAAAGAATATTTCTTTCTCTTCTTTAAATAAGTGCGTGGTGGCGGGACCTTCATATTGCTTCGGAGGCATGCCCTCTTTTTAAGTAAGCGTTGCAGGTCCTCTCGTGCCTCGTGTGTATCTTTTGTCTTCCCATACACGCCCAAGAAGCCTAGCAGGTTCACGCAAAGGTTCTTCGTCACGTGCATCACGTCGATCGAAGAGTGGACCTCTAGGTCTTTCCAAAGAGGGTAGGTCCCAAAATATAGATTTCTTCTTCCACATGGGTGCGTGATTCTCAACGTCATTCGGAACAGCTAGTCCGCGGGACCCTTTCCAAAGATTACGTGTAAATCATTGACCATAGCAAATGCGTGATCACCGATGCGCATGGCGGGCTTCTTCCGGTGATCTGCCTTGCCTTTGAAATGCTTGCCTTTCTTTCGACATTGATGGTTGGTCGGAAGAAATCGGCGATGGCCCGTGTACACATTCTTCCCGCAGCTTCCGGTATATACTATCGGTGTCAAGTAAACAGTGCGTGCATGCGTGGTATCCCATGTTTGTCTGTCCTAAAAGGTTCTTGAGAGCGGGCCAATCGTTGATGGTCACGAACAAGCAACGCCTTTAGGTCAAATTCCTCCTTTTGTGCTCATCCCACGTCGTACACCGTTTCCATTCCACAGCTGTAAAAGTTCTTCAACTAATGGCCTTAGGTACACATCAATGTCGTTGCGGGTTGCTTAGGGCCTTGGATGAGAACGGCATCATAATGAACTTCCGCTTCATGCACATCCAAGGAGGAAGGTTATACATACATAGAGTCACGGGCAGTGCTGTGATTGCTGCTCTGCTCCCGAAAGGATTAATGCCATCCGCGCTTAAAGCAAACCATACGTTCCTTGGGTCCTTTGCAAACTCATCCCAGTACTTTCTCTCAATTTTTCTCCACTGCGACCCGTCGGGTGCTCTCAACTTCCCGTCTTTCTTACGGTCCTCACCGGTGCCATCGCATCAACTTGGCATGCTCTCCGTTTACGAGCAGACGTTTCAACCGTGGTATTATTGGAGCATACCACATCACCTTCGCAGAACCCTCTTCCCGGAGGCTCGCCGTCAACATCACCGAGGTCATCTCGTCGATCTTATACCGCAATGCACCACATACCGGCATGCGTTCAGATCCTTGTAGGCACCAGGTAGAGGATGCGATCATTAGGGCATGCATGTATCTGCTCCACCTCCAATCCTAGAGGGCATACGACCTTCTTTGATGCGTATGTCTTTGTCGGGCAATTCGTTATCCTTTGGAAGCTTCTTCTTCATTATTTTCAGTAGCTTCTCAAATCCTTTATCGAGCACAAGATTCTCTGCCTTCCACTGCAGCAATTCGAGTACGATACCGAGCTTTGTGTTGCCATCTTTGCAATTGGGGTACAACCCTTTTTGTGATCCTCTAACATGCGATCGAACTTCAGCTTCTCCTTTTGACTTTCGCATTGTGTCCTTGCATCGACAATGACCCGGCGGAGATCATCATCATCGGGCACATCTTTTGGTTCCTCTTGATCTTCAAGCATTCGCCTGCTCCAGCACCATCGCGTACATCGTCTGGTGCATCTTGATGTTCAAGAGCACCACCGTATTCAGGGGCACATAGTTGTCATCGTACTCTTCTTCCTCGCCGTCTTCCATCATAACCCCTATTTCTCCGCGTGCCTCGTCCAAACATTATAGTGTGGCATGAAACCCTTGTAAAGCAGGTGGGTGTGAAGGATTTTCCGGTCAGAGTAAGACTTCAGATTCCCACATATAGGGCATGGACAACACATAAAACCATTCTGCTTGTTTGCCTCAACCACTTCGAGAAAATCATGCACGCCTTAATGTACTCGGAGGTGTGTCTGCCACCGTACATCCATTGTCGGTTCATCTGCGTGCATTATATATAATTAAGTGTGTCAAAAATCATTACGTAACATCATGAATAGATAATTAAGTGACCAAATTAATAGAAGTTCATCATCACATAAAAACCAAAGTACATACATAGTTCTCATCTAACAACATAAAGCTCTGCAGAGCATCTAAATTAGTTAAACCATACATTGAAACTATGTAAAACATTTCAATGCGAAAACAAATACGATCATAATCGCAACCAAGGTAACAACTGATCCAACGACATAATGATACCAAGCCTCGGTATGAATGGCATATTTTCTAATCTTTCTCATCTTCAAGCGCATTGCATCCATCTTGATCTTGTGATCATCGGCGACATCCGCAACATGCAACTCCAATATCATCTTCTCCTCCTCAAGTTTTTTATTTTTTCCTTCAAGAAATTGTTTTCTTCTTCAACTAAATTTAACCTCTCGACAATAGGGTCGGTTGGAATTTCGGTTCAACAACCTCCTAGATAAATAAAATCTATGTCACGTTGGTCGGCATTATTTTCATAAACAATAAATGAACCAATAGTTATGAAAAGATAATATATACCACATCCGAATCATAAACAGGACGAGGGCCGACGGGGCGGATACCAAAACCATCGCACTATATAAGATGCAATAATAAAAGTAAGAAAATAATACAAGTATCTATCTAAACAAACAAGTAATAATATTTTTCCTTTCGTAAAGAAGATAAGAACAAGAGGCTCACCATGGTGGTGCGGTGATGAGATCGGCGGGTGATCGACGGCGATGAAAGACGGGACGGGCGTGACGGACCGCTAAACCTAGATAAATATTAAGGAAAATGGAGCTTGGCGGTCGAGCTTGGAGAGGAGAAACCTTAAGTAGTGTGGCTTGGGCATTCCATCGAACACCTTGTGTGCATAGGAGGTGAGCTAGAGCACCACCAAGCCCTCTCCCCTCGGCGGAAAAAAGCGAGGCGTGTGCTGCTCTGCTCTTGTGAGGGGCTATATATAGGCACCACCATTGGTCCCGGTTGATGGCATGAGCCGGGACTAAAGGGAAGCCTTTGGTCCCGGTTCATGCCACCAATCGGGACCAATAGTGGTGGGCCAGGAGCCAGGACCATTGGTCCCGGTTCGTCCCACCAACCGGGACCAAAAGGTCCGGACGAACCGGGACCAATGGCCCACGTGGCCCGGCCGGCCCCCTGGGCTCATGAACCGGGGCAAATAGCTCCATTGGTTCCGGTTCTGGATTGAACCGGGACTAATGGGCTGAACTGGCCTGGACAAAAGCCCTGTTTTCTACTAGTGGTAGTACATGACTTTAATAGCCTCAAGGTAGAACTGCTACACTATGATCTTTAATTGAGGTTTTAAGAACCGATCTCTAACGAACTAACGATCCTTGACAATAGTTAATTAAAAATTAAGAATTAGGAGTAGAAACCGAAGTTAATCAAAAAGGACTCACTAGTCGTTAAGCACCGGAAGGCTGGAGTCGGTCATCGATCAATCCGACGAGACGATGAACCTGAAATTTGAGAGAGGAGGCGAGGAAGGCAACGGCGGCAACGACCTGATTCCGATCGCAGGCCTGTCCGTCCGGCCGACGCCACTGTGGTTTCCTGTTTCCCGGTCAAGGTTCGAGACGATCCCCGTTCCCAGATCCCGATCGACTGTTGTAGGCTACCATCCTGTTGTTTTTTTAGACCGATGAGGGCACGAGGCAACGATCCCGTTTCCATCTTTTTTTGAGGGATCTATCTTTTTTTAGGAAAATTGAGGGATCCATCTAGTACAACGTAGATCGAGCAGTTTAGGACGAGAAGACGATCCCGTTTCAGCGCTCGATGGCCTCGTCGCCTGGACTCAGGCCCAACTCCAGCGCCAATGACCCGGTGCGCTAAGCGCTTATTAGGTTTTTTTATACTAGGCCTACATAAAAGATTCGGGGCCCCTAAAAATTAAGGGCCCTGTGCGGGCCGCACATTTGGCACCACTATGGGCCCGACCCTGCCCGTGGATGGTGATGGGTGACTTTAACATGATTCTCCGCACCTCAGAGAAGAACAACACTAACCTCAACCGTGCAATGATGAACACATTCAGAAGCTTTGTGGATGAACATGAACTGAAGGAGATGTATATGCACGGACGACGCTTCACTTGGTCCAATGAACGTGATACTCCTACCCTAACCAAGATCGACAGAGTTCTTATCTCGGTAGATTGGGAGCTGGAGAACGCCGAGTATCTTTTGCATGCTCTATCTACTAATGTTTATAATCATGCGCCGCTGCACTTATCCACCAGTGTTGGCTTCTGCCCAAAACGGAGATTCAGGTTTGAATTTTTTTGGACAAAGCTTGATGGATTCGATGACGTAGTGAGGGAAGCCTGGACGTGTGACCCGGGGATTGTGGACCCCTATAAGTGTATGGATGCGTTGCTCAGAAATTGCACTTGTTCTTTACAGTCTTGGGGATAGAGGAAAATTGGCAATGTCAAACTGCTCATGCGGGTGGCATCTTGGGTCATTCAAAAGCTTGACGTTGCTTAGGAGGACAGACATCTGAACGACCTAGAGAGCTGGTTGCGGTGCACTTTAAAGCAGTCCCTGCTAGGCATGGCGCCTCTGGAACGGACCATTGATCGCCAACGGTCGAGACTTAAATGGATCAAAGAGGGAGATGCAAATACTAAGCTCTTTCAAGCAGTGGCTAATGGCAGAAGATCAAAGAACTTCATCGCACACATCAAGTGCGGGGAAGAGGTGATACTGATGAGGATAGATTGGAAGAGGTCTTCTCACAAGCTTATGAGAGTCTGCTAGGAACGGCTCATGCGAGAGAATGCGCGCTCGACCTTCAGTACCTTGGCTTGGAGCCAGTAGAATTAGGAGATCTGGAGGCCATGATCACATAAGAAGAGGTTTGGAAAGTTATCTCTGAACTCCCATCAGACCGTGCGCCTGGTCCGGATGGTTTTATTGGCGCGTTCTATCAACGTGCATGGCCTATCATTAAACATGACGTCATGGCGGTCTTCATGGAGCTGTTTGTGGGTGATGGAAGAGGTTTTGCGAAGCTCAACAAGGCTCATATCGTGCTTATTCCAAAGAAGCATAATGCGGAAGAAGTAGGCGACTTCGGACCTATTAGCCTTATACACAGCGTCCCAAAGTTATTTGCCAAGGGGTTGGCTAATCGCCTGAGAAATCGCATACCAGAGGTGGTAGGAGCCAATCAGTCCATGTTCATCCGAGGCAGGCATTTGCATGACAATTTTCTCCTGGTGCGTCAGGTGGCTCGCAGGCTCTATGCTCGAAGGTCCCCTTCTGCCTTCCTCAAGATTCACTAGTAGAAAAAGGGTCATGTGTCCCGGTTGGTAAGGGCCTTTTGTCCCGGTTTTTGAACCGGGACTAAAGGGTCGTTACTAATGCCCTAGCCCTTTAGTCCCGGTTCTTACACGAACCGGGACAGATGGGCCTACACGTGGCAGGCGTCGAGCCCAGTAGAGGGGCCTTTGGTCCTGGTTGGTGGCACCAACCGGGACCAATAGGCATCCACGCCACAAGATTTCGTGGGCTGGGGTTTTTTGAAAGGGGGGGTTGGGGTTTTGGGGGTTAATTTAGGTGTTTCATATATTGTGTTAGCTAGCTAATTAATAGAGAGAAGTGTCCTCTCTTATGTCCATGCTTGGTCGATGCTACGTAATATACATAGAGAGGCCCTCGACACGCTAGCTAGTAAGAAAATGAAGGAAACCATTAAGTACAGAAGTTCGTCATGCATACCGAGAGAAGTGATCGACCTCTCCTTCTCCGAGAGATTGGTCGAACAACAAGTTTTCGTATTATCTATCCGACGCTATTGGCTACATACATATACAATATGTAAGATATCTTACAATCCCCTAGCATTTGAAATCAACTTCCACATGGTATTGTCCGGCTTTATTGATGACGTGGTCAAGAAAGAATCCTGCCAATTCCTCTTGAATTGCTTTCATGCGATCTTGTGGTAGGAGTTCATTCCGCATCTGCCACGTCTAATTTGAAGAAGGGGGTTAATACATATATATATATGAATGAAACTCAACAGAAATGATGGTGTAATAAAATGAAATTGTGAATATTATTGCTTACGCACTTCATATTGTCTTTTAGAGTAGCCCTGCTTATTTTTTAAAGTCGCGTTGTAGATGAACTCGCACACGTAGTATCCATAGTAATCATTCCCTTCCTGCCACAAGCACTTTACGAGAAATAGAGGTCAATCAAACTGATAATGAAGCATTATAAATGGCATTGATGAAAGTAGCTATAGAATCAACGGGAGATGCGCGCAACTAGCTAGCTAGTAGTACTTACTTTCGGGTCCCCTTTATCCAACCATAGCATTAAAGTATCAAGTCCCCTTTATCCCATACGCAAACAACCTACTTACTCGGGTTTGTGCTTCTGTCACTCACGCCACCCACCATAAGCAAATCATAAACATATTGCAAACCCTACAGCGGGAACCCCTCACGCTATGCCGACACGGAGGGCACAATAGGACATCACCAATAATAAAACATGCAACTCAAACCAATCATAGCAATTCATCAATCACCGATAGGACAATAGAAATCTACTCAGACATCATAGGATGGCAACACATCATTGGAAAATAATATGAAGCATAAAGCACCATGTTCAAGTAGAGGGTACAGCGGGTTGTGGAAGAGTGGACCGCTGTAGATAGAGGGGGGAAGGTGATGCAGATGTTGGTGAAGATGATGGTGGTGTTGGTGAAGATCGGGTGATGATGATGGCCCCCGGCAGCGCTCCGGCGCCACCAGAAGCAAGGGGGAGAGGGCCCCCCTTCTTCTTCTTCTTCCTTGACCTCTGGTCCTTGGCTCCCATGGCGTGGGAGGGGCGAGAGCCCCTCCGAGATTGGATCTATCTCTCTGTTTCTGCATTCTGTTCTGGCTCTGTTTCACCGTTTCGTGTATATATGGTGGTCCGTAACTCCGATTGCCCTGAAACCTTCGCCGTGATTTTTTTCCAAATATTATCTTTCTTGCGGCAAAAGAAGAGCGTCAACCGCCTTACGGTGGGCTCACGAGGGTAGGGGGCACGCCCAGGGGGGTCAGGCACGCCCCCTACCTCGTGACCACATCGGGCACCGTCTCACGTGGATTTTTATTCCGGAATTTTCCATATTTTCCAAAAATAAGCTCCGTCCGTTTTTATCCCGTTTTGACTCCGTTTGATATGGATATTCTGCGAAACATAAAACATGCAACAGACATGAACTGGCGTTGGATCAATATGTTAGTCCCAAAAATAATATAAAAAGTTGCGAAAAAGTATATGAAAGTGAATAATATTGGCATGGAACAATCAAAAATTATAGATACGACGGAGACGTATCAGCATCCCCAAGCTTAATTCCTGCTCGTCCTCGAGTAGGTAAATGATAAAAAAAATAATTTTTGATGTGGAATGCTACCTAGCATAATCTTGATCAAATGTCTAATCATGGCATGAATATTAAGACACGAGTGATTCAAGGCAATAGTCTATCGTTTGACATAAAAAACAATAATACTTCAAGCATACCAACCAAGCAATTATGTCTTATTGAAATAACATAGACAAAGAAAGCTCATCCCTACAAAATCATATAGTCTGGCTATGCTCCATCTTCACCACACAAAATATTCACATCATGCACAACCCCGATGACAAGCCAAGCAATTGTTTCATACTTTTGACGTTCTCAAACCTTTTCAATTTTGACGCAATACATGAGCGTGAGCCATGGACATAGCACTATAGGTGGAATTGAACATGATGGTGGGGGTTATGTGGAGAAGACAGAAAGGGAGAAAGTCTCACATCGACGCGGCTAATCAACGGGCTATGGAGATGCCCATCAATTGATGTCAATGCGAGGAGTAGGGATTGCCATGCAACGGATGCACTAAGAGCTATAAGTATATGAAAGCTCAAACTGAAACTAAGTGGGTGTGCATCCAACTTGCTTGCTCATGAAGACCTAGGGAATTTGAGGAAGCCCATCGTTGGAATATACAAGCCAAGTTCTATAATGAAAATTCCCACTAGTATATGAAAGTGACAACATAGGAGACAATCTATATGAAGAACATGGTGGTACTTTGAAGCACAAGATATGAGACTCACTACATGAAGAACATGGTGCTACTTTGAAGCACAAGTGTGGTAAAAGGATAGTAACATTGCCCCTTTTCATTTATTTTCTTTTTCTTTTTTTGCGGGCTTCTTTGGCCCCATTTTTTTATTTAGGCTTCTTTGGCCTCTCTTTTTTTTTGGATGGGGCAATGCTCTTATAATGATGATCATCACACTTTTATTTACTTACAACTCGATATTACAACTTGATACTAGAACAAAGATTGACTCTATATGAATGCCTCCGGCGGTGTACCAGGATGTGCAATGATCTAGCGTAGCAATGACATCAAAAAAACGGACAAGCCGTGAAAACATCATGCTAGCTATCTTACGATCATGCAAAGCAATATGAAAATGAATGCTCAAGTCATGAATATGATGATGATGGAAGTTGCATGGCAATATATCTTGGAATGGCTATGGAAATGCCATGATAGTAGGTATGGTGGCTGTTTTGAGGAAGATATAATGAGGCTTATGTGTGATAGAGCTTATCGTATCACGGGGTTTGGATGCACCGGCGAACTTTGCACCAACTCTCGAGGTGAGAAAGGGCAATGCACGGTACCGAAGAGGCTAGCAATGATGGAAAGGTAAAAGTGCGTATAATCCATGGACTCAACATTAGTCATAAAGAACTCACATACTTATTGCAAAAATCTATTAGTCATCAAAACAAAGTACTACGCGCATGCTCCTAGGGGGATAGATTGGTAGGAAAAGACCATCGCTCGTCCCCGACTGCCACTCATAAGGAAGACAATCAATAAACACCTCATGCTCCGACTTCGCTACATAACGGTTCACCATACGTGCATGCTACGGGACTTGCAAACCTCAACACAAGTATTTCTCAATTTCACAATTACTCAACTAGCACGACTCTAATATCACCATCTTTATATCACAAAACTATGGCAAGGAATCAAACATATCATATTCAGCGATCTACAAGTTTATGTAGGATTTTATGACTAACCATGTGAATGACCAGTTCCTGTCATCTCTCAAAATAGATATAAGTGAAGCAAGAGAGTTTAATTCTTTCTACAAAAGATATGCCCAGGCTCTAACAAATATAAATGAAGCAAAAGAGCATTCTACAAATGGCGGTTGTCTATGTAAAGAGAAACAGGCAATCCAAACTTCAAATGATATAAGTGAAGCACATGAAGCATTCTATAAAGCCATACTCAAAAGATATAAGTGAAGTGCATAGATCATTCTATAAATCAACCAAGGACCATCTCATACCAGCATGGTGCATAAAAATAAAAATAAAAACCTGATTGCAAAAGACGCTCCAAGATTTGCACATATCGCATGAACGAAACGAATCCGAAAACATATCGATATTTGTTGAAGAAAGAGGGGATGCCTTCCCAGCATCCCCAAGCTTAGACGCTTGAGTCTCCTTGAATATTTACTTGGGGTGCCTCGAGCATCCCCAGGCTTGATCTCTTGCCTCTCTTCCTTCTTCTCACATCGAGACCTTCTCGATCATCGAACACTTCATCCACACAAAACTCCAACAGAAAACTCGGTAAGATCCGTTAGTATAATAAAGCAAATCACCACTCTAAGTACTGTTGAAAACCAATTCATATTATTTTTTGCATGGTGTCTACTGTAATATAACTTTTTCATGGCTTAACCCATTGATATAAATTGATAGTTTCATCAGAACAAGCAAACTATGCATCAAAAACAGAATCTGTCAAAAACAGAACAGTCTGTAGCAATCTGAGCATTCACCATACTTCTGATAGTTGAACAATTCTGCAAAACTTAGGAAAAATAAAAAAAATGTACAGAAAGACAGTTCAAAAAGAATCATAACCACTTGAAGTTCCAGTAAAACATTAAAATTCGCGCACTACAGCCAAAGTTTATGTCCTGCACCGCCCAAACCAACAAGCATTGTAAACATCCTAAAGGCAAACCTTGGCACATTATTTTTATAATACAATGGAATTGTACAAGGGGATAATTATTTTTGTTGAAAAGTTTCTGTAATCAAGATTTACAAATTTTCCGTGAGCATGAACAAAGTTCAAGGAGCTCTCCCACTTCAACAATGCTTGTCTTTCTCACTTTCACTTTCCTTTTTGAAAAGTTTTAGGTTCCGTATTTTTTTACTTTTAAACTATATGAAAGCACTCAACAAAAATAAATGACACTCTAAAACTTCCGGGTTGTCTCCCTGGCAGCGCTTTCTTTAAAGCCATTAAGCTAGGCATATAGTGCTCAAGTAATGAATCCACCCGGATCCCAAGGTATATCAAAGCCAATTTTAATTAGCAATGATTTGACATTTAGTAGTGAGCACAAAGCAACATATATCATGTAATGACGGAGTCTAACTCTCTTCCTATGCATCGGCATGTCATAAAAGAACAATTCATGCACACAAAGTAAAGGCCAATGCATAGTATAAACAGTATTTTATCGTGTTGGAAACATAGAGAGGTGGAGATATAGTTCCTCTCTCATAATAATTGCAAGTAGGAGCAGAAAGCACATGCATATTATATCTATCAAAATCATCATGTGCAATGTTATAAGGCAACCCATCAATGTAATCCTTAATAAGTGCAAACTTCTCTGATATAGTGTAGTTTAGAGAATTCAAAAAGATAATAGGACTATCATGCGTGGGTGCAATAGCAACAATTTCATGTTTAACATAAGGAACTATAGCAAGTTCATCTCTATAAGCATAATTCATATTGGCATCTTGGCCACAAGCATAGCAAGCATCATCAAAAAGGGATATTTCAAAAGAATTAACGGGATCATAGCAATCATCCTTCGGTAAGCACGAAGGGGAATTAAACAATGTATGAGTTGAAGAGTTACTCTCATTAGAAGGTGGGAACGGGTGATCAATCCGCTCTTCCTCCTTTTGTTCTTCGCTCCGCTCCTCGTCTTTTTCATCCAATGAGCTCACAGTTTCATCAACTTCTTCTTCCATAGATTCCTACAAAACATTAGTCTCTTCTTGGACAGCGGAGACTTTCTCAATAAGTGCATTAATTTCGTAATTTTATTCATAATTCTCATAGCAATATTTGAGGATAGCTAAATTTTCAGATCTATAAACAGCATCATCAAAATCTTCAAACTCTTTACACATAGATTCAATTTCATAAGCACCCATAAAAGCAACAAATTCTTCTATTTGTTCCACATCATAGTAATCATATATACCATTAGCATAAGAAGCTAAGGTTTTATTATCATTAAATTTGCATGAAAAGGGAAGGTGTGGAGCATTCATCCTAGAGCAACAAGTATAATCATAACTCACGCATAGTTGCCAAGCATAACACTTCAATATATGAATTTGATCCCATAATAGTTTCCCTTTTTGTGTCAAGCGATAATCCCTAAAGTATTCATGTTGATCCAACGTTACTCCCGTTACATAATTGAATGGGGTTTTCTCAGGATTATTAAAGTAGTACATAATATCTTTCACATAACCAATATCGAGGGTTTTAGGAGGTTCCCCATCTCCATGAGCAGCAAGTACACCTAATTTTTTTGGTATTTCGTGTTCCATATCCATAACTAAAGATAGAGAACAACTAAGAACAGCAAATAAAAATTACTTAGTGATAAAGCAAACAAGCACACACGAGAATATTCACCCCACGCTATTGCTCCCTGGCAACGGCGCTAGAAAAAGGTCTTGATAACCCACAAGTATAGGGGATCGCAACAATTTTCGATAAGTAAGAGTGTCGAACCCAACGAGGAGCTAAAGGTAGAACAAATATTCCCTAAAGTTCTATCGACCATCAATACAACTCTACGCGCGCTTGACGTTCGCTTTACCCACTACTAGAAAAACCACTACTAATGGCGCACCTAATTTGGCCATTAATGGCGCATCACTGGTGCGCCATTAATAGCACGCAATTAGTAATTTTATCGATGGCGCACCACCTGGTGCGCCATTAGTATCTGGTATACTAATGGCGCACCACCTGGTGTGCCATTAGTATATGCTTGAGGGTGCGCCATTAGTATGCCTCCCGGGGCATGTATACCAGTGCTTTGGCATACTAATGGCGCACCACCTCATGCGCCATTAGTAATCGCGACATACTAATGGCGCACTACCCAGTGATGCGCCATTAGTATGCCTTTGTCATACTAATGGCGCCTTTGTCATGTGATGCGCCATTAGTATGAATATTAGGTTTTTTTTTTTATTTTTTTATTTTCTGTTTTTTGCACAGGTTAAAAAATGTATAATTTGACAAAATATAGACAACACACATCAACAATAGATTCATCAAATACAATAGAAGATTAGTCTTTGAATACAATTCATCATATTAGTCTCCGAATACAATTCATCATATTAGTCTCCGAATTGAAAAGACCGAACAAAGATAGAACATTATATTACAAGTCTCGAGACCGCGAGTAGCGAGTTTGTCTTCACATTACAAGTCGATATCGATCATCTAAACTACCATCACATAGAAGAGAGCTGCGGTCATCACGATGAGCATCATCACGATGAAACTCGTCTTCATCCGGTTCCTCCAACGCCTCCTCCCTCTCCCGCTAGATAGCGGGCGATCTAGATTCGGCCTCGGCCCTAGTGGTGTACCCTTTGTAACTGTTACCGCTGAATCGGTGAACCTGTCTCCGACACTCCTCCCAGTCATCGTAGACTCCGGAACCTTACCCTTGTACACGACATACGCCGGCATCGCTATGCACTAGCCAAACGAAACGTTAGTACCAATTCACGTACAATACATAAGCAATATATAAGTATGCAGCGAGCGATCGGAAGAGAAAAGCAAGACATTAATAGCATCGATTACATCTAAGTTGAACGACTCTCGAAACCAAAGAGACATACTACAAGTTCATTAAAGTTTAATTACAACATGAGCCAATCGATGTTTCAGAACTAGACAACTCGACTCAAGGGATCGGGCGTGGATGAAGCCGCCGTCTATCGTGGGAGTCATGAAAGAACGGGCGTTGTCATCCTGCATTTGTAGCATTGTGTCGATATCAACGCTTGGATGGTTGATTTCGAGGTAGAACTGCCCCGAGGTGCGAAGGACATCTTGATGGATGATTTCCGCAAACTCCGATGGATGCGAAAGAATTCTTGTCGGAGGTCCGCGTCTGGATTGCCGACACGCCGCGCCCAATCTTGGAGTTTACTCGGTAGCGAAGTTGATGATGGTCCCGCACGATCGCCCGCATGTGATGGATGGCGTAGTAGGCACCTTCGACCGCCAGCGGCCGCTTGACGCAGCGTAACGTCAGATTGTGGGAGAACACGTGCTTGCCGTGCTACGAATAGGCCTGGTGAAGGTGCCTCCAGATTTGGCGAGCTGGGAGAACATCATCAAGAACCTTCTTGACATTTGTGTAGTCTACGTTCGATCGACGGTCCGGGTCGAAATACGTGGCCATGGAATATTTGGGGCTTAGGAGGATGAGCGTGCAACGTGTGTCACCGCAGAAAACACGGAATGTTAAAAGAAAACGATCGAAATGTAAGAATTCATATGTTACGGGCGGTTGAGGGGAGGACTTACTCGGAAAGTAAGGCACGAGGAAGTTATCCTTATCTTGGTTTGCGAATGACGCCTTGAGGTAAGAACTTCGCGACTTGCCGGTCCCCGCGCTGCCCAAGATCTTGGCACGCATGTAGAAGGGTCAACTATCACGATGTCCCGGTCTTGTCGCGAATGATCCGCATCTCCATACTCAGCGAAAATAGCCGAACGAAGGTGTAGTGCAGCGGATGAAGGTTCAACATAGCGTGGATGTCATCAAAACGCAGGACGATCGTGCTGGCGATGGAGTTATCCACAAAGCCCTTGCCCTCTGGCACCTTGGCCGCGAAAACCGGGTATGCCACATCCTTCTCCACGAGACGCCGCTTCTCCAAAGAAAGAACACTGTCATGCAGACTCCGCATAGCACCGGTTGCAGCATTGAGCATATTTGTCGGTAGCATCGCCCTACCCGCCACATGCACCCTCCTCGAGATATCCTGCGGTGAAGGTGGGCCGCCCCGAGCACGGATCGTACTCGGTGCCGCTGGCTCGCACCCTTCTTAGTCTTTCTTTTGCGTGCCTTCTTCTTCTCCTGTAATGGGACCGAGTTTTGCTCACAGACCGCCTTCTTGAGTGTGTTGGGGCTGATAATATTTCGCACCTCGCCTATCTCGAGGCTCGGTGAAGTCGGCAGCTGGAGGCGTCTCCACGAGAGCTGAACGCCAGACGGCGCTGTTGCAACTTGGCTTCTCCAGCTGCACGAGCTAGATCGCACACGTCTTTTGTTGGGTTTGGTTCTTGAGAAGGAGGCCCCATGAAGTCGCCATCGTACCATGCTCGGCAAAGTACTGATCGACATTGCCAAATGTATCATAGTAAATAAATGCGTCGTCGTTACGATCACATGCCATATGCATGTTTGGATCCGATGGCATAGGGATGTCCGGCACCGTTACGGGCGGTCTTGCCATGGGGACGACTTGGCGCCGCACGACCGGTGGTGTTGTCTTTGGGGTGGTGTCCCCGCCCCCAAACGAATCTGGCTCTTCGCCAAAGCAGGGCCAGCTCAGGCCCGCCGAGGGTCATCACGTCATCATCGCCGGCCCCGACGGGTCGATTCGGAGGTAACAAGTCGTCGCAGCCTGGCAGCACCGAACCAGTTGAGCCCTAAACAAGTTGGGTGGCATCTGGTACCGTGGAACAAGGGTTGCCTGGTTGAACGATTTTGCCCTTGGCGACATCGACCAACTTCGTTGTTCACGAAGTGGAGGAGAGTGCACGGAACGTCGGCGGCGCCCTGCGAAAACATGTAGGGCGTCGGGGATGCCCGATCAAAGGCAAGGAGATGAAGTCCTCGGCCGAGAGAGGCTTAATTAGTTACCGTGATGATGGCGTCGAGCTCGGCTAATGTAGAGGCACCGCCAACGGCGGTAGCGTCTGATTGAGGGGCCGCTTGCTGCAGAGGTGCCGGGCGTACACCCGGGTGCATTAAGCTCCGTGCGGCGTCGGAGACACCAATGCCGCCCGCCGGAGGCACCAATGGCCCCACCATCGCATTATGCGAGTTGCTGGCCGTGAAGCTAGGAATCGGGCGGCCTGTTGGCCGCCCGCAATCCACGCACTCAACCCGAGATCAAGGTAGGCACAAGGCGGTGATCGTCGCTCCGAGTCGTTGTTCCACTTGCTCTTGGACAATCTCCGGAATCCGCGCCACCTGTGCCTTGAGTTCTTGAACCTCTCGCTACCGCTTTCCGAGCTGGTCTTTTCTCCTTCCGCACACCAGTGTATAGTATGACCCCATTTTGTCGACAAGCCTTTGCCGGCCACCACGACCAGTGACGTCGACTTCTTGAGCTTATCCTTGTTCTTCATTACATTCAACCCCTATTTAGAGTGGTGTCCCAAGGGTTGCTCTGAGTCGACCCAGCCATCGCTTTTAGTCGCTGCGGAAGGAATGTGAACCATTTAGAAATTCGGCTTCATTAATTAGAATGCAACCATATGGAGCTAATTACGGGGTGTATTCCTTACGAGAACAAGCTCAAGCTGCCTGGTCTTGGATCCGTGGTAAGCTCCTTTGTTTTCGGGTCCTTCTTGTACCGGGCCCTGACAAAGTTCTGGTCTGCTTGTCACCGTATGTATCGAAGAGGGCGGTAGGCCTTGCTCGGCACGGTCCGCCTCCTCCTTGTCCCATATAGGCTCCGCCACTCTGTAACCGCCGGGACCGAGTGTGTGTTCCCCTATGTTCAGCTCCGCATTTGTTTCCCCACTCACTTGATTGGGAGCTTGCGGTGCTCGAGCAATTGATCTTGAAGTCGTTGTAGTCATCTTCGGTGATCGAAGGATTTTTCTCCTTGATCTTGATAACTCTCACCTTTCTCGATCATTCTCTTCACATTGCTTTTCCAAGTAGACAGGGCCTTGCTCATCTTCGTGAGGGCAGCATTGTTCACTTTATTCCCTTTGAGGCTTGTGTTTTCAAATTCAGCGGGAACTTGTATCGTTCGTGCAGCTTCGTGAAGAGGAGGTTGCGCAAATTCCCTCGGTCGGGATGCCTCGGGTTCTCGGTGTTGATCGAGACGGTGCTCGGACAATGCACCCGAGCTGAAGCGAGTACCCTTGACTATTCGTTCGGGCGCCGTTGGATTCCGTTGGAGTCCACTTCAAGAACTTCCTCCTTGAGGGTGCGGAGCACGATCAGGCGCCGGTCCTTCCGCTGCCTCTTCGGTTGGCTGCCATCTCGCGGCGCCGCCATCATTAGTGGTGGCATCCTCGGCGGCTTTCATCGGTGGTGGCATCGATGTGGTCATCCTCGGCGGCACCATCGGTGGGGAAGCGGCGGCCTCATACAAGTGAGGTTGTTCCTCCATCTCTGGGACAGCTCCCAGAATGCCTTGCCGCCCGAACCCCGGCCTCATCGTTGTGGGCCATGTTTCTCTCTAAATAGAAACAAAGTTTGGTCAAAAAGTTGGTTATTGTCAAGGAACAAGATCATGGTCTCATCATTTAGGGTTTGTCGACACCGAGGCATCCTAAAATCTAAGCTTTTATCATTGAGGGTTTTTCGACGCCAAGGCACCCTAAAAGCCTAACCTTTCATCATTTCGGTTTTATCGACACCGAGGCACCCTAAAAGCCATGCATTAGTCACAAGTACACCGGGGCACTTGATCCTACTTAATTAACTACTAAGATACCCGGCCCATGCATTAGTCACAAGTACCCCATATGTCCTATTTTTAGCAAAGTCATGCTAAAATTCACGGAAAATTTCAGCATGACCTTTGCTGAAAATAGGACATATGGAGTACCAATTTGCCGGAACGGAAGTTAATCGACATTCCGGCAAACTCAAGGGCCTCTCGGGTACTGCAAAATCATTATCCTGGTGGACATGGATGCAATGTCACATGTCACATGGATCCCACACCCACAGGAGCTGGTGAAGCTTCATGGCAGAATATCATATACAAGCACGAATTTTGTTCACATTTATATAGCAACAAATATTTATACACTCATATAGCAGCACTAAGTATATTGCACTTAGAAGAAGACTTTCTTTACATCCCACCCAACTTAACAATCTAGTAGAGTTGTTAGTAAGATCCTAGCTCTCTCTTTTCTTAGAAATAATAAATCGCCAAGCAGGAATGAAAAGATTATTTGATTGAAGAAACCACCATGGCAGCAAATAACTGAACCTTCACTCTGTTTTAACTGAAAATATATTTGAAAAAAACTTCTACACGTGTGAAAATCTTCTCTGGTGGAAGAACACATCAAACACAGTGCAAAAACTAAACCCTTGCACTCTGTCAAAACTAGAAGAAAATGAACATATATTCCTATACAGTGCAAAAACTAAATATATACCCTCTGTCAAACCCTTGCACTCTTGCACTCTGTCAAACCCTTGCACTCTTGCACTCTGTCAAACCCTTTCACTCTTTTAATTGAAGAAACTAAACATTTGATCATATTCAGTGCAAACAGAGTTTATAATATTTTGAAGTGGACAAACTGAAGATTGGCTTTTTAAGTGCAAAACTGAAGATACATGCTACGTTATTGTGCAAAACATTTACATTAACTCGTGTAAGTGCAAGTGATGTGCCTATTCATTTTTCCAATGATTGCATGTTTCTTCGTAACCTGAAAATGTGCAATCGATTCACAGATACTTACTAGTAACCGTAGGTTCAAGATTGATTTTCTTATTCTTGATTACTTTTGTTTTTGTTAAGACCCTCCAGATTATTTTTCAGTTATAAATGAATGAATCGGGCACCTAGACCCCAAGAACTGACCAAGCATGGGCTTGTGCTCTGAAAAGACTGTTTGGCCATTGCCACTGTCGACAGTAGTACAAGATGATAGTACTAGTGTCCAACAAAGTGCTGCCAAGACTTTGGTAATAATATTCTCAAGAGAGAATATATGCATGTTCAGACCATGCATCATTTCAACATCTCGTAAAGCACCAATCATACATACACAGATCCAAATGTCAGAATACTCTATGTGTATTATATATCAGATCTGGCAGAGCCCCAGCATACAGTTAAAACGAAAAGTTAAAAGTTATAGCCTCCATGAGTGAACAAATCAATCAGAGCATTTAAAAAGCTGTTTGATACTTATTTGTGTTTAAATATGTTCAAACTTGTTTAAATAATAACAGTAATATTTTTTTATAAGACAGTAGCATTTAAAAAGCTGTTTGATACTAATTTTTTATAAGACGGTGCGCGGGGTGCGGGGGTCGGCGGCGGCGGTTGAGTAGGGGAATCGAGGGTGCGGGGGGTCGGCAGCGGCGGCCGGTGGACTGGGGGGTGCTTGTCGGCGAGGGGGACCGGATCTGGCGAGGTGGGATAGCGATCGAGATGGAGGGTGATCGAGATCGAGTGTCCATGAAATTTAAAAATATTCATGATAGTTCAAAAGTACCCATGAAATACAATCGAGAAATGAAGGCTACGATTTAAATACAATCGATCTTAGCTAGCTATCTGTTCACAATCTTCTTGCCCTTCTTTTTCGCAAATGGAGTTCTTACGTGGAGCAGACGTCCTTTAGGTAGGGTGGTCCTGCTTCTTCTTGTGGTGTATGCTGCTACTTCATCATCGTCGTCATGTTCGATCCTCGGTCGCCAGACTTGTCGAAGTCTTGCTCATTGGCTACTCCATCCATTCCGATGATCTTCCTTTTGCCTCTCCTCACGACAACACGACCGGGCTTTGGCGGGTCGGTAATGAAGAAGCATTGGTCCACTTGGGAAGCCAGTACCCATGGCTCATTTTTAGCGGTGACGCTTATGCGCCACGGTCTTGGATTTGGCTTCGTATAACCATGGTGGTGAAATATCGGTCTTCTTTTATGACGTTCTTGGCCCATCTCGACACGGAACATCGGGACCTTCTCTCCAACAGTAGCTCAGCTCCCAGATCTCCTCGATCCTTCCGTAGTATCTGTCCTTGTCGTTACCGTGTAGGATTCCATCGTTACCCGGAGTTCGATAACCATCGCTCTTCATGTCCTTGGCCTCGGTGTAGAATGTGTAGCCGTTGATATCGTCGCCTCATAGGTCATCGAGGTTGTGCTCGGCGCGTGACAAGGCGAATATGAGTTGTTCTTCCGCGGAAGAATCCTCATGTAAAGGGTGCAGCGAAGCTTATGCTTGAACCAACGCGTGAAACATGAGTTGTGCTCTTTGAGTGTATCTCCGTCCGTCCTCTGTTGGCCTCGGTCATTGTACGTATTTTTAATAAAGGTTTTGTGCTCTACCACCCAAGGATCGACCACGTCTATGTGTTGTAGCGCGACTAGGTTTGCTCTTTCAAAGTCGGCGAGTCGACCCTCGAAGTCGACATGCATTTCGCGGCGACCCTCACGGTGACCCCATCCGGCGAAACTGCCGAGGTGCTGTTGACGGGCAGACCAACGGGTTCTTGATGCCTAGATAATTCGTGCGATGGGAGATGCACTCTTGATTGAAAAGCCCCGCTATGCTTCCTTCTCGGGCGTGACATGTTGCGAACGTATCCTTTGATGACACCATTCATCCTTTCGAGCGGCATCATGCTTTGTGCGAGAGCGTCGGCCCGAGTTGGATGATATCCTCCACTATATGGACCAGCGGATGCACCATAACGTCGAAGAATGCGGTAGGAAGTACATCTCAAGCTCGCATAGTATCACCACGATCTCTTCCTGTAGCCTTCGAGTTGCCTCACGCCAATCGACTTCCGAGAGATGACGTCGAAGAAGTTGCATAGGCCAAATAGCATTTCACGGACGTGCGCGTCCATGATCCTGGATTGCAACTGGAAGTATCTGCGTCATCAAGACGTGATCCATGAGACTTCATCCCGCTGAACTTCGCTTCACTGGGTCTAGGTATCTCGCTTATCTTCCCAGCGTAACCGTAAGGAAGTTTTACTCCTAGGAGGCAGGGGAAAACTGCTCGATCTCCTCCTGACTTAGAGTGA
This sequence comes from Aegilops bicornis, assembly GCA_021605145.1. Classification (NCBI taxonomy): domain Eukaryota; kingdom Viridiplantae; phylum Streptophyta; class Magnoliopsida; order Poales; family Poaceae; genus Aegilops; species Aegilops bicornis. Next base: position 110,602,343 of record CM038669.1, on the reverse strand, counting down.
AGCACGCGGGAGGGTAGTCATTTCCGATCTTCTTGGCCTTTTTGCCTTTGCGACGACTTACTGTGTCCTGCTTCGCCTCATCATCATCATCATCATCATCATCATCATCATCATTAGCGTGAAGCTCCCGCACGATGCCCATTGATTTCAAGTCCGCCTTGCTTTCGGCCCATCTTTGGTCCTCTCGGCATGTTGAGCAGGGTACCAAGCAGACTCTACGCACGTTCTTCGTGATATGCATGACATCAAGGCTGTGAGGCACACGGTGGATCTTCCAAGACGGCAAGTCCCGAAAAACAGACCTCGTTTTCCATACCTTCGATGGCGGCTCTGGCGCCTTTTCGCTTCTTTCCGGCTCTGGCGCCTTTTGCTTCTTTCGGCGTTGGGCAGTCTTTCCAATTTTTCAACAGCTTGTCTATTCCCTCGCCGCTCCTCGTACACGGGCGTTTTGGGTTCGGTTTCACCATCGAACGAGATCCTTGCGTTTCCTCCACGGGTCATCGTCATGAAGCCACCTTCGATGTCCCATGAACACGGTTTTCAAAGACCCGGATCTCTATCTAGCTGGCGATACGTTGTGTCATCCATGCACCTTACGCATCCGTAAAATCCGTGGACTACCGCCGAGATATCCGTAATCGAGATAAGTCGTGCACCGTCGTGAGCGGCGGCTCTCATAGGGAAATATTCTTTCTCTGCGGCGTCCCACGTATTGGTGGCGTTTTCCACAGCGTGTCAAGCTCCTCTTTCAGAGCCCCGGTCAGATTGATGTCGTTCCACGGTTGTTTCGGCCCTTCAATTAGCATACTCATGTGAATGTACTTCCTCTTCATGCACAACCGGGGAAGGTTGTACATCCACACAAACACAGGCGGTGCTATGTGTGCTTCTCCGCTGCCAAACGGATTGACTCCATCGGTGCTCGCGCGCCCAGACGATGTTCCTTGGATCGTTCCCAAATTCCGAGTCTTGAAGTTCAAAGCTTGCCACCGCTCGCATCCTTAGGGTGACTCAAGCATCTTGTCTTTTTATCTATCTCCGGATCATTTGCGTCATCTTCCCGCTTCTTCTCCTCCCTATCCGGCGTGCCAACGCAGGAGCTTTGCTACCTTAGGGTCCAAAAAATACCGCTGCAGACGAGGAGTGATCGGAAAGTACCACACCACTTTTCGAGGAGCTTTCTTCCTCTTCTTGTATCGAGTGACGCCGCACACCGGACATATGGTAGACTCCGCATGCTCGTCCCGATAAATGATGCAATTGTTCATGCACATGGTATTTCACGTGTGGTAAATCGAGAGGACACACGATTTTCTTCGCCTCCTCCAAACTGGTCGGGCACTTGTTCCCCTTGGGAAGACGTTAGTGCGAATGACATGTTCTCGTCGAAGCATCGTCGGTCATTTTGTGTTTTACCTTCATCTCCGAGCCATGAGCGTTACTTTTCAGCGGGTATCCTCGGGCCTGCATCCTTCATACAATGGAGTAACCGCGTCTAACTCAAGTTGATCCATCTTGGCTTTCTCTCGGGCGGCAGCTCTTGCGTTATCCGTCATCTTGAGAAGCAGCTCTTGAATATGAGGGTCCTGCACCCAGCCCATCGATGGTCCAGCGTCGTCATGCTCCGCCGGCATCATCATCTTCATGATCATGCCCGTCGCCGCTCCGCATCTTCCTCATCATCATGTCCCGCATCTTCTACATGATGACTGTATACGACATCCACGATCGTGATCATCTCACCGGGATTCTTCGTCTTCTCGCCCGCCCGAGCCGCGGTGGTTGTCTTGCTGCCCTTCCTCATTTCTTGCCCGGCCCGCATGGACGACTTCGTAGTCATCTTCATCACCTTGCCACCGATAGCCATCCATGAAACCACGCAATGCCAGGTGGTCCCGCACCTGCCGGAATCCGGGTCCGCAATAAGGCTCTTCAGCTTGCATCTTCGACACGGACATCTTATCTCCGTCTCGTTCTTTTGAAGCATCTCGCCTTCGCGGACCTCAAAAACCTATTCACGATGCCTTCGGTCATCGTGCGGACCATGGTCGCTGCGGTAGAGCAAAAGCGATATTTTAGAACCAAACAAAAATTTGGCATGACTTTCCTAAAAATAGGACCAAAAGAATGCTTAATGCCAAAATTCTCGAAACGGAAATGAATCAACATTCCAGCAAAATATTGGCAACTATCGCATTTCAAATACCGGTACACCTCCAAACACAAACACATATGCAACACCACAAACATATGCAACACCACGAACATACATAGATCTAGATAGGCCGTAAAAAGTGCATGTGCACATTGTTGTAGGGAGAACAACCTAAATATAGCTTCCCCCCTTACTTACCTATTAAAACAAGGTAATTTAACCACTTAATTTGAATGAATCTATGGTGGAAATGAGGTGAAAAAGAGGAGGCACCCGAGACAAGGAGGAGGTGGAGAGAATGAAGTGGGGAGAAAGTGAGTGTGTGGGTAGGAGAGGCTGTCCCAAATATCTTGTTGCTGCCCACTTACTAATGGCGACCTCTTGCATGGTGCGCCATTAGTAGTTACAACTACTAATGGCGCATAAGCGAGGATGCGCCATTAGTATGTTTGAATAGCGCACTAGTTCAAAAAAATTCTATACTAATGGCGCACCTTTGCGTGGTGCGCCATTAGTAGTTATTAACTACTAATGGCGCACTTGGGCAGGATCGCCATTAGTATGTTTGGAATAAGCGCACTAGTTCAAAAAAAGTTTCTATACTAATGGCGCACCTTGCACAGTGCGCCATTAGTAGTTACAACTACTAATGGCGCACTTGGGCGGATGCGCCATTAGTATGTTTGAACAGCGCACTAGTTAAAAAAATTGATACTAATGGCGCACCCATTGCAAGGTGCGCCATTAGTAGTTTAAACTCTAATGGCGCATCAGATGGTGGTGCGCCATTAGTATATACTAATGGCGCACCATCTTTCTGGTGCGCCATTAGTGTCAATCCCATCTATAGCCCTTTTTCTAGTAGTGACCTAGAACAAGTATGAAATTAGAAGTACTTTGTAGGTGTTTTTGGATAGGCTTGCAAGAAAGTAAAGAGCACGTAAATAAAAGCTAGGGGCTGTTTAAGTAAAGACACAACTAAAGTAAATATGGCGAGTGTGGAAAAGTGGTGGTAGGAGTTGTGGAATTGTCCCTAGGCATCTGACTACGTTACTAGACCGATAATCACTATTACAATTCTATTTGCGGGAGAGGCATAAGCTAACATACTTTCTCTACTTGGATCATATGTACTTATGATTGGAACTCTAGCAAGCATCCGCAACTACTAAAGATTCATCAAGGTAAAACCCAACCATAGCATTAAAGTATCAAGTCCCTTTATCCCATACGCAAACAACCTACTTACTCGGGTCTCAGGCTTCACACCACGCCACCCACCATAAGCAAATCATAAACATATTGCAAACCCTACAGCAGAACCCCTCACTCTTCTTGCCGACACGGAGGGCACAATAGGACAGCACCAATAATAAAACATGCAACTCAAACCAATCATAGCAATTCATCACTCACCGATAGGACAATAGAAATCTACTCAGACATCATAGGATGGCAACACATCATTGGAAAATAATATGAAGCATAAAGCACCATGTTCAAGTAGAGGGTACAACGGGTTGCGGGAGAGTGGACCGTTGTAGATAGAGGGGGGAAGGTGATGGAGATGTTGGTGAAGATGACTGTCGGTGTCAAAACCCGCGGATCTCGGGTAGGGGGTCCCGAACTGTGCGTCTAGGCGGATGGTAACAGGAGACAAGGGACACGATGTTTTTACCCAGGTTCGGGCCCTCTCGATGGAGGTAAAACCCTGCTCCTGCTTGATTAATATTGATGATATGGGTAGTACAAGAGTAGATCTACCACGAGATCAGAGAGGCTAAACCCTAGAAGCTGGCCTATGGTATGGTTGTTGTTCGTCCTACGGACTAAAACCCTCTTGTTTATATAGACACCGGAGAGGGCTAGGGTTACATAGAGTCGGTTACAATGGGAGGAGATCTACATATCCGTATCGCCAAGCTTGCCTTCCATGCCAAGGAAAGTCCCATCCGGACACGGGACGAAGTCTTCAATCTTGTATCTTCATAGTCCAGGAGTCCGGCCAAAGGTCATAGTCCGGCCATCCGGACACCCCCTAATCCAGGACTCCCTCAGTAGCCCCTGAACCAGGCTTCAAAGACGATGAGTCCGGCATGCAGATTGTCTTAGGCATTGCAAGGCGGGTTCCTCCTCCGAATACTTCATAGAAGATTTTGAACACAAGGATAGTGTACGGCTCTGCAAAATAAGTTCCACATACCACCGTAGAGAGAATAATATTTACACAAATCCAATCTGCTGACGTATCTCGCAGCGTGACATCACACCACGGCCAAGCCTTTATTCGAATCGTTTTTACTGTCCCACCTCGATGCGTTTAGCGAGGCGGTTTCCTTGGCACGTCTTGTCAAAGCAGAGATCGTGTCCCCTTATTCCGGGATTCTCATCAATGCGGGCGTGGGTAACCCAATCGTGCCCATGGGCACGTCTCCTCTATCGAAGGCGAGTCCCAAGCGGTCACGGGAAGGCTCTTGGTATTCAACCTCTTTATAAAGAGACCAAGGCTCTACTCCTTTTTTTAATCTCAATCGAATCCGCCCCTCGCCTCGAGTTCCAACACCCAAAGCTCCAGATTCAGGCGCTTCAGACCTTCAATGATGTCCGGCTCCGACCTTCAAAGCCGGTGGATGCCTTCCTCCGTTACGGAAGAGGACGTGTTAAAGCTAAGAGATGCCAAGTATTTAACCGACGAAATTTCTCATAGGCTGCCTGCTCAAGGGCAGGTTATTCCCACTCCCAAGCCTGGTGAGAGCGTGGTGTTCGTGTCTCACTTCCTTCGGGGGTTAGGCTTCCCGACGGACCCCTTCGTGAGGGGGCTCATGTTTTATTATGGGTTAGAATTTCACGACTTGGATCCGGAGTCCATCCTCCATATCTCATCGTTCATTGTCATGTGCGAAGCCTTCCTCCGCATTACCCCTCACTTTGGATTGTGGCTTAAGACCTTCAAACTGGAGCCGAAGATGATCAAGGGGCAGCAAGCGGAGTGCGGAAGGGCTGTTATAAGCAAGAATGCTGACGCTCCATGGCCCGAGGGCTCTTTTCAAGAGGAGTTCAGCTTATGGCAACGAGAGTGGTTTTATATCACAGCTCCCAGAGGCACAAAGTGGGTGGCGCCTCCTGCCTTTCGCTCGGATCCTCCCCCACAGCTGGCGTCATGGGTCAATAAAGGGCTTGACTGCGGGCCGTCCAAGGACGTGCCCTTGTTGCAGGGCCGCATTCAAGATCTCCTGGAAAGAGACATCAACCTGGCCGTAGTGACGCAGGTCATGTTGATTCGCCGCACTTTGCCCTGCAAACGCCGCCCCCTCCGCCTATGGGAGTTTAATCCGGAGGGACCACGAGCTCTCCAACAGTTTACGGGCGCAACGCCCATGGAGATGTACAAATTGTTCTTTGGATCACAAGCAATGTGTCTGGACTCGACCGAGGACGCAGGTCTGAGCTGCAATCGCCCGGATACTCAAGTAAGTAGCCCTGTACCCGGACACGGTATCCATATATTTATCATAAGATTGCCATTTAAGAGAGCTGCCCCTTAAACAGGAGTGGATAGCGAAAGCAAAGCTAATCAGGTGTCCGGCCCCCATCCCTGAGACCACGCCGGATCCCGTGTTAACCAGATCTTTGGAGGTTGCGCCTTTGGAAGAAGGCGAAGGGGAACAAGGAAGCTACCGTCTCCCGAAGGAGGCTGTCGAGGAAAGGAGGAATCGAGAATCCCTCCATCCAGGAAAGAAGAGGACCGCCTCAAGACCCGGAGACCATGGTCTCAAAGCGGGGAAGAAATCTTCGCCAGAGGGTCCTGCGCCGGGAGATGCCTCGGCCGCACTGTGCCTTCAAGGGGATCAGCCCTCCAGCGAGCCGTAAGTAGAGAGGGGAGTTTTAGAATAAGAGACATCCCTATTCTATTCCTGAGAAAGATAACTGAATTTTACCTTGTAGTTCGGATCTCAGCCCTTCTCAGCAGAGCTCATCTTCAGGGGATCTTCGTCCGGAGATGATGGAGAGCGGGACACCTCCCCTTGCCGTACCGCCTTGCGAGGCGGGCGACCCTGAGGTGTCGTCATGGAGGGTTTCTCCGAATCCGGCAGGCCCGGAAAGCCTCCGTGTCCGGCCTTCGAAAAAGGCCATCGGACGAGTCCGGCACCGTCCAGTGCACGGTCGGAGGAGCTGAAGGATCTTCTCGGGCGAGCATCTATCACAGAAGAACACCGTGCATTGATGGGCACGGTGATTGAAAGGATTTCATCCGCGTAGAGCGGGTTGCACGAGGCCGTCAGGAGTTTACTGACAGGTTTTGAGGTACGCGAAATGATGCACCTTTTGACAGTTCCGCATATAAAAGATGCGCCCTGTATAGATAGTAGCCCCTGAGACTCGGTGCATTGTCAAAAATGACGGTGCGCCAAGGATCGTAGTCCCAGGTATAATATGTCGCTCTTCCTATGTAGGTGGCGAAGTGTCCGGTGGCTAGCCGGACTGATGAATTTTCCGAGCTAAAGAGGCAACTTGACGTGGCGGATGCCGACATCGCGCTTGTCAACAAGTGGCTTGACGAGTCACAAGGTATGCAATTTCTCCGCGGACACCTGGTAAGGGGGCTTGATGCCCGTGCCTTACAACGTGTATGCTTGATGCAGATGGTGCCGCTGCCATGGAGAACCTTCGGGCGGAACTCGCCCGAGCCAAGGAGCAGGCCAGAAAAAGTGATGCGGCTGCCTTAAAGGCGGCCGAAGAGCTGAAAGCCGAATAGGCTGTTCACTGCCGAAGCAGGAAGGAAATGGCTGAGATGGCTGTGAAGTTGAAGGATGCTGCCGACCGCTGCAAGCTTCTTGAAAAAGTAGATCGGGCGGAACAGAAGGACCTGGAGAAGGCCACTACCAAGGCCAAGGATGCTCGCTCTGCAATGAGAGCCATGAAGCAGGAGCTACGTCAGGCTGGAGATATCGCGGCTGGAAAGCCCTTTATGCTGCGGATGAAGTTCGGGGATCCTAAATATGCTCAGTTGGACCGGCTGTGGAGTGCGGCGGATACTTATACGAATTTGGCGGCAAGTGCCGCAGACGCGGCTGAACACTTCCGAGATCAACAGGATCACGAAGTTGAAAAGCTTTTTTGGTCGCAGTTCCACAATCCAGAGCGCCCACTTCCATTAACCGAGCGTTTGGCCGAATGGGCGGAGCTGAATAGGTTATCCGGACTCACCATGAAGGATGTCGTGACTCACCTATGGCCGGAAAGGCCCGAGCCGAAGAGTTATTTCAGTTTGGTGCAGCAGTTCCTTGGTGCGGTGCCGCATATCAATGCGATGAAGAGGTCAGCATGCATAGAGGGTGCACGGATGGCTCTTGCCCGTGTCAAGACATCTTTGGCGGAGATGAAGGCCACCGACGTTGCATCCCAAGATTCGGACAGGAGCCGAGTACCTGCCGAGCACTATTTTCAGGAAGTTCTGCAGGGCGCTCGTTTAATAGAGACGCAGTGCTCGAAGGATATTATGTTCGAATAACATTTATTATTGTAAAACAATGTTTCGATGGAATATAAAAGCCTTTTATACTTGTGCCTGCAAGAAATAAAGTACCTCTTGTGCGGCCGTTAATGTATACGTGTATATAACCTGAAAGATGGCACTCTTCGGCTTCAGCCCCCACACATATAATGCGGGTGTGTTCGCAGAAGGCGCATTTTCACACTTGATCCAACGTCTTGGGCCTATAAAGGAGGTGATAGCGTAGCGAACTAGGCAACCGGACTATAATGCTTTATCACTTTCACTTAGCCTTAGGAGTTTGACAGTGGGGCTACTATATAGCCCCTAGGGGCAACGCGCTCGCCTGAATTCAGGGCACATGTCTGCCTGACCGAGAAACGGCCCTTCGTTAATGCGGATGAATCCTAAAGATTCCGGTGGGTCATCGAGTGGTTGACCAGTCTCACGTTATATAATGACAGTCAGTTTTCGGCTTTCTCTACTGAGGTGCTCGCCTGGCCGAACCGGGGCACAATCGCAGTAGTTCTCCTGGTGCCGCCTTAGCCGATAGAGCGGAACGTAAGGCAGCAAAACACAGGAGCCGGGCAAACCCAACATTTGACCAAAGACATGATTCAGAGCTGATGCATATAAGGCCGAACTCGCGACGCCGAACACTCCCTAAGGTATTCGGTCTTTATGAAAACGGGCTGAACAACGCCCTTATTAATAAACCCCTGGTGTCCAGGTACGCGCAAACATCTGACGTGGTCAATGCCAAGACGCCAGCCTCCACCTCGGTTATAGCAAGAAACCGGGGGATGTGTATCAACAAGAGACAGAAAAATAGGTTTACGCAGGGTCTTAATCTGAAAAGAATCCTTGGAACGGGTCCCTACTGCACGTCTGCGCCTGTGTCTCCGTTGTGCCGTATCCTGGACGGGTGTAGCACGGTGTTCATCTGTAAAAGAGAGGAACTTAATGGAAAAAGATCGAGCAAAAATGTACGTTATATTAAATAAACAAAGTACAATTTTTAACAAATGAATAAGATTGAGCTTTATTGTCTCTTGTTGTATATGCGCGGAGCCCCTTGTACGGGGATATGCGGCTAGTAAGCCCTTGTATGTTTACGCCGGACTCGTCTAGCCATGTCCGGGGTCTGAACGACCTGTTTAGGTGCTTTGATTAGTGAAGCCGGCTTAGTGTGTGGCTGTCAAGGCAGCCGCACAATCTTCCGCGCTCGAGGAACACTCGATATTTCCCTTTAATGAGATGATGCCTCGTGGACCGGGCATTTTAAGTATAAGAGATGCATAATGCGGTATCAAGCGTTAAAGCGGGCGAAAGCTTGGCCCCAAAGAGTGCTTGATAGCTACTTGTAAACGGGCGATGTGGAAGGTTAGCTTTTCACGGCGGAAGTTGTCGAGTGAGCCGAACATAACTTCTAGCGAGGAGAGCCCGCATAATGGGCATCTGGCTGGCGTTACCCCTTGAAAGGAAGTGTTGCTATGGCGAATTGTTGTTGGGTCTATCCCCATTTTGCGGATTGTGTCCTGATATAGCAGGTTTAAGTCACTGTCGCCGTCCATTAGGACTTGTGTAAAGTGGAGTCCGTCAATTATCAGATCTAATACGAAGGCAGTCCAGCCTACGTTCCGGATACTTCTAGAGTAATCATGTTGGTCGAAGGTGATTGGTTGTAACAACCGGTGGCGGTACTCCTGTGGGATAGGCCGTATGGCGCATATCTCTATAGGCGCCACTATGTTTTTCCCTTTTGTCACGTGAAGTGAGTTTACTGTTTTGACTTCTTGTGGGAAATTCTTTTGTTTTCCGGTGCTCTGCTTGTGGGGTTCTCCATCGTCCTCGCTTGGTGTGTCGAGCCCCTTGTGTTCGGCGTTGAGATTGCCGGATTGCTTGAAGACCCAACAATCTCTGTGGGTATGGTTTGCAGGCTTCCCGGGAGTACTGTGGATTTGACATATCTTGTCCAAGATTTTGTTTAGGTTAGATAGCTCGTCCCTGTTATCCTTGAGGGGCAATTTTTTCTAATTTTGCCGAGAGCTTTTGAATCCGGCGTTGACTGCCGTGCTCTTCGGGCTGTTTCCCTTGGTCCGGCGCTGGTCCTTGTTGTGTCGCGGTTTCCCGTTTCCATCCCTAACTTCGGATGTACTTGGGTCGGTGGTACTGCATCTTGCCAACCAGCTATCCTCTCCTGCGCAAAAGCGGGTCATGAGGCTTGTTAATGCGGCCATAGTTCTCAGCTTTTCTTGGCCGAGGTGTCTGGCGAGCCATTCGTCTCGAACACTGTGTTTGAAAGCTGCTAAGGCTTCGGCGTCTGGACAGTCGACTATCTTGTTCTTTTTATTAAGAAATCTGTTCCAGAGTTTCCGGGCTGACTCTCTGGGTTGTTGAGTTATGTGACTTAAATCGTCTGCATCCCGAGGTCGGACATAGGTCCCTTGAAAATTTGCCCGAAAAGCATCCTCGAGCTCTTCCCAACTTCGAATGGTGTTTTAGGGAAGGCTTTTAAGCCAATGCCGGACTGGCCCTTTTTGTTTGAGGGGTAAGTATTTTATGGCGTGGAGATCATCTCCTCTAGCCATGTGTATGTGGAGGATGTAATCCCCAATCCGCACTCCGTGGTCATTGTTCCGTCGTATGCCTCTATGTTTACGGGCTTGAATCCCGCTGGAAATTCATGATCCAGCACCTCATCGGTGAAACATAGGGGGTGTGCGGCGCCCCTATATTTGGGTGTACCGTGATGTTCGGATACTTGATGTGTTGCATTGCTTGCTAGAGCTTGCTTTCTTGGCCCGTAGATAGATCTAGCTGGGCCATCTTTTTGATGCGAATCCTTGTGCGGATCGCGTGCCGGCTTGTGTGCGGCGCCGTTTGCCGCGCTATGTTTGCCATGGATCGTTTATCCGACCGGGTGGCTTCCTTATTTTTTGATTGCGGAGGCTCTAAGGCCTCTTCATCAAATTCTGGCACTAATTTTCGCTTCGGATAGCTCTTTATGGGGCGACTGTCGCCGTATTTATCTGCGGTGTTGAGTACTTTGCTCCATCTAATTCTGAGTGCATCTTCCGCTGTTTTGAGCTTCCGTTTCTGCTTTTTCAGGCTACGCGCAGTGGCGATGAGCCTTTTTTGGAGGTTCTTCTGCTCCAGCAATCTATCCGGCGTGAGGTCGTCCGGACTGTTATCTTCACCGGGGACGGGTTGTTTATCCAAGTTGCCCTGTTCGGACGGTTGCTCGATGGCATGTTCGTCATCCGCCGGTTCGCCCTGCTCTATGGCTGGGTCTCTGTCGAGGTGGGGGTTGGAGCGGCGCTTACGCCGCCGCTTTGACTGCTTTTCGAGGGAACGGTCCCTCGTTGCGCCCCTTTGTTCCTCGTCGTCGTTTCTTTTAGGTGTGTCCACCATAGATACATCGTGGGATGAGGTGGTTGTCCGGTGCCCTATAGGCGTTGATTCCTGTTTGTCTCCTACATCGTCGTCCATACCGTCGATGTCTTCGAAGTCGAAGTCGAGCGTGTCGGTTAAATCATCGACAGTGGCTACAAAGTGGGTGGTGGGTGGGCTTTGAATTTCTTCGTCGTCCGCATCCCAACCTTGCTGACCATAGTCCGAACAGGGATCTCCTGATAGAGAGAGAGACTTTAGTGAATTCAGGATGTCGCCGAAGAGCGAGTGCTGAAAGATGTCTGTGGCGGTGAACTCCATGATCGGCGCCCAATCGGATTCGATTGTCAGGGGCGCGGAAGGTTCGGAGTCCGGAGAGGAGTCCGGAGATGAGTCCGGCACCTTGGAGTCACAAGTTTCACCAAGGACAGGTATGGTGTTCGGCTCGATCGCCGTGGAGATTGCAGCCCCCGAGGCGGTGTCCAGCCACCCGTCCTCGATTGGCGCAGTCGGCTCCGAGCTAAGGGTCGGAGCGGACACTGGTGCGGCCTCCAGGGCACTGTTCGACGGCAGAGCTAGATAATGCCTTCGTGACAGTGTGGCGCGCTTGGCTGTGGCTCGAACCCGTCGAAGATCAAGTCTCCGCGGACGTCGTCCGTGTAGTTCAAACTTCCAAATCTGACCTGATGGCCAGGGGCGTAGCTTTCGATCTGCTCCAGATGGCCAAGCAAATTGGCCCGCAGTGCAAAGCCGCCGAATACAAAGATCTGTCCGGGGAGAAAAGTCTCACCCTGGACCGCATCATTGTTGATGATCGGAGGAGCCATCGGGCCTAAAGGTGACGACACAGAGGAAGTCTCAATGAAAGCACCAATGTCCATGTCAAAACCGGCGGATCTTGGGTAGGGGGTCCCGAACTATGCGTCTGGGCGGATGGTAACAGGAGACAAGGGACACGATGTTTTCACCCAGGTTCGGGCCCTCTCGATGGAGGTAAAACCCTACTCCTGCTTGATTAATATTGATGTTATGGGTAGTACAAGAGTAGATCTACCACGAGATCGTGAGAGGCTAAACCCTAGAAGTCGGCATATGGTATGATTGTTGTTCGTCCCTACGGACTAAAACCCTCTGGTTTATATAGACACCGAAGAGGGCTAGGGTTACACAGTAGTCGGTTACAATGGGAGGAGATCTACATATCCGTATCGCCAAGCTTGCCTTCCACGCCAAGGAAAGTCCCATCCGGACACGGGACGAAGTCTTCAATCTTGTATCTTCATAGTCCAGGAGTCCGGCCAAAGGTCATAGTCCGGCCATCCGGACACCCCCTAATCCAGGACTCCCTCAATGACGGTGGTGTTCGTGAAGATCGCGGTGATGATGATGGCCCCCGGCAGCGCTCCGGCGCCACCGGAAGCAAGGGGGAGAGGGCCCCCCTTCTTCTTCTTCTTCCTTGACCTCCTCCCTAGATGGGAGAAGGGTTTCCCCTCCGTCCTTGGCTCCCATGGCGTGGGAGGCGAGCCCTCCGAGATTGGATCTATCTCTCTGTTTCTGCGTTCTGTTCTGGCTCTGTTTCACCGTTTCGTGTATATATGGAGATCCGTAACTCCGATTGCCCTGAAACCTTTGCCGTATTTTTTTTCCAAATATTATCTTTCTTGCGGCAAAAGAAGAGCATCAACCGCCTTACGATGGGCTCACAAGGGTAGGGGGCGCGCCCAGGGGGGTCAGGCACGCCCCCCTACCTCGTGACCACCTCGGGCACCGTCCCGCGTGGATTTTTCTTCCGGAATTTTCCATATTATCCAAAAATAAGCTCCGTCCGTTTTTATCCCGTTTGGACTCCATCTGATATGGATATTCTGCGAAACATAAGACATGCAATGACAGAACTGGCTACCGGGCAATCGGATCAATATGTTTGTCCCAAAAATAATATAAAAAGTTGCCAAAAAGTATATGAAAGTGAATAATATTGGCATGGAACAATCAAAAATTATAGATATGATGGAGACGTATCAGGCACCATCCCCGGAGCATTAGCAACGATGTCGCTAGACACATTGAGCGGGGGCACGATTGGTTCGCTTGTTCGCCGAGCTGGGCAATTTTTTCCCCAGCTGCTCGTCGTTCTTTTACCCTTTGATCACTGACAGTACTTCCCGACCGCTCCGCTTTGAGATATGTCTTTTCAGTAACGCGATCATAGTTGGTTTTCGGCGGAGACTTTGGCGGTTTCCTCAGGGCATCGATAGTGAGCTTTGCTTTCACCGCATCTACCTTCTCCTCCGGAGGTGGATGTCTCTTTGCTTTCACCCCTTCAAAGAAGTCCTTCACTTCTTTTTCCACGATCTTCTTGTTTTCTTCCGCGGTCCTCTCGTACGGTAACTTCTCTAGAGGCTTGAGAGGTGGACCGTATCTGTATTGCCTCCCGCCTCTGGCTGTACAGCTAGAGGCCGGAGCAGACGGAGCGGCTGCGGCTGTCTTCTTTCGTGCTTGCTTACGAGGCGGAGGAGAAGGACTACGACGCGCCGGAGCAGCCGGGGCGGCAGCGGGTCTCTTCCGCCCTTGCTGGTGAGGCAGAGAAAGAGGAGGTTGGTGGCTGCTTGGGCGCGCCGACGCAGGCGGAGTGCCGCCACACGCCGTAGAAGGAGGCTGAGTGCCCTAATCGTCACTCGCCGGAGGAGGCGGCGGTGGATGAGGCGGAGTGCCCTGACTTGCTGGAGGAGGAGGAGGAGGCGGAGGCATCCAGTTCGGAAGGTCGATGAGCTCCTTCTGCCATAGGCATGGAGTCTTCAGAGCAGAACCCAGCCGAGTCTCCCCTTCACCGGTAGGGTGGTCAAGCTGGAGGTCCTCAAATCCCTCCGTTATTTCGTCCACCGTCACCCTAGCATATCCTTCTGGAATCGGACGATAGTGAAAAGTTGCGCCGACAGCCGCCTTGACTTTGAAGTTCTGCCATTGCGTCATAAGGTGGCAATGTTGAGACTCCGTGATAGCATCCAAAGGGTAGCTAGAAGGAGCCGTCAAGACATGCTCCGGCCGAAGCAGCTCAGTGGAAGTCACGCTGCTTCTTCGCTGAGATGGCGGGGTAGCTTCGGGGGTAGTTTCGCGGGTAAACTGCTGCGAGCTACTTCTCGTTCCTCTAGCGCTTGAACCCTTTCATGTAGCGTCTGAATTTGGGTCTGCTCCACTTTTTTCCTCCTCTCATGGCATTTGTAACCCGCTGCGTCCGAAAAACCAGCCTTCCACGAAACGGAGCCTGGCGTGCCTCGTGTCCGTCCAGGATGCTCAGGATTCCCGAGGGCCATTGTGAGCTCGTCGTTCTCTCTGTCTGGAACGAACGTCCCTTGCTGCGCTGCATCGATATAGTGCTGAAGCCTCTTGACTAGTATTTTCATTTGCTCGTCCGTCCAAACACACTTCCCTGATAGAGGGTCCAAGGTTCCGCCAGCCCCGAAGAACCAAGTCTGGCAACGGTCTGGCCAGTTCATTGTCTCTAGTTCGATCCCTTTATCAAGCAGATCATTCTCAGCCTTGGCCCAGTTAGGGCAGGCTTTGAGGTAGCCACCTAACCCCGTGCGATGGTGAAGCTTCTTCTTCGCAGCATTTTGCTTGTTTGTCGCCGACATCTTCTTACTCTTTTCCGATGTCTTGTGGGCCACAAATGCGGGCCGATGATCTCTGATCTTCTCATATTTGCCGATGAATTCTGGTGTCTCTTCTTTGTCGACAAACCTTTTCAGCTCATTCTTCCACCTCCTGGATAGGTCTGCCATCTTCTTAAGAGCATGAGACTTGATTAATTGCTCTTTAACTAGCTTCTCCGGATCCTCCTCTGGCGGTAGGGTGAAATTTGCCTTCAGCTCAGTCCAAAGATCATCTTTCTGCATATCATTGACATAAGACACCTCAGGGTCTTCGTTCTTAGGCTTATACCATTGGTGGTTGCTGATCGGGATCTTGTCCCTAACAAGAACCCCGCACTGAGCAGCAAATGCTTCCTTTGTCCGGATGGTTTCAATCGGTTGGCCGTCGCGCGCGATTGCGGTGATCTCAAACCTTTCATCCGAGCGTAACTTTTTCTTCAGGCCTCGTCTCTTTACCGAAGTTTTGCTCGATACGGAGGGCTATAAAAAAGAAGAAAGACGAGAGTTAATTAATATGTGTACATAAAAAAACAATGAATGCATCAATTAGCTAGTCAGCACAGGCTTAACTAATATATATACCTGGCCAGACTCGGTTCGGTCACCGGAGCTGTCATCACGGTCTCCTTCTTGCACCGTCATTGGGTCACCAGAGCCGTCATCACGGTCTCCTTCTTGCACCGGCATTGGGTCAAAGGAGCCATCATAATCATAGCCTGCTTCTTCACCCTGTCCTTCCAGACCATCGATGTCATTGAGAAACGAGAAGACGACATCACTTCCTTGTGCGATTATGTCCCCCAACACCGCCTTCATTGCTTGCCGTCTCGGGGTTGTCCATAGTTTCTACAAATATTTACAACATGGCAATTATTATTCAAACATGACAGATGGATATATTAGTGGCAAACGTATAAGGGTTTGGGGTGGCCTCGACAACGCTTCAAGGGTTTGGGGTGGCCTCGAGAGAGTTTGTCGGGTAGGGGCGCGGCGGCAGGGGGTAGCAGACCGACATCGTTTTTTTCTAGGGTTTGGGTGTCCTCGAGAGTTTTGGTCGAGCGAGAGGGTCGTGGGGTGCTCCCGCGGTATAAGTTATCACAGTCGAGAGGGGGTAATATCGACAACGACGACATACATACACGGGAAAATAATGTTATCGGGGAGGGGCTATATCAACCCCCCCCCCCCACACGTGTTGAAGTTATCGAGAGGGGGTTGTATCGACAATGACGACATACGTACATGGGAAAATAATATTATCGGGGAGGGGGTATATCGACCCCCCCTCGTGTTGAAGTTATCGGGAGGGGTATATCGACGACGACAGACCCGATAAAACATAAGAAAACAAAGAAGAAATAAAAAGAGGAGAAGAAGAAAGGAATAGAGGAGAAGATCGAAGAAAAAAAGAAGAGAACAAAGAGGAGAAGAAGAAAAAAAAGAATATTTTCTATTTTTTTCTTTTGCTCCTCTATTCCTTTTTTCTTCTCCTCTTCCTTTTCTTCCTTTTTCCTCTTCTTATTTATTTCTCCTCTTCTTCTCCTTTCTTCCTCTTCTTATTTTCCTTTTTCCTCTCATTCTTTTTCTTCTTCTTCCTTTCCTAGCTAGTTGTATAAAACTTTTCTAAAAATGTAACTTTTGCATATATAAAACCTTTTCTTCTTCCTTCTTCTTCCTTCTATTCCTTCTTCCTAAATATATATAACTTTTTAAAAATGAAACTAACCTAAAATGTACTAAATCAGAGAACATATATAGATAAAACTTTTCTAAAATCTAACTTTTGCATATATGTATTTTTAAAACATCATTACAATTGAAAAATGCATACATACATACAAAAACATGTAAAAAAAACATACATACATCAAAAAATACATATATCTAAAAATACATATATATATATATATATATATATATATATATATATATATATATATGAAAATCTAAAAACATGTAAAAAAATAGCATGTATAAGTAAAAAAAACACGGCAGCGGCGGGGCCGGCAGAGGCACGGTGCTCACAGAGGGAGGAGCGCACGGCGGGCGGCGTCGGGGCGAGCAGGGGCGCGGGGAGTGGCACGACGACGGCGATGGGGCAGGGGTGGCGTCGTCAAGGGGCAGGCGGCGCGACGACATTGTTGGGCGAGGCGCTGGCGACGGCAAGGGCGCGGGCGACGGCGACGACGGGCGTGGCGACGGCGACGGCGACGCGGGGTGGCGGCGGCGTCAAGCAGCTGGCGTCGATGTGCTCGGCATCGTCGGGGGCAACTGTGGTGATGAACTCTGCAAAATTGCAAAGTGCTACTTATATACCAAGAGCATTGGTCCCGGTTCGTGGCACCAACCGGGACCAAAGGTCAGTTTGAAGGAAATATGCCCTAGAGGCAATAATAAGTTATTATTTATTTCCTTATATCATGATAAATGTTTATTATTCATGCTAGAACTGTATTAACCGGAAACATAATACATGTGTGAATACATAGACAAACAGAGTGTCACTAGTATGCCTCTACTTGACTAGCTCGTTAATCGAAGATGGTTATGTTTCCTAACCATAGACATGAGTTGTCATTTGATTAAGGGATCACATCATTAGGAGAAATGATGTGATTGACTTGACCCATTTCGTTAGCTTAGCACTTGATCGCTTAGTATGTTGCTATTGCTTTCTTCATGACTTATACAAAAGTTCCTACAACTATGAGATTATGCAACTCCGTTTACGGAGGAACACTTTGTGTGCTACCAAACGTCACAACGTAACTGGGTGATTATAAAGGTACTCTACAGGTGTCTCCCAAAGTATATGTTGAGTTGGCATAATTCAAGATTAAGTTTTGTCACTCCGATTGTCGGAGAGGTATCTCTAGGCCTTCTCGGTAATACTCATCACCTGAGCCTTGCAAGCATTGTAACTAATGAGTTAGTTATGAAATGATGTATTACGGAACGAGTAAAGAGACTTGCCGGTAACGAGATAGAACTAGGTATTGGATACCGACGAACGAATCTAGCGAAAGTAACATACCGGTGACAAAGGGAACAACGATGTTGTTATGCGGTTTGACCGATAAAGATCTTCGTAGAAAATGTAGGAACCAATATGAACATCCAGGTTCCACTATTGGTTATTGGCCGAGAATAGTTCTAGGTCATGTCTACATAGTTCTCGAACCCGTAGGGTCCGCACGCTTAACGTTATGATGACAATTTTATGAGTATTGATGTACCGAAGTTTGTTCGAGTCCGGATGTGATCACGGACATGACGAGGAGTCTCGAAATGGTCGAGACATAAAGATTGATATATTGGAAACCTATGTTTGGACTTCGAATAGTTCCGGTGAAATCGGGATTTCTTACGAACACCGGGGGGTTACCAGAACCCTCCCGGGGGTTAATGGGCCTTAGTGGGCCATGAGGGAGAAGAGGAGGGCCGGCCAGGGCAGGCCGCGCGCCCCCTCCCCCCTAGTCCGAATAGGACAAGGAAAGGGGGGGGGCGGCGGCGCCCCCCTTTCTCTTTCCCTCCCCCCAAGTCCTAGTCCAACTAGGAAAAGGGGGGGGAGTCCTACTCCCGGTGGGAGTAGGACTCCTCCGGCGGGCCTCCTCCTAGGGCAGGCCGCACCCCCCTTGCTCCTTTATATACGGGGGCAGGGGGGCACCCTAGAACACACAAGTTGATCTACGTGATCGTTCCTTAGCCGTGTGCGGTGCCCCCCTCCACCATATTCCACCTCGGTCATACCGTCGCGGAGCTTAGGCGAAGCCCTGCGCCGGTGGAGCATCATCATCGTCACCACGCCGTCGTCTTGTGGAACTCATCCCCGACACTTTGCTGGATCGGAGTCCGGGGATCGTCATCGAGCTGAACGTGTGCTGAACTCGGAGGTGTCGTACGTTCGGTACTTGGATCGGTCGGATCGTGAAGACGTACGACTACATCAACCGCGTTGTTATAACGCTTCCGCTTACGGTCTACGAGGGTACGTGGACATGCACTCTCCCCTCTCGTTGCTATGCCATCACCATGATCTTGCGTGTGCGTAGGAAATTTTTTGAAATTACTGCGTTCCCCAACAGTGGTATCAGAGCCAGGTTTTATGTGTTGATGCCATATGCACGAGTAGAACACAAGTGAGTTGTGGGCGATATAAGTCATACTGCTTACCAGCATGTCATACTTTGGTTCAGCGGTATTGTGAGATGAAGCGGCCCGGACCGACATTACGCGTGACGCTTACGCGAGACTGGTTTCACCGCTTGAGCACTCGTTGCTTAAAGGTGACCGCGGGTGTCTGCTCTCTCACTTTAGTTGAACTGAGTGTGGCTACGCCCGGTCCTTGCGAAGGTTAAAACAGCACCAACTTGACAAACTATCGTTGTGGTTTTGATGCGTAGGTAAGAACGGTTCTTGCTCAGCCCGTAGCAGCCACGTAAAACTTGCAACAACAAAGTAGAGGACGTCTAACTTGTTTTTGCAGGGCATGTTGTGATGTGATATGGTCAAGACGTGATGCTATATTTTATTGTATGAGATGATCATGTTTTGTAACCGAAGTTATCGGCAACTGGCAGGAGCCATATGGTTGTCGCTTTATTGTATGAAATGCAAACGCCATGTAATAGCTTTACTTTATCACTAAGTGGTAGCGATAGTCGTAGAAGCAATAGTTGGCGAGACGACAACGATGCTACGATGGAGATCAAGGTGTCGCGCCGGTGACGATGGTGATCACGACGGTGCTTCGGAGATGGAGATCACAAGCACAAGATGATGATGGCCATATCATATCACTTATATTGATTGCATGTGATGTTTATCCTTTATGCATCTTATCTTGCTTTGATTGATGGTAGCATTTTAAGATGATCTCTCACTAAAATTATCAAGAAGTGTTCTCCCGAGTATGCACCGTTGCTAAAATTTCGTAGTGCCCGGACACCACGTGATGATCGGGTGTGATAAGCTCTCGTCCATCTACAACGGGTGCAAGCCAGTTTTGCACACGCGAATACTCAGGTTAAACTTGACGAGCCTAGCATATGCAGATATGGCCTCGGAACACGGAGACCGAAAGGTCGAGCGTGAATCATATAGTAGATATGATCAACATAATGATGTTCACCATTGAAAACTACTCCATTTCTCGTGATGATCGGTTATGGTTTAGTTGATTTGGATCACGTGTTCACTTAGATGACTAGAGAGATGTCTGTCTAAGTGGGAGTTCTTAAATAATATGATTAATTGAACTTAAAATTATCATGAACTTAGCACCTGATAGTATTTTGCTTATCTATTTTTATTGTAGATAGATGGCTCGTCTTTGTTGTTCCGTTGAATTTTAATGCGTTCATTGAGAAAGCAAAGTTGAAAGATGATGGTAGCAATTACATGGACTGGGTCCGTAATTTGAGGATTATCCTCATTGCTGCACGTAAGAATTACGCCCGAAGCACCGTTGGGTGCCAGTGCCTGCTGGAGGAGCAACGCCGTGAAGTTGTGAACGTATGGCGAGCAAAGTCGATGACTACTCTATAGTTCGATGTGCCATGCTTTACGGCTTAGAACCGGGTCTTCAACGACGTTTTGAACGTCATGGGGCATATGAGATGTTCCAGGAGTTGAAGTTAATATTTCAAGCAAATGCCCGGATTGAGAGATATGAAGTCTCCAATAAGTTCTATAGCTGCAAGATGGAGGAGAATAGTTCGTCGGTGAGCACATACTCAAAATGTCTGGGTATAATAATCACTTGATTCAACTGGAGTTAATCTTCCGGATGATAGTGTCATTGATGTAATTCTCCAATCATCGCCACCAAGCTACAAGAGCTTCGTGATGAACTATAATATGCAAGGGATGAACAAGACACTTCCGAGCTCTTCGCAATGCTAAAAGCTGCGGAGGTAGAAATCAAGAAGGAGCATCAAGTGTTGATGGTCAACAAGACCACTAGTTTCAAGAAAAAGGGCAAAGGAAAGAAGAAGGAACTTTAAGAAGAACAGCAAGCAAGTTGCTGCTCAAGAAAAGAGACCCAAGTCTGGACCTAAGCTCGAAACTGAAAGTGCTTCTACCGCAAGCAAGCTGGTCATCGAAGCGGAATTTCCCCAAGTATTTGGCGGATAAGAAGGATGGCAAGGTGAACAAAGGTATATGTGATATACATGTTATTGATGTGTACCTTACTAGAGCTCGTAGTAGCACCTGGTATTTGATACTGGTTACATTGCTAATATTTGCAACTCGAAACAGGGACTACGGAATAAGCGAGCACTAGCAAAGGATGAGGTGACGATGCGTGTGGGAAACGGTTCCAAAGTCAATGTGATCGCGGTCGGCACGCTACCTCTACATCTACCTTCGGGATTAGTTTTAGACCTAAATAATTGTTATTTTGTGCCAGCGTTGAGCATGAACATTATATCTAGATCTTGTTTAATGCGAGACGGTTATTCATTTAAATCAGAGAATAATGGTTGTTCTATTTATATGAGTAATATCTTTTATGGTCATGCACCCTTGAAGAGTGGTCTATTCTTGTTGAATCTCGACAAGAGTGATACACATATTCATAATGTCGAAGCCAAAAGATGCAGAGTTGATAATGATAGTGCAACTTATTTGTGGCACTGCCGTTTAGGTCATATCGGTGTAAAACGCATGAAGAAACTCCATATAGATGGACTTTTGGAATCACTTGATTATGAATCACTTGGTACTTGCGAACCGTGCCTCATGGGCAAGATGACTAAAGCACCGTTCTCTGGTTGTATGGAGAGAGCAACAGATTTGTTGGAAATCATACATACAGATGTATGTGGTCCAATGAATGTTGAAGCTCGTGGCGGATATCGTTATTTTCTCACCTTCACAGATGATTTAAGCAGATACGGGTATATCTATTTAATGAATCATAAATCTGAAACTTTTGAAAAGTTCAAAGAAATTCAGATTGAAGTACAAAATAATCTAAACAAGAAAAAAAAATTACAAAGATGTGATCTTTGAGGAGAATATTTGAGTTACGAAGTTTGGTCTACATTTGAAGCAATGCGGAATAGTTTCGCAACTCACGCCACCGGAACACCACAACAGTAATGGTGTGTCCGAACGTCAGAATCGTACTTTACTAGATATGGTGCGATCTATGATGTCTCTTACCGATTTACCGCTATCATTTTGGGGTTATGCCTTAGAGACGGCCGCATTCACGTTAAATAGGGCACCATCAAAATCAGTTGAGACGACACCTTATGAGCTATGGTTTGGCAAGAAACCAAAGTTGTAGTTTCTAAAAGTTTGGGGTTGCGATGCTTATGTGAAAAAACTTCAACCTGATAAGCTTGAACCCAAATTGGAAAAATGTGTCTTCATAGGATACCCAAAGGAGACAATTGGGTATACCTTCTATCACAGATCCGAAGGCAAGACATTCATTGCCAAGAATGGATCCTTTCTAGAGAAGGAGTTTCTCTCGAAAGAAGTGAGTGGGAGGAAAGTAGAACTTGATGAGGTAACAGTACCAGCTCCCTTATTGGAAAGTAGTTCATCACAGAAATCAGTTCCTGTGACACCTACACCAGTTAGTGAGGAAGTTAATGATAATGATCATGAAACTTCAGATCAAGTTGTTACTGAACTTCGTAGATCAACCAGAATAAAATCCGCACCAGAGTGGTACGGTAATCCTATTCTGGAAGTCATGCTACTAGATCATGGTGAACCTACGAACTATGAAGAAGTGATGGTGAGCCCAGATTCCGCAAAATGGCTTGAAGCCATGAAATCTGAGATGGGATCCATGTATGAGAACAAAGTGTGGACTTTGGTTGACTTGCCCGATGGTCGGCAAGCAATAGAGAATAAATGGATTTTCAAGAAGAAGACTGACACTGATGGTAATGTTCTTTGTTTACAAAGCTCGACTTGTTGCAAAAGGTTTTCGACAAGTTCAAGGAGTTGACTACGATGAGACCTTCTCACCCGTGGCGATGCTTAAGTCTGTCCGAATCATGTTAGCAATCGCCGCATTTTATGATTATGAAATATGGCGGATGGATGTCAAAACTGCATTTCGAATGGATTTCGGAAGAAGAGTTGTATATGATGCAACCGAAGGTTTTGTCGATCCTAAGGGAGCTAACAAAGTGTGCAAGCTCCAACGATCAATCTATGGTCCGTGCAAGCCTCTCGGAGTTGGAATAAACGCTTTGATAGTGTGATCAAAGCATATGGTTTTGTACAGACTTTTGGAGAAGCCTCATATTTACAAGAAAGTGAGTGGGAGCTCAGATCATTTCTAATATTATATGTGGACGACATATTGTTGATTGGAAATGATATAGAATTTCTGGAAAGCATAAAAGGATACTTGAATAAAAGTTTTTCAATGAAGAACCTCGGTGAAGCTGCTTACATATTGGGCATCAAGATCTATAGAGATAGATCAAGACGCTTGATTGGACTTTCACAATGCACATACCTTGATAAAGTCTTGAAAAATTTCAATATGGATCAGGCAAAGAAAGGGTTCTTGCACGTATTACAAGGTGTAAGATTGAGTCGACTCAATGCCCGACCAACTGCAGAAGATAGAGGAAAATGAAAGGAGTTCCCTATGCTTCAGCCATAGGTTCTATCATGTATGCAATGTCATGTACCAGAACTGATGTGTGCCTTGCTATTAGCTTAGCAGGAGGTACCAAAGTAATCCAGAGTGGATCATCGACAGCGGTCAAGAATATCCTGAAATACCGAAAAGGACTAAGGATATGTTTCTCGTATATGGAGGTGACGAAGAGCTTGTCGTAAAGGGTTACGTCGATTCAAGCTTTGACACTGATCCGGACGATTCTAAATCTCAAACCGGATACGTATTTTTATTAAACGGTGCAGCTGTAAGTTGGTGCAGTACTAAACAAATCTTCGTGGCGGGATCTAAATGTGAAGCGGAGTACATATCAGCTTCGGAAGCAGCAAATGAAGGAGTCTCGATGAAGGAGTTCATTTCCGATCTAGGTGTTATACCTAGTGCATCGGGACCAATGAAGATCTTCTGTGACAATCTTGGTGCAATTGCCTTGGCAAAGGAATCCAGATTTCACAAGAGGACCAAGCACATCAAGACACGCTTCAATTCCATTCGGGACCAAGTCCAAGTGGGAGACATAGAGATTTGCAAGATACATACGGATCTGAATATTGCAGACCCGTTGACTAAGCCTCTCTCACGAGCAAAACATGATCAACACCAAGACTCCATAGGTGTAAGAATCATTACTGTGTAATCTAGATTATTGACTCTAGTGCAAGTGGGAGACTGAAGGAAATATGCCCTAGAAGCAATAATAAAGTTATTATTTATTTCCTTATATCATGATAAATGTTTATTATTCATGCTAGAACTGTATTAACCGGAAACATAATACATGTGTGAATACATAGACAAACAGAGTGTCACTAGTATGCCTCTACTTGACTAACTCGTTAATCAAAGATGGTTATGTTTCCTAACCATAGACATGAGTTGTCATTTGATTAACGGGATCACATCATTAGGAGAAATGATGTGATTGACTTGACCCATTTCGTTAGCTTAGCACTTGATCGTTTAGTATGTTGCTATTGCTTTCTTCATGACTTATACAAAAGTTCCTACAACTATGAGATTATGCAACTCCCGTTTACCGGAGGAACACTTTGTGTGCTACCAAACGTCACAACGTAACTGGTTGATTATAAAGGTACTCTACAGGTGTCTCCCAAAGTATATGTTGAGTTGGCATAATTCAAGATTAGGTTTTGTCACTCCGATTGTCGGAGAGGTATCTCTGGGCCTTCTCGGTAATACTCATCACCTAAGCCTTGCAAGCATTGTAACTAATGAGTTAGTTATGAAATGATGTATTACGGAACGAGTAAAGAGACTTGCCGGTAACGAGATAGAACTAGGTATTGGATACCGACGATCTAATCTCGGGCAAGTACATACCGGTGACAAAGGGAACAACGTATGTTGTTATGCGGTTTGACCGATAAAGATCTTCGTAGAAAATGTAGGAACCAATATGAACATCCAGGTTCCACTATTGGTTATTGACCGAGAATAGTTCTAGGTCATGTCTACATAGTTCTCGAACCCGTAGGGTCCGCACGCTTAACGTTACGATGACAATTTTATGAGTATTGATGTACCAAAGTTTGTTCGAGTCCGGATGTGATAACGGACATGACGAGGAGTCTCGAAATGGTCGAGACATAAAGATTGATATATTGGAAACCTATGTTTGGACTTGGAATAGTTCCGTGAAATCGGGATTTCACTTAACACCGGGTTACCGAACCCTCCCGGGGGTTAAGGGGCCTTCGTGGGCCATGAGGGCGCCGAGGAGGGCAGGCCGCGCGCCCCCTCCCCCCTAGTCCGAATAGGACAAGGAAAGGGGGGGGGCGCCCCCCTTTCTCTTTCCCTCCCCCCAAGTCCTAGTCCAACTAGGAAAAGGGGGGGAGTCCTACTCCCGGTGGGAGTAGGACTCCTCCGGCGCGCCTCCTCCTAGGGCCGGCACCCCCTTGCTCCTTTATATACAGGCGGGGGCACCCTAGAACACACAAGTTGATCTACGTGATCGTTCCTTAGCCGTGTGCGGTGCCCCTCCACCATATTCCACCTCGGTCATACCGTCAGCGGAGCTTAGGCGAAGCCCTGCCGGTGGAGCATCATCATCGTCACCACGCCGTCGTCTTGTGGAACTCATCCCGACACTTTGCTTTGGATCGGAGTCCGGGATCGCCATCGAGCTGAACGTGTCTTTGAACTCGGAGGTGCCGTACGTTCGGTACTTGGATCGGTCGGATCATGAAGACGTACGACTACATCAACCGCGTTGTTATAACGCTTCCGCTTACGGTCTACGAGGGTACGTGGACATGCACTCTCCCCTGTCGTTGCTATGCCATCACCATGATCTTGCGTGTGCATAGGAAATTTTTTGAAATTACTGCGTTCCCCAACACAGTTTTGGGTAGCCCAAAGGGCGGGAAACAGAGACCTTTTGTCCCGGTTGGTGGCACCCACCGGGACTAAAGGTGGGCATTGGTACCGGTTGGTGCCACGAACCGGGACCAATGCCCCCCTTTAGTCCCGGTTGGTGCCACCAACCGGGACCAAAGGCCTTGCGCTGCCCGCGGCCAAAAGTTTAGTCCCACCTTGCTAGTTGAGAGGGGCTCAGAGTGGTTTATAAGCCCCTGCGGCTGCCCTCTCGAGCTCCTCTCAAATGCAGGCTTACGGGCCTAATCTCACACTATCTTTGTCTGTGGGCCCTCTTGGGCCTTCTCAGCCTAAATCTCGCCCAGGTTGGGTTTCTAGTCGTATTCAGGCCGTGGTGGCCCAATAGGTGGCAGTTTTTTTTCCAGTTTTTTTGTTTTGTTTTTTGCATTATTTATTTTCTTTTTTTTTGCTTTATTTTTTAATTCTTTTTTGCTTTAGGTCAAAAAAATTATAAAGTTTCTATTAGTGCCATTAGTTTTCAAATTTGAATAGCTAAAATTTGAATTCTTTGAAATTTGTGTGAATCACAAGTTTGTGATTAACTTTACTATAAAAATAGTTTTTTTCCATTTTTTGTTTTGTTTTTTGCATTATTTATTTTCTTTTGTTTTTTGCTTTATTTTTTGCTTTATTTTTTAATTCTTTTTGCTTTTAGGTCAGAAAAATTATAAACTTTCTGTTAGTGCCATTAGTTTTAGAAAAATTATAAACTTTCTGTTAGTGCCATTAGTTTTCAAATTTGAATAGTTAAAATTTGAATTCTTTAAAATTTGTGTGAATCACAAGTTTGTGATTAACTTTACTATAAAAATAGTTTTTTCCAGCTTTTTGTTTTGTTTTTTGCATTATTTATTTTCTTTTGTTTTTTGCTTTATTTTTAATTCTTTTTGCTTTTAGGTCAGCGAAATTATAAACTTTCTGTTAGTGCCATTAGTTTTAGAAAAATTCTAAACTTTCTATTAGTGCCATTAGTTTTCAAATTTGAATAGTTAAAATTTGAATTCTTTGAAATTTGTGTGAATCACAAGTTTGTGATTAACTTTACTAAAAAAATGAGCATAGATGCACCTATAGAGAGAATTCAATCTAAATTCATAATAAATTTCTATGAATTTCAGAGAAATTCACTCTGAATTTAGGTCAAATTCCCTGTATAAGGGCATCTATTTTCACTTGGAGAGGAGCTCAACAAGGTAGAGAGGGACGTGCTTATAAACTGGTGTGAGCGCCCTTGGGTTGGCGAGGTGGGACTAAACTCTGACCGCAAAGGACCAACCCTTTAGTCCCGGTTTGTGGCACAAACCGGGACTAATGGTCATGGGCCAGAGGAGAGGCGCATTGGTCCCGGTTCATGCATGGAACCGGGACCAATGGCCCACGTGGCTGCCCTCTTGAGTGTTCTTGGTGAGAACATAGTTGACAAGGAGCGAACCGGGATTAATGGTATTACGAGGGCCGAACCATAAGACATTAAAGCATTTCAAATGAACTCTGAAAAAGTTGAAAGTTGGCATGATATCATAATTTCACCCACATAGCATGTGCATGTACAAAACGGACAATGGTATCATACTTGTCTGTTACAAAGTTGGCATGGTATCATCATAATAGTTGCTGGAGAAAGTCTTCACCTTTTCTTCGCTTGTGTCATTTGCTTATTCTTGTAGTAACCATGGATAATCTTCATCGTTTATCGGGATGCTTGGGTCAGCCTTGACTTTGAAGGAGGAATTTCATGAAACTTTTCATAATCTTCAAACATGTCCTCTTGCCCTCCACTCCCACGATGTCCCTTTTTCCCCGAAAGAACTATGTGGCGCTTTGGCTCATCGTATGATGTATTCGCTTCCTTATCTTTTCTTTTTCTTGGTTTGGTAGACATGTCCTTCACATAGATAACTTGTGCCACATCAATGGCTAGGACGAAAGGTTCGTCAGTGTACCCAAGATTTTTCAGATCCACTGTTGTCATTCCATCGTGGGTCTACACTGCACTCGCCTCCCCGGCTGTGATTGACCCATTTTCACTTAAACTAAGGGACCTTAAAATCATGTCCGTAGTCAATTTCCCATATGTCCACTATGTAACCATAATATGTGTCCTTTCCCCTCTCAGTTGCTGCATCAAAGCGGACAGCGCTGTTTTGGTTGGTGCTCTTTTGATCTTGGGCGATCGTATAAAATGAATTCCCATTTATCCCGTATCCTTTGTAAGTCAATACAGTCAAAGATGGTCCCCTGGACAACAAGTACAACTCATCACAAACAGTGTTGTCACCTCTCAGACGTGTTTCCAACCAACTGCTATAAGTCCTGATGTGTTCACATGTAATCCGATTAAATCGCCTTTGCTCGGTGTTTGGAGCGCAGATCGTTTCTTGTGTTCATCGACATACGTGGTCACCAAGGTAGAGTTATGTAGAACTGTGTAGTGTGCTTGAGACCAAGAATATCCGTCCCTGCATATTATTGAGTCCCCTCCAAGCGTGCCTTTTCCAGTCAGTCTCCCCTCATACCGCAATTTAGGGAGACCTATCTTCTTAAGGGCAGGAATGAAGTCAACACAAAACCCAATGACATCCTCTGTTTGATGGCCCATGGAGATGCTTCCTTCTGGCCTAGCGCGGTTACGGACGTATTTCTTTAGGACTCCCATGAACCTATCAAAGGGGAACATATTGTGTAGAAATACGGGCCCCAGAATTACAATCTCGTCGACTAGATGAACTAGGATGTGCGTCATGATATTGAAGAAGGATGGTGGGAACACCAGCTCGAAACTGACAAGACATTGCGCCACATCACTCCTTAGCCTTGGTAGGATTTTTGGATCGATCACCTTCCGAGAGATTGCATTAAGGAATGCACATAGCTTCACAATGGCTAATCGGACGTTTTCCGGTAGAAGCCCCCTCAATGCAACCGGAAGCACTTGCGTCATAATCACGTGGCAGTCATGAGACTTTAGGTTCTGGAACTTTTTCTCTGGCATATTTATTATTCCCTTTATATTCGACGAGAAGCCAGTCGGGACCTTCATACTGAGCACGCATTCAAAGAATATTTCTTTCTCTTCTTTCGTAAGAGCGTAGCTGGCAGGACCCTCATACTGCTTCGGAGGCATGCCGTCTTTTTCGTGCAAACGTTGCAGGTCCTCCCGTGCCTTAGGTGTATCTTTTGTCTTCCCATACACGCCCAAAGAAGCCTAGCAGGTTCACGCAAAGGTTCTTCATCATGTGCATCACATCGATTGAAGAACGGACCTCTAGGTCTTTCCAGTAGGGTAGGTCCCAAAATATAGATTTCTTCTTCCACATGGGTGCGTGTCCCTCAGCGTCATTCGGAACAGCTAGTCTGCCAGGACCCTTTCCAAAGATTATGTGTAAATCATTGACCATAGCAAGTACGTGATCACCGGTACGCATGGCGGGCTTCTTCTAGTGATCTGCCTCGCCTTTGAAATGCTTGCCTTTCTTTCGACATTGATGGTTGGTCGGAAGAAATCGACGATGGCCCAGGTACACATTCTTCCTGCATTTGTCCAGGTATATACTTCCAGTTTCATCTAAACAGTGCGTGCATGCGTGGCATCCCTTGTTTGTCTATCCTGAAAGGTTACTGAGAGCGGGCCAATCGTTCATGGTTACAAATAGCAACGCGTGCAGGTTAAATTCCTCCTGTTTGTGCTCATCCCACGTACGTACACCATTTCCATTCCACAGCTGTAAAAGTTCATCAACTAGTGGCCTTAGGTACACATCAATGTCGTTGCCGGGTTGCTTAGGGCATTGGATGAGAACTGGCATCACAATGAACTTCCGCTTCATGCACATCCAAGGAGGAAGGTTATACATACATAGAGTCACGGGCGTGTGCTGTGATTGCTGCCTTTGCTCCGCGAAAGGATTAATGCCATCCGCGCTTAAACCAAACCATACGTTCCTTGGGTCACTTGCAAACTCAGCCCAAGATTTCTCTCGATTTTTCTCCACTGCGACCCGTCAGCGGGTGCTCTCAACTTCTCGTCTTTCTTACGGTCCTCATTGTGCCATCGCATCAACTTGGCATGCTCTTTGTTTCTGAATAGACGTTTAAACTGTGGTATTATAGGAGCATACCACATCACCTTCGCAGGAACCCTCTTCCTGGGGGGGCTCGCCGTCAACATCACCAGGGTCATCTCGTTTGATCTTATAACGCAATGCACCGCATACCGGGCATGCGTTCAGATCCTTGTACGCATCGTGGTAGAGGATGCAGTCATTAGGGCATGCATGTATCTTCTGCACCTCAATCCTAGAGGGCATACGACCTTCTTTGTTGCGTATGTACTGTCGGGCAATTCGTTATCCTTTGGAAGATTCTTCTTCAATATTTTCAGTAGCTTCTCAAATCCTTTGTCAGGCAAAGCACTCTCTACCTTCCACTGCAGCAATTCCAGTACGGTACCGAGCTTTGTGTTGCCATCTTCGCAATTGGGGTACAACCCTTTTTTTGTGATCCTCTAACATGCGATCGAACTTCAGCTTCTCCTTTTGACTTTCGCATTGCGTCCTTGCATCGACAATGACCCGGCGGAGATCATCATCATCGGGCACATCGTCTGGTTCCTCTTGATCTTCAGCAGCTTCCCCCGTTGCAACATCACCGTATTGAGGGGGCACATCATCTGGTTCCTCTTGATCTTCAACAGCTTCCCCCGTTGCAGCATCACCGTATTCAGGGGGCACATAGTTGTCATCATCCTCTTCTTCTTCGCCGACTTCCGTCATAACCCCTATTTCTCCGTGCCTCGTCCAAACATTATAGTGTGGCATGAAACCCTTGTAAAGCAGGTGGGTGTGAAGGATTTTCTGGTCAGAGTAAGACTTCGTATTCCCACATTTAGGGCATGGACAACACATAAAACCATTCTGCTTGTTTGCCTCAGCCACTCCGACAAAATCATGCACGCCCTTAATGTACTCGGAGGTGTGTATGTCACCGTACATCCATTACCGGTTCATCTGCGTGCATTATATATAATTAAGTGTGTCAAAAACCATTACAGAACATCATGAATAGATAATTAAGTGACCAAATTAATAGAAGTTCATCATCACATTAAAACCAAAGTACATACATAGTTCTCATCTAACAACATATAGCTCTCCAGAGCATCTAATTAATTAAACCATACATTGAAACTATGTAAAACATTTCAATGCGAAAACAAATGCGATTATAATCGCAACCAAGGTAACAATTGATCCAACGGCATAATGATACCAAGCCTCGGTATGAATGGCATATTTTCTAATCTTCAAGCGCATTGCATCCATCTTGATCTTGTGATAATCGACGACATCCGCAACATGCAACTCCAATATTATCTTCTCCTCCTCAATTTTTTTTATTTTTTCCTTCAAGAAATTGTTTTCTTCTTCAACTAAATTTAACCTCTCGACAATAGGGTCGGTTGGAATTTTCGATTCACATACCTCCTAGATAAATAAAATCTATGTCACGTTGGTCTGCATAATTTTCATAAACAATAAATGAACCAATAGTTATAAAGATAATATATACCACATCTGAATCATAGACAGGACGAGGGCCGACGGGGGTGGATACCAAAACCATCGCACTATATAATAACAAGCAATAAAATAGTAAGAAAATTAGTCAAGTATCTATCTAAAGTAAGAATTTGTTTCTTTCAGAAAGAAGATAAGAACAAGAGGCTCACCACGGTGGTGCCGGCGACGAGATCGGCGTGGGCAATCGACGGCGGTGAAGACGGGAATGGGATGTGACGGGCCGCTAAACCTAGACAAATCTCGAGGAAAATGGAGCTTTGAGGTCAAGCTTCGAGAGGAGAAAGCTTAACTAGTGTGGCTCAGGCATTTCATCGAACACCTCATGTGCATAGGAGGTGAGCTAGAGCACCACAAAGCCCTCCCCTCGCCGGCGAGAGAAAAAAGCGAGCACTAGAGTGCTCTGCTTTCATGACGAGGGGTATATATAGGCACCTCATTGGTCCCGGTTCGTGGAATGAACCAGGACTAAAGGGCAGCCTGTGGTCCCGGTTCAAGCCACCAACCGGGACCAATGGTGGTGGGCTAGGAGCGAGGCCCATTGGTCCCGGTTCGTCCCACCAACCGGGACCAAAGGGGCTGCATTTAACCGGGACCAATGCCCCCACGAGGCCCGGCAGGCCCCTGGCCTCACGAACCGGGACCAGTGCCCCCATGGGTCCCGGTTCTGGACTGAACCGGAACTAATGGGCTGACCCGGCCTGAACCAAAGCCCTCTTTTCTACTAGTGATTGACATATCGAGAGCTTTCGATTCCCTGTCTTGGCCATTCCTGTTTGAAGTACTGCTAGCTAAAGGCTTTGGCAGGCGATGGATCAAATGGATTGTTGTGCTCCTGCATTCAGCAAGCACAAAGGTGATTGTCAACGGCATCCCTGGGAACTGCATCTTCCATGCTCATGGATTACGACAAGGAGACCCCATCTCGCCGATGTTGTTTGTGATAGCAATGGATGTGCTCTCGGCTCTCGTCAAGAAGGCCATGGATGAAGGTGTGCTTAGCATGTTCTCTAGCATCTCAGCCATGCAGAGGCTATCCATATACGCGGACGATGTGGCCATGTTTATTAGACCGACTGCACAGGATCTCAACTTTGTCAGGAGGGCGCTTGAGGTGTTTGGCATGGCCTCGGGGCTCCGGGTTAACTATAACAAGTCCTCGGCCATCCTTATTAGAGGCGATAGCGGCGACCGTGCCCGGGTGGAAGAG
The DNA here is from genome assembly GCA_021605145.1 of Aegilops bicornis. NCBI lineage: Eukaryota > Viridiplantae > Streptophyta > Magnoliopsida > Poales > Poaceae > Aegilops > Aegilops bicornis. Next base: position 110,569,809 of record CM038669.1, on the reverse strand, counting down.
ATCCTTCACTGTGACCTAGCTGAGTTCCCTTGCCGCTATCTAGGATTGCAGCTGGCCATCAAGTGCCTTACTCGAGCTCAATGGCAGCCTATACTAGATCAAGTGAAGCAGTTTGTGCCGGCCTGGCAATGGGGCCTCATCCAGAGACCCGGTCAGCTTGTTCTCGTTCAATCTATCATTGCGGCGAAGCCAGTGCACCACTTCATGATCGCCGATGCCCCTGACTGGGTGTTCGAGGATATCAACAAATGGACGAGATCTTTCTTTTGGGCTGGAAAAGACAAGGTCAACGGAGGGCAATGCCTGGTGGTGTGGGACACGATTTGCAGACCCAAATTCTATGGTGGATAGGGAGTGAAGAACATGAGGCTACAGGCTTTGGCACTCAGAGTGCGTTGGGAGTAGCTCAAGAGGACAGAACCACAAAGGCCTTGGCAAGGGCTGCAAATGGTAGATGACCCGGAGACAAGGGCAGTCTTTGATAGTCTCGTCAGCATTAAAGTTGGTTCAGGCTCTAGGGTGTTATTCTGGAGAGATCGTTGGCTGCATGATTTCGCGGTTGCTGACATCGCACCTTTGATCCTGGGCTCAGTCGCGCGAAGAAACGTCAACAACAGGACGGTCCAACAAGCCCTAGAAGATGACAGATGGTTGCTTGATGTTCAGGAGAACCCTTCGTTTATGGCGCAGATGCAACTCATGCACCTTTGTCATGCGATTTCCACTATAGAGAGAAATCCTGAAGAGCCTGACGTATTCACTTGGCCATGCGCTGCATCTGGAAAGTACTCTGCTAGCTCGGTCTACGACAGACTCTGTATGGGGCTTGATACGTCCCTAACGGCCAAGTGCATCTGGAGAAGCTGGGCTCTGTTGAAATGCAAACTTTTATGTGGCTAGCGGTGCAATATAGAATATGGATGTCGACGGAAGAGCTAGACACGGCTGCAAGATCGGCCCTCGGCCTGCCGCGCCTCCAAGACGAAGACAACGTGAACCACATCTTTGCACATTGTGTCTATGCCAAGGAAGTTTGCACCGAATTTGGGAACACTTGAGAATCAATGTGCAAGCACCATCGACTACGGACACTTCCACTGATTGGTGGCTAAGGGAGAGGAGGAGCTTCCATGGACGGGACAGACGGGGTTTCGACACTTTGGTTACGGCCACCACTTGGTCCATTTGGATGCAGAGGAATGATCGGGTCTTCAACCGCTTAGATCAACAAGTAAATCCTAGCGCTTTGGCTGAAAAGGTGCTCGCGGAGGTAGAAGAATGGAGACTCGCAGGTGTCGGTGTGGGAGGGTTACAACGCTTTGTGAGAAGTTAGCCTTAGGTCCTTAGGTGTTGGTGTGTGTTTCGTGTTGGGCCTTGTGTTCGCACAATGCCTATCTTCTTATACATACATTCTATCTTCTATAAAAATATGGTACGCCTTTGGCGTACTCTCGAAAAAAAAAGATTGTCGCCCCTGTCCTTTGTTATGTGCGCCCCAACAATCACTACTAGGAAAAAAGCTATAGATGGTATGGACATTAATGGCGCATCATAGTGCGCCATCGCTATATAGCAAGAAGACGGACATTAATGGCGCACTGTATGTGGTGCGCCATCGCTATATATGAGCGCACTGTATACAAAAGCGCCATTAGTAGTTTTGAAAAAAAATAAAAAAAATTGTTAGTAATAGCGCATCATGGGATAGTGCGTCATTACTAGTTGACATAGTAATGGCGCACCACACCCACCGTGCACCATTAGTAGTTTAAAAAAAATTGTTAGTAATGGCGCACCAGTGGACAGTGCGCCATTACTTAATGGCGCACTGTCCACTGGTAGTAATGGCACACTGTCCACTGGTGCGCCATTACTAACAATTTTTTTTCATAACTACTAATGGCGCACCACACATCAGGTGCGCCATTAGTAACCCTGGTGCTAAATGCACCCCTCGGACCGCCTTTTCAGTTTAAAAAAATAAAAAAAAATGATGGAAATGTCAAAAAATAAAAGAAAATAAGTTTCCCATGTGATATGTGTTCTAGTCGTTGGAAAAATTTACAAATATGAATTTCGACTTTATTTGCAAAATCTCTCTGGAATTTAGTAAAATGGGCATAACTTTTGCATACGAACTCGGATTAAAAAGTTTTTTATATGAAAAATCATCTAATCGAAAAGTTACATCCGAATTGAACCGGGGGAACATTGTTCAACATCTTTAAAATCCCGAAAAACCTAACAGAACGAAAGATACGGGGCTTTTAAGATCTAGAGGGGGAAAATGAAAAAAGTTTCAAACTTACTAGTGGCGCACCATTTGCTAGGTGCGCCACTAGTAACAGAAAAAAAATTGGTTTCAAAAAAGAAAAAAAATATTTAGATTTTTTTTCAAAATATGATACGTAATATGACCGGGAAGTTTGAAATATTTTTTCAAAATTTGATCACACTCATGAACATGAACAAAGTCCTAGACATCAACAAGGTTTAATAGGATTGATATGATAGATATATCAACAAGTGCCTGTGAAGTGAGTTGGTGCTGGGGTTGGATAAGACTGCGAAGTTAAGCGTGCTCGGGCTGGAGTAGTGTGAGGATGGGCGACCTTTCGGGAAGTTTGACCACAGAGTACGATTTGACTTGAGATTAAGCATATTGACCCGAGATTAAGCCATAGTGACCCGAGATTAAGAAAAAAAATAAAAATAATTAAAAAATTAAAAAAATAATCTGAAAAAAATTAAAAAAATTGTTAGTAGTGGCGCACTTCTATGTGTTGCGCCATTAGTATACCAGATACTAATGGCGCACCTGTGGGATATACTAATGGCGCACTGCATGGTGCGCCATTAGTATACCAGATACTATTGGCGCATCTGTGGTGCGCCATTAGTAAAAAATCTAATGGCGTGATGCTAGTGGCGCACCTGTAGTGCGACATTAGTAGCCAAAACAGTTGCGCCACTAGCAGACCTTTTTCTAGTAGTGAATATCCGACATATGGTGGCCTCGGCACGCTGGTTGCGTCCTCTGGATCTGGAGGCCATGACCCAGCCACAACATGAGTTATCTCGGGGTGGGCTTAGTGGCCTACGTGCCTCATTGTGGCGTGTGTGTGTGTGTTAGCAAGCGAAACCTCTGCACAACGACAGCTCGTGGGCGTCTTAACCTTCTTTAAGACGTCGTCATGGCTCTCCTTCATGTCCTATATAGTTCCAGGTGAAAACCCATGTGATTTCATTCAGACTTCATGCGGGGATGCTTTGTGCCGTTAACTTCTTGGGGGCGTTGTCATGGATCTATGTACCTTCCGGTTGAGGTCGACAGTGTGCTCATTGGTTCCAGCATGGGATAGTCTCGTCCGTCTTCTATCTTTTTTAGGCTGCTCCCAATGGGCCGATGCTTAGATGGGTCGGGTGCTAAGCATATTAAATAGCTTAGCAGCCAAACTCCCCAATGCATAGGTGCTTAGCTTCTTGTAGCCAAGCTTCTTTCATTTAATGATTTAGCTACCAAACTCTCTCATGCATTGGTGAGTTTGCTTCATTTAAATGTTTTGTCTAGGTTCACGCGCTTGGCATTGGTTTTCCTAGAGTCACCAAACCCATCTCTCTCCTCTTAATTGCCTTGCCACATCAAATTTTTCGTCTACATGGCATGCTTAGCACCCGTACAAGATGGAGCATTGGGAGGGGCCTTACATCTGACTGTGTCGTCTGACGCCATTGGCTCATGCTGCTTGCCGACAAAGATCGCTCCTCTGACTGGAGCGAGAGGGGCAAGGGTCCTCTCGGTAATTTTGTGAGGGCTCTGCGGCGAAGTACGGTTGTTTCTTCTTAAGATGTGGGCTCGCTCTTGTGCGGTTGTTTGCATTGAGCTTTTTCTTTGACATATTCTGTGAGAGGATTTTCCCATCACCTTGTATCATCTTCCCGTGTATCTAGTGCTGCCAACTTTCATATGCTCCTATGCTTCCATGTTTAAAGGATTAAATTTATATGTGTCAATAAATTCTGAAAAAAATGTTAATGTTCTCAAGACATGTATGTGCTATCTCTCACAGATTAAATCAAAATACACATCGAGAAAGAAAGAAGGCAAATCTCGATGTGATTGTGAATAGTGTTGTTATTTTCCCGCAAAAAAAGAATAGTGTTGTTTTTTTGCTTTTATCTTTTTTTGGCACTATTCATTCATAATAGGTTTGTTATTTTTGTTTCTCAATCGTATTTGAACTTATTAGGGGATGTAGACATATGTCATGTGAACGTCCATAAAAATTAGAATTTTTTGAAATGTTCAAACTTCAGTTTTTGAAAGTTGGAGAGTGTTTGGAGCACCTGATACTTACTCAACTCGTGGTTCTTACTTGAGTATAGAAGCGTGCACTAGTAGAAAACAGGGCAATGGTCCAGGCCCCGCCAGCCCATTAGTCCCGGTTCAATCCAGAACAGGGACCAATGGGGGCATTGGACCCGGTTCGTGAGCCCCGGGGGCCGGCCAGGCCACGTGGGCCATTGGTCCCGGTTCGTCTGGACCTTTTGGTCCCGGTTGGTGGGACGAACCGGGACCAATGGGCCTCGCTCCTGGCCCACCACCATTGGTCCTGGTTGGTGGGACGAACCGGGACCAAAGGCTGCCCTTTAGTCCCGGTTCGAGTCACCAACCGGGACCAATTAGTTGCCTATATATACCCCTTACCCGCGAGCAGAGCACTCCCAGTGCTCTGTTTTTCATGGCAGGCGAGGGGAGAGCTTTGTTGTGCTCTAGCTCACCTTCTATGTACACGAGGTGTTCGATGGAATGCCCGAGCCACACTACTTAAGCTTTCTCCTCTCCAAGCTTGACCTCCAAGCTCCATTTTCCTTAATATTTGTCTAGGTTTAGCGGTCCGTCACGTCCCGTCCCCGTCTTCACCGCCGTCGATCGCCCGCGCCGATCTCGTCGCCGGCACCACCGTGGTGAGCCTCTTGTTCTTATCTTATCTTCTTTCTGAAAGGAAAAATATTCTTACTTGTATGTTTATATAGATACTTGTATTATTTTCTTTTATTATTGCATCTTATATAGTGCGATGGTTTTGGTATCCGCCCCCGTCGGCCCTCGTCCTGTCTATGATTCGGATGTGGTATATATTATCTTTTCATAACTATTGGTTCATTTATTGTTTATGACAATTATGCCGACCAATGTGACATAGATTTTATTTATCTAGGAGGTTGTTGAACCGGAAATTCCAACAGACCCTATTGTCGAGAGGTTAAATTTAGTTGAAGAAGAAAACAATTTGTTGAAGTAAAAAATTAGAAAAATTGAGGAGGAGAAGATGATATTGGAGTTGCATGTTGCGGATGTCGTCGATGATCACAAGATCAAGATGGATGCAATGCGTTTGAAGATTAGAAAGATTAGAAAATATGCCATTCATACCGAGGCTTGGTATCATTATGCCGTTGGATCAGTTGTTACACTGGTTGCGATTATGATCGCATTTGTTTTCGCATTGAAATGTTTTACATAGTTTTAGTGTATGGTTTAATTAATTTAGATGCTCTGCAGAGCTTTATGTTGTTAGATGAGAACTATGTATGTACTTTGGTTTTAATGTGATGATGAACTTCTATTAATTTGGTCACTTAATTATCTATTCATAATGTTCTGTAATGATTTTTGACACACTTAATTATATATAATGCACGCAGATGAACCTGGAATGGATGTACGGTTCAAGACACACCTCCGAGTACATTAAGGGCGTGCATGATTTTCTCGAAGTGGCTGAGGCAAACAAGCAGAATGGTTTTATGTGTTGTCCATGCCCTATATGTGGGAATACAAAATGATTTAATGTCTTATGGTTCGGCCCTCGTAATAATTAAAAATAGCAACAATAAGTTTTTTGTTGTAAGTAGAAACAAAATAAAATAAATAAAGCAAGAAAGAAAACAAAAAAACAAAAAATAGTGTTTTCAAATTTGAAAACTAATGGCACTAATAGAAAGTTTATAATTTTCCTAAAACTAAAAGCAAAAAGAATTGAAAAATAAATCTAAAAACCAAAGAAAATAAATAATGCAGAAATCAAAACAAAAAAACAACTATAAGTATTTTGTTGTAAGTAGAAACAAAATAAAATAAATAAAGCAAGAAAGAAAACAAAAAGCAAAAAAAATGTTTTCAAATTTGAAAAGTAATGGCACTAACAGAAAGTTTATAATTTTCCTAAAACTAAAAGCAAAAAGAATTAAAAATAAAGCAAAAAACAAAAGAAAATAAATAATGTAGAAAACAAAACAAAAAAACTAGGAAAAAATAAAAATAGCAACAATAAGTAAATAAAACAAAAAAACAAAAAAATTGCCACCTATTGGGCCACCACAGCCTGAATACAACTAGAAACCCATCCATGGGCCAGGATTCAGGCCCGCAGCAGGGCCAGCAGGCCCATCAGGCATAGCAGTAACAAGTAGGCCCGTAAGCCTGAAATTGAGAGGAGGTTGAGAGGGGTGCGGCAGTGGGACTTATAAACCACTGCGTGCCCCTCTCAACTAGCGAGGTGGGACTAAACTTTGGCCCCGACGTGCGGCCACGGGCCTTTAGTCCCGGTTGGTGCCACCAACCGACTAAAGAACATTGGTACCGATTGGTGCCACCAACCGGTACCAAAAGCCGCCGCTTCCCGCCCTTTGGGCTGCCGAAAAAGAGGCCTTTGGTCCCGGTTGGTGGCACCAACCGGGACTAAAGGGGGGCATTAGTCCCGGTTTGTGCTACGAACCGGGACCAATGCTCTTGCTATATATACAACACTTAGGAAAATTTGACGAACACATCGCGTGCTTCGCCCGCCGACGACGCCTTGAGCTCATCGACGCCGCCAGTTGCCCGGATCAACGCCGCCGCCAGACGTCGTCCGCTGCCCGACGCCAGACGTCGTCTGCGCCGCCTTTACGCCGTCTGCTTCGTTGCCGCTTTCGCCCTGTCGCCGCCAGTTGCTCCACCTGTGCCGCCGCCAAGGTTGCCGCTTTCAACCCGCTGCCCTCGTCGCTGCCTCCCGAGCCCAAGCCCCTCCGCCTCGCCGCCCGAGCCCCCTGCCCGTCGTCCAAGGCCGGGCGCCTCGCCGCCCCCACTGCCGCCATCGTCATCTAGCCGCCCATTGTGAGCCGCGCCACACACCGGCTCTATTTTTTTTCAATTTTATTAGTTTAATTTTTTTGTTCATATATATATAATGTATATGTGTATGTATGTGGCTATGTGTATGTAGATGTTCAAAATGTATAAAAAAAATTGTTCAGTGCACGTTTTTCTTCATATATGTATTTTTGTTCATATGTGTATTAATGTTTTTTTTCTGTTCATAGATTTTTTTTGGTGATATTAATTATTGTAGAAATATGCAAATGTTTGTATATTCATATGAACAATGCATTAGGCAAGACCTTTGTTTTTTTCGAAATTTTCTATTTGAACATTTTTTTTTAAAACAAGCAATACTAAAAGAACGAGAGGAAAAAGGAAAATAAGAAGAGGAAGAAAGGATAAGAAGAGGAGAAATAAATAAGAAGAGGAAATAAGAAGAAAAAGAAGAGGAGAAGAAGAAAGGAATAGAGGAGAAGAAGAAAAATAGAAATTTCTATTTTTCTTCTTCTCCTCTATTCCTTTCTTCTTCTCCTCTTTTTTTTCTTCTTCCTCTTTTAGTATTGTATGTAGAAGAAGAAGAAAGGAATAGAGGAGAACGAAGAAACTTCAACACGAGGGGGGGGTACCGATACCTCCCGATAACATTATTTTCCCATGTATATGTATGTCGCGTCGTTGTCGATATAACCCCTCGAGATAACTTCGACATGAGGCGGTCGATATATATACCCCTCTCTCGACGCTGCGTGATAACTTATACAACGGCAGCACCCCTCGGCCCTCTCGCTCGACCAAAACTCTCGAGGACACCCAAACCCTAGAGAGAAAACGATGTTGGTCTCCTTCCCCCTCCCGCCGCGCCTCTAGCCGACAAATTAACTCTCTCGAGGCCACCCAAATTTACCCTTGAAGCTTTGTGTCGTGGCGACCCCAAACCCTAGAGAAAACGATGTTGGTCTCCTACCCCCTCCCGCCGCCCCTCTACCCGACAAATTAACTCTCTCGAGGCCACCCAAACTAACATGATTCCTTATTGTGATTAGCTAGCTAGTTCTACGTTTGCCACTAGTGTATATATATATATATATATATATATATATATATATATATATATATATATATATATATATATATATATATATATATATATATATATATATATCCATCTGTACCATGTTTGAATAATAATTGACACGTTGTAAATATTTGCGTAAACTATGGAGCACTCCGAGATGAAGAAAGCGAAGCGATGTTGGGGCACATAATCGCACAAGGAAGTGATGAAGTTGCGTCATTTCTCAATGACACCGTCTTTGGGTGAAGAAGAGGGCTATGTTCATGATGGCTTCGACCCATTAATGTCGGTACAAGAAGAGGACTATGTTCAGGATGGCTCCGGTGACACAATGGAGGTACAAGCAGAAGGATACCTTGATGACTGCTCCGGTGACCGAACCGAGTCCGGCCAGGTATATATATATTAAGCCCGTGCTGACTAGTTAATTGATGCATCCATTGTTTTGGTATATGTACACATATTAATTACTCTCGTCTTTCTTCCTTATAATTTCTAGCCCTCCGGATCGAGCACAACTTCAGTAAGGAGACGATGCCCGAAGAAAAAATTGAGCTCGGATGAAAAGTTTGAGATCATAGAAATCGTGCCCGACGGCGAACCGATTGAACCCATGCGGACAAGGAATGCATTTTCTGCTCAGTGCGGGGTTCTTGTTAGGGACAAGATCCCAATCAGCATCCATCAATGGTATAAGCCTAAGGAGGAAGACCCTTAGGTGTCTTATGTCAATGATATGCAGAAAGAAGATCTTTGGACTGAGCTGAAGGCAAATTTCACCCTACCGCCAGAGGAGGATCCGGAGAAGCCAGTTAAAGAGCAATTAATCAAGTCTTTTTCTCTTAAGAAGATGGCAACCCTAATGAGGAGGTGGAGGAAAGAGCTGAACCAGTTTGTCGAGAAAGATAAGACACCAGAATTCATCGGCAAATATGAGAAGATCAAAGATCATCGCCCGCATTTGAGGCCCACAAGACATCGGAAAAGAGTAAGAAGATGTCGGCGACAAACAAGAAAAATGCTGCGAAGAAGAAGCTTCACCATCGCACGGGTCGTGGCTACCTCAAAGCCCGCCTAAGTGGTCCAAGGCTGAGCATGATCTCGCTTGATAAAGGGATCGAACCGAGACAATGTCTTGGCAGACCGTTGCGGACTTGGTTCTTGAGGCTGGCGGAACCTTGGACCTATGTGAGGAAGTGCCGATGGGACGGACGAGCAACCGCAAATACCGGTCGGGAAGCTTCGACACTATATCGATGCAACAATGAGGGACGTTCCTTCCAAACAGGAGAAGGACCAGCTCACAATGGCCCTTGGGAATCCCGAGCACCACTGGACGGACACGAGGCACGCCAGCTCCCTTTCGTGGAAGGTTGGTTTTCCGGACGCAGGGGTTACAAAACCCACGAGAGGAGGAAGAAACTGGAGCAGGACCAGCTGCAGGCGCTGCACGAAAGGGTAATGGGGCTAGAGGAACGAGAAGAGGAACGAGAAGCAGCAGATCACAGCAAACGACCTGTCGAAGCTTCCCCCCAAGCTACCCCGCCATCTCAGCGGAGAATCGGCGTGGCTTCCACCGAGCTGCTTCAGCCGGAGCATGTTTTGACGGCTCCTGCCGGCTATCCCGTGGATGGTATCACGGAGTCTCAAAGTTGCCACATTATGGTGCGATGGATGACTTTGACGGTCAAGGCAGCTGTTGGCCAAGTTTATCCTAGTGGACCCGGCACAACTTATCACTGCCAGCCGATTCCAGAAGGATATGCTAAGGTGATGGTGGATGAAATAACGGAGGGATTTGAGGACCTCCCGCTTGACCACCCTACCGGTGAAGGGGAGACTAGGTTGGGTTACGCTCAAGACTCCATGCCTATGGCGGAAGGAGCTCATCAACCTTCCGAATCGACGCCTCCGCCTCCTCCTCCTCCTCCGGGAGTCAGGCACTCTGCCTCCTCCACCGCCTCCTCCTCCGTGAGTGGCGATCGGGGCAGCGTGGCGGCACTCCGCCTCCTTCTCGGCCGCGTGGCGGCACTCCGCCTCCTTCTCCGCCCTGCGTCGGCGCGCCCGAGCAGCCAGCCTCCTCCTTCTCCGCCTCGTCGGCAAGGCGGAAGAGACCTGCCGCCGCTCCGGCTGCTCCGGCGCGTCGTAGTCCTTCTCCTCCGCCTCGTAAGCAAGCAAAAAAGAAGACATCCGCTCCGTCTGCTCTGCCGGCGTCTAGCAATACAACCAAAGGCAGGAGGAAATACAGATACGGTCCTTCTCTGAAGACTCCAGAGAAGTTACCGTACGAGAGGACCTAGGAGGAAAACGCAAAGATCGCGCAGACCGAAGTGGATGACTGGTTTGCAGGGTTGAAAGCAAAGAGACGTCCACCTCCGGAGGAGAAGGTAGATCCGGTGAAAGCGAAGCGCACTCGGCTGCCCCGAGGAAACCACCCAAGTCTCCGCGAAAGGCAACTATGAGCGCATTATTGGAAAGGCATTTGCGAAGCGGAGAGGTCGGGACGTACTCAAAGTGATCAAAGAATGAAAGAACGACGAGCTGGGAAACAAATTGCCCAGCTTCGGCGAACAAGCAAGCAATCGTACCCCCGCTCAAAGGTGCTCGCTAGCAACATTGTCGATCCGAGGATGGTGCCCGGTTATGGCAATCCTGAAGATTACCTGCCTGACGATGTACATTATGATTTCTTGGAGGTGCAGATACAAAGATACGAGTACGGGAAGCCTCTCGTCAAAGATGAAAGCTCTCTATCAACGATGATGCGAAGATTGCATGATTGGTACATGAAAACCTGCAGAGAGTTTGAGGGGAGGAGTACTTTGTATGTGAGAGTTAAAAAGGAGCATCACCTCGTTGGAATTGAACTGATGCCTATTCCATTTGAGGAGTTCTATCAGTTTTTCAATCAATTGGCCCTCGATAAAGCAATGGTCACCTGCTACATCGTCTGTAAGTAGTACTACTTCATCATTAAGTCTCTCTATATAACTCAGCTCTTTCATTGCATGTATTTATAATTATCCTCACTATATTATGCAGATTGAAGATCGCCGAATTGAAGAAAAGACAAGTGGGTTCCATTGGGTTCATTAACACATATCTCATAGATGGAACTGAGGTTGAATTTCATGCCGAAAATACCGAGGCCAACTTGCTACAATCGTTGGTAATAAATGAACACAAGGATATAATACTCTTTCCTTACAACTTCAAGTGAGTGTTACTGTCTTGTGGCATATTCGGTTTCCCTTATTAGTCCAGGTTATAGTAATGTAATATTGATGAGTTATGCATGCATGCGTGCGTATCACTATATTCTTCTAGAGATTAAGCTTGAGCAGGGAGTAGTAACTGTCTTAGACTCCAAACGAAAAGATCCCAAGGAGTATGCGGACATGACTGAAATGCTCGAGAAGTAAGTTAAATCGATCATTATCCACCATATCAGCAACTTTTTTCATTTCTGATATCAAGTAATTGTTTTCTTGTTTTCTTTGTATGGCAAGGTTTGGAGAAAATTCACCAAAAAAGTTCCGGGACTGCCGAAGAAGCTGCAATTTAGACACCCGAAAGTAAGTACTATAGTGGCATATTCCACGCATCTCCTAGTGATTCAAGCGCTAGTTTCATCAATACTCCCTCCTTTCCGGTTTATAGGGCTCAATTCAAAAATCTCACCAACCAAGGTAGATGGTGAGTGGTAGAATATTTTTTGTAGTTTGCAAAAGCACCTAATTAATGCTCTTGTTTTCCTCAAAAATTTATGTTTATCAATGCATTAATTCCAATGCATGCATGCATAAGGTACATGCATTGGTCAATTTTTTCTTAATACTTGCATGCAATAATTTAATGCACCTTGGAATCTGAACATGTGATGGGGAACAACCAAATTGAGCCTTATAAAATGGAAAAACTAAAATTTTGAGATAAGCCCTATAAACCGGAAAGGAGGGAGTACCATTTAACATGCTTGCTAATTATCAGTTTGATTGACCTCTATTTCTTGTAAAGTGGTTGTGGCAGGAACAAGGGAATGATTTCTGTGGATACTACATTTGCGAGTCCATCCGCCACACGACCTATGAGCGGTGCTACTCTGACAAACAATATGAAGTGCGTAAATAACAATATTCACAATTTTATTTTATTACCATCATTTGTGTTGAGTTTCATTCATTCATATATATATATATATATATATATATATATATATATATATATGTATATGTATGTATGTATGTATTGACCCTCTTCTTAAATTAGATGTTTCGGATGCGGGATGAACTACTAGCACCAGATCGCATGCGAGCAATTCAAGAGGAATTGGCGGCATTCTTTCTTGACCACGTGATCGCTGAAGACGGAGAATACTATGTGGACCACGCGTCCGTATGTTAGGAGATTATTTTTGTAAAAGATAATTGTTGTATATATGTAGCCGGTATTGTCGGATAGATATACGAGAACTTGTTGTTCGACCAATCTCTCGGAGAAGGAGAGGTGGTCGATATCACTTCCCTCTGTATGCATATATGTTCATGACGATTTTCTGTTTCCTTCGTTTGCTTACTAGCTAGCTAGCGTGTCTAGCTAGTCCTCTCTATAAGTATGTATAGTACGTAGCGTCGACCAAGCACGGACAAAAGAGAGGACACTTCTCTCTATTAATTATCTAGCTAACACAATATATGAAACACCTAAATTAATCCCCCAAAACCCCCCAAACCCCCCCCCCCCCTTTTCCAAAAAAAAACTAAACCCCAGCCACTGAAATGCTGGCGCGTGGATGCCTTTTGGTCCCGGTTGGTGCTACCAACCGGGACCAAAGGCCCCCCTGCCTGGGCTCGGCGCACCGGCCACGTGGAGGACCATCTGTCCCGGTTCGTGTTAGAACCGGGACTAAAGGGGGGAGGTATTAGTAACGACCCATTAGTCCCCGTTCACGAACCGGGACTAAAGGCCCTTACGAACCGGGACTAATAGGTGTTTTTCTACTAGTGGTATTATCACCCCCGCTGAACAAAATGAGTTCTGTAATGGAGACGCAGACCCAAAATCAGAATACTGCACTGTCCGAAATGACGCTAGATATGTTATCACAGTTTTCTAAGCTGTCGAAGTTGATCGCCTAACTAAATCTGGTGCAGATGATGTCCAAGATCACAGTTTCGAAGATCATGCAGTGGAGCTGGCCCATTGGTCTACTAGGGTTTTGATCTTTCAAGAACAGAGGAATGGAGATGGAGACGCCTGTACTACTCCCTTTGATCCTTACTAAATGTCACAGTTTTCAATTAAAGTTAAACTAACCTTAGCTTAAAACAGCGACACTTATTTTGAATCGAAGGGAGTAGATGACATGCATATAGAGCTCTAAACTCTAAACAGTTACCGTCAGTCCATCTGACAGGAATAACGAGATGCAGCCATGCAGGGATGCAAATGGTTAACGAGAAGCATGCGCATAAATGGTTTTCACTCGACTTCCCTGATCTCACCTTCCACACGCAGATTGGGGGGCTCGAGTGCTTAGCTTTTTTTTTTTTGCGGGGTAAAAAGGAATTTCATTACTCAAGGAGGCCATTCAGCCATACAAAGATTTACAATGTCGTGCAAGCTAGATCCCAACCACACGGCGGTGCGAGGGGTACTACGACCATAAACGGCAAGAGCATGACTAATAGTGTTTTGAGAGCGACTAATATGACTAATAAAAATCTTTCGAGGGTCAGCTGCAATTAACCCAAGAATCTCTTGTACGAGTACAGATGGTTCGAGCGATCCACGGACGGCGAGTTAAGCATCGACACCGCCTCCAAACTATCCATCTCAATGACAATCGGCAACTCAGTACGGTGGAGGGCGAGAGCCAGCCCTTCACTGCACGCAGCTAGTTCCGCCTCTAAACCATTAGCGCATGTACGTAATTGCCTGCAAGCAGTATAAATAATCTCTCCGGCAGCGCCACGCAGCACCATACCTCCGCCAGCAGCTCCTGTAGCCGGGATGTAGCTCCCGTCCGTGTTCAGCTTGGCCAAGCCAACTGCTGGTGGCATCCATCGCTTCTCCTCACCACTATGTTTAATTTGTGTAGCAGCCGACCTTCCCAAATGCACCACCGTTTTGCCTTTAACAATATCAGCTCTAGGATGTTGTCGGATACATAGTAGGGAATTAATATACCCATGAAGAAATCTGCAGGAGGCCTCTGTAGGGGGCGGATTCTTCTGATGAGTTATCTCGTTACGGACATGCCAAATACGCCACATGGTCATCAACACCACCAGCCGTGGCGTATCTGCAAGTGGCTCGAGCAGCGAGAACAACCATTCAGGGCCATTGTTGCGGACAAAATCCACATCAGGGATAGGCCAATCCTTCGCCATTGCATGCCACAGGTTCTTCGCGAGGGGGCATCTACACATAGCATGAAAGGTATCCTCTCGTTCCACACCACAAATGGGACAAACATCAGTATGCTCAAGATGACGAGAGAATTTATTAGCCCATGTTGCGAGCGAGTTGGTAACAATCCTCCAGGTGAAGACGCGTACCTTCGGGGGAGCAGGGCACCGCCATATGGTCTTCCAGATGGCGCGGCGACCATCCGGTGCCCTGCTCGTGGCTGTCGCCGATGGACGCTCGCGCTCGTCCATGGCAAGGCGGTAGGCGGAGCGGACGGTGAAGATACCGTTCCTCTCAGGCGCCCAAGCAATGATGTCCCTGGTGATGCGCGACGAAGTGCGGATGCTCATGATGGTGTTGATGTCCACCGGAAGAAAGTACCGCCGTAGAACGTCGGGGCGCCAAGTGCCGGAGTCATCAAGGAGATCTGCCACCCGCCGTAATCTGCAGGTGCCCTGTTGCGTGATAGGCCGCCCCATCGGCTCTGTGGGCAGCCATCGATCCCTCCAAATACGGATGCTTTGTCCGTTGCCGACGCGCCACACCAAGCCCTTTTTCAAGAGCTCGAGGCCATACTGGATAGCCTGCCATGTAGGAGAGGCATTCCCCGAGAATACTGTGTCCTCGAGACGCCCCTCCGAATAGTATCGGGCTTTTAGTACCTGCGCACATAGACTGTTTGGGTTAATTAAAAGTCTCCATGCCTGCCTCGCGAGAAGGGCTTGGTTAAAGAGACGGAAGTCTCTGAACCCAAGCCCACCCTTCATTTTATGAGCCTGAATTTGCGGCCACGCCATCCAATGAGTTTTCTTTTTGCCTTCCGCTGAACCCCGCCAAAAGTTCCTTACCATCCTGTTCAAATCATCACAAACTGACATCGGTAGCTTGAACACACCCATAATATAAGTAGGGATGGCCTGCGCCACAGCTTTGATCATGGTTTCCTTGCCAGCAAGTGAAAGAGTGTCACCCCAAGCGATAATCCTTTTCAGAAGTCTTGATTGCAAGTTCTGAAATTTACCTCTGTTCATACGCCCATCCGGTGTAGGTAGCCTCAAGTATTTCTCTTCAAAAGTGACCAAGTCAACATGCAAAATAGTACGCGCCTTTTCCTGGCTGTCAACGGTACAGGAACTTCCAAATAGTGCACTACACTTGGCCGGATTGATGCATTGGCCTGTCGCTCTCTCATACGTGAGTAGCACATCATGTACCTTCTTAGCCTGTTCTTCTTCTGCTTTAAAAAACAACATGGTGTCGTCTGCGAACAACAAATGAGACACACCTGGCGCTCTACGGCAAACCTTCAGGGGAGTATAATCACCCTTTTCTTCTCCATCCTTCAACAAAGCCGAGAGACCATCAGCCACAAATAGAAACAAAAATGGAGAGAGAGGATCACCTTGCCGAAGCCCGCACGTCGGTGCAAACGAATCCAAGAGGGTCCCATTAAATTTAACTGTATATCTCACCGAGGTGACACACGTCATAATCCAGTTCACCCAACGGCGAGCAAAACCCATCTTTTGCATCATTCGCTCCAAGAAGATCCAATCAACCCTGTCATAAGCTTTAGACAGATCCAATTTATATGCACAAAAACTTTTGTTCGGGTCTTTTTCCTGTTGAATATAGTGAATGCACTCAAAAGCAAGTAACGCATTATCAGTAATCATCCGACCAGGGACAAAGGCACTCTGTGCGGGTGAGATAATGTCATCCAATATGGGACGCAGCCGGTTAACCAAACACTTCGCCACTACCTTGTAGATGACGTTGCATAAACTGATAGGCGGAACTCCGTGAGACGCTCTGGGTTGTCTACCTTTGGGATGAGAACGATGGAGGTGTCATTCACCCCTTCAGGCATGATCCCAGTCCGAAAGAATTCCTTCACCCCAGCGATAACCTGCTCTTTCATAACACCCCAGTTCCTCTGAAAGAAGCGAGCAGGGAATCCATCAGGCCCCGGTGCTTTGAGAGGACCGATTTGAAATAGTGCATCAGCAATTTCCTTGTCCGTAAAATCTGCACACAGTCCATCATTCATGGCATCACTAACACGGGAATTAATTAAGTTAATCACAGGATCCGCACATAAGGAGGCGTCAGCAGAAAACAGATTAGAAAAATAGGACGTTGCCATCGCAGCCATGGACTCATGAACCTTATGCACCACTCCTGCATCGTCAACAAGTGACTTGATGCGATTTTTCCGCGCACGCCAAACCGCTTTCCGATGAAAGAAACGCGTGTTGCGGTCTCCCTCCCGCAACCACGCAATCCGAGATCTCTGCATCCAAAGCATCTCCTCTCTATATAGGAGTTCATTCATCCTGTCAGTGGCCTCTCTGATCTCCTTTCTATCTGCATTCATAGACATAAGCTCTTCCAGGCGAGAGCGGGACTTGTTGATTTCTTTTATAACATTACCAAAAAATTTGCGGCTCCAATCCTGTAGTATTTTCATCATATTACCTAGCCCGGAGGCAATTTCACCTAGATTAATCATCGAACCCATTTCAGCCCAAGTGTTCATGATTACCTCCAGGAGAGTCGGGTCTCTCTCCCACATCACCTCGTACTGACGACATCTTCTGCCGGCCGATGGTGAGATCTCCTCCCTCACACACCGTAGCAGAATGGCCAGGTGATCCGAGCTCGACGCTACAAGGTGCTCCACCTTAGCCTCCGAGAATATATCCCGCCAAGAGTTGTTAGCAACAGCACGATCAAGCCGGACTTTAACGTTTGCCCGGCCAGAACGTCGATTATCATAAGTATATGGTAGGCATGCAAAACCAAAGTCACCCAAACCACAAACCTCAAGCACATCACGAAAGTCAATCATTTGACCTGCCGACCGTGGCGTTTCAGAGAAATGTTCAAAGCTCCACATCGCTTCATTGAAGTCGCCAACCACAGCCCACGGCATGTCGGCCTGTTGGTGAAGATCACGGAGGAGGGACCACATGTGATGACCGTCCTCCGTCCGTGGCTCGCCAGAGACACAAGTAAGCCTCCAAGGTGTCTCACCTGCCACAACAGTCACGTACACATCAATGTATCTTTCATTGATAGCTTTTACATCAAGATTCAGAGACTCATGCCAATACAAGGCAAGGCCACCACTAAGACCAACACTATCAGAAGCATCAAAACCACTTAAACCTAGCCGAGCACGATATCTCTTCATTTTATTTTTTGATTGCCTAGTCTTACAAAGAAAGACGATACTAGGGGAGTGAACCTGCACAAGGCTCACGAGGTCACGAACTGTCCGAGGGTTCCCCCCACCCCGGCAGTTCCAACTTAGGATATTCATTGCTCCAGATATTCATTGCTCCAGACGGGGCTCCATCGGCCCCGTCTGTTCGCCGGCGGCCCCTGGGACGGCTGCCTCCTGAGTGTTGGTTTCCTCCTGCCTCTCCTGGTCAGCAGTAGTCCCTCCTCCCATTGTCTGCTGCTCCATCTGGCCTCTTTCCATCCTGCGTTTTTTTGGTGTGCCTATAAACAGAGGAACAGCCGAGGTTGCTGTATTACAGTACACCACCATCGCCTGGTTGCCATCCACCTCCACCGAGCCGATCATATGGTTATCACCAGCACTACACTTCCCCAAAGTAGATGGGTCATCCAATAGCTCAACTTCTGCCATCCTAACTTCATGTGATAAATTTTGCATG
Source organism: Aegilops bicornis (assembly GCA_021605145.1). Lineage (NCBI taxonomy): Eukaryota > Viridiplantae > Streptophyta > Magnoliopsida > Poales > Poaceae > Aegilops > Aegilops bicornis. The sequence goes on along the minus strand of CM038669.1, from coordinate 110,551,490 downwards.
GCCGGTATGATGTCCGACCATCTGGGTAGTGAATGACCCCGTTGCTGTACATTCTTGCTGGAAGTGTGGCTGTGTGTAGCTGCAGCTCTTATTTCCTTCTCGATCGCTGCGGCCGCACTGCCGAACATCTGGCATCTGTTCTGCAGGCGTCTCCACCTATGGACTTGGTACCGGCTCTCTCACCGCAGCCATGTTTTTCATCTGTCCCCAACCAGCGAGCGACCGCCTACTCAGGTTCTGCGCCACAGGCGCCTCAGTTTCCCCGACGGAAGGCTTCGGGCGGGCAGCATCCACAGAGGGAGCCCCATGATCGGCCCCACCGACCACCAGGTTCACGTCGGACACACAAGGCTTGGTTCCCGCGAGCTGCGTAGCCGTCGACATTGCGGACGAGCGGATCTTGCACGGCGGCGGCTCACCCTCGCGGAGAAGACGATCTGGCGGTTTACTCGGTTCCTCGCGATTCTCTGGTTTCTCGCTAGGCTGCTTTCTGTAGGCAGGGATGTCAGGTTCCTTGCACAAGGGGTCGGGGAACCCTAACCCAGCCGGACGCCCTGGCTCACCCTTACTCCTCATGGCTTCGGTCTTCAGATCTGACATGGCGGGAACGCTGCAGCGAAGTGTGTCGCGCGAACGGTGTGCGGACGGGGCCGCGACGAGTCCGACGTCCTGCCGTAGCAGAGACACGGAGGCAGGGCCACCCGCGACCGGGGCGGCGCCCGGCAGCGGTGGCGGCGTGGCGATCGCCACCTGATCGCCTAGGGCGTGAAACCCTAACATGCTCCTAACACAAATACATTTATTAGACTTGGGTTTAATTGAGGGAACAGCTCAACATCGAGTGCTTAGCTATTAAGGCAGAGGTGCACATGTGCTTAGGCTGGTCATAGTGGAAGTAACATAGGTAGTAACATAGATGCCACATAAGCAAAAATAATGATGTGGCAAGTAGTTAATGAGGAAAGAGGCAAATAGAGTAACATAATATGTTACCATCACATAGCGATTTTCAATGCATAATGAGTCTACAAAATAATAAATAAAGGCAACTGTGTTACCACACCTATGACACTATTCACTATAAAGGTAGTAACATAGACTAGTAACATATGCATGTTACTAGTCTAAGTTACTCTCCACTATGACTAGCCTTAGTTCGGTCAGGTGGAAATGTTTGGCCGCCGGCCGGCCGAGACACGACAGAGTCGATCCTGGAACTGATGGGGATGTAAGCTAGTCTTCTCTGTTCGTGTCGATTGATCAATCATCTGTAGCCATCAAAGAGAAAATCTGATTCCCATTTGAGATTTGTGCAGCAGTTGCAGGTCCTGATGTACACACGCACGCAAACAAAGCCAGCGTGCGCGTGTAGCTCTTTTTTCACTCGTCGCTTCTTCGCAATTCTGATCGCTACCTTTTTTTTCTATTCAATAACGGTTAACACAATCATGTGAAACTTACACTCTCTAATTAGACAATGTATTTAGACGAATTAGATATAATAAGCATATAATTTGCTGGTTATAAGTTAAATCATCTAGTTTTGATGTTAATTTGATGGAATGAACGGGTTGTAAGTTAATCATCTACTATTATACATGTTGATTTTGGACTAGACCATGTGATCTGCATGTTTTTTACTGTACACAGTAGGGCAAAATAAAAAAACACTGCAATCTGGAGTACATGTTTTTGTTAGCCTCTAGAATGATATCTAGCGCAGCACGTGCGTTCAAGTAGTTTCTTCAACACAAATGTTGCACATTTTGTAGCACCAAGGTGGAGTTTTTCCTCCAGAAACCGAAGTGGAATATTTTGACAAGCTGAGGAGTACATCTGTACATGCATGTGTTTTCTAAAACGGCATCCAAAAAGAACCTTGACCAAATCAAAACTGAGACTCGCCGTGAGGTACACTATATATACAGTGCTTATACAGCAGCCACGTACTCCCTCTGTTTCAACTTTATACGAACTTTGTACTGAAGTTAATATAAAATTAGGTCATCTATTTTGGAACGGAGGAAGTATGTATGGACAGACGCGGTTTTTTCTTGCTTCTTCCTTGGAGACCACGCCACCGCGTGGAGGCGGTGTCTGCTCTCTATAAATACCGTACCCGCTCCAGCGCCTCGACGATCATTCATTCGTTCGGTCCAAACCAAACAAACAGAAAACAATCGACACCACTTAGTATCAGACATGTCCGAAATCTGCGTCCAGAGGGTGGACAAGATCGATGTGCCGAGGAAGGCGGCGACGGCCGCCGGCGTCGTAGCGCAGCTACGCGGCATCGACACGGCCGCGGCGGAGTATATCAAGAAGGCGCACGAGCGGCTTGTGGCGGAGGAAGCTGCGGCGGCTGCTGCTGCAGCAGCAAGGCGCTAGCTAGCTCTAGGTGCGCGCAGTTAGCATATGTGATATGCCTGTGCAAAATCGATTTGTTCTTTTAGTTTTTTTTTTCTATTCCTATGCTCAGCTATACTTATATATGTACAGGATTGCTAAATCTCATTCGACTGAGATTTAAGAAGTCTTAGTCAATACTATATGCGTTAAATCTTACGTGGAGACTCGTGTATTTTTTTTTAATTTTGGTTTTTCTTTTTTATATGTTCTATCACTTGACTGAGACTTCCTTATGGTTACATATAAACAATAATGAAAACGGGGGCTGTTGATTTTATGAAATTTGTATTCCGCGATCGTCGAGTCGAAGGCAATGTATGATCAGCTGTGCAGATTGAGAATAGCGGGAACGTGGGATGATCACCAGCCAATTATTTGTAAAGATGTTTTGTGTAGTGTGTAATACTAAACAAATAATTTGCACAAGATTCCTGGCTTTTCCTATTGACCATGAGTAATAAGCATTTGCCTTTTTACTTTGTGTTCCCTTAACTCTTAAGGACATTTTCGCTGACATGGTGATTGGTGTGCTTCCATGCATGCTGCATGGACGCATGGTCAAGTCATCGATGCCGATGCGTGCTGCACTCGTGCTGTGGTGCGTCGCGGGTGCACGACAGAGGCGGAGCCTAGCTAGAAAGTTTACCTAGATCTGGAAGCTAGTACGTACCTAACCATTGGCTGAGAGTTCCACACTCCATGATCTATCGACCAACTCTTGCAGACTTTTTGGCAGCTTGGTGCCACTATCACTTACTCTCGGTCCCTGTTCAGGTTTAAGACCATCGATATAGCCAGTGGCGGAGCCAGGATTGAAGCAAAGCCCGGGCCCAAAAAAATTCGGCAACATGGGAAAACTGTGGCACTTATAACTACCCAAAAACACATCACGACATTTAAAAAAAGACCATATGCGATAAGATACAAAATAAATCTCAATTGTTCAATATTTTAGAATTTAATCTCAGTGCTTAACAATCCAACAAAAGAGATAAAATATGATAAAACTAGAAATAATAATACAGGGATACAAAAGAGTACCAGTTGTTTATTTCAGTTTGTGGTGTTTGTTCGGTCCTCGCAACCTCTTGATTCATTCGAGTTGAAACCTCTGGTGTAGACCCTTCAATTGCCGACAGCGATGAAAAATATCTCTCCAGCTTCTATTTCTACAACATGAAATGAATTGACACCAAAATGCTTTAGTTTCAAAAAAATGAATTAACATTAATACATAGATATACAGGATATAACATACTCATTGACTGAATAGTTGGTTCAAATTTCGGCTACAATTAGAATTAGTGGAATTGGAAAATAATTGGTTCTCGTTTCAATTAAACAAAGAAACACAAGGTACTAAACATCGTTTTCTCTCATAGAATTACCCAGCCGAGAGCGGACAGTGGCCGGAGTCCTGCAAGTAGCAGCTGGGGAGTTGGGCAGTCGACAGATTTGGGCAGTGCCCGGAGTAGACCGGCGGCGGCGCGCGGATAGTCGGCTAGAAGGACCAGGGGACGGCCTCACCAGCTGGGGCACTTGGGGGACCGGCCGCCTGGGTGAGGGCGGTGACGAATGGCAGGGATTGACAGAGTGGCAGGAGCGTGGTGGGCGGGTGCAGTCGCCTGCGGCTGGTGGCATGGCGCAGTTTTTCCTTCCTCACTCGCGTGCGTGAATGCGAACTTGCGGCTAGGTCGTCCGTCGCTCTCGCTCGCTCCTCCTCCAGGCTTGTGTGGCTGAAGCTGGGCGCCTGGCAGCCTGGGCCTTGGCTATGTTGTGGGTTAGGCCTCGGGCCCATATAAAAAACATGGCATACTAATAGCTAAAAAGATAAGCCACGCCCCGGGCCTGGGCCCTGGGGGCCTGGGGTGTAGATCCGCCCCTGGATATGGCCAATATAATGCAGTTACATATCACATTGTTTACATCGATCAATTCCTCAATTCTTACTTAAATGTGGTTTCTAACGGTATAATTTTTATGACATACTTTATATCTTGTGGACGCAATTGATTGTCAAAGTTTATTCATGAAAAACGAGGACGGCATGTATTTAGGGACGGAGGGAGTAGTATATGAATATTACATGGGTACCTTGGCACGATAAGATGATTCAGTTACAGTTTCATGACTACATACGTTGGAGAATAGAGATGATCCCACTCGTAACTTGTGGTCCAGTGAGCATAACGGTTGCTACTCCACAAAAATAAAATGATATGAATAACATATTTATGATGAAACATATTGCCCTTTTTTCTCCATTAGTTCCATCTTATGAATGAACTAGCTTATGCATGAATTCGATTCTTTTTAGAACGATCCACTTTATTCATAATAAATAAAGTACATCGGATCAAAGAAACTGAAGCATGGACAGATAAAAATGATCCCTCATACAACTCGAAGTTACATCAAAGTCTATTGAATTTGTTTTCCCTGGCTCCATCTTTTGCATAGTATAAAAACAGGCACAAGATGGACTAACATCATAGGTATTGAAAGCCCCCACCCTCATGGGCGAGAACATAAGATCCATGGATTCACTAAGAACTGTGAGGCTGCGAGACACCCCTTTCAAGTTAGGTTGTCGAACCGCTGCTTCATTGTTGTATTATCGGGGAAGAAGATCAAGAACACAAAAAAGGTGAAACATGAGAACCCCTCAAACAAAACTCGAACCCGGACATGCCATCACCACCACCTTAACAGGCCGAACCGTCGGACGATAAAACACCACATATAGACCCAATGATCCATGGGAGGAAAACGCCACAGGCACCCTGATCTGTGCTATGTGGGCTATGATGAGCACACCAGGACGAGGGGCCTTCATTCCGTGTGATGTTACAAATACCGTTGAGGCGCTGCCGGCATAGACACACAAAACTAACACGAAAAAAAAAACTTCACTGCACTTCATCTCTGTTCTGTGCCCCCCTCCCCCATAAGGTGGCTACCGAGAGTAGGGGAGCGAGCGAAATGACGAAGCTCCTCTTCTTCCAAAGGCTAGGGTTTCAACCATAGAAACATATTTGTACTTGAATGATTTTCAATTTTTGAATGAACTAGCTGATACTAACTTGAACTACAAAAACGTCCTATATTTTGGTATAGAGATCGAGATAGTACATGAATTTAGTGCATGACTCTACTCTTCCCAATGACCTTGTTCTTACTCTTACCGCGTGAAGCACATGCAACGCCCTTATTAGGATGATGCTTCCTGCCCGGACGCATGAACATGCAAAGTTAATTAAAGAGCGGGGAATCAAGCATATGATATATGCTTCAACAAAGGCAGCCTGATGGAACACTTCTTTCTGACCCTCACTCACTGACTCAACCAAACCAAACACTTTTGGACTTTCTAGCAGCCTCGTTACACTAGCTAGTCCCTGCTTTTCACACGTTATACTAGATGTAGCTTACAGTCTATATGCGGAAGTTATAAAAATTCCCGGCTTTGCATAGCAATTACTACCTACGTCCTAATTTGTTGGTGCCCATTATAATTTGTGCTAAATTTTGATCAAATATTTAACTAACAAATGTTAATGCATGTCAACATAAAATATATCGTTGGATTCGTATTTGAACATAGTTTTTAAAGATATATTTTTAATGACATGCATGGACATTTTATTAGTTAGATTTATTTATTTATGTTCAAAATTTGACACAAAATACAATAAGGACCAATAAACAAGAACAGAGGTAGTAGCTAGTCCAGACAATTGTACTGTACCAGTAAACCCATGTGGTTAATTTGGTCGGTGGAATTTGACCGGCCAGCCAGCTTTTATTTTTTTGAGGGGAATGTCGCTGCCAATTTATTAACTAAGTGGCCTCAGCCACACAACAATGTTCTAAATACAAGGAGGAATCGAAAACGCACGGACAACAGAATTCTTATGCGTGTAGGCGCGACAGATCTCTGCAGGTCTTGTCTGTTACCTTTATTTAGTGATCAATCATCTGTAGCCATCAAATACCGAATCTGATTCTCATTTGAGATTTATGAAGCAGTTGCAGGTCTTGACGTAGCAAACCAAATCAGCGTGTGCGTATAGGAAAAGGACTTTTTTCACTCGTTGCTTCTTGGCAATTCTCATCGTTACTTTCTTTCCCCTCCTAATTTACCGGTTAATACAATCATTTGAAACATAGTAGTGAGACTAGAAGGGTTGTGCGTGCTTTGCTGCGCCGTTGGTGTTGTTGAGTTTCTTAAAAAAAAACACTCTGTTTCAAAATATAAGGTGTATTACTTTTTCGAAAAGTCAAACCTTTTAAGTTTGATCAAATTTGTAGAGAAATATATCAAAATCCATAATATCAAATTGGTATTTTTACATTTGTCATGAAATGAATTTTCATACTTTTTTGTTTAATATTGTGGATGTGGATATTTTGTCTCTAAACTTGGTCAAAGTTAAAGAAAATTGACTTCCTAGAAAACTAGTACCCCTTATATTTTGGTACTGATGGAACCTTTAGTGTTGCGGGTGGGGAAGATGATATATTGTTTTATTTTAGAATGTGGTGCTTTGGCATGCCTTTCATGGTGTTATTTGGTGTTATCCCGCAAAAAAAGGTGTGATTTAATTGGTGTTATCTGCTAACCAACCTATATTTACTTGGGGAAATTACTGTGTTGGTGGTCGCATTTCTATATTGATGCTAGAATATCACATGATGGCACTTCTTTTTAATAGGTGGTGGAAGGGTGCGCGAGATTGATATGTTTTTATAGACCGGTTGCTGCAAATCGATTTGAAAAATCATTGGCCGATTAAAATCGATAAACCAAATACAAAATTGAATACCTCAATTGAATGAAAGAGGTTCAAAGTAAGTTAGGGAACTAAAATTGTGTCATTCGATTTTGACCAGGTCAATGATTTCTCAAACTCTCCCATTCAATTCTTTTAGTTCACTAAATTGAATACCTCAATTAATTGTGAGTCCTTAATAATTAGGAAGCATGGTGTGTAGTATAAAAGAATTGAATGAAAGAGATTTGAGAAATTGTTGACCCAGTCAAAAACATTGGAGACCTCAATTGAATGTGGGGTCTTCAAAACTAAGAAGCTCGGTGTTATAGAGGATAATAGTGTTAGATCAGCTTCTTGTGTCTTGACGACACATTCTGTCCAAGTTAATTAGTACTAGTGTCGAAAAAGGATCCCCGGTATTTTTTCAATCAAATTGCTTAACCCTAAGATCTCGATCTTAAACCTCCCCGGTCTTCTTCTTCCCCCGCCCCCTTGCTCCCGTAGCAGCCGCAATTCTATGTCACCACGAGCACCATCTAAGCTGTCGGTCCCTGCCACCTGCGGCCCGTGCGCCGCCTTGCCACCCTGCCTAAACAATACCAAAGGCGAAGTGAATATGTTGATAATTCGCTAAAGCTTGTTGTAATGATAGTATTATAGTCAGTATCATGCATATACTAACTAGGCAATGTGGATGAGGTGTCATAGAATTAAATGAAGAAAGAGAGGGTTGAGTATTACCGTATCATAATAAATGCTACTCTACTATGTGTCATGCTTAACAATAAATAAAGTACTACATGATACTAATATATAATACTATGTATTAGGGAGGTAGTATTATAGACTAGTATCGTATGCATGATATACTAGTATATGATACTCCGAATTACAACCAGTCTAAAACAAAACGTTAATATGTTGACAAACTGCTAAGTACATGTATGAAACCAGTAATGCTACACGTACTGACAATTACAGGGTGACATGGCATGGTTTGATTGGCAAGAAGGGGAGGAAGCGGGGCCACCCGGTGAAAATAGGGGGGCCGAAGAGAATTAGAGAAGGGCTTCCGTAACTTACCTGTAATAGGCCCGTAGCTCTAGGATTATTGGTATGAAACGGCATGGAAAAAGAACATTGACCAAGTCCAACTGAAACACCATGAGGCAGTATAACAATGTATACGTGCGTGTTGAACGTTCCAGGGCTATTAAGTCAAGGCATCAATCCAGCAGCCACGTACTACTATGTTCGGCGACGACTCTTTCTTCCCATCTTCCTTGGAAACCACGCGACCGCATGGAGGCGCGCGGTGGGCGCTGCTCTATAAATACCGTGCTCCTTCGGTGCATTCACGATCATTCATTCAGTCCAAAGCAAACCAGATACTCAACACTAGTATCACACATGTCGCGTGTTGGAGAAATCTGCGTCCAGAGGGTGGAGAAGATCGGAACGGAGAGGCAGAAGATGGCCACGGCGGGTGTGCACGGGGCCCCCAGCGCGGTGGCGCAGCGGGGCGGCATCGACGCGGCCGCGGCGGAGTATATCAGGATGGTGCATGAGCGGCTGGCGGCGGAGGAAGCTGCGGCAAGGCGCTACTAGCTAGCTAGGTGCAGCTTGCGGCCAGGCTAGCATATGCTTGCGTAGAATGGAATTGCTTTTTTTAATGTTCTTTTGGTTCTCTGCAAGATTGGTCAAGTCTGGTCAGTTAACTAACTAGAAATACTATGTAAATATAGCTTTTAGGAGTAAATAATACTACTACTATGTCAAGTCGTTATTTCATCTTCAGCTATTTGTATTCCCCGATCATTGAGTCCAAGGCAGCATATGATCGTTAGTGCAAACCGAGACTAGCGGTAATGTGCGAGATGATGATCATAAGCCAATTATTTGCAGAGATGTTTCACATCTTTCTGGCTTTTCCTATTGATTTAACAATAATCATATGGCTTTCTGACTCTTGTGTTGCTTTAACCTGAATGACATTTTTGCTCACCTAGAATTAAAGTTTACTACACTAAAGGTCTGGAAGCTAGTAGGCGCCTAACCTGTAATTAACAACGGATCATCACCATGGATCGACCAACTCTTTCACACTTTTCTCCAGCCTAGAAAAGCATAGTAATCCAGTCTACAGGTCGCTTGAGACTTCAGTATACACCACACATACGATGGCACGATGAGATGATCCAGATACAGTTTCATGAAATATATATACGTTGGACAGTTGGAGAATGGAGATGACATTAGTACAATCTTACATGGCATCCAAGTCCACACTGAAATGTGGGACCGACTAGTCAAAATATAAAAAAGTTATAAGGGATGAGAACAAAAGTTTGGATTTTCTGCTAAATAGGATATGATCTGTCCCAAACCTAAAATTTAGGGGGGGAATGAAATTAACTTTAGTTGTTAATATGAACAACATCTTTCCTCCGCAAAAAGAATATGAATAACATCTTTGACCCTGCTACTAAATATAATTGAGGTTCTGTGGCTAGCTGGGAGATGATCTGCAAACCTAAAGATCAAGGTGGACTTGGTGTTCTTGATCTCAGAACTCAGAACAAAGCCCTCCTCATTAAACACCTCTATAAGTTCTACAATCATGCTGATATACCCTGGGTGAATCTTATTTGGAGAGCACATTATTCACCCAGAGTTCAAACAAGACATTTCCAGTGACATTCGTGAGGAGACTCCACCGAAACTTTTGAGGTAGATCTGGAGGGAGCTCCTCCCGTGACCTCCTCCCCTTGTGACCTCCTCCCCCCGTGCGGCGGCGCCGCACCGCACCGGGGCCTCCCTCTCCTCTCAGCCGGGCCTCCCTCTCATCCCGTTGCCGCCGCCGAGGGCATCGCAGGCTAAGCCTGCGGGCCGCAGCGGTGGCGGCGGCAATCTTCCTCGGCCGGCGATCGGATCTGGATGGCGGCGACCCACTCCGGCCGATTCAAGGGCGGTGGCGATCAGGGTTGTCGTGCTGGTGGCTGCGATGAAGAGATCACGTCGGCGGCTATGGTGTCCGATCTGGATCCCTTTTGGATCTGGATGGTGGTTCCTCGAGCCGTCAGGCGCATCCTTTGTTCCTGCGCGGCATGCGGTCTCTAGACTAGGCACGCGACACGAGGACGTCGAGGGCTCCGGCCCTAGGCGTGGAGGTGGTGGCCATCTTCTTCGTCGGAGGTGTCGGCTAGATGGTTGTGGATTCTCGCATCCAGTCCCGGCGTAGAGTGGGGAGACGAGGCTGCCGGTGAAAACCGTGCTATGACTCGGGTCATGGCAGGCGATGGCGACGTTTTCGCGTCGTTATCTTGTTGAAGACATCGCCTCTGCAGCTTCTGTGGACTTGCTTGCGCTTCTCTAGGTGAAAACCTAGATCCGGAGTTTCCGGATCGGACGATGGCGGTGCTTTTGGCGTCGTTTTCCCTCATGGGGGCATCTTTTTTTTAGAAGCGGCTGGATGCAGGACCAGAGGACGGATTCTTTGGTGGAGCGGTGCGGCATCTCACTCATTGATGGCGGCGGGTCTCGGCGGCATGGTGCTGTGGTGACTCTGCGTCCGACGCGCGGAGATGGACTCGCGCAGGAGGGTGACGCGGTCTGGCGTCGTGGTAGCGTCGACGTCAACTAGATCGGGCAAGGTAGATGCAGCAGTACAGCTCTGAAGATGGATTGGTGGCAGGTGGCTGCGGCGGCCTCAGACCCGGCAGGCGTCCAAGTTGAGGAGTGCGCCGGACTAATAGGTGACCCATACCTGGCAGGCGTCCTGGTTGGGACCTCCGGTCTTAGATGTTAGGTTTGGCTGGGAGGTCTGTTTGGTACTAGGCCCAGACTATCAGCATCCCTTCATCACTTGGATAGGAGTAGCGACACTTTTGTTGCCTAGACGGTGGCTTCAGTCTTACTGTTATATGACTTTGTAAGGTCTTATGTGAATAATTAATATAGTGGCTGCATGCATCGTCCAGATGCAGAGGCCGGGGGTCCTCCTCTATTTCTAAAAAAAATTCAAACAATGAAATACTTCATGCTCACAAGAATAAGGGTTCCTTTTGGTGGAAAGATTGCCTCAAGCATTATGATGATTTTAGAAACATGACCCCCTGCCAAATCAGATCTGGGAACTCTGCTCTACTTTGGGAAGACAACTGGTGTGGTACAGTACTGAAGCAACACTTTCCTGAGTTACACTCTTTTGCACATGAGAACATATCTGTCCTGGCAGCCTAAGAATTGGATATATAACTATTATCAACTATTTCAGCTACCAATGTCCATTGTGGTACACCAACAATACCATAGACTTGCTGCTCAACTCAACTCTATCAGAGACCTTCATGATTTTGATAGATGAAATTTTAAATGGGGAGGAATCAACAATATTACTAAAAGATATATAATTCACTCATGGGCACTAGTGAACCCCCTCTCCCTATCAAGTGGATATGGACTTCTTATTGTCTTCCAAGCACAATTTTTTCTGCTGGTTGATGATATATGATAGAATAAACACATGTGATCTTCTTACTAGAAAGAGTCTCCACCTGGACTCCACACATCTTGCATTTTATGTGATGATGAAGACATGGAAGATAGAATGCATCTCCCTTTTTACTTGCACATTCAGTCAGAGTTTCTGGTGGAATATTGTTATGGAATGGGATACTGACAGGAGCATATATGACATGATCATGGAAGCCAAGCAGAGATACCAGTATAATTTCTTCATGGAAATCTTGACTGTTGGATGTTGTTGTATATGGAACCAAAGGAATGGAATGATTTTTGAGGTTATCCCATGTTCCGTAACAGCATGCAGATGTGACTTCATCAGAACTTTCAAGTTAACCATGCTCAGAGCCAAGCCTAGTCTTAAGGATGGCATGTCATCCTGAATTGATAATATTTGCACTTTTTTATCATCTTAGCACAGTATAGTAGAGCTTAGATCCTGGTTTTCTTTTGATACGATCTTGGTTGTTTCCCCATCAATCATTGTAACATTTTGTTTCCTTTCAATACAAATGAAAATGACACACAGTAGGGGTTATCCCCTACTGTTTTATGGTAAACTAAAATAAAATTGAGGTTCAGTGACCTTAGGGTACACCATAAAACGGCTTTTCTAGTATGGCACGGGATTGAAAAGATACCTGAAGAATACTGCAAAATGGAATCTACACATGAGGCCCACAGGTCTACACATTCTTCTATCACACCGGCTCCCCTGCTCGCGCGCGGCCCGCCGGCGAGGACCCCGACCGCCTGCCTCCCAGCCCGCACTCACGACCCCACCTCTTTGCCGATGGTCGCACTCGCACGTAGACCCATCCAGCTGCCCACCCCTGCACCACGGCCGGCCGCCTTCGAGATCGCGCCCGACCTCCCCTGCGCCGGCCCCGCCCGCTTGTCAATGGCGCCCGCTCGCCTAAGCTCCTGCTCCTACATTGGAATTAACTGAAATCGGTCGAAATCGGGTTGGTCACCGAAAAATGAAGTAGATTTGGGCCAAATCGGAGCATCTTGGTGAAATTTTGCCAGACTTCACTGAGTCCAGCGCTGGTCCGTTGATGGTTGGGCTGAAATTTCCCTCCCACCAACCGTCGCATGGTTTTTCAGTTCACCCAAGAAATCACCTCCAAAACTAGATATCTTGGGCACGAGGTTTTTTAGGAGGGGCTGGATAATTGTTTTTTCCCATTACCGGCTGTTTTGCGGGATCTGAAATGGACATATTTTTCGCTCAAAACGGCAAAGTGGCGGTTATTTGTAATTTTTGGGCCTTTTTACAGAATCTGCTAGAGATGCCCTTAGTTATATATATATATATATATATATATACATATACATATATATATATATATATATATATATATATATAAACACTATTCTGATCACGGGATCAGAATAATATTTTGATCACAACCTGACCTGCCCCGCTAATACTGCGTTGAACTTCCCCGTGAACTCGGTTGAACTTCCGCCAACATTGCCCAAACGGGGCTTGCGATATACCATTGGAAAGCTATGGACACCAATATCATGACCTAACTTAATTTTTTGGCAAAATATAAGCGGTTTAAGAGCAGTTTTGAAAACCGTTTTTTCTTCGCACAAAAAACGTGAATCGTATTTTCGAGCACATTTCTAAACCGTTTATCGGAATGAGACATATAATATGGCGTTGGAAAGCTGTTGCAAAACCGCTCCTCCCACATGTTGAAAGTTTTTTCTAATTCCCTATGGTTAAAGAGTAATTTGAAAAATGTAAATTTTCGTAAACTGAGCAGCTGAGTTCGTTTTTTCGATGTCATTACTAAACGGCTAATCCAATGCAGGCATATGATATGGCATTGGAAATCTTATGAAAATGCACTACTTTTTCATCTTGAAAAGTTTTTTCTAATTTTTAATGGTTTAAGAGTAATTTAGAAAATGGTCCAAGTCCTACCGAGTTCGTATTTTCAAGCTAATTTTTTAACCGTGTGTCCGAATGCAGCAAATGATATGGCGTTGGAAAGCTTGAACAAATGCAAAACTTTTTGGTATGTATTGTTTCTCCCAATTCTTTATGGTTTTAAGTTAGTTTCGAAAATGGCGAAAAACGTATTTTCACCGTAATTTCTACGAAATTTATCAGAATTGGGCAAATAATATACCGTTGAAAAGCTACGGAAAATGCGAAACTTTTTCATATTGATGGTTTTCTCTAATTCTTAGCCGTTTTCAAGTAATTCCGAAAACGGCGGGATCATTCGTTCTGCCTCTATCGCGAAACAGATTCTTCGAAAATGCACCGCGTGAAGAACCTGAACTTCTCGGTGCGTGTAGCTGAACTTCACTCTGTTTTTCACCTGATTTTTTTGCTCGTAGATCTTCATCCACTGCTTGTAGCTCTCCATCCCACTCGCGACGGAATTGAGCGGGTGATATACCGATGGAAAGCTGCGTAAACGCTAACTTTCCCGTGTTGATCATTTTTTCATACTCGCGACGGTTTTGAAAGATTTTCATCTGAAATTCATTCAGTGTAGTAGGTGAACTTCCTGCTGTTTTCACGTTGAACTTCTGTGACGTATTCTCATTTGTAATTTTCTCATCCATTTCGTCAGTGTTACACAAATAATATTCCTTTTGTACAAACGTCTTTCGCAATAAATTTTTTTAACTTTCTCCGACCGAGGACTTGAACTTACACAAATGATATTCCTATCGTTTTGAGGTAAATTAGAAAATGGCGAGATCATGATTTCTGCGTTCATCGCGAACGGAATTGCACTGCGTGAAGTAGTAGAACTTCTGGGGCATGTCTGTTTGAACTTCACTTTGTTTTGACGTCTTTGTTTTTGCACTGCATGAAGTAGTTGAACTTCTGGGGCATGTCTATTTGAACTTCACTCTGTTTCACTTTATTGTATTTTTCTTATATGAAACACACACCATGTAGTACGTGAATTTCCGGTTGTTATCATGTTGAACTTCTCTCTGGTTTGAGAGAATTATTTTAAAACACAAAAAACAACATGTTTTTTTATGTATTTTGGACATCTAAATACACGGTGAACCTCTCTCACAAGAATTTTTTGAACTTTTCCTCGTCGAGCACTTGAACTTCTAGCAATCATTTTTTTCATTTATGAGTTGTTTTTAAAAGTGCAAAAAGGGCGTGTGTTTTTATTTTTTGAACAGGTAAATCCTAGGTTTTAATAAACTCCGAACTTCTCTGTTATTTCAATTTGAACTTCACCTTTTTATATTTTGAGTAAAGAATTGCATTCAATTTTTATACGGAAAAAATCTTAGTTTTGTAATAAACATTATACAAATTCTTCGTTATTTCGAACTAAACTTGGTTTATTCGTTAGCAATGGGAAAAATTTAAGTTTTTGTGATAAATATTGAACTGCTCCATTTTCTGAAATTGAACTTCTTGGTTTATTATTTATTATCGAGGAAAATCTAAAAAAAATTCATATACATTGAACTATTGTATTTTTTAAAATTGAACTTCTTGGTTTTTTCAATTTGGACTTCTTGGTGTCATTCATTTGTAATGGGAAAAAATGCTAATATTGTAATAAACATCATACAACTTCTTGGATATTTTTGAACTGAATTTCTTGGTTTTTTCGTTAGTAAACGGGAAAAATTATGAGAAAAATCTGCATATCTTATAGACATCGAATTTTACCATTTTTTAAATTTGAACTTCTTAGTTTTATTTATTGGTAATGGGCAAAATCCTTTTTTGAACTTTCCCGGGCAGGTCACTTGAACTTCGAGCAACCAAATTTTTCATCTAGACAACCATCAAAAATTCGTTACCATTTGAGAGCAGTATTAAAAATGGCAAAAACAACATTGTTTTTACTTGTTTTTAACATGTAGTTGAAGGTTGGACGTTTCACACTAGAGACCTCGAACTTCAGCGGGAGGAGCACGTGAACTTCTTACAACAAACCTTTGAAGCTTTTAGTTTTCTATGCTTATATTCTTATCTGAAATGCATTTCGTGTAGTAGTTGAACTTCCCGCTGTTTTCACCTTGAACTCCGTCATGTATTTTTGTTCAAACTCTCTCACAAGAATTTTTGAATTTTCTCGGGCCGAGCATTTGAACTTCTAGCAACGAAATTTTAGCCTTTGCTTGAACTTCCCGCTGTTTTCACCTTGAACTTCTGTCATGTATTTTTGTTCAACCTCTCTCACAAGAATTTTTGAACTTTCTCGGGCCGAGCAGTTGAACTTCTAGTAACAAAACTTTTAGTCTTTGCTTTTTCATTCTTTTTTTCATACAAATGGACACTGTGTAGTACGTGAACTTCTGGCAGTTATCAAACCGCACTTGTCTCGAGTTACGTGAAAATATCTGAGTTTTTTATAGACAGTGAACTGATCTACCTTTTTACTTCTAGGTGTTTTTAGAAACAGGAAAATTTGGTTTTAAAAAATTAAACTACACTATTTTTTCAAATCACCATCTTGATATTCTAATAAGTATTGAACTTCTTGTAATTATAATTTAAACTTTTAGATTTTTCTTTAGAAATGAGTAAAATCCATTTTCTCTATATTTTTTGAAGTGCTCTATTTATTCAAGTTGAACTTCTTGGTTTATTCGTTGGTAATGATGGAAATCATAGTTTTTTAATAACATTTGAGTAGCGTCGTTATAGAAATTTGACTCCTAGGTTTTTTTTAGAAACGAGGAAATTTTGTTTTCTTTGTTAAAAAATTAAACTATTCTGTTATTTCGTTTTGACCTTCTTGGGGTTTTTTAGAATTTGGAAAAATATATCTCTGTTACAACATCAAACACCTTTCTTACTTTAATTTTTGTTTAAAAAATGTCAACAACACGTGGCTCACTACATTTTTTTATTTGCACTAATTTTACTATACGTGAACTTGTCCTTATTTTTATATTTGAACTTCTCACATGAAACTAATATTTTCGTTGTACAAAGTATGTGTTGCCAGCTACATTGGTGAGACACAAATGCATTATTTTGTGTAGAAAACATTGGATCCCAAAGCACTCTGTATCTCTCAAAAGAATGTGTCGTGAACCATTTTTTCTCACACAAAATGTCTCCGAAGTACATAGAAAGAAATGACACATTAACGATTTCCACAATTTCTATGTCTCTGTCTCCATGAAACACAAGCCTCGATAGAAGCACACAAGAAGAATTAGCACTTCAGAGCGGTGATGCATTTTGGAGAAGAAAACTCCTTTTTCCCATTCAGTTTTTGAAGGACCCATGAAACTAAAGCAACTTTTTTACCAACAAATACTCTTGAACTTCGGACAAAAAGTCATTTTGAAACAAGACATGGTCATAACAGCAGTGAAGCGAGATTTACACTCTGAGGAGCAAATACAAAGTAGTAGCGATCTGAAGGTCTACCACTATCTGAACAACATTTTTACGGAATTTTATGCGAAAACTCTGAATTTTTCATTCCCAGTTCTATCGAACTTCACTTCCAAAGTCACGATAGCGTAAAGAGTATTTTTGTCGGGTCCGCGACGGATCTGAGGGTCCATGGCGGCGCCGGGAGACGGAATGTATTCGATCATTTCTTACATCTTTTATGCACAAAAGAAGAGAAAACCACCCATTTTGCACAAGAACACACAGAACGCACACGCACACACCCATCACATGCACGAGCATGGCGGTTCTGCCGCCACCATGATTCTTGTTTTCTTGAGCTGGTGAGGTTACGGACGGAGAGGTGCAGCGGGAGAGAGGGGGCTCGTCGCGGCAATGCTTGGGCGGCAGCCGGTGGCAACAGCCATGGCGGAGGGCGGCCCGGCAATAGACACGTCCGGCGGGGCTGTGCCATCCCCGCATCCACGGAGGCATCGCCGGGATGAGCCACGGTGCCTCTCGTCGTCGTTTGGGGCGGAGGCTCGCCGAGATCTTGGCGTGGGAGAGGCGGGGGTAGAGCCGGGGTGTGGCGGGAGAACCTGGCGTGGGGAGGTGTGTCTTGGCGTGTGTGGCTGAGGAAGGTCGCGGCGCGGCCTTGGCGATTCAGCGGCGGCGCTGGGGCAGGTCAGCGGCGGTGCCCGGGGCAGGTCGCGGCGGCGGCGCCCTGGGCAGGTCACGGGCGGCGGGGGTGGTGCTTCTGATGGGGAGGGAGGTGGGGGCCTGGGCGCTTTGGCCAGGGAGGGAGGTGGGGGGCGGCGAAGCTTCTACCGGTGGAGGAAGGTGGGGGCGGCGGCGGCGTGTCGGGCTGTGGAGGGAGGTGCGGGCGGCGCCGATGGGTGGGAGGTTAGAGGAGAGCGTGGGGATAAGGTCGGGAGGGATTTTTTTCTTTTTCTCTGCCAGTTTCGAGTTCGGGAGGAACTGCGCGCGCCTATATAGGCCTCACGTGATCCAAATAGTTATTCTGATCTTAGGATCAAAATAGTGTTATCCTATATATATATAGGACAAATGTTTCCTACAAGCAGTGGTAGTTACCACCACTTGTATTTTGTATGTTGTATGTAGTATCTGTCGAAACCGAGAGTATGTACGTGTAGTATGTAGTATATAACAATGATTAGGTAGTATATATACTAATTTTTAGGTAGTATGTACCATTTTTTGAGTATGCTCATTTTTACGTACAAATACATACGTATTTTACAAATATAACAAAAACTATGGGCTCATATGCAATTTTTTCATGTAACTTGCTTTGAAATATCTTAGATATAGTATATGAACATATTTAAAATAATAAAATAGTATATATATAGTTCCACATGGTAGTATATGAGACATGTGGGGTAACTACCACCAGGTGGTAGGATGGATTTTCCATAATAGGCATATGCCACGTGAAGTGCATGTAGTACTCTGGGGATGATGCTTCCGGCCCGGATGCATAATCATGAGAACTTAATTAAAGGGTAAGGAATCAAGTATATATAATATATGCTTGACTAGAGTTCAACAAAGGCACATGTGCAAAAGAAGAAGAGTTCAACAAAGGCAAATAATAAAATGATTTCTTTCTGACCACCACTCGCTAACTTGATCACAGAGAGAAACCTAAGGGCAACTCCAGTGTGGATCATCAAAGAAAGGGCATGAAATAAACACGAACAGTGGGCGAGGTGAAAGCTATCCAACCGGAGGGACAAAATATCCCTTGTTCGGCCTTTTTCCTTTGGCATGGATATATAGATCAGTAGTATATAAATCATACATTTAAATAGTTGCAAACATATGCAATCAATGTTAGAATTAATCCGAGGCCACCATCTTCTACCGAGGACCAAGCAATCACACGAGGCACGACACCGAGATTTGTTAACGAGTTTCACCGATATGGCTACTGTTGGATAAACAGCAACTAACTTTACTGAGGGTCAATGGCTAGTACATATACAGATGTGGTAAAGTGCAGAAAAGCCCCTTATACAATGGGGATGTACACAATGAACTATACACATCTAACACCCCCCCTCAAACTCATGGTGGATCAACAACACTGAGTTTGGAGAGGAAAAAACCCATCTTTGCGCCGAGTCATGCCTTCGTGAAGAAGTCAGCCAACTGTAACTCAGAGGGCACATAGTGAAGAGCGAGAGTCTGATCCTGCACAGCAGCACGCACAAAGTGCATCCACACCGATGTTCTTGGTGAGCTCATGCTTCACCGGGTCACGCGCAATACTGATAGCACCGGTACTGTCAGACAGTAGAGGAGTTGAGGTAGTAGCAGACACACCAAAATCCTCAAGTAACCACCATAACCAGATCACCTCATCCATCAACATAGCCATGGCTCGGAACTCAGCCTCTGTACTCAAGCGAGAAATTGCACTCTGCTTCTTTGTCTTCCAGGCAATAAGAGAGCCACCAAGAAAGACACAGTAAGCAGACATCGACCGTCGATCAGAGGGATCACTAGCCCAGGTAGCATCAGAGTAGGCCTGGAGCTCAAGAGAGCTGGAGCGGGAAAAGAAAAGGCGCTGAGAGATCGTGCCACGAAGATATCGTAGAACACGGAGGAGGTGACTATAGTGGACAGAGGTGGGGACGGAAACAAACTGACTCGGGATGTGGACATGATAGGAGATGTCAGGATGCGTAACAGCAAGATAGACAAGACTGCCAACGAGATGGCGATAGCGAGTGGGATTAGGAAAAGGGTCACCATCAGAGGCACGAAGCTGAACGTTGAGCTCCATAGGAGTCACAACAGTGCGCTCATCACCGAAAGCAGCGCGAGCAAGAAGATCATGAATATATTTTTCTTGGGAGATGTAGAAGCCATCAGAGGTCGAGGAGATCTCAATCCCAAGAAAATAGCAAAGTGGGCCAAGATCAGTCATGAGAAACTGGTCGCGAAGGCGAGCCTTAACAAAGGCAATGTAGTCAGAGTCGTCACCAGTGATGATCATGTCATCAACATAGAGAAGGAGAAGAGTCCGACCACGAGAAGACGTATGAACAAACAACGCGGGATCATGATCATCGGGCAAGAAACCAGCGGCAGTCACCACAGAGGCAAAGCGCTCAAACCAGGCGCGAGGGGCCTGTTTAAGACCATAGAGGGAGCGCCGAAGTCTACAGACCATACCATTAGGGGCATAGTACCCCGGTGGTGGCTGCATATAGACCTCCTCACGCAACGCACCATTGAGAAAGGCGTTCTGGACATCAAGTTGAGAGATAGACCAATGACGAACAGAAGCCACAGCAAGGAGAGTGTGGACAGTGGTCATGTGGGCCACAGGAGCAAAAGTCTCATCATAATCGTGTCCCTGCTCCTGTTGAAAACCACGGGCCACAAGAAGAGCTTTGTAGCGCTCAAGAGAACCATCAGAGCGAGTCTTAATCTTGTAGACCCCTTGCAGGTGATGGGACGAACACCGGAAGGGAGAGGAACCAAATCCCATGTGCCAGAGCGCTCAAGGGCAGCAAGCTCTTCGCCATCGCAAGTTGCCATTCAGGCTGAGTCATGGCAGTCCGATAGGAAGTGGGCTCAGCAAGAACAAAGAGACCGTACCGATCAGGAGAGTAGCAATCAGGCGGGGGCGAGGCCGAGCACGGAGGCTGTGAACTGGGGGAGGCGTGAAAGGAGGAGCATCAGAGGTGGAAGGCGCGTCAGGAGAAGCATCCTTAGAACGAGGGCAACGTGTATAGTGGAGAGGAAACGGTGAGAGAGGTTGACGAACGGGAGAGGATGGTGGAGATGTGGAGGAGGAGGATGGGGAAGATGGTGTCGGTGGTGAAGGAGAAGGAATGAGAGGTGTAGGTGGAGGAAGTGAAACATGAGGCACATAGCGGGGTGTATCGGGGAGAAGAAGAAAGGAAATATCGTCCACAGAGAAGCTCGAGGAAGAAGGACGGGGGTAGTAAGAGCGAGACTCATCAAAAATCACATCACGCGAGATGCGCAAACGACGACCAACAGGATCCTAACAGCGATAGCCCTTGTGCTCATCATCAGAATTCAAGGAAAACACACTCAACCGACCGAAAGCGGTCGGTTTGCGCGTTCTCGGGGGGCAAGAAGAACATAGCACACGCGTCCAAACACACGAAGAGCTGAGTAGTCAGGAGAGCGACCAGTGAGACACTCCATAGGAATACCACCCTGCAGAGCAGCTTATGGCTGAATGTTGATGAGATAGGTGGATGCAGAAACAGCCTCAGCCCAAAAATGGGGTGGAAGGGAAGCAGCAATCATCAGCGCACGAGCCGTCTCAAGCAAATGACGATGCTTTCGTTCTGCAATGCCATTCTGAGCATGAGCACCAGGGCATGAGAACTGAGCAAGAGTACCCTGTTCCGCGAGAAAACCACGCAACAGCAGAGAGATATACTCTCCGGTAGTCGGCCACGAAAAGTAATGCGGATGGGCGTGGCAAACTGGTGTGAACCATGGCAGCAAAACGTTTGTATATAGGGAGAACCTCGCTCGAGATTTCATGAAGTAGAGCCAAGTGTAGCGAGAGAAATCATCAATAAACAAAATATAGTAGCGATGACCACCTTTCGAATCAAAGGGAGCAGGACCCCAGACATCAGAATGAACTAAGTCAAAAGGACGCTGAGATATAGACTCACTAGTAGGATAAGGTAACTGAGTCTGTTTGCCAAGTATGCAACCATTACAATGTAAGGAGACATCTCCAGATACAGACCCTAAGAGGCCCTAACGAACTAAAGAAGATAAGCGAGAGCCACATATGTGACCAAGGCGATGATGCCACTGCTAGAAGGACGCAGACGAAGAGGCAGCAAGAGCATGAGAGCTGGCAGAAGTGGTGGCAGCGGAAGGAACACAAAGCCAATCAACCTCCCAAAGGCCCTCTGACTCACGGCGCCGGGGGCCAGCACCAACCAAAGCCTTGGTGCGACGATCCTGAATGGAGCAAGAGTCGGTATCAAGAATGACACGACAACCAGAATCAATAAGTTAGGCAGCGGAAAAAAGATTCATGGTGAGGCGAGGAACATGAGAAACACTCGGAACCGAAAAAGATGGAGTGAAAAGAATACCACGACTAGCAACAGGGAGAGATGTGCCATCGGCAGTAAGAACATTAACAGGCAAATCAAGAAGTCGGAGAGAAGAAAACGCAGAAGAATCAGAAGACATATGAAAGGAGGCTCCAGAATCCAGAACCCACGAAGATATACCTGACTGTGTAGATGCCGGTGGTGGTGAGAGCGGGGGTGCAGTCATAGCAGCACCAGAAGGAGTCGACGAGGAGCCTGAGGAAGCAAGAAGACGTTTGAGGCGAACAATGTCCTGATCAGTGAGTGACGGAGTTGAGGAAGACACAGGAGTCCCTCCAGAGGAGGAGCGCCTCTGGTCACGCTTCTTCTGACGACAATCAGACTCTAGGTGACCTGACCGGGAGCAATAACCACAGATGGTGTCACGGCGCGACGTGCCCTTCTCAGCATATGGAGGACGGCTCACCCCCCCTGGAGGAGTAGGCAGGAGCGGCGGAGCAGTGGGGCGAGCAGATGACACAGGAGCCCGGGCGGCCAACACCGACGGAAGCAGAAGCAACCCAGCAGGGCGAAGGCGGGTCTCCTCAGCACGAAGCTCAGCAAGTACCTCCGAGATAGGAACACTGCCACGAGCAAGCAAGTGAGCCCGTCGGGGCTCAAACTCAGAGCGAAGACGAGATAAGAACTCATGAACCCTCTGAAACTCCAAGTCAGACCGCGTAGTCTGACAGCAACGGCAAGTGCCACAAACAACAGTCCTCAGTGAGTCAAGTTGACGCCAGATGGCAGAGCACTGTGAATAGAACTCATCAACAGACGAGTCACCCTGCTGAAGAGCATGCTCCTGACGCACCACAGAGAGGTAGAGAGCATCTCCAGAGGGCTGATAGCGCTGACAAAGATAGGACCACATCGCTACAACCGTGCCGAGACCCATGAACTCCGAGGCAAACTGAGGAAGAACACTCGCAGTGAGAACAGCAGTAGCTCGAGCATCATCATTGCACCACCGAGTGTAAGCGCATGATCTTCCGGTGAGATGAGAGAGCATCAGAATATGCGGATACCTGTTGACCATAAGCATCAACTACAACATCATCAAGAGCCTTGGCTGCATCCCGATCAGCCTGCGACGCATCAACAACAAGTACCGGCGGCACAGGAGCCACCGGAGCAACAAGGCAGGGCGGACAAGGTACCTCAGCAGAGAGAACGCCCCACAGCAGAAGGCCGTGCATATGAATACGCATGAAACCCACAAACTTAGCATAGTTGGTGCCATCAAAGATCACCGAGCAGCGAGGAACAGCCACATAGCCCGAAGATGACATACTGAGATATCCCGTAGGTTTTTTTGGTCAACGAAGGCAGAAAACCCGATCTCGATCTGGATTGAACCAGGCCAGAGCGCTCAGGAGCGCACACGCCCGAGTGAGGAGCAGCAGCAGACCCTGGTCCAGGCGCAAGGGGCCAGCTAGGCGGGGGTAGGACGGCGTCCAGGCGGGCCGGGCGTCGGGGGCGGCCGGGGCGGTGTCCAGGCGAGAGGAGCGGCCGGGCCTGTGTCTACTACACAACCTTCTTCTTGTAGACGTTGTTGGGCCTGGAAGTGCACGGGTTTGTAGGACAGTAGCAAATTTCCCTCAAGTCGATGACCTAAGGTTTATCAATCCGTGGGAAGCGTAGGATGAAGATGGTCTCTCTCAAGCAACCCTGCAACCAAATAACAAAGAGTCTCTTGTGTCCCCAACACACCCAATACAATGGTAAATTTTATAGGTGCACTAGTTCGGCAAAGAGATGGTGATACAAGTGCAATATGGATGGTAGATAAAGGTATTTGTAATCTGAAATAATAAAAACAGCAAGGTAACAAGTGATAAACGTGAGCGTAAACGGTATTGCAATGATAGGAAACAAGGCCTAGGGTTCATACTTTCACTAGTGCAAGTTCTCTCAACAATAATAACATAGATAGATCATATAACAATCCCTCAACATGAAACAAAGAGTCACTCCAAAGCCAATAATAGCGGAGAACAAACGTAGAAATTATGGTAGGGTACGAAACCACCTCAAAGTTATTCTTTCGGATCAATCTATTAAAGAGTTCGTACTAGAATAACACCTTAAGACACAAATCAACCAAAACCCTAATGTCACCTAGATACTCCATTGTCACCTCAAGTATTCGTGGGCATGATTATACGATATGAATCACACAATCTCAGATTCATCCAACCAACACAAAGTACTTCAAAGAGTGCCCCAAAGTTTCTACCGCAGAGTCAAGAAAACGTGTGCCAACTCCTATGCATAGGTTCATGCGCGGAACCCGCAACTTGGTCACCAAAACATACATCAAGTGGCACGTGATATCCCATTGTCACCACAGATAAGCACGGCAAGACATACATCAAGTGTTCTCATCATAAAGACTCAATCCGATAAGATAACTTCAGAGGGGAAACTCAATTCATCACAAGAGAGTAGAGGGGGAGAAACATCATAAGATCCAACTATAATAGCAAAGCTCGCGATACATCAAGATCGTGCCATAGAGGGAACACGAGAGAGAACACGAGAGAGAGAGAGAGAGAGAGAGAGAGAGAGATCAAACAAATAGCTCTTGGTACATACCCTCAGCCCCAGGGTGAACTACTCCCTCCTCGTCATGGATAGCGCCGGGATGATGAAGATGGCCACCGGTGATGGGTTCCCCCTCCGTGAAGTGCGGGCAGACTCTCGAGAGGTTTTGGTGGCTACAGAGGCTTTGCGGTGGCGGAATTCGATCTAATCTCTGTTCTGGAAGTTTTACGATCGTAGGTATATATGGATGCGAAGTGCGTCGGTGGACGAAGGGGGGCCACGAGGCAGGGGGGCGCGCCCCCACCCTCGTGAGCACCTCCCTTCTTTCCTGACGTGCACTCCAAGTCCATCAGGTGGCTTTCCTTCCAAAAATAACTTCTCCAGTTGATTTCGTTCCGTTTTGACTCCGTTTGATATTCCTTTTCCTCGAAATACTGAAATAGGAAAAAACAGCAAATCTGGGTTGAGCCTCCGGTTAATAGGTTAGTCCCAAAAGTAATATAAAAGTGGATAATAAAGCCCAATATTGCCTAAAACAGTAGATAATGTAGCATGGAGCAATCAAAAATTATAGATACGTTGGAGACGTATCAAGCATCCCCAAGCTTAATTCACCTTTCGTCCTCGAGTAGGTAAATGATAAAAAAGAAATTTTTTGATGTGGAGTGCTACTTGGCATAATTTCAATGTAAATATTCTTAATTGTGGTATGAATATTCAGATCCGAATGAATACAAATAAAAGTTCATATTGATAAAAGAAATAGTAATACTTCAAGCATACTAATCAAAGTAATCATGTCTTCTCAAAATAGCAAGGCAAAATAAAGTTCATCCCTACAAAATCATATAGTTAGGCTATGCTTCATTTTCGTCACACAAAGATGTTCCCAACTTCTATACCCCCGATGACAAGCCAAGCAATTGTTTCATACTTAAATAATCTCAAACTTTTTCAACCTTCACGCAATACATGAGCGTGAGCCATGGATATAGCACTAGGGGTGGAATAGAATATGATGATGGGGATTGTGTGGAGAAGACCAAAAAAAGGAGAAAGTCTCACATTGACGAGGATAATCAACGGGCTATGAAGATGCCCATCAATTGATGTCAACATGAGGAGTAGGAATTGCCATGCAACGGATGCACTAGATCTATAAATGAATGCTCAACAAAGGAGAACTAGTGGGGGGTGCATCCAACTTGCTTGCTCACGAAGACCTAGGGCATTTGAGGAAGCCCATCATAGGAATATACAAGCCAAGTTCTATAATGAAAAATTCCCACTAGTATAAAAAGACAACTTATGAGACTCACTATATGAAAAACATGGTGCTATTTTGAAGAACAATATATGAGACTCACTACATGAAGAACAAGGTGCTACTTTGAAGCACAAGTGTGGAAAAAGAGATAGTAGCATTGCCCTTTTTATTTTTTTTCTTTTTTTTTTCTTTCTTTTCTTTTTTCTTTTTTATTTTTTTGGGCCTTTCTTTTTTTTCTTTTGGCCTTTCTTCTTTTTTTCTTTCTTTTTTCTTCTTTTTTTTCTTTGGGCAATGCTCTAGTCATGATGATCATCACATTTCTATTACAACATATGAATTACAACTCGAAACTAGAGCAAGATATGACTCTATATGAATGCCTCCGGCGGTGTACCAGGATGGTGCAATGAATCAAGAGTGACATGTATGAAAAATAATGCATGGTGGCTTTGCCACAAGTACGATGTCAACTACATGATCATGCAATGGCAATATGACAAAAGTAAAGTATGTCATGATGATGATGAACGGAATGGTGGAAAGTTGCATGGCAATATATCTCGGAATGGCTATGGAAATGCCATAATAGGTAGGTATGGTGGCTGTTTTGAGGAAGATATAAGGAGGTTTATGTGTGAAAGAGCGTATCATATCACGGGGTTTGGATGCACCGTGAAGTTTGCACCAACTCTCAATGTGAGAAAGGGCAATGCACGGCATCAAGAGGCTAGCAAAGGCGGAAAGGTAAAAGTGTGTATAATCCATGGACTCAACATTAGTCAAAAGAACTCATATACTTATTGCAAAAATTTAGAAGTCATCAAAAATCAAGTACTACGCGCATGCTCCTAGGGGGATAGATTGGTAGGAAAATACCATCGTTCGTCCCCGACCGCCACTCATAAGGATGCAGAAGCCAGGTACACTTCATGTTTCAAATTTGTTACACAACTTTAACCATACGTGCATGCTACGGGACTTGCTAACTTCAACACAAGCATTCTTTACATTCACAACTACTCAACTAGCATGACTCTAATATCACCATCTTCATATCTCAAAACAATTATCAAGCATCAAACTTTTCTTAGTATTCAACACACTCATAAGAATTCTTACAAATCTTGTATGCTTAGCATATTATGATTATTTAAGAAAATTACCATGCTATTTAAGACTCTCAAAATAATATAAGTGAAGCATGAGAGTTCATCTATTTCTTAAAAATAAAACTACCACCATGCTCTAAAAGATATAAGTGATGCACTAGAGCAAACAACAAAAACTACTCCGAAAGGTATAAGTGAAGATCAATGAGTAGTCGAATAATTATGCAACTATGTGAAGACTCTCCCATTTAAGAATTTCTGATCTTGGTATTGTATTCAAACAGCAAGCAAAGCTAAATAAAACTACATTGCAAGGATAGCACAACTCAAGTGAAGAAGCAAAAACTTAGGTTCAACCGATACTAACCGATAGTTGTTGAAGAAGAAAGGTGGGATGCCAACGGGGGCATCCCCAAGCTTAGATGCTTGAGACTTCTTGAAATAATATATTGGGGTGCCTTGGGCATCCCCAAGCTTGAGATTTTGTGTCTCCTTAATTCCTCTCATATCATGGTTTCACTTTTTATCAAAAAGCTTCATCCACACCAAACTCAACAAGAACTCGTGAGATAGGTTAGTATAAACCAATGCAAAACCTTATCATTTTCTACTGTAACAAATCACAAAAATTATTATTAAACATTGCACACTAAATGCCTCTGCATATTTAATACTCCTATCCTCAAATAGAATCATTAAACAAGCAAACATATGCAAACATAACAGCAATCTGCCAAAACAGTATAGTCTATAAAGAATGCAAGATTAATCATACTTCCCTAACTCAAAAAATTATGAACTAAAATTCCCACTGTAATAAATTTATCAGAGCTCATTATGCAAAAAGTTACAACATTATATCATGCTCTGAATTTTCTACGTAATTTTTGCAACAGCGGTAAACTTTCTGTTTTCAAACAGCAACATGTATACTAGCAAAATAAGCATGGCAAAGGCTATCCTTGACTTTTTTTATTGAAACTAAATATGCAAAACCTTATTATAAATAAAATCAAGCAAGAACTAACAAAAGTAAATGACGCTCCAAGAAAAACACATATCATGTGGTGAATAAAAATGTAGCTCCAAGTAAAGTTACCGATGAACGAAGACGAAAGAGGGGATGCTTTCTGGGGCATCCCCAAGCTTAGGCTCTTGGTTATCCTTGAATATTACCTTGGGGTGCCTTGGGAATCCCCAAGCTTAGGCTATTTCCACTCCTTGTTTCATAATCCATCGAATCTTTACCCAAAACTTGAAAACTTCACAACACAAAACTTAACAGAAAACTCGTGAGCTCCGTTAGTGAAAGAAAACAAAACACCACTTCAAGGTACTGTAATGAACTCATTATTTATTTATATTGGTGTTAAACCTACTGTATTCCAACTTCTGTATGGTTTATAAACTATTTTACTAGCCATAGATTCATCAAAATAAGCAAGCAACACAATGGAAACAGAATCTGTCAAAAACAGAACAGTCTGTAGTAATCTGTAACTAACGCAAACTTCTGGAACTCCAAAAATTCTAAAATAAATTGGTGGACCTGAGGAATTTGTCTAGTAATCATCTGCAAAAATAATCAACTAAATATCACTCTCCAGTAAAAAGTTCTAGCTAATCTCGTGAGCGCTAATGTTTCTGTTTTTTACAGCATGATCATAAAGAATTCACCCAAGTCTTCCCAAAGGTTCTACTTGGCACAAACACTAATTAAAACATGAAAACACATCTAACCAAAAGGTAGATGGATTATTTATTAATAAACAGAACCAAAAAGCAAGAAACTAAAATAAAATTGGGTTGTCTCCCAACAAACGCTATCGTTTAACGCCCCTAGCTAGGCATTATGATTTCAATGATGCTCACATAAAAGATAAGAATTGAAACATGAAGAGAGCATCATGAAGAATATGACTAGCACATTTAAGTCTAACCCACTTCATATGCATAGGGATTTTGTGAGGAAACAACTTATGGGAACAAGAATCAACTTGCATAGGAAGGTAAAACAAGCATAACTTCAAGATTTTAAGCACATAGAGAGGAAACTTGATATTATTGCAATATGTAGCAGCATATGATCCTCTCTCATAATAATTTTCAGTAGCATCATGAATGAATTCAACAATATAATCAGCACCTAAATCATTATTTTCATGATCTACTAGCATAGAAATTTTATTACTCTCCACATAAGCAAAATTCTTCTCATGAATAATAGTGGGAGCAAACTCAACAAAATAACTATCATGTGATTGAAAATTAAGATCAAGATGACAAGTTTCATGGTTATTATTATTCTTTAAAGCATACATGTCATCAAAATAATCATCATAGATAGGAGGCATGCTTTCATCATAGTAAATCTGCTCATCATATAAATATTTAGTGCCAAATATTTTAATGCATTCTTCTTCTAACACTTTGGCACAATTTTCCTTCCCGTCATACTCACGAAAGATATTAAAAAGATGAAGCGTATGAGATAAACTCAATTCCATTTTTTTGTAGTTTTATTTTATAAACTAAACTAGTGCTAAAACAAGAAACAAAAAGATTCGAATGCAAGATCTAAAGATATACCTTCACTTACCTAGCCTCCCCGGCACCGGCGCCGGAAAAAAGCAAGATGTCTACTACACAACCTTCTTCTTGTAGACGTTGTTGGGCCTGCAAGTGCACATGTTTGTAGGACAGTAGCAAATTTCCCTCAAGTGGATGACCTAAGGTTTATCAATCCATAGGAGGCGTAGGATGAAGATGGTCTCTCTCAAGCAACCCTGCAACCAAATAACAAAGAGTCTCTTGTGTCCCCAACACACCCAATACAATGGTAAATTTTATATGTGCACTAGTTCGCGAAGAGATGGTGATACAAGTGCAATATGGATGGTAGATAAAGGTATTTGTAATCTGAAATAATAAAAACAGCAAGGTAACAAGTGATAAACGTGAGCGTAAACGGTATTGCAATGATAGGAAACAAGGCCTAGGGTTCATACTTTCACTAGTGCAAGTTCTCTCAACAATAATAACATAGATAGATCATATAACAATCCCTCAACATGCAACAAAGAGTCACTCCAAAGCCACTAATAGCGGAGAACAAACGTAGAGATTATGGTAGGGTACGAAACCACCTCAAAGTTATTCTTTCGGATCAATCTATTAAAGAGTTCGTACTAGAATAACACCTTAAGACACAAATCAACCAAAACCCTAATGTCACCTAGATACTCCATTGTCACCTCAAGTATCCGTGGGCATGCATGATTATACGATATGCATCACACAATCTC
Organism: Aegilops bicornis; assembly: GCA_021605145.1. NCBI lineage: Eukaryota > Viridiplantae > Streptophyta > Magnoliopsida > Poales > Poaceae > Aegilops > Aegilops bicornis. The sequence goes on along the minus strand of CM038669.1, from coordinate 110,521,054 downwards.
AGATTCATCCAACCAACACAAAGTACTTCAAAGAGTGCCCCAAAGTTTCTACCGGAGAGTCAAGAAAACGTGTGCCAACCCCTATGCATAGGTTCATGGGCGGAACCCGCAAGTTGGTCACAAAACATACATCAAGTGGCACGTGATATCCCGTTGTCACCACAGATAAACACGGCAAGACATACATCAAGTGTTCTCATCATAAAGACTCAATCCGATAAGATAACTTCATAGGGGAAACTCAATTCATCACAAGAGAGTAGAGGGGGAGAAACATCATAAGATCCAACTATAATAGCAAAGCTCGCGATACATCAAGATCGTGCCATAGAGGGAGCACGAGAGAGAGAGATATCAAACACATAGCTACTGGTACATACCCTCAGCCCCGAGGGTGAACTACTCCCTCCTCGTCATGGATAGTGCCGGGATGATGAAGATGGCCACCGGTGATGGGTTCCCCCTCCGGCAGGGTGCCAGAACGGGCTCCCGAGAGGTTTTTGGTGGCTACAGAGGCTTTGCGGTGGCGGAACTCCCGATCTATTCTCTGTTTTGGAAATTTTATGATATGTAGGTATATATGGGTGCAGGGGGTACGTCGGTGGACCGAAGGGGGGCCACGAGGCAGGCGCGCCCGTGGGTGGGCGCCCACCCTCGTGAGCACCTCCCTTCTTTCCTGACGTGCACTCCAAGTACATCGGGTGGCTTTCCTCAAAAAATAACGTCTCCAGTTGATTTCGTTCCGTTTTGACTCCATTTGATATTCCTTTTCCTCGAAATACTGAAATAGGCAAAAAACACCAAATCTGGGCTGGGCCTCCGGTAAATAGGTTAGTCCCAAAAGTAATATAAAAGTGGATAACAAAGCCCAATATTGCCTAAAATAGTAGATAATATAGCATGGAGCAATCAAAAATTATAGATACGTTGGAGACGTACGTCGCTGGCCCAGCGGCCGGGCTCGGCAGGAGCCGGCGGCCGGAGCAGCTGGGAGCTAACGGCGGCCGGGCGCGCACGGCCGAAGAAGCGTCATGGGCGTAGCAACTGGGCGGAGGCGGCGCGGGACGGCGCCTATGGGCGGCTCAGGAACGGGCGCGAGGCGGGTGGCCGGATCCGCGGCGAGAAGAGCCGCGAGGAGAGCCGGGGTGGCCGGATCCGCGGCAAGGAGAGCCAGGGTGGCCGGATCTGCGGCGAGGAGAACCGGACCTGGCAGTGGATGGATCAGGGGAGGAGCTAGCACGGAGTTGTAGCATGCGGGAGGGAGGGGAACCTAACATCTGATACCATGTTGGATAAACAACAACTAACTTTACTAAGGGCCAACGGCCAGTACATATACAAATGTGGTAAAGTGCAGAAAAGCCCCTTATACAATGGGGATGTACACAATGAACTTTTACACATCTAACAGCTACATCCTCGGGGCTTGACTACGGGCGCTCCTCCACGTGACACTGATAACCCACAAGTATAGGGGATTGCAACCGTTTTTCGAGGGTAGAGTATTCAACCCAAATTTATTGATTCGACACAAGGGGAGCCAAAGAATATTCTCAAGTATTAGCAGCTGAGTTGTCAATTCAACCACACCTGGAAAACTTAATATCTGCAGCAAAGTATTTAGTAGCAAAGTAGTATGGAAGTAATAGCAATGACAAAAGTAACAGTAACAGTTTTGTAGTAATTGTAACAGTGGCAACGGAAAAGTAACTAAGCAAAGATCAATATGTGAAAATCTCATAGGCATTGGATCAGTGATGGATAATTATGTCGGATGTGATTCCTCATGCAACAGTTATAACATAGGGTGACACAGAACTAGCTCCAATTCATCAATGTAATTTAGGCATGTATTCCGAATATAGTCATACGTGCTTATGGAAAAAAAACTTGCATGACATCTTTTGTCCTACCCTCCCGTGGCAGCAAGGTCCTATTGGAAACTAAGGAATATTAAGGCCTCCTTTTAATAGAGTACCGGACCAAAGCATTAAGACTTAGTGAATACACAAACTCCTCAAACTACGATCATCACCGGGAGTGGTCCCGATTATTGTCACTTCGGGGTTACCGGATCATAACACATAGTAGGTGACTAATGACTTGCAAGATAGGATCAAGAACTCACATATATTCATGAAAACATAATAGGTTCAGATATGAATTCATGGCACTCGGGCCCTAGTGACAAGCATTAAGCATAGCAAAGTCATAGCAACACCAATCTCAGAACATAATGGATACTAGGGATCAAACCCTAACAAAACTAACTCGATTACATGGTAAATATCATCCAGCCCATCATCGTCCAGCAAGCCTACGATGGAATTACTCATGAACGGCGGTGAGAATCATGAAATTTGTGATGGAGGAAGGTTGATGATGACGATGGCGACGGATTCCCCTCTCCGGAGCCCCGAACGGACTCCAGATCAGCCCTCCCGAGAGAGATTAGGGCTTGGCGGCGGCTCCATATCGTAAAACGCGATGAATCCTTCTCTCTGATTTTTTTCCTCCCCGAACGTGAATATATAGAGTTGGAGTTGAGGTCGGTGGAGTTCCAGGGGGCCCACGAGGCAGGAGGGCGCGCCGAGGGAGGTAGGCGCGCCCCCACCCTCGTGGATAGGGTGTGGGCCCCCTGGTCTTGATTCTTTCGCCAGTATTTTTTATATATTCCAAAAAATTTCTCCGTGAAGTTTCAGGTCATTCCGAGAACTTTTATTTCTGCACAAAAATAACACCATAGCAATTCTGCTGAAAACAACGTCAGTCCAGGTTAGTTCCATACAAATCACGCAAGTTAGAGTCCAAAACAAGGGCAAAAGTCTTTGGAAAAGTAGATACGATGGAGACATATCAATTCCCCAAGCTTAAACCTTTGCTTGTCCTCAAGCAATTCAGTTCATAAACTAAAAGTGATAAAAAACTTTTACAAACTCTGTTTCTATTGTTGTTGTAAATATGTAAAGCCAGCATTCAAGTTTTCAGCAAAATTATGAACTAACCATATTCACAATAACACTTAGGTCTCATGTTACTCATATCAATTGCATAATCAACTAGCGAGCAATAATAATAAATCTCGGATGACAACACTTTCTCAAAATAATCATAATATGATATAACAAGATGGTATCTCGCTAGCCCTTTCTGAGATCGCAAAACATAAATGCAGAGCACCTCTGAAGATCAAGGACTGACTAAACACTATAATTCATTGTAAAAGAGATCCAGTCATAGTCATACTCAATATAAATTAATAGTAATGGATGCAAATGACAGCGATGCTCTCCAACTGGTGCTTTTTAATAAGAGGAGGATAAATCAACATAAAAGTAAATGGATAGGCCCTTCGCGGAGGGAAGCAGGGATTTGTAGAGGTGCCAGAGCTCGATTTTTGAAATAGAAATAAATAATATTTTGAGCGACATACTTTCATTGTCAACATAACAACCGAGAGATCTCGATATCTTCCATGCTACACACATTATAGGCGATTCCCAAGCAGAATGGTAAAGTTTATACTCCCCCACCACCAACAAGCATCAATCCATGGCTTGCCCGTGCCCCCAACTAACGACAGTCCTGGGGGAGTTTTGTTTGCAGTTATTTTGATTTGGTTTGAGCATGGGACTGGGCATCCCGGTGACCAGCCATTTTCTCGTGAGTGAGGAGCGGAGTCCACTCCTCTTAAGAATAACCCGCCTAGCATGGAAAATATAGACAGCCCTAGTTGACACATGAGCTATTCAAGCATACAAAACAGAATTTCATTTGAAGGTTTAGAGTTTGGCACATACGAATTTACTTGGAACGGCAGGTAGATACCGCATATAGGGAGGTATGGTGGACTCATATGGAATAACTTTGGGGTTTATGGAAGTGGACACAAGCAGTATTCCCACTTAGTACAAGTGAAGGCTAGAAAGAGACTGGGAAGCACTAGAGAGCGACAACAGTCATGAACATGCATTAAAATTAATAAACATTGAGTGCAAGCATGAGTAGGATATAATCCACCATGAACATAGATAGTGGAGGCTATGTTGATTTTGTTTCAACTACATGCGTGAACATGTGCCAAGTCAAGCCACTTGAATCATTCAAAGGAGGATACCACCCTATCATACCACATCACAACCATTTTAATAGCATGTTGGAACGCAAGGTAAACCATTATAAACTCCTAGCTAATTAAGCATGGCATAAGCAACTATAATCTCTAATTGTCACTGTGAACATGTATCATTCATAATAGGCTGAATCAGGAACGATGAACTAATCATACTTACAAAAACAAGAGAGGTCAAGTTCATACCAGCTTCTCTTATCTCAGTGACTCCATCATATATCGTCATTATTGCCTTTCACCTGCATGACCGAACGGTGTGGATAATAATAATAGTGCACGTGCATTGGACTAAGCTGGAATCTGCAAGCATTTTAATACAAGGGAGAAGACAAAGTAACATGGGCTCTTTGTTAAATCAACAATAATGCATATAAGAGCCACTTCAACATTTTGATCATGGTCTTCTCCTCTTAACCCCCAAAGAAAAGAAAGGAAATAAAACTATTTACACGGGAAAGCTCACAACAAGCAAAAGAAGAACAAGAAATCTTTTTGGGTTTTCTTTTAATTATTACTACTACAAGCATGGAAAGTAAACTAGCTAAAAGCTACAACTATTTTTTTTGGTTTTTCTCAAGGTTATTCAAACACACAAGAAGAAGGCTTAAAACAGAAAATAAACTAGCATGGATAGTACAATGAAGAAGTATGAGCACCGACAACTGGCATGAGTGTGTGAACATGAATGTAATGTCGGTGAGAAATACGTACTCCCCCAAGCTTAGGCTTTTGGCTTAAGTTGGTCTATGCCCATGGATGGCCTGGCGGATATCCGAAGTTGTAACTGGGGTCGTACTGAGATGCAACAGCTACTGCCTCAAGAGCTGCAGCTTGGAGGCGAGCTGCCTCCGTCCTCCTTTCATACTCGTTTGCCTCCTCCATGATTATAACATATCTCCCTTTTTCATGAAAGTCAAAGAAAGCAGGAGCAGGGAGAGCAACATGGACAGTGCGACGCCTGTCAAAGATTAGTCGGTACTGGAGGGACTGTTCATTCCTCTCAACAAATTGATGTCAAACCATCGCATTAAAATCTAGATAAGCAGGAGGCAACTCCATATCATTTTCATGTATGGGTACCTCAAGATAATTAGCTAAACGAGTTGCATAAACTCCACCAAACAAATCTCCACTAATATTGTTATGATACAACCTACGTGCAACAATGGCCCCCAAGTTATATTGTTTATCTCCTAATACAGCACTCTTGAGAACACTAAGATCTGGAACACACATGTGACATGCCTCATCCTTGCCGTTAATGCATCTACCTATAAAGAGAGCAAAATAATGTATGGCAGGAAAGTGAATGCTCCCTATGGTAGCTTGTGTTATTTCTCTAGATTCCCCCATAGTGATACTAGCAAGAAAATCTTTAAATTCAGATTTGCGACGTTCACTAACATTACCCCACTGCAGGAGTTTACAAGCAGAATTAAAATCTTCTAAGTCCATGGTATAAGATTTATCATAAAGATCAAATAGGACAGTGTGAGAATTGCATGAGGATGTAAATTTAAACCTTCTCACTAAGGAATCAGTTAGGTAATAATATCGGGGGCACTTATCTGACATGAAGCCCTCGAGTTCAGCATTACGCACATATGCATCAAATTCCTCCTTAATTCCAGCTCGGACTATAAAACCTTCTGACGGCCATTCACAAGGCCGCACTTGAGCTTCTCTTGGTAGTTCATAGTCCGGCTCACGTATCGCGGGCCTGGGTCCTTGCTTCTTTGAGGAACCACCTTGGTACTTTTTCCTAAACATATTTCTTCCTCTGAAAAATTACTGAAATTTTTAGTGACTCAAGATAAAAGTGAACCAAACTCAACAAGATTGATAGCAACTACTCCCACAAGTGCCTAGAGACTATATCATGCATTAGAACTACTTGGGACCAAATAAATTTGACATGCAAGCTCAAGAACAGGGTCACCTAAGCAGCAAAAATTTGCAATGAATAAAGCACTAGAACAAAAATTAATTGGACCATTGGAGGAGTCACATACCGAAGAACAATCCCCCAAAGCAGTTTTGTGAATGGAGCTTTGAGCAAGGAGATCGAAAATAGCAGCAAGATGAGCTAGAACACGGGTTTGAGCTGGTTGGTGATTTTTTCTGTAGGAAGGAGTGTGTGGGTGCTGGAATAAGTGGAGGGGGGCCACGTGGGGCCCACGAGGCGGCGCACCTGTGGTGGGCGCGCCTGGACCCTCGTGGCTGTGGTGGCTCCCCGATGTGTTCTCGGTGCTAGATATTCTTAAATATTCTACAAAACATCATATTTCAATTTCGTGGCATTTGGAGAACTTTTATTTTTGGGGTATTTTTATTGCAAGGATAATTCGTAAAACCATGTAAAATACTATTTTTTCTTTGTTTAATCTAAATAATAGAAAGTAAAAGGAGGGTACAGAAAGTTGTGCTTTCTAACTTCATCCATCTCATGCTCATCAAAAGGAATTCACTAACAAGGTTGATCAAGTCTTGTTAACAAACTCTTTCCGAATAACATGAAACCGGAGAATTTTCGAATAACACTAAGTTATCTCAACGGGGATATGCACATCCCCCAAAATAAGAATATCATATTTCTTCTTGATAGTAGGAAGAGGAAACTCAAAACCTCCAATAGTAATAGTTCGAATTTTTCCAATAGAATTGATACTGTGGACTTGAGGTTGTTTCCTCGGAAAGTGTACCGTATGCTCACTACCATTAACATGAAAAGTGACATTGCCTTTGTTGCAATTAATAACAGCCCCTGTAGTATTAAAAAAGGGTCTGCCAAGGATAATCGACATACTATCGTCCTCAGAAATATCAAGAATAACAAAGTCTGTTAAGATAGTAACGTTTGCAACCACAACAGGCACATCCTCACAAATACCGACAGGTATAGTGGTTGATTTATCGGCCATTTGCAAAGATATTTCAGTAGGTGTCAACTTATTCAAATCAAGTCTACGATATAAAGAGAGAGGCATAACACTAACACCAGCTCCAAGATCACATAAAGCAGTTTTAACATACTTACTTTTAATGAAGCATGGTATAGTTGGTACTCATGGATCTCCAAGTTTCTTAGATATTCCACCTTTAAAAGTATAATTAGCAAGCATGGTGGAAATTTCAGCTTCCGGTATCTTTCTTTTATTAGTAACAATATATTTCATATACTTAGCATAAGGATTCATTTTACACTACAAAAAAAATACACTTCCGTGATGATACGTGTTTGTCACAGTAGGTCGCGTTTTTTGTCATGCATGTACATCCATGACGAATTTATGACAGAATTAAGATAGTCATACCTGTGATGTCGTAGAAGTGTTCCATGACATTACGAAAATTATTATCACGGAAGTGTCCACTTCCATGATGATAAATCGCGCATCACAGAAGTGCTTTCGTCAAGGGTGGCCGACACGTGGCATCCACCCTAACGGAACGCCGTTAAGCTATCGGGTCAGGTTTTGGATCCGATAACCCGTTAATGTACCGACCAATGGGGATTTTCCACGTGTAAAATCATCATTGGTCGGAGGAAACACGTGTCGGCTCATCGCTGGGATGTATGTCATCCACTCATTGGACGAAGGCACCTATGATACGCCGACACGTGGCACGACTCCATCAAGTTTAAATGGGCCGCCCAACTAAAGGCCCACAAGATTTTGCGGACCATAATGGGCCGCCCAGCTAAAGGCCCACAAGATTTTATGCGGACCATAATGGACTGGCCCAGCTAAAGGCCCACAAGATTTCATGAGCCATAATAGGCTGGCCAGTAAAGGCCCACAAGATTTTTGTGTGCCATAATGGGCCGCCTGTAAAGGCCCACAAAATTCTTGCGGATCATAATGGGCCTACCCAGCTAAAGGCCCACGAGATTCACGACATTAATGGGCCGGCCCAGTAGGCCCACAAGATTTTGAGGACCCTAGTAGGTCGGCCCATTAATCGGTTGCCATGTTTTGGGCCAAATGTCACCATATTTGATCCATCCATTAATGGCTCGCCACGTTCCGGCCTAATAATGGCCCATATAAGATCCGCCCATTAAAAGCCTCCCACTTTCGGGCCAAATCACGGCCCGATCAGGTCCGCCCTTTAAGAGGCTTTGGGCTCAATTATGGCCCATATCGATTCACCGATTAATCGGATGCTATGCTTTTGGGCCCACTTGCTAAAGGCCCATTTGGTAATTCGGCCTGATATTAGTTTCGGCCTGTTAAGGGCCCATTTAACATTTCGGCTCTATATTAATTTCGGCCTGTTAAAAGCCCGTCATATGTTGGGCCTAACTACGGCCCAGTTTGCATCCGGCCTGCTCGCAGCGGATATCTGATTGGGACAAACAAGGACCGAGACAACTTTGGCATGTTAAAAGCCCGTGAATTGATTCACACAATCATGGGCCGGGTCCATTTCGGGCTGCTGCCGGCCCGTGAGCTATTGGGCACGCTTGTGCCCAACCTACTTCTCAGCCTCCTAAAAGCCCATTGAGTTTTCTTGCGAAAAGAGGGCCGGGGGTTACTCGGCCTATTAAAGGCCCGAATCTACTAGTGGGCCAATTTGACGGGGCCCATGATGCGGATCATACATCGTGATTGCATGACGGCCCGATTATGTACCGTAATTTTACGGTTTGGCCGGTTTACTGCGAAGACAGGATATATATACAGTAAAATAACTGCAGCATCGTGAATAAGAAAAAACCTATACTATACAATAAAGAAATTACGGCATATTACATCCACTGGGCATCAAAGTTCGTCACTATGATAATAAAGCACAAGCAGACAACAAATTACATACACTGGGCATCAAAGATCGCCACCAGTGCAAATAAACACGCCAACAAAATAATATACAAAACCGACAACACTTCAATAGAGTTCAAGAAAGGTTAGCCTCATTGGGAGCTGCAGCGCAAGCAAATGAAAGCAAGATGATGAGATCAAGCTTGTTCAACACTTATATCTTCCTCACTCAAAGATAAACAAGCAGACGGATGACAGGTTTTGCACATAAAAGTATCAAGGTCTTGACAATTCATCACATTTCTTACTGACAAATAAAGTGACACAGTTTAAAATTGCATTAACACAATATGGTATTGTTCAGGTCAAGACATGGCAGGAAATGACATTGTGAAGGAGTTGGCAGCTTCACGACACCACTGGATTACAGATCAAGAACTCATAAGTATAAATGGTTAGTGTGTCATCAATTTATACCATTTTAGATTGGCAAATAAAGAGACGGTTTAAATAATAGTAGAATGATATGACATTGTTCATAGTTAAGACATTGCAGAATATGACATTGTGTCAGTAGTGGGTAGGTCACCACACCACCGGATTACGGATGAAGAATGTATATACATGCAAAGTGCAAAAGAAGATCACTTGCACGGTATAGTTTAATTTACATGGTATGAAGAAGGAACTTGGTTGTACAATCGAAAACTTAAATTGAGAAGGACAAACTTTTGTTGATGTACATAATAAACTTTAAACATGCAATTTGATGCAAACACCAAAAATAAACAGTTGTTGCAGTCATGACTAACCAAATATACACAACAAAGTTTGAAGGCTTGAGAAGGACAAACTTACATTAATCGTGAAGACAGTCTATATAAAGACCTTGTCCATGCCGATGGGGGGCAATTCAAGAAGTTTAGCATGTAATCTTCTTCATAAGCATTGCCTTTATTCTACATTTTGTTAAAAGTAAATATAGATGTGATAATATACGAAAAAATGGAGAATATTTAAGATAAGATGAAGAGTGATGCTACATAACCAAGTAGCTATAAATGTATGTGCAGCGACACAGTAAATGACACAGCCAAGAGCAATGCACAGCTAAACTTCTTCAAGACCAACCTTATGGTAAGAGTAAATATAGATCCGATGTGTAGAAAATGGAGGGTAAAGGAAAATAAGCTGCAGAGTGATGGTACATGAACAACTACCTGTCAATATAAGTACACTGATAAAGGACAGCATGTACTTACAAGAACAATGCAGAGCTAAAAAAATTCATTGGCATTGGATATATTCATCCAGATCAGATGATAAGCAAGCTATCATGCATACTGCTGTCACATAATGAACCAGGTATGTATGCAAGTACAGTGATACAGGACAATAGGTACTAACAAGAGCAAAGCAGCGGGCAGCATATTTGCGATATCCTGTCGTTCTTTTCAAACCGGAATTCTTCTTCGAGCAGATTTCCTACAAAAAAGATCCGTAAGGCACATGCGAAAAAGTAGAAGTTCAAATTGACATGTGATTTCATAGACAGTACCTCATCCTGGGAACGAGACCAGTGCATAACATGGTTTTTCCATTCAATGTCTTCTAAATTTAGCACAGGAGACTTCACCTGAAATTCGTTTATAGACTTGCCATCAAAGTGTGATTTCCTCAGGTAACACCGATACTGCTGCAATGCTTCCTTGAAAAGCACAAGCACGCTTTGCTCTTCATGACTATCCAGATTGACCCTCGCCTAGTTACAACAATGTAATGTAAAACATTGATGTGTTCGATCAGCAGAAAATAGGAAAATAATAACCATGATAATAGCACTTACACGTAAGTTGGACAGGAAGATGTGAAAATGGTGTTTGTCTTCACTATAATCTTCCCATGATGGGAATATATGCATGTAGTCCCTAATAGCATTGAAAGCATTGTCTTTTAAACTGGGAATAAATGGAATGGGGTTCCAATCTGCAGGAATTAGCCGTCTCTGCAGTTGGGATAGGTCTTCGGCCGGTGGACTTCTTTGTACTTTTTTCTTTGAGTGGGATTTTTCTGTGGTAACGGCTGGTGCTATGGCAAATGAAATCGGTATACCTTTTGGTCGAGTGTAGGTCCCGTGTGGTGGGGCTAGTGGTGTGGCCAAGAAGTATGGGTACAGTCATTGAGTCGGTCCTATGTTTTGTGTCACCGGTTGTACAACCAATATAAGTGGGGCGCTGATTTCTCCAAAGACCACCACATTTTTCAAGGACTTTGCCGGTGCTCCTTCAGGTTCGCAAACACCCTCTTCCTTTTGATGTCCGATGCACAAGAACAGCATTTGAGTGGGAAAACATGGTATGATGATGTATGGAATATGTATTGATAATGGATGGGCATGGCATCTCGAGTTATATGATGAGTAAACTAAGCAGATGGCGGTGCAACAAAGTAGAAGAAATGCAAGACAACATATGCAAGATACGCGCAATCAATAAAACCTTGCCAAATTAGAACAGGCACCTTGATGGGTGAATAGGACAGACCATCTGCCTTTGACTCCTCGAGGTTAGAATAGTCATTAGGATGATATTCTGAACAAGAATCAACAGGTGGGGAGCGTACGAGTTTCATTGCTTCCAGAATGGCACTCAATGCATTGGTGCCAATTTTGTAAGTCATTGCAGTGTTCCACAATATTCTTCTGATGCGCGGATTCTGATATTCACTGTAATTGCGTATAATATCCGAGAACCATGAAAACATAAATAGTTGTGAGATTATCTTTGTAATGCAGATGATATTCTAATATAGGGGCGCCCCTGTAAATACTTATGTGCTATCACTGGATTCTGATGAGAGAGCTCATGTGTGCTGTAATATGGTCCGTGCATTTGTATAATCTGGCACAAGTACACAAAAAAATAGGCTCCAGAAGTAAGGATAGCTGGCAGATGATAGGTTCATAATATACTGTATAGAGAGTTTATTGCCAAACCATGATAACAAGAGCACACAAAGAACTAGGCGTATCATGGTGTACATAACGGTACACCATAACCACGATATATAAATCGAGAAAGTGGAACTGGCTTGAAAATACGGTGTTGTATTGCCGCTAGTAATTGAAAGCCTATCGATCACGCATGAGCCAGCTCTATCGAACATGGTAAAGAAGAGCAAGCAGATTTTGGATAATAAAATGTTGGTTGCGCAGTGCCCACACATGATGAACCAGAGCGCATTAAGAATGCAACTCCCAGCTGTCTCTCGACCATTTCAGGCGGTTGGATGAAGATCCTATGTCCCCTAACCCTTCTTCTTCCTCGTCTCTGATTCTTCCCATGCAGAACACCACACGGGCCGTCGGTCGGACCACCGGCCCCCACCGCCTGTGTTCCTCCGCCACCCCCACCCCCCACCCGCGCCCCAATCCCCACCCGCGTCAAGTTTTCTTCGTTCGTGAGGCCCCACAACCACGAGCCCTTCGATCGCACCGCGAACTCCGTGAAAGCTCTGAAAATTGATCACCCCATTTTGAAATTTAGTCTATTGTGATTTAACTAGTGTGGAATATAAAAGGGGAAAACCATAAGCATTGGGAGTATAGTGTTGAGCGTGCCATGGCAGATCTGAAGGTGCAAACCGGACAAAGGCAACTTCGCAACCAAGACAAGAAATCAGAGTAAAGCAGTGGTGATCTATTTTCTTGCTGCGATAAATAAGTTGAGCAGATACGAAAGAGTACCGCCTCTGGTGTGGCGCCGTGTATGCATCTGCTGAGAATTTGACGATGCTGCGGTAGCGATGGCTGTCGGCAGCGTGGAAGCAGATCTAGGAGGGTAGACGGTGGCGGCGGGGCGCAGTGGACGAGACGGTCGTAGGAGCGGCGCCGGCAAGGTGGACGACGGCGGGGATGAAGCGAGAGGACGGGATGCAAGGATCCCGGTCCGAAGGCGTGGATGAGAGAGGTCGATCTCTTGTAATGGACGGCGGCATCGGGGTATCAGCTCCGGCATGGTGGAGGAGGACGCGGTGGATGGGGTGGTGGACGGCGGGGTGGAGAGGGTGTTTTGGCGCCCACGAAGTACGAATGGGGAAAAGGGAAGTAGATAGCAAGGGGGGAACCATGTATTCAGGCTACGCTTGTCTCAAATGCGAGGAAATTTACAAACTTAGCCCCCGTTTCAAATTTCTACTACATCACAGCAACATTAGTCGGTTGGGGATAGGACGGTAATCTCGCATACACCGAATATTTGTCGACGAGAGTTTTTTTTGGAGCCCACCGTGTATGAATATGAATCGGGGAGGGAGTCGATTTCGGCCGAGGGCACACAGTGTTTTGGCACCCACCGTATGAATCCGGGTGAGAGGCGATTACGTCACGTTTGGGTGAAATTACAAACCTACCCTATCGAAACCTATAGAAATCCAGCAGATAGGCTTTATGCGGCGAGGATAGGCGAGTGATTTCCATCTCGCAGATTTTGGTTTCAAGTGATTATCGCGACTTTTCCCGCTTCGTTCAAATTTTGCGAGTGCACGCCATCGTACAACTAATTCGAATCCCGCTTGTATTCTATTTTTTCGGCGGGATCCATTTTCAATTGGAATTACATTCTGTATACATCATTTTTTATATATACTTTGAAAAGCACAACACCATTTATACATAAATATGGTTTACAAATGGCATGATCTCAGATTCATAAGGTTGTATCCATCAATTGGGGTTTTCAAATATTTGAAACCACTTTATGTTGAAATCCAATGTATGCATTCCTCGCTAACTGTCTCCAATTAATGTGTGTTTCATGCGGGTTTTTTTAACTTCTCAAACATGTATAATGTGTTTCACACACGCAACATATAGTGTAATCCTGTTTAGACATTAATTGCATATAAACCATGCATTATTTGTAATTGAAGAATCTATGGATCACCAATATTGATAAACTATATAACATTACACGTGTGCCCAAATTCAAATGAATATGCATGTTTGATACACCAATTTGCGTTATGATATTATCGATGTCGTGATCTCCAGTTTAAATATTTGAATCCCCTTTAATCCATATATTCGTCTCATGTAGATATCACTCATGCTTATATAGGACTATCTCTCTGGATCTATACGCGTTCATCGTCTCTTAGGTATCTCTCGTGCTACTTGTATGTCGACAATGATCTTTTATCTTCGTAACGCACTAACGGTACTCTCTCCCTCGACCTTCATCACTCTATCTCTCTCTAAGTATATCTCGCTCGCTGCTATGTGTCTCTAACTATGATTCTCCATGTGCAATCTCTTTCTCTCACACAAACACAAAACTTTGTCTCCCGGGTCTCATTTCTCTCTACTATTCCCATGTGTGCCACTCGCACACCCCTCATACAGAGATGTCTTTCGCTCCTTAGATATGAGAACCTACGACTCTTCCTCTTCAATATGTCTTTCTCACACAAACACAAACTCTGTCTCCCAGGGTCTCATATTTCTCCATTGTTCTCTTGTATGTCGCTCACATACACCCTCTCTCCCTAGAGATATCTTGCGTTCCCTCATATGTCTCTCTAGCTATCACTCTCGCTAGAAATATATTTCTCTCTCCTGCACACAAAACTCCGCCTCTCCGATCTCATTTCTCTCGATATCTGTTTGTATGTTACTCACATGCACCCTCTCTCTATCTCTCTCACACCCACACACATAACCCAGCCTTTTCCGATCCACTCGACTCCTATCTCTAACGCACACTAGCTAGCATCTTTATCTTTCTATTTATCTGCTTTCTCCATCAACCTTCTTTCTCGCCTCACTCTTGATTCCTATCACGCACACTACATATATTTCTCTCTACATGCAGTCAAGTGCCCTCTCACACACATATATAACTTCACCCTTTGAACCACCCGACGGTCATCTCCAACACCCAAACTAGCGGATGTCCCTCTAGCTAGCATCTCCATCTCTCAGTATCTATCTCAGTAGTTTCTCCATCAACATTTCTTTCTCGCATGGAGTCTTGCTTCCTATCACCCACACTATATATGTCTCTCCATACATATGCATTTATAGGTTGATCTCTTTTGCACAATCGCGCGCCACCCTCTGCCGCCATAGATGCATGCTCCAGCCCACGCCACTATCTCTTAAAGACAAAAACACATGCTCAATTGTCGGGCCTTCTTCCCTGCATTCTCCCATGCATGCATATTGTCATACCGATCCGTCTCTCCCATGTTGTTGATCTTATGACTTATGTCTTCTTTCTTTTATATCGATCATGCGCGTGCGCACACATACACATCCCACGTATACATGTATACCTCTCACACATGCACGTTCAAGGTCTCTATGTCTCCATACGTAGTTAATTACCCTCAATCTAACGCCACATCGAATCATTCTCCTCTTTTGTGCACATAACTTCCGCCTGGATGGGTAAAACACACACTCACACTTAACAATCTCCTAGCTACCCCCCCCCTTCCCGCGCCTCTCACTCTTCCCCTATATCCCCGGAACCAATAAGACCATCCCTTTGTTTAATTCCCGCCTACATATGCACCATCGATATATAGTAGTCTTCCTCAGTGTCTCTCGAACAAACACGTTCTCTCGATGTCGACTCCTCTCACGCGCACGCACCTTCTGTTCCCTCTCTATGGGCATTTTCTCTCTCGCACCCCATCGTTGGTGGCCTCTGCCATACACATAACCTCTCTATGATGAAGCGATGCACACTTAAATTACATCTGCCACAGAGGACTCCGCGACACACACACACACACACGCACGCACCACACACACACACACACGCATGCACGCACGCACACCCCCCCCACACACACACACACACTAAGACTCCATCTCTCTCTCACTCACACACACACAAACACACACACACACCCCACACACACTTAGACTCCATCTCTCTCTCTCTCTCTCACACACACACAAACTAAGACTCCATCTCTCTCCTCTCTCTCTCTCTCACACACACACACACACACCCCACACACACACTAAGACTCCATCTCACACACACATGCTCTAGGCGGAGTATTTGTTCCTACCACCCTTCATCCAACCTTACCCGTATGATAAACAATCACCTTTATTTACTTGCATAACATGGACAAATTCCACTTTACTTTAGTAGTCAGCAAACTTATCATCTGTACCCTTGTAAAAAAACTAGTTGGCGATGATGGTGTGCCTGCCATCTTGTAATATGCACCATATGATCTATATCGGCGGATAGAAAGCAAACTATGATAATTTTACAAAAGATACGCACCTCTCTCCACATCATTATCTCCATCGCAACCTCATTGCTCAGCAATTAAAAAAGGAATAAGTCTCGAACAATCTAGCATGCATGGTGGCCACGCCGCCGGGCGCTGGCCCATCCCCATGCCTCCGCCCATTTCGACCACCACCACCACCACGCCCACTCCTCCTCGCCTTATCTCTCATCTTTCATTTTTTCGCTGACATTCTCGAGATACCAGTTTTCCTATAAAATTCTCGAGATATCATTAGTTTTTACACATGGGATTACTCCTGCATGGGTCAATCACAACAGGTGTTTTGTAAAAAAATGCATATTGATGTTCCGTGCAATGCATGAGAATCTTGCTTGTAATTATATAACGCAAATCACGAGCAGGAAGTGACATTTTTTGACACAACCACGTTAACATGGCCACGTAAATCACTAGCTAAAGTAAATACCATTATACTTATATCCTGATGCAAAAGGTTGAGTACATGTCCGAATAGTAGATTCGCACACACACACTCTATCTCTCAGAATCTCTCACACGCACACACATCAGTTACGTGACGCCCACTTAAGCAGACAAGAGTATGTTACAATTTGTGCACCCGTGGGTACACGTGATGCTGTGCATTTATTTAAGCCGGAAGGCGAACCCAAATAGTAGCTGCATTCATTCCCCTCCCGCCGCCTCTTCTCTAGTCGCCGTCGCCCGGTAGCCATGGGCCGGCCGAAGGTAACAATATACGCCATACTCCCGCCGGAGCGACGCTTTAATATGGAAATTTTAGTGGTTATGCATGCATATTTTTGTGCTAGCACTCCTATATAAGGGTTGACCGGTCGCTTCCTGCGGACGTGCGCGGGTGGTGGAAGAGGAAGGAGAAGGGAAGCGAGCTGTGGAGTAACGTTTTTTACCACAATTTCTTAGGAAACTGAGTGCAATAATTGAGTAGTTTTGCAAACTACCAGTACTACACCTGAAACGGTTCAAAACCTATACTCCCTTGCCAGCGTGTGCTTCCCGTGTGAAACGGTTAACGTTGCCCTAGAGCGTCAGTGCCACATTAATGCCCGGCCAGAGCGGAGGCGACCTCTCACTGGCGCCGGCTTTGAAGTGGCGCGACGGCCGAGAGAGCGCCGCTTCCCGGGGCACGCGACTGCTCCGCGTCGAGACTGGCCATAGGCCCTGTTTGGATCCATGGGTTAGAGTTAGTTTGAGCTAGTTGGGGCTCAACTAGCCCTAAAGTATCCAAGCATGAGGGTTTAAATTGGAGCAAGTTGCACCGAACCCATCAAAAAAACTATCCCACCCAAGAGGTGCTAACTAGAGATAGTTCTCATTGGGACCACGAAAATCACTTTTCTCTCTCCATGAAGTGCATTTATTGTCAATCTAACCTGTCACCCAAACACCTCTTTGGCTACAGTTAGTTCAGGCTTAGTCATGAGTTAGTCTAACCTCTAGCTAAGTTAGAGTATCAAACAGAGCAAGATAGGACATGCAAGTTGCTCAAAGCATACAGCAAATTAAATGCGTGAAAGGATTTTTTTCTTTTGAAAACGGAACGTGAAAGGAATTTTTTAGAATGCTCTTGGCATGTCGCTAACATGTGATAGTTAACCGACCTCAATAGACGACGTAAACGCCAGCCCGCCGCACTTTGATAGAGAAGAGGAGGGAGAAGCGATACAGTCTTTGGATTACTAGAGATAGGTGTCGCACGGAAGCCAAGAAATATGGTGATAGCGTGGGTTAGCCATGTACTAGTATGATGTAACTACACTAGGCTGCTGTGTTTCTTACTCTTCCAGTCCACTGTGGAGATGATTGGTTAATTTTATATCGCTGAATAATATTAAATATTATGAGTGCAGACGCTCCACCACGAGGTTCCTTTCTCCTTCTCGGTCGTCCGGAATCTATGTTCTTCCACTCTATTTTTTACGTGAGCTTTGTTCATCCTTTTGCCAACACGTGAGACATCAAGGTGCACGTGTTATGCAAGGATCGTTCCATCTATATGAAGAAGACGTGGGACTGGAACTATGAGACGGACATGTACCCGGGAGTGGACATACGAACCTGAGTAATGTAGCGCAGTAAGTGAAGTAGAAAGGCACAAATGGTATGAACATGCGTGGCATATAGGGTGTGTTTGGTTGCGTTCTCGACTCAAAGATAGTTGTTCCCTCTTCATGCATGCTCAGCTCAACACCCATCTTCATGCATGCTCTCTTCATGCATGCTTCTAGTGTATTTGTGCTAAACTAGTGTGGACTCATGCACCCTCCATACACTCTACCAAACACCCAAAAGTAGGTCGAGAAGGGAACTCTTACGCGGCATTTGTCTCTTACTACGTACTACCACTAAATGTTGTACGTGCAATGCATGGTGATGTTATGGAGTACGTGCCTAAGTACTCTACTACTACTATATTAGTTGGAGGCACATATTAACTTTTATATTTGTTTACGTGTATGCCCCGAGACCTTCCAACTAGACGTGTCTTTCTCTCCAGGTTGCACTTTGTATCGTTCATACCACTAAGTACTACTACGTGTGGTCTCCGACCCAGAAGTGGAAGAAGTGGAGACGCTCTACCACGCTGTTTTTTTTACGCTGGGCTCTACCATGCTGTTCATGTCCCACTCCTTCCGTTGACGTGTGGGACATCCAGCACGTGCCGTGTTTGGCACCCTTCGTCGTAAGAGTTGAAACGCTAGCATTCATCAGAAATAAAAAATAATTATAAATCGGCAGTGATACTATTTTTTTTGCGAACCAATCAGCAGTGACACTATACCACACAGTTTCCTTGCTCCTCGATATCGGAAAGAATACTTCCGTTCACCAACATGTGGGACGTCGACCATCTTGGTCCACTTGCCATGCACGCAGAACTCCAAGGGAGTCACCGAGGTCGTCGCGCCGCAGTAACAATGACTAATGAGCCGTCAAATCACAGGCCCACTTCCCACTTTGAAGTTGCTCGGACAAAGGAACCATCATGACTTCGTTGAATTCCGCTTCTTGAAGAAAACTACTGCATCAAAGAAGATCGCTAGCTACGAGTTACTCCAACAGAGGCCTCCTTTCGTTCATAGGATAGGAATATGAAAATCATAGGAAGTGAGATGACATGCATCTCAATTCCTATAGAGAAAGAGATGCCATTTGATGCTTAGGATAGGAATTTTTCCATTTATTCTAGGCTAATGTACTGGTAATTTTCTCTAAAAACTACAGTAGTAACTAGTACTAGTATTGGTACATGATCGTACTCGCATTAATGCACACACACACTAACTACTACTAGTATTACTACTTCTCACATGCTAGCCAGACGCCGTCGTTCTCCTTCCCGGCTTTGTCAGCGACACCCCATCGTGCTTGGATCTCCGCCGACCTCTCCGCAGCAGCGCGTGCGTCCTTTTATTTCTTGCGGCGGCGGGCCTCTCTTGCCTTGAGTGCTTTCTGACTTTTCCGCTCCCTCTGTGCGGCTTTGGCCGCATCTTGCTCTACCGCCCATTCGGCCTTGCCATCTTCAAATTCCTCCCACATAGTTGTCCAGTCAAACAGTCCGCATGCGCCTCATCAGCTTGTGTTCTTTATCTATCTATCTATGCGGGCCTACCTGTCAGTGAAGAAAGAAATAAAAACCAAAATTATGCGTATGTGACATTACTGTTTTAGACGTTTGCTGGAGGCCTCCGCGAACACCGATCATGTATTCACAAGGCTCAACACCAACGGTCATACTCGTGACTCGGCGCCTTGCTCATGTATATCGTCCATCACAACGACAATCTATAAAACAGCCTAGCTAGAGAGGGTACTATGGTGCGGAGTATGTACTATCGTGAGCAACCGATCATAGTGCCACCGCAGACGAGTGTATGTCTGATCGATTCGTCCATTATTCATAAGTTATGTATGGTTGTGTGGTGTCTAATGGTGGTCATCGAATGCTAGCTGGCGACAAGAGCGGTTGCATGGACGCCTGGTTGTCAATACGTGTCGCATACGCTTCAAAGGCTCGTCATCCATGAGTTCACATTTTACCACCACGCCAGCGTCTGACCGCCTGGCCTACCGAAACCCCTTCCATCGCTAGCGAGCGCTTCCTGCCTGAAACGATCACCGTCTCTCCAGAACGTCAATGCCGCATCCACCATCCTTAACTGCAGGTGCAGTTGGTGTGTCATTGACATGCGGGCCTGATGCCCGTTGGGCCCACATGTTAGTGAGACAATGCACCTGTGGTTAAGTCACTGAAGCAGTGTCCGCATTCACGCCCGACGCGACCTCTCACTGGCGCCGGCATTGCAGCAGTGCGCCAGCCGAGAGAGCGCCACTCACGCGGCATCTCGGTGCAAGCGACTGCTACGCGTTAATGACACCACGGCTGCCGACGAACCTACTCCGCTGCCAGCCATCCATCCGTCTGTCGTGGCTCATTGCCATTCGCCTGCTATATTAACTTGAGCCCCAGCTCCCAGCCATAGCCAAAGACCCACACTCATTCTCCTCCAGACCCTTCCTTTTGTTGGCACCACTCCAACCATGGCCTCTGGGCACTCCAAAGATCTCTTGGACGTACTGTCGCAGGAGCAGACGAAGGACATCGGTGGCTCCGCTCCGGGCGCGCTCCAAAGCTCTCTTGGACGTACTCTCGCAGGAGCAGACGAAGGAGATCGCCGGCTCCCCCCCGGCCGCCCTCCGCCGCCACGACCACGGCCGTGGCGCGTCTTGTGGCGTAGCCGGTAGCGAGGAAGAGTAGTACACGGTAGGTCGCCACCGCTCTGGTCCTAGGAAGGCCACCGCTCCTCTACTCAGTCGACGCCAAGCTTGGCAGGATAAGAATCGGCGGCCGATTAGCTGCTTGATGGCGACATGGAGGCGGAAATCTTCATAACCTTGTGCTCCGGAGGAGGAGGTTATCGGGGCGGATAAGGAGGAGGCAAAGGCAATGGCCGGCTTTCTCGGGTTCATGGCTGGACATGGTGGTCGGGGCCTGGCGATCGTTTAGATTAGGTTTACTATAGGTTTTAGTAAGGTTTGTGCGAAATATGTAATGAATTTCATCCAGTTTATAGGAAAAGTTCTCGAAATGTAATGAATTTCATCCGATCAATTTGAAATTTTCTTTGTTTGCACGAATTTCGTCCGGTTTGTTCACATAGTTGTAGAAAGGTATGCGGGCAGCATCGGATGGCATCCATCAGTGTCCTCGAACAGATGCCGGTGTAAATTTGTGGGCCAGTGCTGGAGATGCCCTAACTATCATGCTATAATTGCTAACAATCCTCCATTATTTGGCAGGGAACAACTATCCCTCGATCAAAATCAGATCCGTGGTGTTTCGCACTCCTCCCGCGTAAGAGTGTAAACTCTTGCTTACATAAAAATGGAGCAAGTGGACGGCACAGTAGCACGTCATATCACTCGAACTAGCCCACCTAACGAGCGGGAAAGCACCGCCCTCGTCATTTTGTTCTGGATTTCTATCGATCGATCGCGCGAAAATGTTACGCTTCACAAGTTCTAAAGGAAAAGGCAGCACACTTATGACTCGTACGCGTCGCAAGCCCGACAGTCCGGCTCGCACGCCGCTCACCAGACATGTTGTCTTGCAATTTCACTGACATGTGGGACCTTAATTGAATAAACCGTCGATAGCCGAAATTTAATCGCTTTCGTGAGCGTCGGCCTGAGAAGAGAGAAATGGGGAGGGAGAAGAGATCGCCACTGCCAAGACGGACTCCAAGAAATATATGGTGATAATGTGAGGTGGGCCATGCTGGAGTCCGGACCGCTTCCGGAGCCCGCTCTCACCGCCCTGGCCCCTCAAGAGGCCAGCTGCCCGCAACATGCATGCATAGCAAGTATTCCCTCCATTCCTAAATATTTGTCTTTCTAGAGATTTCAACAAGTGACTACATACGAAGCAAAATGAGTGAACCTACACTCTAAAATATGTCTACATACATCTGTATGTTGTAACCATTTGAAATGTCTAGAAAGACAAATATTTGGGTATGGAGGGAGTAGTACTCCTTATGTGGAGGAGAGAGAGGCATTGACAAAGTCAAGGAGTGGGCTCTGCAAGAGCCCGTCTCTACACTTGCTCCTAGGTATAAAAAAATTCTAAAGAAGGCATAAAAACAATTGTGTCTTAAAAAACAAAGGTAAAAAACATTTGAGAGGAAATAGATAGAGAGAAAGTGAGAAAAAGTTGTAACCTGGGCATTACATGAGGAAGGAGGGAGTGGTGCACATGCCAAGTTCACTGGGCTGCCGTGTTTCACACTCCTCCGTCGTAACAGTGGAGACAATGGCTTTCATCAAAAATAAACAATGAATACTCATTGCTCGTCCTTTATATCGGAAAGAATACTTTCATTCACCGACATGTGGGACATCGACCATCCTGGTCCACCTGCCATGCACAAAATTATCCTGGTCTACCCCGATCATATCGCAGGCCCAACCTTTCCCACTGTAAGTTGTTCGGACGAAGGAACCATCATGACTTCGTTGAATTCCGCTTCTTCAAGAAAACTTACTGTACCCGCTATACTACTACCACACGCGAAGACTGGACGGCACTGTACCACGTCATATCACTGAAACCCACTAGGCCAACTAGCCCGCCTAGGTCATCTATTTTGGAATGGAGGGAGTACGTCTCTGCACTGCTATGATTTTGTGTTGCACGTGCTCTGTACGTTGGCTACGAGTTTCCTACCCTATGAACCAAATGAGGCCTGAATGTATGTCGACTATTGTCTGATCGATCGCTAAGCCTACAATTTTAGGAGCTAGGGCTATTGGTCGATCGACGAGGGATAAGTATAAGCGTACCACGAGCTCATCGGCCCCAACGTTTCTCTTCGGTGAGTGTTTTGCAAGTACTATAGCTCGCACAGTAGCTAGCCTACTAACACCAAGAATCATCGAACAAGCCCTGCTGATATGATAAACAATTCATACTTACATCTAAGCATGCCATATATTACATCAAAAGCTGGTGAGGATACATCTGTTTCCATAACTCGGAGAGGGTTCGCATGATTCACTATCAAACAAAAGTAGCAAGATCCGCCCACACAAGACAGTGCACTGGCCCTAAGATGGTTTCATAACATGCACCGTTCTGGTAATTAAACACAGGTCAATGCAAACTACCCTGAAGGATTAGCGTGACCAACTATTTCTTGTCATCGATCTCTCGGGCAATGACCACAGCACGGACAACGGCATGGGAATCGATTTCTGGGGCGATGTCCGCAGGACTGACCGCGACATCGGAATCGATCTCTAGGGCGATGTCCACAGGACGGACAGCGGCATCGGAATCGATCTCCGGGGCGATGCCAACAGGACGGGCCACGACATCGGAATTATCAAGGACATCCACCGGCACCTGCACAACCCTAACATATTAGCAAGCACATTGCAAATAATCAAAAACCACAACTATGGTAATAAGCTATTATTTTTTACCTTGTGCAGCTCACCGAGGGATCTCATCTCTCCGGGGGCCATCTCCTCATCCTCGATGGGGGCCATCACCTTGCCAGGGGAATACTGCTTCTCAACGGCGACTATCTCCTCAAACTCGGTCTTGAGCCTCACATAGGTTGCAATCAGAGTTCCTGGGGTAGGCACGGTGGGGCCCTTGCTGTTCTTCCAACTTTCTTTGAGGAGTTCGTCCACCAGCGTCCTCAACTCTTGGGCCAGTGCTTGTTTCTTGGAGTTCTTCATCTCCATGGGTTGGCCCGCCAACATGGTCAACTCGTTGGTCGGTGCTTGCTTCCTGGAGATTGATGTCTCCAGTGGGTTGTCCGCCGACAACTCTTTGCCTAGTGCTCCAGGATCCATTAATGAACTGACAAACAAAAAGTAATCGAAAGGAAACCACAATTGCAATGAAAACGGGAAAAGAATAGGATGTGAGAATCGGTCGGTGCTTCGCAAAAAGAAGATTCTTGGAATAAAAATATAGCAGCATAACTGATTCGCCCACCTTTCCTTCGTTGCTACGTAAGAAAAATGGCAGAACCGAGTAGCACAGGTGAGGTTTTCTTCAAGAAAGGGAAGAAAGGGCTTGAACGAGCATTCCAGTGAAATGATGGTTGCTTCGTCCAGTCCAACTTGGAGGCCACCTTACCGCTGCGGTAAAGGTGTGGGTTTTGTGATATGACAGGTCATGAAGGCCACACCGGGTGACAGGTGAGTCTCGACTGTAGCACCTCGCCGTGATTTGGTGGATGGAACGCGGGCCCGGATTCTTTGAAATGTCCCGCATGTAGATAGAGCGGCTAGTCATATAGGAGTGCTCAATATTGTGCACATGACCAAAGGCGGAGAGGAAAACGAGAAAATTACATAATTAATGCATGAGTTTAATTAGGGTAGTTTTGTAAAGTATGAGATACATTCCTCCAATCGCAAAATGCCTTGGTTCATGAGATTTGAGATTTGAGCCCTATAAACCGGAAGGGAGGGAGTACTGCACACGGTGTAGTCTAGTCACTTGTTGAAATCTCTAGAAAGGCAAATACTCATTTCCGGTTTACAGGTCTATACTACTCCCTCCATCTAAGGTGTGTAAGTCATCTTACGAAAACCAAATAGTCCCAAAAAACTTAGGCGCGGTGCATTAACTTCTACATTGTTTCTTGTTTCTTGACATATCAACCAATAAGAGATGAGAGGTGTGCATGCTTTTAATGACTTGCAATGGCTAGTTCATTGCATGCAATGCTATTAATTAGCAAATAAACATTGGTGACCCCAGGAGGAAATGGTGCTAAGCGCGTGGACCTATGCAGAATGAGTATCAACCAATGGATAATGGAGTTTAATTGTTAAGCAATACTCCCTCCTTTCCGGTTTATAGGGCTTATCTCAAAATTTTATGTTTTCCATTTTATAAGGCTCAATTGGTTGTTTTCCATCACATTTTCATATTCTAAGGTGCATTAAATCATTGCATGCAAGTATTAAGAGAAATTTTACCAATGCATGTACTTTATGCATGCATGCATTGCAATTAATGCATTGATAAACATAATTTTTTGAGGAAAACAAGAGCATTAATTAGGTGCTTTTGCAAAACTACAAATCAGATTCCACCACTCACCATCTACATTGATTGGTGAGATTTTGGAATTGAGCACTATAAACCGGAAAGGAGGGAATAGCAATTTTGTCTCATGCAAGAGCCTGGCTAGTATAAGTGTGCTCCAAGGAACCGCACCATGCGAGCACTCGCAACTGCCACGTTCGGGTTGCGCTTGGCTCTTCGCCTCTTTGAGAAGACAAACAATGATGCTACTCCTACTTCTACAGTATCGAATCCACTGCTGCATGTTCGTCCACCTCGTGCGGGAGGGATAGCGTGTAGCGAAAGCTTCTACTAACTGCTCCTACCTTTGCCACTATGACAGGTGGGCCCAACAGGTGGTTGGCCCTCCTGTCATGCAGCCAAAGGAAGGTGCAGTTAAGGCACCGGAGCTCAGTCTGCGAGGGAGAGGGCGTTGTAGTAATCAAATTTCTCGGTCTTGTACGAGTTGACGCGACACATCAAAGCACTGCACTCAATATAAGTCTTGTTACACATTTCAAATGTGCTACTTCGTATGTAGGAGTAGACATATTCTGCTTCGTATGTTGTCACTTGTTGCAATCTCTAAAAAGACTTATATTTGGAAACGGAGGGAGTACAACGCATGCCTGCATGCCGTGACTTTCCTTTTGATACTTGCATGTGTTGATTTGATGCACCTTGCCAAATTTTGACTATAAATTTAACTAACCAAATTTTCATGCATGTCACAAAAATTTAGGGGCTGTTTGGATTGTGACTATGTTTGTCTTATGTTGCCACATTATTTTTCCCACACTTGCCACACTTGCCTAACCTGAGTTGCTCAAATTGTTAGACACACTTTGGCTTGCCTAAGGGAATCTTGCCACAATTTTTGTGTCTATGACATGTGGGTTCACTGCTAATAAAAAAATTCTTGTCTTAGGTGTGGCTAATAAAAAAGACTTATATTTAGGAATGGAGGGAGTAGAAAATATAAATAATAATGCATGTTGGGGAAACCCACATTTCCGCTAATTTTAGCCGTGGGCTTGTTCACAATTTTTACGAGGGGGTGGTTGTTCATTTAATGGAGGGACTTGTAGTACCAGACTCGAACGATACAAAGTGCGACCTGACACGCCGTAACACCACTTGGAACAAGCGGGTAAAATAAATCCAAATTCCAGTAGTAGATGAATAATTGCAAATTTGTGTGTGTACGAGATTAGAATAACTTCAAAATAACTGACATAATTTTGTATTTTTCCTGATCAGAAAAATACATGAAAAAGAAAGGAGGTAGAATTTTTTTTTGGACTTATGGTTAAAGAAGAAAAAGAAGAAAACAGGGGTTCTGTTGAATTTCAAGTATTCAGTTTCACCAATAAGATACTATCTCAAAAAACAATCAACAACTAAAAAAACCGCTACCTGGCATGTAGTAGTACACAATTTTAAATGATTGTTTTGATGGAGTGAAAAAGGAAAACTACCCCACTACTTATATATAGGCCGGAGCCTCCGCGCTTGCTTGCTAGGGTTGCTCTATTCACATACTCTCATCCTCTCCAGATCTAAACAAGATAGGGGTAGTAACACTGTCTTTCTCCATTAAAAAAAACTGGCTTTCTATCCTCACCGCTGGTTACACATCCGGACGTATCCCCCTCCGCCGGTGAAGGGGAGGAGGGGCAGCGTTTAGGCCGTCGTCGACAGCGAGGGAGGAGACCCACTGCCGGCTGCAGCTTATCTTCGGCCGAAGCGCCGCGCTGGAGGTCCTTCGATCCCTTAAATGCGTTTCCTGTGGGCGGATCCGGCCTCCCGCCGCCCACCTATCCACATCCCGACGACCTTCAGGTATATCTTCGTTCGAAACCGCCTTAGCTCTACTTCCCCAGCTCGCTACATCGCTGAATGTGCATCATTTTCTACCTCTCAGCCCCTCTCGATCAGATGGTCCAACGTCACCTATTTTTTTTATTCTATTGTTAGAGGTAGAGCTACTTCATTGAGTCGAATCTTGTACTCCCTCCATCCGAAAATACTTGTCATTGAAATGGATGTATCTATATGTATTTTAGTTCTAGACACATCCATTTTGATGACAAGTAATTCGACGGAGGAGTACTTGGTTCAAACAAGAAATAAAGTGGGGTGGGGAATTTAGTATGTACATCGGACTTGGTACAAATAGGAAGGAAAGGGGTGAAAGTACTACAGGTGATCATCCAACCAGTCTCTTGGTGAAAAAGGGAAATATAGGGGTAACGCTGTACGATTGGTATGACCAGGACTAGATTTGCTATCCACACATAGGAGTAGGTGGCTAGAGTGAACAAAAATGGGACCAACCCAGATATGTTTCTTGGATGTTTGTTTCTCGGGGTAACAAACTATGAATCACCACTTTATGCCCCTGTTTATGTACATGGTGCTGTCTTCTTTGGTGCACCCTTTGTCCCATGCCCTTATACCAAATATTTAGGCTCGATCGGAATAAAGGGGCAGAAAACATAGATCTTGATGAAAATAGAGGAATAGGAAAGGAATGTAGGTATAAAACTATGGAACAGCGAACCGGAGGAAACTCTCAAGAGAATGTGTTCGGATGGACTACAAAATGTACAGATTTGGTATTTTAGAGTAGCATGCGTGGCAGTATGAGATGCTATTTGTTTATTCAGCTGCACAGTGACTAATCTTGTCCTCACCTCATGTACCACACATAGGTTGATTTTTTTATTCCGGCAAACACAGCACAACAGCCTGTCTAACGCATGGCAGCGAGCGCCTGCCTCGGGCTTCGCTCAAAAATGAGCAGCGGCGTGGATGTTTCTAATCCTATGAAATCAGTACTACCGGACCAGCTTTCCTATGAAACACTATTCACCTTTCCCGTGTTCCGAATGGTTGGAAGGAAAGAATACCGTAAGGAATTGTGTTCCTCTGAAAATCCTGCACCAAACACATGAACCGAATGCAGCCTTAGCTGTTCTTAATATAATGTCCCTGGTAAAAATGAAGCCATGCCACTGTTTTTGCTCATAATTGTTTGAGACTCGACAAGCTTAGCCAAATGTTTTTGCCTGTAATTGTCTCGAGACTCGATCGCTTCCTCTGTGCCTTTTTGTGCAAACAGGGATATCCAATTCACACAGTTCTTTGTTATGACCTTTTGGTGCCTTTGCACAAAACTCTTCTTAAAAGAAGTGACTTTTGTCTTTGTTTAACTGGAATGTCAGAATGGAACAGTTGGTTCATTTTGGTGGAACTTCACAAAGGGAGATCTGTGTTCCAATCCTCATCATCCATATTGGTGCCATTACCTTCCATTAGGTAAGAATGATATTTAATGCATGTGTTCATCTCTATTTTCCGACTGCCATGAGAAAATAATGATGTTTTTTACTAGTACACTTGTACTCCTTCACTGACAAAACCAATTCTGAATTAGAAGGCCAATCATGTACTTGGTTTCACCAACTAGTGAGGACAAAGAGAAACAGAGCATGAAGATGAAGAAGAAGAAGAATAAGCGATTGCCAAAGGCGATCTTGCTTTGAAGCCGGAGGCCTCGGTCGAGACCATTCAAGGGCTCCGCAGCGACTACCTTACATGTGAGACGATCCTCCAGGAGCCCTACCACTTCTCATTGTCTCACTTAATTAATTAGGAGTACTTAAGTACCACTAATTTATTATTGCCCTAATTTTCCTATTGGAGTTAAACAAATCTTTAGTAGGACCCTATGCTGAATCATATGCGTGTGAATGTTTGTCTATGGAGGTGAATCATGTGGTGGAGCAGGGAGGGAATATTATTAGTGTCATGACATAATAGTGCTATTGTTTTGCATGTCAATTTATTGCCATTGGTTCAATGAGGCAATGTTTTGCGTATTGTCCATCATGAATTTGATGCTCTTGTTTGAGTAATATGCTAATGTCTTCCAATCCTTTCTCATCGAGCTAATGAAGGTTTCACCTTGTTCCTACTTGTGCAAACAGGGATCATGTTGTGCCAATCATACATTTTAGTGGAACTACACAAGACAATACAATGAATCGTATCCCGATCGATTGCTTTAACTCTGTGGAAGTTCTTGATAATCTTTTGATATAATCTCAAAGCCTTTGGTAAACAAGAGTGATTTCAACCATACATTTGAAGTGCACAAAAATATATACTATTGTGTGATTCCGGTGAGTGCTTTATCATCTCTTATGGGACTACATGAATAAGCTTTTTTCTCGAGGTTGGTACGGACTGAGGCCTTCATCCATATTAGTTTGCTATCATCTCTATTTGTATCGTACATCGTCATGAGAAACTCCTTTATCTTTGCACTTTTTCGTTTTGCAACCTATGATAAATGGCAATGCTTTGAGTGTTGAGTTGAGCTAATTGGCACTGATTAAATAAACTAATACCTCTCTTTAAGCAAGACTACGATGTTGCTAACTTTACCCATTAAGATAATGAGGGTGCTTCTATTTGTTAGTGTATGTTTCATCAACTAGTCCCGATATTACAGTAATCTCACTCTCTCAATATATGTGCCAAAAGGGATGCTCGATTTTGGTGGAACTGCACAAAAACTTTGGGTGCTTCATTCCCTCGACAGCTTCCGTCCTTTCACATCGATCGCTAATCTCCGCTTGCTTTCTTCCTTTCTTTGTCGGTCGCTTGGCTTATCTCGGCTTCGAGTCAAAGGAAATAGTAATTGATATGCTACCTCACACAGGTTGGTACTGGTCTTTATCCTGATTATTGTGCTTGTCATATGTATTGGTAATTTGGTATTGTGCTACTGTTTGCCAATTTCATAAAGGAGTAATTTGGAGCCTGAACTCGCAGGCAAATCATTACATCGGGTGATTTTAGTAGAACTGCACAAAATGATCAGATGGACAGGTACTTATGTTGCTGCTATGTACCCCAAAGTTCACTCAGGCAAGCATCGATGTTGACAAGAAGTGCCTATATTCATTCGAGTATCAACCGGCGTCAACCAATTGTCAAACTCCAAGTATCAGGAGAGTGAACGCCAAAAATATTGCTTGGTGCATAGCCCAGAAAACGTAGTCGATATTTGGTCCCAACTTGTGCCTTTTGGTTATCGGCACATATGGTAGCGAACTATATGGCATGGAGTCTAAAGATTCCGGACAAGTTGGTTGGCGTGTATATTCATCGGCACTTAATCGATCTGCACGCCAAGGATGCTCCATTTCAGTTGAACTGCACAAAATTTGGGTGGTTCATTTTCTCAACCGCCTCCTTTCTCAAATGCGCAATGTAGAATTTTGGCGAGATCTGGGACCAAGATGAGCCAAGAACTAGTTGGATGAAAGTAGTGGCCAAGTTGCTCAAACCTCCCTCGGCACGAGGCCACTATTTGAGGATAAACCTACAAGCAAAGTTCAGATTATGCATGATGCCTCTTATGTACTCGAAAGTTTACTCGTACAAGAACTAATTATAGCAAGAAGTACCTCCGATTGAACACCATTTACCAGTCTGTACCCTAGGTAATTAAATTTCGTCCATGGATCATATTGGCTGTGATCTCAATCATTTGGATGCATAAACATATTGAACATGTGTATATCTGAATCTTTTTGTGAATTATGTATGAATATTGTCGTGTGATCTATGAATCATTTGGATGCATAGATATGCTGAGCTTGTGTATATATGAACTCTTTTGAGTTGTTGATAGTGAATGTTGGCTATGAATATGAACATGTCTTGTGAACCTGAGTTTGATATGAATGTTTACCTTTTCTGTTGTATTTGTGTGTGAACTTGTTAGTATTCCTACTGTGGGGTATAAAACACAGGTCTCTTATAAAAGTAATGATGTGTCCAATTTATGTTTTCCCTTCTAACCACATATATATTTATATTATTACTATTATCATATATTTTATAGAGACTTATATATACATTATAAAACATCCCACGTGTTATTAACTTATAAAAGTAAATGTTTAACGGAAAATCCTGGTTGTTTTTGACTCACAGGCAAGGAAAATCCTGGTGATTGCGTACAAAAGCTTGCAAAGATTTTGAAGGACCAATTTAATAATAACGCGCTCATTTTTATTTTGAGCAATAACTCACTAATTTCTTAATTATATATATATATATAATGTGCCTCTCCGGTTTATTCTTTGATATTAATTGCTCCTTCTAACATAACATTATATATATATAACGAGCCCACCTAATACGTGTATTTCAAGGAAGTGCAAATGGGTTGGGATTTCTTAGAAAATATAAATGGGACTGATTGATGCGAAATTATTTGTTCACCCAGCCCAGCAAATGGACTGTACATTCTAGAAAACATGGATTAAATATATGACACATTTTTGCAAGCTGACATGTGGGCCAATAGGTCGAAGCATACGTAGGGCGTTGTCAACTTGGTCAACAAATGATTGTGTCCTCCACAGCCATTGGATTTATATCAAACGGCCGGCATGCACCTTCAATCTCTCGTCTTCTTCCTCCAGCGTTGCCGGGACCGCCTGGTCCGGCCTCCGGTGGCTAGCGGCTCTTCTTAGCACGCATCGCTGCGAAGCGCTACCCCACCGCCGGCCAGGCTATCCCTCCACCCCTCGACACCTCCTGTTATTCTCCACAGAATACAGCCCCACGCTGCAACAGAACCAGTTATAACCCTTCTCCTCCTCTCAATCTGCGAATCCACTGCCGCTTTTTCCCATCTCTGAGTCGTTCCCGTCCGGGGCCTCGCCATCATCCACCGCCTCGCTGTGTTCGGTGAGGCGTGGTCAACAAACGAGAGTCATCGGAAGAGGACTGTACGTGGAGAGCCTGATGGCTGGGACCCACGAGGTCCATGGTCGCACGCAAGGAAAGTTCCTCCTTATTAAGCTGAAAAAAATGTTTCCTCCACCTAACAGTTGGGACCCGCCGGCTGTATCTTCGCATGGAAGGAAGTGCCTCCTTGTTTTGCGAAAAAAAAAATTCATCCCGTTGACAGCTGGGACCCGTCAGATTTGGTGACTGACTTGTGGGCCTACTAAGCGGACGTGTAAGCACGGCTTTGTCAACTTAATCAACAAATGATTCTAGCAGCTGGACCGTTGGATGTTAATCCAACAGCCGTGCTCCTTCTTCAACCTCTGTTCTTGCTCCTGTCTCCCGTGGGTGGCACTGCTGGTCTTTGCCAAGCACCCGAACCAGTGAAGTTTCCCACTCCTCTCCATCTGCGACTCCACTGCCCCGTCTTCCCCATCTCCGGGTCGTTCCAGTTTGGGTGCGCTCGGCACGGTGTGGTCAACGTGGTCAACAACCGAAAGTCATCGGAAGATGACTGTACGTGAGAGGCTGACAGTGAGGACGCACCACGCCCATGGACGCATGCATGCAACGGAACGCGACAAGGTCAACGTGGTCAAGGAACGACTTCCATCGGAAGTATACTGTACGTGGAGAGTCTCAGCTGGGTCCACGGCCGCAGCAAGTAAGTGCCTCCTTATTATGTGGAAAATAAGGATTCCTCCAATTGACAGCAGGGACCCACTGGACGGGCCACCGTATTTTGTGAAAAAAACGTTTGCCCCCTGACTGCTGGGACCCACCGGACGGGCCACCGTATTTTGCGAAAAAAACGTTCCCCCACATCGTCACCGGACCCACCGGAAGTGCCTCCTTATTACGCATAAAAATGAATACTCCCCACGCTAGCTGGGACCCACCTTGGTGGGAGGCTGACTTAATGGGCCTACTAAGTTGACGGGACGGAGGGATTTGTCAACTTAGTCAATATGCATGATTCTAGCTCCAAGTGACCGTGACGATGTCCATCCAACGGCCGTAGTGCTTCTTCAACCTCTGGTCTTCTTGCTCCAGCCGCCCAAACCAGCGCCGGTCGTGCCTCGTGCTCCTGCCTCCGTGGCCGGCTGTGATGCGGCGGAGGCCTCACCGCCCTCTACTACTCCCACCGCTGGCCAGGCCATCCCTCTACTCACCCACACCCCTTGTTATTCTGCGCGATGGCAGCCTCACCCTCTTACTCCTCTTCGCGTGGGCATCCACTGCTGCGTCTTCCCCAGCTCCGCGTCGTCCCCTTCCTAGGCCTCGCCGTCGTCCACCGCCGTGGTGCTCTTGGCGCGGCGTGGTCAATGTGGTCAACGACCGACTTCCATCAGAAGAGTATCACGTGGAGAGGTCGACAGCTGGGTCCACGGAGGCCGCAAGGAAGTGCCTCCTTATTACGCCGCAAAATAATTTTTCCTCCACCGACAAATAGGGACCCACCGGACGGGCCACCGTATTTCGTGAAAAAATGTTTCCCCCTGACTGCTGGGACCCACCAGCTACATCTTCGCACGCAAGGAAGTGCATCCGGGCAAAAAAAATGATTCGCCCCCCTGACTGCTGGGACCCACCAGCTACATCTTCGCAGGCAAGGAAGTGCCTGACAGTCGGGACCCACCTGGTCGAAGCGTACATAGCGTTGTCATTCTGGTCGCGAACGTGTACGTACATACTGGTCGATGTAGAGGCGCGCACGTGTCGTAGTAGAGGCGTGCACGTAGCATGTACACGTACGTACAACGGCGAGGGTGCAAGAAAGATAATACGGCCACGTACGTACATACGGGCAGGGTCTCAAACGCCTACTCGCGCATACGTACATGGTTGGGTCGGAATAGAGAAACAGCGTTGTCGTCGTGTTCATGGGGAGCCAACCGGCTGGGTCGGAACGGAATGCGTGCTCGTGTTCATCGGGAGGGCTTGGACGGAACAGGCGATGGAAACGAGGCCTGGCATACCGCACAACGGAGGGAACGGCCTTGTGTTCGACCGGCCACGTTCGAAACGGGGTCCTGTTGATCGGGAGGGGTCTGGCGTACCGCAAAACGGAGGAAACGGACCTCCTACGGTCGAAACGGGGGTCCTGTTGATCGGGAGGAGTGTGGCATACCGCAAAACGGACGAAAGGGACCTCCTACGGTCGAAACGGGGGTCCTGTTAATCAGGAGGAGTGTGGCCTACCGCAAAACGGACGAAACGGACTTGTGTTGGAGCGCTACGGTCGAAACGGGGGTCCTGTTCATCGGGAGGGGTGTGGCCTACCGCAAAACGGGACTCCACGGGATACTGTTCATCTCCATCGTCGACCTCCTCCAGCCTCCACGGGCTACCGTCGACCTCCTCCAGCCTCCACGGGCTCGTGTTCATCCAGCCTCCACCGCGCTCTACTCCACCGCCATCGCTCAACCACTCCTCCACGGGCACCCCTCCACCGCTCACTGTTCATCCAGCCCTCCACACCACGAGGTCCTGTTCAACCACCCTCCATGGCCACCCCTCCACCGCTTCATCGTTAATCCAGCCCACCACACCACGAGGGTCATGTTCATCCAGAGGCAACGCCATCGCTCACTGCTCATCCAACCCCCCCCGCGCAACGCCATCGCTCATCCTGCAGGCAGATCGATCGGCTTAGCGTAGTAGCGGCGAATCGCTTCGATCGGGTTCGATTAACAGCCATCGATCGATCGCTCGGGTTCAAGAACGCCAGAGCTCGCAAAGGTAATCGCCGGGTTCGATTAGAGCCCTACGCCTCGCTCGGGTTCAGTAAGATCCAACGCATCACACACACGCGTGTACGTGTACGAGAGAAACGCGCATCGCTCGGCCCCCGACCTCCCACCGTAACCGGGAACTCCCCGAAATTTTCCTCCCCCTCGCTTCTACCACGGTTTTTTCCATCATGGACAGCCCAAAGAATGTCATGCAGCTGCGTCTCCGGCCCGCCCAGGACGAAAAGCCCATTTTCATCATGATTTTTTGTCATAGAAGTAGGAGCCCACCACATCTATGATGATACCGGGTTTTGTCACAATTATCGTCATAGAAGTTTCATATGTATGACAGAAAAAAAATTGTTCGGCCCAAAATGTCACGGATGTGTCTTTTTTTGTAGTGTTAAGCATATCAGTCAAATGCATACGCAAAAAGATAGGTTTAATCATTTCAGCAAAGCGCTCAAAATCCTCATCATCCTTTTTCTTGGATGGTTTAGGAGGAAAAGGCATGGTTTTCCGAACCCAGGGTTCTCTTTCTTTACCGTGCTTCCTAGCAACGAAGTCTGTCTTATTATAACATTGATTCTTTGATTGTGGGTTATTAAGATCAACAACAAGTTCAATTTCTACATCATTATTATTGATAGGTTGAGCATCAAAATGAACATCATCATTAACATTGTCACTAGGTTCATGTTCATCACCAGATTGTGTTTCAGCATCAGAAATAGAAATATCATTGGGATTTTTAGGTGTGTCAACAACGGGTTCACTAAAAGCATGCAAAGTCCTATCATTTTTCTTTTTCTTCCTCTTAGAAGGACTAGGTGCATCAACATTAGTTCTCTGAGAATCTTGCTCAATTCTCTTAGGGTGGCCCTCAGGATACAAAGGTTCCTGAGTCATTTTACCCCCTCTAATCATAACTCTAACGGCATTATCATTTTTCTTATTATTTAATTCATTGAGCAAATCATTTTGAGCTTTGAGCACTTGTTCTACTTGAGTGGTAACCATAGAAGCATGTTTTTAAGTATAAGTTCACCTTTAACTCTAGACATATAATCACTCAAGTGTTCAATCATATAAGCATTACGTTTCAATACTCTACCAACATAAGCATTGAAGTTTTCTTGTTTAACAATAAAATTATCAAACTCATCTAAGCATTGGCTAGCAGACTTATAACGAGGAATATCACCTTCATCAAATCTATGGAGAGAATTTACCTTTACTACCTGTGTCGGGTTATCAAGACCATGTATTTCTTCAATAGGTGGTAAATTCTTAACCTCTTCATCTTTAATACCCTTTTCTTTCATAGATTTCTTTGCCTCTTGCATATCTTCAGATCGAGAAATAGAATACCCCTTTTCTTCGGAGTTGGCTTAGGAGTTGGTTCAGGAAGTGTCCAATTATTTTCATTAGTCAACATATTATTCAATAGCAATTCAGCTTGATCAACAGTTCTTTCCCTGAAAACACAACCAGCACAACTATCCAGGTGGTCTCAAATTATTTTCATTAGTCATACGTGCTTATGAAAAAGAACTTGCATGACATCTTTTGTCCTACCCTCCCGTGGCAGCGGGGTCCTGTTGGAAACTAAGGGATATTAAGGCCTCCTTTTAATAGAGTACCGGACCAAAGCATTAACACTTAGTGAATACACGAACTCCTCAAACTACGGTCATCACCGGGAGTGGTCCCGATTATTGTCACTTCGGGGTTACGGGATCATAACACATAGTAGGTTACTAATGACTTGCAAGATAGGATCAAGAACTCACATATATTCATGAAAACATAATAGGTTCAAATCTGAATTCATGGCACTCGGGCCCTAGTGACAAGCATTAAGCATAGCAAAGTCAGAGCAACATCAATCTTAGAACATAATGGATACTAGGGATCAAACCCTAACAAAACTAACTCGATTACATGGTAAATCTCATCCAACCCATCACCGTCCAGCAAGCCTACGATGGAATTACTCACGAACGGCGGTGAGCATCATGAAATTGGTGATGGAGGAAGGTTCATGATGACGATGGCGACGGATTCCCCTCTTCGGAGCCCCGAACGGGCTCGAGATCAGCCCTCCCGAGAGAGATTAGGGCTTGCGGCCGCTCCGTATCGTAAAACGCGATGAATCCTTCTCTTTGATTTTTTTTCTCCCAGAAAGTGAATATATAGAGTTGGAGTTGAGGTCGGTGGAGTTCCAGGGGGCCCACGAGGCAGGGGGTGCGCCCCCCACCCTCGTGGACAGGGTGTGGGACCCCTGGTCTTGATTCTTTCGCCAGTATTTTATATATTCCAAAAATATTCTCCGTGATGTTTCAGGTCATTCCGAGAAATTTTATTTCTGCACAAAGATAACATCATGGCAATTCTACTGAAAACAGCGTCAGTCTAGGTTAGTTCCATACAAATCATGCAAGTTAGAGTCCAAAACAAGGGCAAAAGTGTTTGGAAAAGTAGATACAATGGAGACGTATTAGACACTGTCACAATGCCGCACCCCAGCTGCCCGGGCGCCGACACACACCGCTGGTTCCCCCGCGTGCCTGTGCTATTATGTTGGCATAGATTACATCATGTGTCTATCACTGGTATATATGAGAGGCCTAGGATACAAGTGTCCTATTAGGACATGCTACCTCTTGAGCACTGCGTTGGTTTTCCCTTGAGGAAAGGGTGATGCAGCAAAGTAGCGTAAGTATTTCCCTCAGTTTTTGAGAACCAAGGTATCAATCCAGTAGGAGGCTACGCGCGAGTCCCTCGCACCTACACAAAACAAATAAATCCTCGCAATCAACGCGATAAGGGGTTGTCAATCCCTACACGGTCACTTACGAGAGTGAGATCTGATAGATATGATAGGATAATATTTTTGGTATTTTTATGATAAAGATGCAAAGTAAAATAAAAGCAAAGTAAAAAAGCAACAAAAATAACTAAGTGTTGGAAGATTAATATGATGAAGATAGACCCGGGGGCCATAGGTTTCACTAGTGGCTTCTCTCAAGAGCATAAGTATTTTACGGTGGGTGAATACTGTTGAGCAATTGACAGAATTGAGCATAGTTATGAGAATATCTAGGTATGATCATGTATATAGGCATCACGTCCGAGACAAGTAGACCGACTCCTGCCTGCATCTACTACTATTACTCCACACATCGACCGCTATCCAAAGATGCATCTAGAGTATTAAGTTCATAAGAACAGAGTAACGCCTTAAGCAAGATGGCATGATGTAGAGGATAAATTCATGCAATATGATAAAAACCCCATCTTGTTATCCTCGATGGCAACAATACAGTTCGTGCCTTGCTGCCCCTACTGTCACTGGGAAAGGACACCACAAGATTGAACCAAAAGCTAAGCACTTTTCCCATTGCAAGAAAGATCAATCTAGTAGGCCAAACCAAACTGATAATTCAAAGAGACTTGCAAAGATAACCAATCATACATAAAAAGAATTCAGAAGATTCAAATATTGTTCATAGATAAACTTGATCATAAACCCACAATTCATCGGTCTCTACAAACACACCGCAAAGAAGATTACATCAAATAGATCTCCACGAGAGAGGGGGGAGAACATTGTATTGAGATCCAAAAAGAGAGAAGAAGCTATCTAGCTACTAACTATGGACCCGAAGGTCTGAGGTAAACTACTCACACTTCATCGGAGGGGCTATGGTGTTGATGTAGAAGCCCTCCATGATCGATGCCCCTTCTGGCGGAGCTCAGGCAGGCCCCAAGATGGGATCTCGTGGGTACAGAAGGTTCAAGGTGGAATTAGGTTTTTGGCTCTGTATCTGATCGTTTGGGGGTACGTAGGTATATATAGGAGGAAGGAGTACGTCGGTGGAGCAACATGGGGCCCACGATGGTGGAGGGCGCGCCCCCCTACCTCATGGCTTCCTGGAAGCTTCCTTTACGTAGGGTCCAAGTCTCCTGGATCATGT
The DNA here is from genome assembly GCA_021605145.1 of Aegilops bicornis. NCBI lineage: Eukaryota > Viridiplantae > Streptophyta > Magnoliopsida > Poales > Poaceae > Aegilops > Aegilops bicornis. The sequence goes on along the minus strand of CM038669.1, from coordinate 110,482,217 downwards.
TCGTTCCGAGAATCACGTTCCCGAAGGTTTCATTCCGTTTGGACCCTGTTTGATATTCTTTTTCTGCGAAACTCTGAAATAGGCAAAAAAACAGCAATTCTGGGTTGGGCCTCCGGTTAATAGGTTAGTCCCAAAAATAATATAAAAGTGAATAGTAAAGCCCAATAATGTCCAAAACAAAAGATAATATAGCATGGAGCAATCAAAAATTATAGATACGTTGGAGACGTATCAAGCATCCCCAAGCTTAATTCCTGCTCGTCCTCGAGTAGGTAAATGATAAAAACAGAATTTTGATGCGGAATGCTACTAGGAATAATTTCAATGTAATTCTTCTTACTTGTGGTATGAATATTCAGATCCGAAAGATTCAAGACAAAAGTTTAATATTGACATAGAAATAATAATACTTCAAGCATACTAACTAAGAAATTATGTCTTCTCAACATAACATGGCCAAAGAAAGTTCATCCCTACAAAATCATATAGTTTAGTCATGCTCCATTTTCATCACACAAGAATGCTCTCATCATGCACAACCCCGATGACAAGCCAAGCAATTGTTTCATACTTTAGTAATCTCAAACTTTATAAACCTTCACGCAATGCATGAGCGTGAGCCATGGATATAGCACTATGGGTGGAATAGAATATAATGATGGGGGTTATGTGGAGAAGACAAAAAAAGAGAAAGTCCCACATCAACGAGGCTAATCAATGAGCTATGGAGATGCCCATCGATTGATGTTAATGCAAGGAGTAGGGATTGCCATGCAATGGATGCACTAGAGCTACAAATGTATGAAAGCTCAACAAAAGAAACTAGTGGATGTGCATCCAACTTGCTTGCTCATGAAGACCTAGGGCACTTGAGGATGCCCATTGTTGGAATATACAAGCCAAGTTCTATAATGAAAAATTCCCACTAGTATATGAAAGTGACAAAACAAGAGACTCTCTATCATGAAAATTATGGTGCTACTTTGAAGCACATGTGTGGAAAAAAGGATAGTAGCATTGCCCCTTTTTATTTCTTCTTTTTTTGGGCCTTCTTTTTTTTATTTGGCCTTTCTCTCTTTTTTGGGACAATGCTCTATTAAATGATGATCATCACACTTCTATTTATTTACAACTCAATGATTACAACTCGATACTAGAACACAGTATGACTCTATATGAATGCCTCCAAGTGACATCGGGATATGCAATGAACCAAGAGTGACATGTATGAAAGAATTATGAATGGTGGCTTTGCCACAAATACTATGTCAACTACATGATCATGCTAAGCAATATGACAATGATGAACGTGTCATGATAAACGGAATGGTGGAAAGTTGCATGGCAATATATCTCGGAATGGCTATGGAAATGCCATAGTAGGTAGGTAAGGTGGCTGTTTTGAGGAAGATATAAGGAGGTTTATGTGTGAAAGAGTGTATCATATCACGGGGTTTGGATGCACCGGCGAAGTTTGCACCAACTCTCAATGTGAGAAAGGGCAATGCACGGCATCAAGAGGCTAGCAATGATGGAACGGTGAGAGTGCGATAATCCATGGACTCAACATTAGTCATAAAGAAATCACATACTTATTGCCGAAATCTACAAGTCATCAAAACCAAGCACTGCATTTAATGCTCCTAGGGGATAGATTGGTAGGAAAAGACCATCGCTTGTCCCCGACCGCCACTCATAAGGAGGACAATCAAAGAACACCTCACGTTTCAAATTTGTTACATAACGTTTACCATACATGCATGCTACGGGACTTGCAAACTTCAACTCAATTATTCCTCAAATTCACAACTACTCAACTAGCACAACTTTAATATCACTACCTCCATATGTCAAAACAATCATCAAGCATCAAACTTCTCTTAGTATTGAACACACTCATAAGGAAGTTTTTACAAATCTTAAATACCTAGCATATTAGGATTATTTAAGCAATTTACCATGCTATTTAAGACTCTCAAAATAATCTAAGTGAAGCATGAGAGATCAATAGTTTCTATAAAACAAATCCACCACCGTGCTCTAAAAGATATAAGTGAAGTACTAGAGTAGAACTATATAACTCAAAAGATATAAGTGAAGCACATAGAGTATTCTAATAATTTCCGACCCATGTTTGTCTCTCTCAAAAGGTGTGTACAGCAAAGATGATTGTGGCAAACAAAAAAAAACAAAGAATCAAATCATACAAGACGCTCCAAGCAAAACAGATATCATGTGGTGAATAAAAATATAGTTCCATGTAAAGTTACCGATGGAAGTAGACGAAAGAGGGGATGCCTTCCGGGGCATCCCCAAGCTTTGGCTTTTTGGTGTCCTTAGATTATCTTGGGGGTGCCATTGGCATCCCCAAGCTTAGGCTCTCGCCACTCCTTGTTCCATAATCCATCAAATCTTTCACCCAAAACTTGAGAACTTCACAACACAAAACTTAACAGGAAATCTCATGAGCTCCGTTAGCGAAAGAAAACAAAAGACCACTTCAAGGTACTGTAATGAACTCATTCTTTATTTATATTGGTGTTAAACCTAATGTATTCCAACTTCTCTATGGTTTATAAACTATTTTACTAGCCATAGATTCATTAAAATAAGCAAACAACACACGAAAAACAGAATCTGTCAAAAACAGAACATTCTGTAGTAATCTGTAACTAACGCAAACTTCTGGAACTCCAAAAAATCATCCAAAATAGGAAGACCTAGGAAATTTGTTTATTGATCAGAAGCAATTTTAATCAATATTTTATCACGTTCTGGTGATTTTTAATAATTATTTTCATGAACAGAAAGTTTCTGGAAATTTCTCCAAGATCAAATAACTATCATCCAAGAAGATCCTATAGGTTTAACTTGGCACAAACACTAATTAAAACATAAAAACACATTTAACCAGAGGCTAGATCAAATATTTATTCCTAAACAGAAACCAAAAGCAAATAACGAAAAATAAAATTGGCTTGCCTCCCAACAAGCGCTATCGTTTAACGCCCCTAGCTAGGCATAAAGCGAGGATAGATCTAGGTATTGCCATCTTTGGTAGGTAATTCTTTAATGAGGCATGTACCATCCTTAGGAATTTCTTTCTTTTTATTGATTATCAAACTTTTAGGCACAAGATCGAAAAAATTCATTTGTAACAAATGGTTCCTTAATGATAGCAAAAAGATTGGGATGAATACTTATAGATTTGAGATCCGCAGTTTCCTTACTAGAGTATTCCCTCTTATTTTTAGGAACATACATAAGCTTGGCAATTTTAGTAGAAGGACTTGGAATATTCTTTACAGAAGAAAAAGCGGTTCCCAAGTTGGTGATGATATCCTCAAGTTTCGATTCTAGTGGAATCCTGGTTTATTTTCTCATTAACTATGGGTTCCTTCTCTTTAATATTTTTCAAAGTGACTCCTACTTTAGACCCATATTGAGTGATTCAGGTATGGATCTTTTTATCCAAATTTTCAATTAACTCTACGGTAGCAATCTTATTTTCAATAATTTCAAGTCTTTGCATTACATGCTCCAAAGTTAACATAGTTCCATTAACCAAAAGAGGTGGTGAGCCAAACAAATCTATCATAGCATTATAAGAATCAAAAGTATGGCTACCCAAGAAGTTCCCTCCGGTAATGGTATCAAGGATATATCTGTACCAAGGAGTAGCGCCTACATAAAAATTGCGAAGAAGAACGGAAGTAGATTGCTTCCTGGTAGATCTATTTTGAGCATTGCAAATTCTATACCAAGCATCTTTTAGATTTTCTCCCTCCCTTTGCTTAAAATTAGAACTTCATTCTCGGGAGACAACGAAGAAGATAGAGGACTAGCCATAACGACAAGCAAATGAAAAAAAAGGCAAACAAAAAAGAGAGGGCGAATAAAACGGCAAGGGTGAAGTGGGGGAGAGGAAAACGAGAGGCAAATGGCAAATAATGTAACGCGGGAGATAAGGGTTTTTGATGGGTACTTGGTATGTTGACTTTATGAAACTCCCGCAAGAACGGCGCCGTAAATCCTTCTTGTTACCTCTTGAGCACTGCGTTGGTTTTCCCTTGAAGAGGAAAAGGGTGATGCAGCAAAGTAGCGTAAGTATTTCCCTCAGTTTTTAGAACCAAGGTATCAATCCAAAGAGGAGGCTACGCGCGAGTCCCTCGCACCTACACAAAACAAATAAATCCTCGCAACCAACGCGATAAGGGGTTGTCAATCCCTACACGGTCACTTACGAGAGTGAGATCTGATAGATATGATAGGATAATATATTTGGTATTTTTATGATAAAGATGCAAAGTAAAATAAAAGCAAAGTAAAAAAGCAACGGAAATAACTAACTGTTGGAAGATTAATATGATGAAGATAGACCCGGGGGCCATAGGTTTCACTAGTGGCTTCTCTCAAGAGCATAAGTATTTTACGGTGGGTGAATACTGTTGAGCAATTGACAGAATTGAGCATAGTTATGAGAATATCTAGGTATGATCATGTATATAGGCATCACGTCCGAGACAAGTAGACCGACTCACCTGCATCTACTACTATTACTCCACACATCGACCGCTATCCAAAGATGCATCTAGAGTATTAAGTTCATAAGAACAGAGTAACGCCTTAAGCAAGATGGCATGATGTAGAGGGATAAATTCATGCAATATGATAAAAACCCCATCTTGTTATCCTCGATGGCAACAATACAATACGTGCCTTGCTGCCCCCTCATCAAGTGGGAAAGGACACCACAAGATTGAACCAAAAGCTAAGCACTTCTCCCATTGCAAGAAAGATCAATCTAGTAGGCCAAACCAAACTGATAATTCAAAGAGACTTGCAAAGATAACCAATCATACATAAAAAGAATTCAGAAGACTCAAATATTGTTCATAGATAAACTTGATCATAAACCCACAATTCATCGGTCTCAACAAACACACCGCAAAAGAAGATTACATCAAATAGATCTCCACGAGAGAGGGGGGAGAACATTGTATTGAGATCCAAAAAGAGAAGAAGCCATCTAGCTACTAACTATGGACCCAAGGTCCGAGGTAAACTACTCACACTTCATCGGAGGGGCTATGGTGATGATGTAGAAGCCCTCCGTGATCGATGCCCCTTCGCTTGAGTTCCTAACAGCCCCAAGATGGGACCTCGTGGGTACAGAAGGTTGCGGCGGTGGAATTAGGTTTTTGGCTCCGTATCTGATCATTTGGGGGTACGTAGGTATATATAGGAGGAAGGAGTACGTCGGTGGAGCAACGTGGGGCCCACGAGGGTGGAGGGCGCGCCCCCTACCTCGTGGCTTCCTGGAAGCTTCCTTTACGTAGGGTCCAAGTCTGCTCGATCATGTTTGTTTCGAAAATCACGTTCTCGAAGGTTTCATTCCGTTTGGACTCCATTTGATATTTTTTTTCCGCGAAACTCTGAAATAGGCAAAAAAACAGCAATTCTGGGCTGGGCCTCCGGTTAATAGGTTAGTCCCACAAATAATATAAATGTGAATAATAAAGCCCAATAATGTCCAAAACAGAATATAATATAGCATGGAGCAATCAAAAATTATAGATACGTTGGAGACGTATCAGGACACAACTCCTACCCTGTCTACACGCAGTCCAAAACCAAGTCCAACTGTAACCTACTTGTACAATAATACTCGACACAACTCTAACAAACTCCACCTTGGCGAACATTCTCCGCCACCTTGAATTTGTCCATGCGTCGAACCTCCTTGTACATTGGACTTGAGATATGCCATGAGCAGCGCTGCTACTCCCAGACTCCACGTGACTCCACTTGCAACTGTAGTCCCTTATCATCTTCTTCACAGTCAACACTCGAGCAAAAAATTAATTTTCTCATTACTCTACTTTGTGCTCCCAACTTCCGAAGAATCCGTTCAACGCCATCACACGCCGACCACTGTCTGCGTGAAAATGAACAACTCACATATTGGACGCCACATATAAGAGTTATAGGAACTCAACATCACCACTCTTTCTTGACTGTCTGTCTGAAACTTGAAGGAATTTCACCGTCGCCCTGTGTCACCCTGAGTCAAATTCACAGTTGTCTCATCCTTTTCCCGGATAGTCTCTGACATGTCCCATAGCTATAGCACTTCGCCTCCTTCTGTATTTGTCATCCGCACTTTGCCATGTGCATCGAACACCACAGAATATACGACCATGTACTCTCTCAGCTTTTGACAATTTCAGACTCTCCGCCACTTTCTCAGATAATCCATGGTCAACTCCTGTCCATCAACCGGCACCGATAGACCCAGTCACCAACTTGAATCTGGCACTCGTCAACACTACTCCAGCACCCCCTGCACAATTTATCTGACCACATATCTGATCACTAGTGCCTTGGTCTGTCGCTGTGTCCCGTGCTTACCGTACGCCTCGCCGCTATCACCGCGTTGAGCCTCTGCTGTCCTGGTCGAGTCTCCCGGGTAGCTAGCCCCCACTTCAGAGAACCACCGATCATCACCGACCGATGATGAGTATCACGTCTCCAACAGACCATTGGTACCCAGTCTAAAACCATGTGTCTCTCGCTATCCCGCTGAAATAGGCTTCGACTCTCCGTTAACTTACGTTGTAGCCCCTCCATCAGCTCAGAGTGAAGTCATCCATTGGACTCCAACTCCACCTTCAACCTGACTCTATGGTGGTTGTATGTGCCACCCCCACGCCCTATCGACTCCAAGATCTCATGTGCACTGTCTTGAATCAACCCCGTGCCATAGTCTTGTCGAAGCTGCACAAGCCCTCAGGCCTGCACCACGTGTTTCCACGCCCCAGAAGCTGGCCACCATCAGTATCACGCTCCTAGGTCATCGTCGCTGAAAGCACCGCCGTCTTATGCTTTGACCAACATCCCCGTCGATCCATCAGACTGTCCAGTCCGACCCAGCCGAAATTATCATACTGCAACCATGCTCCACCCCGCGTCTTGTCCACCTCGCACAACCATGCATTGCCTTGACGCCCTGTGTTTGCATGATCCTGCCATGACGCGCTGCAGACTCCTCTGAGCCTTACACGTCAGTCCTTGCCGTACGCAAACGAGGCCCATCAACAAACTTGACCCAAAGAAACAGCATGTGCAGAACTTGACCTTTGATGGATCCCTCCTGTACACAATTTTTTGTTGCAACTGGTAGCTTCTTCACGTACCTACAAAGCCCAAGCGGGGCGGCCGGGGGGCGGCGCTGGCTGCCAAGGCCCAGCAAGGAAAGGCCAATTGTTACGCAATCCCGGGTCCGCTACCACCAACGTTCTGACCCACATGCGTCAACCAGGCCCAAGTGGAGAGCAACACCGACTTACGAGAGGCCATGGGCCCTCACCCCCAAAAGACTAGCCTGTTAGGAGGGGACACCCCCATCCTTATAAATCATGTTATGTCTCCTCCCACAACCGATGTGGGACTAAATCCAACAATCTCCCCCTCACAGATCGGTCACACATGGGCCCGCTAACACCAGCATTTCCAGCCCACCAACCATGATCGACCACCCATGAGTTCATCGAGATTTATCCCGGGCACCTGGGCTCTGATACCAATTGTTATGCAATCTCGGGTCCGCTAACACCAGCGTTTCCGACCCACATGCGTCAACCAGGCCCAACCGGTGAGCAACACCAACTTATGAGAGGCTTTGGGCCCTCTCCCCCCAAAAGACTAGCCTTTTAGGAGGGGACACCCCCGCCCTTATAAGTCGTGTTATGTCTTCCCCCACAAGCGATGTGGGACTAAACCCAACAATCTCCCCCTCACACATCGGTCATCCATGGGCCGGCTAACACTAGCGTTTCCAGCCCACCAACCATGACCGACCACCCGTGAGTCTACCGAGATTCATTCCGGGTACCTGAGCTCTAATACCACTTGTTAGAATTAATCCAAGGCCGCCGTATTCTACCGAGGACCAAGCAATCACACGAGGCATGACACAGAGATTTGTTAATGAGATTCACCGATATGGCTACATCCTCGGGGTCTGACTACGGGCGCTCCTCCCCGTGACACCGTCAAAATACCACACCCGAGTCGCCCGGGCGCCGGCACACGCCGCCGGTTCCCCCGCGTGCCTGTGCTATTATGTTGGCATAGGTTACGTCATGTGTCTATCCCTGATATATATGAGAGGCCTAGGATACAAGTGTCCTATTAGTACACAACTCCTACCCTGTCTACACACAGTCCAAAACCAAGTCCAACTGTAACCTACCTTGTACAATATTATTCGACACAACTCTAACAATCACAACCAAAAGCATTGGATGTTCAACAAGTATTTACATTCACCGATCTCGAAAGCTCCTGGTCCGGGTGCCCATGCCAAAGGTCACAATTTTTTGCCTCCTTTTCACCCGCCATTTTTGCAAAGCACTTCAACATGGTAACATGGTAGTCTTGTGCAAACTTCGCCTCATCTGGATCCAAGTTTGGACACAAAAGCGACCTTCGTCATAAGCTTCTTCTCCTCAAGTTTGAACTTCTTGTTTTGCATGTCCGTGAAGAAGCCAAACCTCTCCATCTTCTTCTCTTCCTTGAACTCATAGCGTTTAACATATGCCTCCTCCTACTTGACCATGACGTCATAGAACTTCTCCATTATATTGGTCGTCGCCCCTTCTCACTTCTCCTTCTCCACCTCCCACTTCCACCCTGGTTCCTAGTGAAGGAAATATGCCCTAGAGGCAATAATAAAGTTGTTATTTATATTTCCTTATATCATGATAAATGTTTATTATTCATGCTAGAATTGTATTAACCGGAAACTTAGTACATGTGTGAATACATAGACAAACAGAGTGTCCCTAGTATGCCTCTACTAGACTAGCTCGTTAATCAAAGATGGTCAAGTTTCTTAACCATAGACATGTGTTGTCATTTGATGAATGGTATCACATCATTAGAGAATGATGTGATGGACAAGACCCATCCGTTAGCTTAGCACTATGATCGTTTAGTTTATTTCTATTTCTTTCTTCATGACTTATACATGTTCCTATGACTATGAGATTATGCAACTCCCGAATACCGGAGGAACACTTAGTGTGCTATCAAACGTCACAACGTAAATGGGTGATTATAAAGATGCTCTACAAGTTTCTCCGATGGTGTTTGCTGAGTTGGCATAGATCGAGATTAGGATTTGTCACTCTGATTGTCGGAGAGGTATCTCTGGGCCCTCTCGGTAATGCACATCACAATAAGCCTTGCAAGCAATGTGACTAATTAGTTAGTTGCGGGATGATGCATTACGGAACGAGTAAAGAGACTTGCGGTAACGATATTGAACTAGGTATGATGATACCGACGATCGAATCTCGGGCAAGTAACATACCGATGACAAAGTGAACAACGTATGTTGTTATGTGGTTTGACCGATAAAGATCTTCGTAGAATATGTAGGAGCCAATATGAGCATCCAGGTTCCGCTATTGGTTATTGACCGGAGATGTGTCTCGGTCATGTCTACATAGTTCTTGAACCCGTAGGGTCCGCACGCTTAACGTTCGATGACGATTTGTATTATGAGTTATGTGATTTGATGACCGAAGTTTGTTCGGAGTTCTGGATGAGATCATGGACATGATGATGAGTCTCGAAATGGTCGATACGTAAACATCGATATATTGGAAGGCTATATTCGGATATCGGAAAGGTTCTGAGTGGTTCGGATATTTTTCGGAGTACCGATGAGTTACGGGAATTCGCCGGGGGAAGTATTGGGCCTTCATGGGCCTTAGTAAAAAGGAGAGAAGGGCCACAAGGGGAGGCCGCGTGCCCCCCCCTGGGCTGGTCCGAATTGGACTAGGAAGGGGGGGCCTCTTTCCTTCTCCCTCTCCTACTCCTTCCCTCTCTCCCCTCTTGGAAAAGGAAGGGGACTCCAAATAGGATTGGGAATCCTAGTTGGACTCCCCCTATAGGCGCGCCCCTCCTAGGCCGGCCTTCTCTTGCCCCTCCTTTATATACGTGGGCAGGGGGCACCCCAAAGGCACTCCAAGATTTGTCTTAGCCGTGTGCGGTGCCCCCATCCACAGTTACACACCTCGGTCATATTGTCGTAGTGCTTAGGCGAAGCCCTGCGTCAGTAACTTCATCATCACCGTCACCCCACACCGTCGTGCTGATGAAACTCTCCCTCGGCCTCAACTGGATCAAGAGTTCGAGGGACGTCGTCGAGCTGAACGTGTGCAGATCACGGAGGTGTCGTGCGTTCGGTACTTGGATCGGTTGGATAGCGAAGATGTTCGACTACATCAACCGCGTTACTAAACACTTCCACTTTGGGTCTACAAGGGTTCGTGGACACACTCTCCCCGCTGGTTGCTATGCTTCTCCTAGATAGATCTTGCATGATCGTAGGATTTTTTTTTGAAATACTACGTTCCCCAACAGTGGCACCCGAGCCAGGTCTATGCATAGATGTTATATGCACGAGTAGAACACAAAGAGTTGTGGGCGATAATAGTCATACTGCTTACCAGCATGTCATACTTTGATTCGGCGGTATTGTTGGATGAAGCGTCCCAGACCGACATTACATGACCGCGTTCATGAGATTGGTTCTACCGCCGTGCTTTGCACACAGGTGGCTAGTGGGTGTCTATTTCTCCAACCTTAGTTGAATCGAGTGTGACTACGCCTGGTCCTTGTTGAAGGTTAAAACAGCAAACTTGACGAAAAATCGTTGTCATTTTGATGCATAGGTAAGAATGGTTCTTGCTAAGCCCGTAGCAGCCACGTAAAACTTGCAACAACAAAGTAGAGGACGTCTAACTTGTTTTTGCAGGGCTTGCTGTGATGTGATATGGTCAAGACGTGATGATATATAAATTGTTGTATGAGATGATCATGTTTTGTAACAGTTATCGCAAGAATCGGCGTGAGCCATATGGTTGTCGCTTTATTGTATGAAATGCAATAGCCATGTAATTGCTTTACTTTATGACTAAGCGGTAGCGACAGTCATGGAAGAAATAGTTCGTGAGACGACAACGATGCTACAATGGAGATCCAGGTGTCAAGCCGGTGACGATGGTGATCATGACGGTGCTTTGAAGATGGAGATCAAAGGCACAAGATAATGATGGACATATCACATCACTTATTTGATTGCATGTGATGTTTATCTTTTTATGCATCTTATTTCTTAGTATGGCAGTAGCATTATAAGATGATCTCTCACTAAATTTCAAGGTACAAGTGTTCTCCTGTGGTATGCACCTTTATTGCGACGGTTAAATGCGTCGTGCCGAGACACCACGTGATGATCGGGTGTGATAAGCTCTACGTTCACATACAACGGGTGCAAGCCATTTTTGCACACGCAAAATACTCGGGTTAAACTTGACGAGCCTAGCATATGCAGATATGGCCTCGGAACACTGAGACCAAAAGGTCAAGCGTGAATCGTATAGTAGATATGATCAACATAGTGATGTTCACCATTGAAAACTACTCCATCTCACATGATGATCGGACATGGTTTAGTTGATATGGATCACATGATCACTTAGATGATTAGAGGAGTGGGAGTTCTAAAGTAATATGATTAATTGAACTTTAATTTATCATGAACTTAGTACCTGATAGTATTTGGATGTCTATGTTGTAGATCAATAGCTTGCGATGTAGCTTCCAGTTTATTTTTGATATGTTCCTAGAGAAAATAAGTTGAAAGATGATAGTAGCAATGATGCGGACTTGGTCCGTGATCTGAGGATTATCCTCATTGCTGCATAGAAGAATTATGTACTTGATGCACCGCTAAGTGACCAACCTATTGCAGGAGCAGATGCACACGTTATGAACGTTTGACAAAGCTCGGTATGATGACTACTTAATAGTTTATTGCACCATGCTTTACGGCTTAGAACCGGGACTTCAAAAACGTTTTGAACGCCACGGAGCATATAAGATGTTCTAAGAGTTGAAATTGGTATTTCATACTCATGCCCGTCTCGAGAGATATAAGACCTCTAACAGTACTTTGCCTACAAGATGGAGGAGAATAGCTCAACCAGTGAGCATGTGCTCAGATTGTCTGGGTACTACAAATTGCTTGAATCAAGTGGGAGTTAATCTTCCATATAAGATGGTAATTGACAAAGTTCTCTAGTCATTATCACCAAGTTACTAGAACTTAGTGATGAACTATAATATACAAGGGATGAAAAAAGTATTCCCCAAGCTCTTCGCGTTGCTCAAATCGGCGAAGGTAGAAATCAAGAAATAGCATCAAGTATTGATGGTTAACAAGACCACTAGTTTCAAGAAAAGGGCAAAGGGAAAGAAAGAGGAACTTCAAAGAAGAATAGCAAGCAAGTTGCTACTCCCATGAATAAGCCCAAAGATAGACCCAAGCCTGGAACTGAGTGCTTCTACTCCAAAGGAAATGGTCACTAGAAGTGGAACTGCCCTAGATACTTGGCGAACAAGAAGGATGGCAAAGTGAACAATAGTATATTTCATATACATGTTATTGATGTGTACTTTACTAGTGTTTATAGCAACCCCTCAATATTTGATACTGGTTTAGTTGCTAAGAGTAGTAACTAAAAACAAGAGTTGCAGAATGAACACAGACTAGTTATGGGCGAAGTGACGATGTGTGTTGGAAATGATTCCAAGGTTGATAAGATCACCATCGCACACTCCCTCTACCTTCGAGATTAGTGTTGGACCAAAATAAATGTTATTCGATGTTTGCGTTGAGCATGAATATGATTGGATCAATACTGTTATTCAGTTAACTCTAAGAATAATTGTTGTTCTGTTTACATGAATAAAACCTTCTGAGGTCATACACCCAAGGTGAATGGTTTATTGATTCACGATCATAGTGATACACATATTCATAATATTGATGCCAAAAGATGCAAAGTTGATAATGATAATGCAACATATTTGTGGCACTGCCGTTTAGGTCATATTGGTGTAAATCGCATGGAGAAAGTCCATACTAATGGGCTTTTGGAATCACTTGATGCTTGCGAACCATGCCTCATGGGCAGGATGACTAAGACTCCATTCTCCGGAACAATGGAGCAAGCAACAGACTTATTGGAAATAATACATACTGATGTATGCGGTCCGATGAGTGTTGATGCTTGCGGCGGGTATCGTTATTTTCTAACCTTCACAGATGATTTGAGCAGATATGGATATATCTACTTGATGAACCATAAGTCTAAAACATTTGAAAAGTTCAAAGAATTTCAGAGTGAAGTGGAAAATCATCGTAATAAGAAAATAAAGTTTCTATAATCTGATCATGGAGGAGATATTTGAGTTACGTGTTTGGTCTTCATTTGAAACAATGCAGAATAGTTCCACAACTCACGGCACCCGGAACACCACATCATAATGGTGTATCTGAACGTCGTAACCGCACTTTATTAGATATGGTGTGTGATACGTCTCTGTTTTATCTACTTTTCCAAACACTTTTGCCCTTGTTTTGGACTCTAACTTGCATGATTTGAATGGAACTAACCCGGACTGACGTATTTTCAGCAGAATTGCCATGGTGTTATTTTTGTGCAGAAATAAAAGTTCTCGGAATGACCTAAAAATCAACGGAGAATTATTTTGGAATTAATAAAAATATCGGGCGAAGAATCAAGGCCAGGGGCCCACACTGTCCATGAGGGTGGGGCGCGCCTACCCTGGCATGCCCCCTACCTCATGGGCCCCCTGGAGCACCAGCGACCTCAACTCCAACTCTATATATTCATGTTCGGGGAGAAAAAAATCAGAGAGAAGGATTCATCGCGTTTTACGATACGGAGCCGCCGCCAAACCCTAATCTCTCTCGGGAGGGCTGATCTGGAGTCCGTTCGGGGCTCCGGAGAGGGAAATCCGTCGCCATCGTCATCATCAACCATCCTCCATCACCAATTTCATGATGCTCACCGTCGTGCGTGAGTAAATCCATCGTAGGCTTGCTGGACAGTGATGGGTTGAATGAGATTTATCATGTAATCAAGTTAGTTTTGTTAGGGTTTGATCCCTAGTATCCATATGTTGTGAGATTGATGTTGCTATGACTTTGCTATGCTTAATGCTTGTCAATAGGGCCCGAGTGCCATGATTTCAGATCTGAACCTATTATGTTTTCATGAATATATGTGAGTTCTTGATGACCCACAAGTATAGGGGATCTATCATAGCCCTTTCGATAAGTAAGAGTGTCGAACTCAACGAGGAGCAGAAGGAAATGATAAGCGGTTTTTAGCAAGGTATTCTCTGCAAATACTGAAATAAGTGGTAACAGATAGTTTTGTGATAGGATAAATTGTAACGAGCAACAAGTAACAAAAGTAAATAAAGTGCAGCAAGGTGGCCCAATCCTTTTTGTAGCAAAGGTCAAGCCTGGACAAACTATTATATAGAGAAAAGCGCTCCCGAGGACACATGGGAATATCGTCAAGCTAGTTTTCAACATGTTCATATGATTCGCGTTCGGTACTTTGATAATTTGATATGTGGGTGGACCGGTGCTTGGGTGCTGTTCTTACTTGAACAAGCATCCCACTTATGATTAACCTCTATTGCAAGCATCCGCAACTACAACAAAAGTATTAAGGTAAACCAAACCATAGCATGAAACATATGGATCCAAAACAGCCCCTTACGAAGCAACGCATAAACTAGGGTTTAAGCTTCTATCACTCTAGCAACCCATCATCTACTTATTACTTCCCAATGCTTTCCACTAGGCCCATTTAATGGTGAATTTTTATGTTGTCGACGTTCACATAACACCACCAGAGGCTAGACAACATACATCTCATCAAAATATCGAACAAATACCAAATTCACATGACTACTAATAGCAAGACTTCTCCCATGTTATCAGGAACAAATGTAACTACTCACAAAGAATATTCATGTTAATAATCAGAGGGGTATTAATATGCATATAGGATCTGAACATATGATCTTCCACCAAATAAACCAACTAGCATCAACTATAAGGAGTAATCAACACTACTAGCAACCTACTAGTACCAATCCCGGACTTGGATACAAGAATTGGATACAAGAGATGAACTAGGGTTTTGAGAGGAGATGGTGCTGGTGAAGATGTTGATGGAGATTGCCCTCTCCCGATGAGAGGAGCATTGGTGATGACGATGGCGATGATTTCCCTCCCGAGGGAAGTGTCCCCTGCAGAACAGCCTGCCGGAGCCCTAGATTAGTTCCGCCAAGGTTCCACCTCGTGGCGTGAGTCTCGTCCAAAGGTTGCTTATGATTTTTCTTCGCATTTAAAGACCTCATATAGTAGAGGATGGCCACGGAGGGCCAACAGGGGCCCATGAGGCGTGGGTGCGCCAGGTAGGGCGCGCCCACCCTCGTGGGCTGTGTGGGCCCCTTCCGACGCATTTCTTCCGCTCAATATTTTTTATTATTTCCAAAATAACTTTCATGGAGTTTCGGGACTTTTGAGTTGTGCAGAATAGGTCTCTAATATTTGCTCCTTTTACAGCCCGTAATTCCAAATTTAGGCATTCTCCTCCTTATGTAAACCTTGTAAAATAAGAGAGAATAGGCATAAGTATTCCGACATAACGGTAACAACAGCCCATAATGCAATAAATATTGATATAAAAGCATGATGCAAAATGGACGATCAACTCCCCAAGCTTAGACCTCGCTTGTCCTCAAGCGAAAGCCGATAACGATAAATATGTCCACATGTTTAGAGGTAGAGGTGTCGATAAAATAAAATACGGACATGAGGGCATCATGATTATTTTCATAACAGCAACATATATAGATATTGTCATATGATTTCTTATGCTCAAGTAATAATCTATTCACAATGCAAAAGTACGAATCATAAACTTTATTGAGAACCAGCAAACTATAATCTCGGTCATTGAAGCAATTGCAATTTATCATAACATCAGAAAGATTCTATGTCAGAGCTTTCTAGCAAGTCCACATACTCAACTATCATTTAGTCTTTCATAATTGCTAACACTCACGCAATACTTGTGGTTATGGAGTTTTAGTCACACACAGAGAAAGATAGGGGCTTATAGTTTCGCCTCCCAACCTTTTACCTCAAGGGTAATGTCAACAACAATAACTCATGCTCCCCTACATCCAATTAGATATATCTATCAGGATCTTTCCAACACCCTGTGCTTGCCAAAGGATAAAATGTAAAAAGGAAAGGTGAAGATCACCATGACTCTTTCTTAAGGTAGAAGATAATAGTAACAGATAGGCCCTTCGCAGAGGGAAGCATAGGTTGCCATGCGCTTTTATCGTTGGATGCACAAAATCTTAATGCGAAAGAACGTCACTTTATATTGCCCCTTGTGATATGAACCTTTATTATGCAGTCCATCGCTTTTATTTCTTCCACATCACAAGATCGTATAAAGCTTATTTTCTCCCACACTAATAAGTCATACATATTTAGAGAGCAATTTTTATTGCTTGCACCGATGACAACTTACTTGAAGGATCTTACTCAATCCATAGGTAGGTATGGTCGACTCTCATGGCAAAACTAGTTTAAGGGTTTTTGGAAGCACAAGTAGTACGTGTACTTGGTGCTAAGAATTTGGCTAGCATGAGGGGGAAAGGCAAGCTCAACATGTTGGATGATCCATGACAATATACTATCTCAGATATAAGAAAACATATCCCATTACGTTGTCTTCCTTGTCCAACGTCAACTCTTTAGCATGTCATATTTTAATGAGTGCTCACAATCACAAAAGATGTCCAAGATAGTATATCTATATGTGAAACCTCTCTTTCCTTATTACTTCCTATTAATTGCAATGATGACCAAAGCTATGTTTGCCAACTCCCAACAACTTTTAATCAGCATACTCTTTCTATGTGAAGTCATTACTCTCAATAAGATCAATATGAACTCTTTATTTCTTTTTATCTTTTTGTCTTTTCTTTTATTCACTCAAGATCACGGCAAAATAATCAAGCCCTTGACTCAACACTAATCTTTATTATATATCTCACGGACTCAATTACAAAGAGAGATCATAAAGCAAAACTCAAAACTAGATCATACCAAAACTTTATTCTACTAGATCAAGATACTACTAAAAGGATTGAACTAAGAAAACGGTAAAGATAGGAGATGTGGTTGTGATACGATACGGGGGCACCTCCCCCAAGCTTGGCAGTTTGCCAAGGGGAGTGCCCATACCCATGTGAATATGTCTCCTTCTTTGGTGATGGTGTAATATCCTTGGTGATGATGCCCCTCAGGATACGATTCTCCTCCTCAAGCTTATTGACTTGCTGCTTGAGGTCCATTATTTCCTTACGAAGCTTTCCTATAACGGCTAAGGATCCTTGCACCCAAGGGTATTGCATGGTTGCGGGAGAACAAGAGACACTTCTCTTCATATTTTCATAAGAAAGAAATCTAACATTGGAAGGGATAACCGAGTTTGGAATAGCTGAGCTCTATAGTTCCCCCATCGTGAATCCAGCTCGGAAGCGAGAAGTGACTTCTTGATCTTCCATAGCATCTATCCTCATCAAGTTAGCCTCCATCTCTTCCTCTGTTGATGGCCCAAAGTGGTCAGCATCGCTGTTTGTCCTTGGTTCATATGATGGATGAGATACCCGGCTCTCCCCAACTGACTCTTGAGAAGACATCTTGCTCTAATCTATAGCAGCAACAACTCGAAACAAGAACAGAGAATATTCGCGTCATACAGGAGTCAAAACCTTCGGTATATTATATAATGAATTTTTACCGACCAAAATACGTAACGTGCAAGAAAACGGAGTCCGGAGAGCAAACGAGGGGCCCACGATGTAGGGGACGCGCCCAGTGGGGTAGGGCGCGCCCTCCACCCTCGTGGAGCCCTCGTGTCCTTCCCGGACTGCTTCTTATTTTTCTATTTTTCTAAATATTCCAAACGGAGAAATATTGCCTTAAAAATTGTTTTGGAGTCGGTTTTCTTACTCCACATACCTATTCCTTTTCGGAGTCTGAAATGTTCCGGAAAGTGTCCCTTATGTATTCCTCTGGGGTTACGATTTCAATAACATTAGTTTCAACATTTATAGGATTACCTGAGATATAATGTTTGATTCTTTGACCGTTCACCACCTTCGGATTCGTGCCTTCGAAGTTGTTGATTTTTATGGCACCGGAATGATAGACCTCCTCGATAACGTAGGGGCCCTCCCGTTTAGAGAGAAGTTTTCCTGCAAAAAATCTTAAACAAGAGTTGTATAGTAATACATAATCACATACATTAAACTAGCGCTTTTGTATCCTTTTGTCATGCAATCTTTTATCTTTTTATTTAAGTAACTTGGCATTCTCATAAGCTTGGGTTCTCCATTCATCAAGTGAGCTAATATCAAATAACCTCTTCTCACCGCAAGTTTGAAATCATAATTGAGCTCTTTAATAGCCCAAGAAGCCTTATGTTCTAGTTCGAGAGGTAAGTGACATGTTTTTCCATAAACCATTTTATACGGAGACATTCCCATAGGATTTTTATAAGCAGTTCTATAGGCCCATAAAGCATCATCAAGTTTCTTGGACCAATTCTTTCTAGACCTATTGACAGTCTTTTGCAAAATTAATTTGAGCTCTCTATTACTCAATTCTACTTGACCACTGGACTGTGGGTGATAAGGAGATGCAATTCTATGATTAACATCACACTTAGCAAGCATTTTACGGAAAGCACCATGAATAAAATGTGAACCACCATCAGTCATTAAATATCTAGGGACTCCAAACCTCGGAAAAATAACTTCTTTAAGCATTTTAATAGAGGTGTTATGATCAGCACTACTAGTTGGAACAACTTCTACCCACTTAGTAACGTAATCAACAGCAACTAAAATATTTGTATAACCATTAGAGGCAGGAAAAGGTCCCATATAATCAAAGCCCCAAACATCAAATGGTTCAATAACAAGTGAATAATTCATAGGCATTTCTTGACGTCTACTAATATTACCAATTCTTTGACATTCATCACAAGATAAGACAAACTTACGGGCATCCTTGAAGAGAGTAGGCCAATAGAAACCGGATTGCAATACCTTATGTGCAGTTCTATCTCCAGCGTGGTGCCCTCCATAAGCTTTGGAGTGACACTTGCGTAGGATCTATTCTTGTTCATGCTCAGGTACACAATGTCTAATAACACCATCTACTCCTTCTTTATAAAGATGTGGGTCATCCCAAAAGTAATGTCTCAAATCATAGAAAAACTTTTTTCTTTTGCTGATAACTGAAACTAGGTGGTATAAATTTAGCAACAATGTAATTAGCATAATCAGCATACCACAGAGAACTATGAGAAGCATTTATGACATTTAATTGCTCATCAGGAAAGCTATCATCAATAGGTAGTGGGTCATCAAGAACATTTTCTAACCTAGACAAGTTGTCTGCAACGGGGTTCTCAGCTCCCTTTCTATCAACAATATGCAAATCAAATTCTTGTAGCAGGAGAACCCATCTAATAAGTCTAGGTTTAGCATCTTTCTTTTCCATAAGATATTTAATAGCAAAGATGATCCGTGTGAATAGTTACTTTAGAATCAACAATATAAGGCCTGAACTTATCACAAGCAAATACGACTGCTAAGAATTCTTTCTCAGTAGTAGCATAATTTCTCTGTGCATTGTCTAGAGTTTTACTAGCATATTGAATAACATTTAATTTCTTATCAACTCTTTGCCCTAGAACAGCACCTACAAAGATAATCACTAGCATCACACATAATTTCAAAGGGTAAATTCCAATCGTGTGGCTGAACAATAGGTGCAGAGATCAATGCTTTCTTAAGTATTTCAAATGCTTCTACACAATCATCATCAAAGACAAATGCTATATCTTTTTGTAATAAATTAGTCAGATGCCGAGAAATTTTTGAGAAGTCCTTAATGAACCTCCTATAAAAAAGGGCGTGACCAAGGAAACTTCTTATACCTTTGATGTCCTTGGGACATGGAATCTTTTCAATAGCATCAACCTTGGCCTTATCAACTTCAATACCTCTTTCAAAAACTTTATGCCCCAAGACAATACCTTCATTAACCATAAAGTGGCACTTTTCCCAATTCAAGACAAGATTAGTTTCTTCACATCTCTGCAAAACTCGATCAAGGTTGCTCAAGCAATGATCAAAAGAAGATCCATAGACGGAGAAGTCGTCCATGAAAACCTCACAAATCTTTTCACAAAAGTCAGAGAATATAGCCATCATGCATCTTTGAAAGGTAGCAGGTGCATTACATAAACCAAAAGGCATACGTCTATAAGCAAAAGTACCAAAAGGGCAGGTAAAGGTAGTCTTTGATTGATCATTGGCTGACACAGGTATTTGAGAGAAACCAGAATAACCATCTAGAAAGCAAAAATGTGTATGTTTGCATAATCTTTCTAGCATTTGTTCGATAAAAGGTAAAGGGTAATGATCCTTTTTAGTAGCCTTATTTAATTTGCGGAAATGAATTACCATCCTATAACCTGCAATAATTCTTTGCGGAATCAATTCATCTTTATCATTAGGAACAACAGTAATACCTCCCTTCTTAGGGATACAATGGACAGGACTTACCCATTCACTATCAGCAACGGGATAAATAATACCTGCCTCGAGAAGCTTTAGTATTTCCTTTCTTACCCCTTCCTTCATCTTAGGATTCAGCCTTCGTTGGTGATCACGAACTGGTTTGGCATCTTTCTCCAAATTTATTTTATGTTGACATAGAGTGGGACTAATGCCCTTAAGATCATCAAGAGTATATCCAATAGCAGCATGGTGCTTCTTCAGAGTTTTCAATAATCTCTCTTCTTCATGCTCTGAAAGGTTAGCACTAATAATAACAGGATATATCTTCTTTTCATCAAGATAAGCATATTTAAGAGTATCGGGCAACGGTTTAAGCTCAAACACGGGATCACCCTTGGGTGGAGGAGGATCCCCTAGGATTTCAACAGGCAAATTGTGTTTCAGAATAGGTTCCTATTTAAAGAATACTTCATCTATTTCCCTTCTTTCATTCATATACATATCATTTTCATGGTCTAGCGAATATTGTTCTAAAGGATCACTAGGAGGTACGGCAATAGAAGCAAGACTAATAATTTCATCCTTACTAGGCAATTCTTCTTCTCGGTGTTGTCTACTAAACTTAGAGAAATTAAACTCATGAGACATATCACCTAGACCAATAGTAACAGCATTCTTTTTGTAGTCTATCCTAGCATTAACTGTGTCCAAGAAAGTTCTACCAAATATTATGGGACAAAAACTATCTTGTGGGGAACCAAGAACAAGAAAATCAGCAGGAAATTTAGTTTTCCCACACAAGACTTTAACATCTCTAACAATTCCCATTGTTGATACAGTATCTCTATTGGCAAGTTTAATTGTAACATCAATATCTTCTAACTCAGCAGGTGCAATCTCATGCTTAATTTCCTCGTATAAGTCATGACGTATAAAACTAGCACTAGCACCCATATCACATAAGCCATGATAACAGTGATCTCCTATTTTAACAGAAATAACAGGCACGCCTACCATAGGTCTATGTTTATCTTTAGCACAAGGTTTCGCAATTCTAGCAGTTTCACCGCAGAAATGAATAACATGCCCATCAATATTATCAGCCAAGAGATCTTTAACAATAGCAATATTAGGTTCAACCTTAACTTGCTCAGAAGGTGTATAAGTTCTAATATTGCTTTTACGAACCACAGTTGAAGCTTTAGCATGATCCTTTATTCTAACAGGGAAATGTGGTTTCTCAACATAAGAAGTAGGAACAATAGGATCATTATAAGTGACAGTATTTTCTTTAACTTTAGTAGGTGCAGCTACTTTCACTTCTATGGGAGGATGATATTTAAACCACTTCTCCTTGGGGAGATCAACATAAGTAGCGAAAGATTCACAGAAAGAGGAAACTATCTCAGAGTCAGGTCCATATTTAGTGCTAAATTTACGGAAAACATCGGTATCCATAAAAGACTTAACACAATCAAACTTAGGTGTCATACCTGACTCCTTACCTTCGTCAAGATCCCAATCTTCAGAATTGCGTTTAATTCTATCCAATAAATTCCATTTGAATTCAATAGTCTGCATCATAAAAGAGCCAGAACAAGAAGTATCGAGCATGGTGTGATTGTTTTCAGAAAGCCGAGCATAAATTTTTTGAAGAATTATTTCTCTTGAGAGCTCATGATTGGGGCATGAATATAACATTGACTTAAGCCTCCCCCAAGCTTGAGCGATGCTTTCTCCTTTGCGAGGCTAAAAATTATATATATAATTGTGATCACGATGAATAAGATGCATAGGATAATACTTCTGATGAAATTCCAATGTCAATCGTTTATAGTTCCATGACCTCGCATCATCACATAGCCTATACCATGTCGATGCATCTTCCTTCAAAGATAAAGGAAAGACCTTCTTCTTAACAGCATCATCGGGTATACCTGCAAGCTTAAATAATCCACAAACTTCATCCACATAGATTAGGTGCTCATCAAGATGCTTTGTTCCATCTCCTACAAAAGGTTTAGCTAGCAATTTTTCTAACATACCCGAAGGAACTTCAAAGGGAACATTTTCATTTGCAATAGGTTCAGTAGGTTGAGGAGCAACTTTGTTTCATCTGGTCGGGGTGAAGATACCCCGAACAAGCCCCTCAAAGGATAACTTTCCATAGTAACAAGTGACAGTAAATTTCAGCACACTATATAAATTTTTCCTTACCAAATTCCACTTACCAAAGGCGCTTCACTCCTCGGCAACGGCGCCAGAAAAGAGTCTTGATGACCCACAAGTATAGGGGATCTATCGTAGCCCTTTTGATAAGTAAGAGTGTCGAACCCAACGAGGAGCAGAAGGAAATGATAAGCGGTTTTCAGCAAGGTATTCTCTGCAAGTACTGAAATAAGTGGTAACAGATAGTTTTGTGATAGGATAAATTGTAACGAGCAACAAGTAACAAAAGTAAATAAAGTGCAGCAAGGTGGTCCAATGCTTTTTGTAGCAAATGACAAGCCTGGACAAACTCTTATATAGAGAAAAGCGCTCCCGAGGACACATGGGAATATCGTCAAGCTAGTTTTCATCACGTTCATATGATTCACGTTTGATACTTTGATAATTTGATATGTGGGTGGACCGGTGCTTGGGTGATGTTCTTACTTGAACAAGCATCCCACTTATGATTAACCTCTATTGCAAGCATCCGCAACTACAACAAAAGTATTAAGGTAAACCTAACCATAGCATGAAACATATGGATCCAAATCAGCCCCTTATGAAGCAACGCATAAACTAGGGTTTAAGCTTCTGTCACTCTAGAAACCCATCATCTACTTATTACTTCCCAATGCCTTCCTCTAGGACCAATTAATGGTGATGTGTTATGTAGTCGACGTTCACATAACACCACTAGAGGCTAGATAACATACATCTCATCAAAATATCGAACGAATACCAAATTCACATGACTACTAATAGCAAGACTTCTCCCATGTCCTCGTGAACAAACGTAACTACTCACAAAGAATATTCATGTTCATAATCGAGGGGTATTAATATGTATATAGGATCTGAACATATGATCTTCCACCAAATAAACCAACTAGCATCAACTACAAGGAGTAATCAACACTACTAGCAACCTACTAGTACCAATCCCGGACTTGGAGACAAGAATTGGATACAAGAGATGAACTAGGGTTTGAGAGGAGATGGTGTTGGTGAAGATGTTGATGGAGATTGACCTCTCCAATGAGAGGAGCATTGGTGATGACGATGGCGATGATTTCCCCCTCTGGGGGGAAGTGTCCCCAGCAGAACAGCTCTGCCGGAGCCCTAGATTGGTTCCGTCAAGGTTCCGCCTCGTGGCTGCGGAGTCTCGTCCCGAAAGGTTACTTATGATTTTTCTTCGGACGAAAGACCTCATATAGCAGAAGATGGCCACCGGAGGGCCAACAGGGGACCCACGAGGCAGGGGGGTGCGCCCAAGGGGTAGGGCGCGCCACCCACCCTCGTGGCCAGGTGGGCCCCCTCTGACGTACTTCTTCCGCTCATTATTTTTTATTATTTCCAAAAATAACTTTCGTGGAGTTTCAGGACTTTTGGAGTTGTGCAGAATAGGTCTCTAATATTTTCTTCTTTTCCAAAGAAATTCCAGTGTACCGGCATTCTCCCTCATGTAAACCTTGTAAAATAAGAGAGAATAGGCATAAGTATTGTGACATAACGTGTAACAACAGCCCATAATGCAATAAATATCGATATAAAAGCATGATGCAAAATGGACGTATCAGTTCTTGATCCTATCTTGCAAGTCTATAGTCACCTACTATGTGTTATGATCCGGCAACCCCGAAGTGACAATAATCGGGACCACTCCCGGTGATGACCGTAGTTTGAGGAGTTCATGTATTCACTATGTGTTAATGCTTTGGTCCGATACTCTATTAAAAGGAGGTCTTAATATCCGTTAGTTTCCTTTAGGACCCCGCTGCCACGGGAGGGTAGGATAAAAGATGGCATGCAAGTTCTTTTCCATAAGCACGTATGACTATATTCGGAATACATGCCTACATTACATTGATGAATTGGAGCTAGTTCTGTGTCACCCTATGTTATGATTGTTACATGATGAACCGCATCTAGCATAATTCTCCATCACCGATCCAATGCTTATGAGCTTTTCACATATTGTTCCTCGCTTATTTACTTTTCCGTTGCTATTGTTACAATCACTACAAAACTATCACTATTATTTTTGCCACCGTTACCGTTACTTCCATACTACTTTGCTACTGAATACTTTGCTGCAGATATTAAGTTATCCAAGTGTGGTTGAATTGACAACTCAACTGCTAATACTTGAGAATATTCTTTGGCTCCCGTTGTGTCGAATCAATAAATTTGGGTTGAATACTCTACCCTCGAAAACTGTTGCGATCCCCTATACTTGCGGGTTATAAAGACTATTTTGTGGCGCCGTGGCCGGGGAGCATAGCTCTATTCTTTGAGTCACTTGGTATTTATATCTGCTGGTCACTATGAAGAACTTGAAACACGAGAAAACAAAATTTTATCCCTCAACTACGACGGGAGGTAAGGAACTGCCTTCTAGCTCTGCACTAGATTCGCCTTATGTTTTGAGTAAGCTTGCGACACCTAAACCTGCTTCTGCTATTAATTCTGATATGTCGCATGTTATTGATGATGCCACTTCTGCTATGCATGATACTTATGACGAAACTACTTCTATGCTTGATACTATTGTGCCACTTGGTGAATTTCTTGATGAACAACTTGCTAGAGCTAGAGAGAATGAAATTATTGAAACTGATAATATTGATGAAAGTGATGATGAAGATTCTCCCCCTAGATATGAATTGCCTGTTGTGCCTGAGGGTTATGTTATGGATCAAGAAACTGCTAGAGACTTTCTTGCTTGCAATGATAGAAGTGATCTTAAGAAATTATTAGCTAAGCTGAAAGAAAAATCTTTGAATGCTAGAATGAAATATGACCCTGCTTATGCTACTTCGCCTATCTTTGTTACTGATAAGGATTATGAATTCTCTGTTGATCCTGATATAATTACCTTGGTTGAATCTGATCCTTTTTATGGCTATGAATCTAAAACTGTTGTGGCACATCTCACTAAATTAAATGATATAGCTACCCTGTTCACTAATGATGAGAAAACTCACTACTATTATATCCCTGAATTATTTCCGTTCTCATTAAAGGGTGATGCTAAGATATGGTTTAATTCTCTTGATCCGGGTTGTGTGCGTAGTCCCCAGGATATGATTTATTACTTCTCTGCTAAATATTTCCCCGCTCATAAGAAACAAGCTGCTTTAAGGCAAATATATAATTTCGTGCAAATTGAAGAAGAGAGTCTCCCACAAGCTTGGGGGAGGCTTCTCCAATTACTTAATGCTTTGCCTGATCATCCTCTCAAGAAAAAAGAAATACTTGATATCTTTTATAATGGACTAACCAATCCTTCCAGAGACCACCCGGATAGTTGTGCTGGTTATGTTTTTAGGGAAAGAACAGCTGAGGAAGCTGAAATTCTATTGAATAATATGTTGCCGAATGAAAACAATTGGACACTCCCTGAAACAACTCCTAAACCAACTCCGAAGAAAAGGGGTATTCTATTTCTCGGTCCTGAAGATATGCAAGAGGCAAAGAAATCTATGAAAGAAAAAGGTATTAAAGCTGAAGATGTTAAGAATTTACCTCCTATTGAAGAGATACATGGTCTTACTTTGCCGCCTGTTGAAGAAATACATTGTCCTGATAACCCGACAGAGGTAGTAAAGGTAAATTCTCTCTATAGATTTGATGAAGGTGATATTCCTCGTTATAAGTCTGCTAGCCAATGCTTAGATGAGTTTGATAATTTTATTGTCAAACAAGAAAATTTCAATGCTTATGTTGGTAGAGAATTAAAACTCAATGCTTATATGATTGAACACTTGAGTGATTATATGTATAGAGTTAAAGGTGAACTTAAACTTATTAGTAAACATGCTTCTATGGTTACCACTCAAGTGGAGTAAGTACTTAAAGCTCAGAATTATCTGCTCAATGAATTGAATAGTAAGAATAATGACTTTGTTGTTAGAGTTGCAACTAGAGGGGGTAAAGTGACTCAGGAACCGTTGTATCCTGAGGGCCACCCTAAGAGAATTGAGCAGGATTCTCAAAGAAATAATGTTGATGCACCTAGTCCTTCTAAAAGGAAGAAAAAGAAAAATGATAGGACTTTAGATTCTTCTAGTGAGCCCGTTGTAGACACACCTGAGAATCCCAATGATATTTCTATTTCTGATGCTGAAACACAATCTGGAAATGAACATGAACCTAGTGATAATGTTAATAATGATGTTCATGTTGATGCTCAACCTAGTAATGACAATGATGTTGAAATTGAACCTGTTGTTGATCTTGATAACCCACAATCAAAGAATCAACGTTATGATAAGAGAGACTTTGTTGCTAGGAAGCATGGTAAAGAAAGAGAACCATGGGTTCAGAAACCCATGCCTTTTCCTCCCAAACCATCAAAGAAAAAGGATGATGAGGATTTTGAGCGTTTTGCTGAAATGATTAGACCTATCTTTTTGTGTATTCGTTTGACTGATATGCTCAAAATGAATCATTATGCTAAGTATATGAAAGATATTGCTACAAATAAAAGAAAGATACCGGAAGCTGAAATTTCCACCATGCTTGCTAATTATACTTATAAGGGTGGAATACCAAAGAAGTTAGGAGATCCAGGAGTACCCACTATACCTTGCTCCATTAAAAGAAATTATGTTAGAACTGCTTTATGTGATCTTGGAGCCAGTGTTAGTGTTATGCCTCTCTCTTTATATCGTAGACTTGATTTGAATGAGTTGACACCTATTGAAACATCTTTGCAAATGGCTGATAAATCAACTGTTATACATGTCGGTATTTGTGAGTGTCGGTGTCAAAACCGGCGGATCTCGGGTAGGGGGTCCCGAACTGTGCGTCTAGGTGGATGGTAACAGGAGACAAGGGACACGATGTTTTAACCCCGGTTCGGGCCCTCTCGATGGAGGTAAAACCCTACTCCTGCTTGATTAATATTGATGATATGGGTAGTACAAGAGTAGATCTACCACGAGATCAGAGAGGCTAAACCCTAGAAGCTAGCCTATGGTATGATTGTTTTCCGTCCTATGGACTAAAACCCACCGGTTTATATAGACACCGGAGAGGGCTAGGGTTACACAGAGTCGGTTACAATAGAAGGAGATCTACATATCAGTATCGCCAAGCTTGCCTTCCACGCCAAGGAAAGTCCCATCCGGACATGGGACGAAGTCTTTAATCTTGTATCTTCATAGTCCAGAGTCCGCCAAAGGTTATAGTTCGCTATCCGGACACCCCTAATCCGGGACTCCTCGGAGCCCCGAACCAGGCTTCAATGACGATGAGTCCGGCGCGTAGATTTGTCTTCGGCATTGCAAGGCGGGTTCTTCTCCAAATTATGTGTACCTGTTGAATAGTGTTCGGCTTTTCGTGAATATTTTGCTCCTTGGCTTCCACGCCTAATAATGGTTGTCTTCCACGTGTCAAACGAATGCGAAAAGCCAGGGTGTTTTTACTTTTACCCCCGCAGATGCACAAATAAGCTGCCTTATAAAAGAGACGAGGATTTAGATCTGAATCACACCATCTCCCCTTCGCCTACAAGCGATCCTCGGTAGCGGATGCGGGAGCCTCGGCGCCCTTGAACAGCACCTTCCAGGCATCTTCGTACGTAGTGTTGAAGAGCCTTCTCAGGGTTTGGTGTTGTGCCGGATCAAGCTCCCACAAGCTGAAAGCTCGTTGTTGGCACGGGAGGATCCGGTGGATGAGCATGACCTGGACTACATTGACGAGTTTGAGCTTCTTGCTCACCAGGTTTTGGGCCTTGAGTTTGGAGTCCGGACAGCTCCTCTGAATTACCCACGACAAGCCCGTCTCTTTCCGTGAAGTGAGCCGTAGGGAAGCCAGATCGGAATTCGGGGGCCGCTGCCCATTCAGGGTCACGCGGCTCGGTAATGTAGAACCACCCCGATTGCCACCCCTTTATGGTCTCCACGAAGGAGCCCTCGAGCCAGGTAACATTGGGCATCTTGCCCACCATGGCGCCTCCGCACTCCGCTTGTTGGCCGCCCGCTATCTTCGGCTTGACACTAAAGTTCTTCAACCATAAACCGAAGTGGGGCTGGATGCAGAGGAAGGCCTCGCACGCGACGATAAACGTCAAGATATTGAGGATGAAGTTTGGGGCCAGATCGTGGAAATCCAGGCCGTAGTAGAACATGAGTCCTCGGACAAATGGGTGAAGTAGGAAACCTAGTCCGCGGAGGAAGTGGGTGAGAAACACCACCCTCTCATGGGCCTGGGGGTGGGGATGAGCTGCCCCTTGTCAGGAAGCCGGTGCGCGATGTCGTAAGACAAGTATCCGGCCTTCCTCAGCTTCTTGATGTGTCCCTCCGTGACGGAGGAAACCATCCACTTGCCTCCCGCTCCAGACATGGCTGGAGAAGGTTGAGGTGGGATGTGCGGACTTGGTATTTGGAGCTCGAAAAGCGAAAATGGATAAGCAAAGGAGGAAGAAGGCGTAGATGGAAAAGGTGGATTCTTATCCCCTTATATGGGCGGACGAAACTATGCGCCCCCACCAGCCTGGTAAAACTCGCTTATCTTCCAAGCGCCGTAAATTAATGGCACGGTTGGGTTACCCGCACCCGTATTGATGAGAATCCCGGAATAAGGGGACACGATCTCTGCTTTGACAAGACGTGCCAAGGAAACCGCCTCGCTAAGTGCGCTGAGGTGGGACAGTAAAAACGATTCGAATAAAGACTTGGCCATGGCGTGATGAATGCTGCGAAATACGTCAGCAGATTAGATTTGTGTAAATATTGTTCTCTCTACGGTGGTATGTGGAAATTATTTTTGCAGAGCCGGACACTATCCTTGTGTTCAAAATCTTCTATGAAGTATTCGGAGGAGGAACCCTCCTTGCAATACCGAAGACAATATGCGCGCCGGACTCGTCGTCATTGAAGCCTGGTTCAGGGCTACCGAGGGAGTCCTGGATTAGGGGTGTCCGGATGGCTGGACTATGACCTTTGGCCGGACTCCTGGACTATGAAGATACAAGATTGAAGACTTCGTCCCGTGTCCGGATGGGACTTTACTTGGCGTGGAAGGCAAGCTTGGCGATACGGATATGTAGATCTCCTTCCATTGTAACCGACTCTGTGTAACCCTAACCCTCTCCGGTGTCTATATAAACCGGAGGGTTTTAGTCCGTAGGACGAACAACAATCATACCATAGGCTAGCTTCTAGGGTTTAGCCTCTCGATCTCGTGGTAGATCTACTCTTGTACTACCCATATCATCAATATTAATCAAGCAGGAGTAGGGTTTTACCTCCATCGGGAGGGCCTGAACCTGGGTAAAAACATCGTATCCCTTGTCTCCTGTTACCATCCGCCTAGACGCACAGTTCGGGACCCCCTACCCGAGATCCACCGGTTTTGACACCGACATTGGTGCTTTCATTGAGAGTTCGTCTGTGTCGTCACCTTTAGGCTCGATGTCTCCTTCGATCGTCAACAACGACGCGGTCCAAGGTGAGACTTTTTTCCCCGGACAGATCTTCGTATTCGGCGGCTTTGCAGTGCGGGCCAATTCGCTTGGCCATCTGGAGCAGATTGAAAGCTACGCCCCTGGCCATCGTGTCAGATTCGGAAGTTTGAACTACACGGCCGACGTCCGCGGAGACTTGATCTTCGACGGTTCGAGCCACAGCCAAGCGCCGCCCGTTATGATGGGCATGATCTAGCTCTACCGCCGGTCAAGGTCCCGAGGTCGCATTTGTCCGCTCCGACCCTTAGCTCGGAGCCGACTGCGCCCATTGGGGACGGGTGGCTGGACACCGCCTCGGGGGCTGCAACCTCTACGGCGATCGAGCCGAACACCATACATGTCCTTTGTGACGCTCGTGACTCCAAGGCGCCAGACTCCTTTCCGGACTCCGAACCTTCCGCGCCCCTGCCAATCGAATCTGATTGGGCGCCGATAATGGAGTTCACCGCCGCGGACATCTTTCAGCACTCTCCTTTCGGCGACATTCTGAATTCACTAAAGTCTATCTCTTTATCAGGAGAGCCCTGGCCGGACTACGGTTGGCAAGGTTGGGATGCGGACGACAAAGAAATTCAAAGCCCACCCACCACCCACTTCGTAGCCACTGTCGATGATTTAACCGACATGCTTAACTTCGACTCTGAAGACATCGACGGTATGGACGACGATGGAGAGATTTAACAGGAACCAGAGCCTATAGGCCACTGGACAACCACCCCATCTCACGACGTATACATGGTCGACACACCTAAAGGAAACGACGACGAGGAACAAAGGGACGCAATGAGGGACCGTTCCCTCGAAAAACAATCAAAGCGGCAGCGTAAGTGCTGCTCCAAACCCCACCTTGACAGAGAAAACAGCCATACAGACCAAGCCATAGAGCTGGGCGAACCAGCGGACGACGAACATACCATCGAGCAAACGCCCGAACAGGGCAACTTGGATAAACAACCCGTCCCCGGCGAAGACAACAGTCCGGACGATGTCACGCCGGACAAGTTGCTGGAGCAGAAGAACCTCCAAAAAAGGCTCGTTGCCACTGCGCGTAGCCTGAAAAAGCAGAAGCAGAAGCTCAAAATAGTGGAAGATCCACTCACAATTAGATGGAGCAAAGTACTCAACACCGCAGACAAATACGGTGACAGTCGCCACACAAAGAGCTACCCGAAGCAAAAATTATTGCCGGAATTTGATGATGAGGCCTTAGAGCCTCCGCAATCAAAAAATAATAAGGAAGCCACCCGGTCGGACAAACGACCCCATGGCCAACACAGTGCGGCAAGGGACGCGCCGCACAATAACACGCGATCCGCACAAGGATTCGCATCAAAATGATGGCCCAGCCAGATCTATCTATGGGCCAAGAAAGCAAGCTCTAGTAAGCAATGCAACACATCAAATATCCGAACATCGCGGTACGCCCAGATATAGGAGCGCCGCACACCCCCTATGTTTCACCGATGAGGTGCTGGATCATGAATTTCCAGCGGGATACAAACCCGTAAACATAGAGGCATATGACGGCACAACAGACCCTGGAGTCTGGATTGAGGATTACATCCTCCACATACACATGGCTAGAGGAGATGATCTCCACGCCATAAAATACTTACGCCTCAAACTCAAAAGGGCCAGCCCGGCATTGGCTCAAAAGCCTTCCCGAAAACACCATCGGAAGTTGGGAAGAGCTCGAGGATGCTTTTCGGGCAAATTTTCAAGGGACTTATGTCCGACCTCCGGATGCAGATGATCAAAGTCACATAACTCAACAACCCGGAGAGTCAGCCCGGAAACTCGAACAGATTTCTTACTAAAAAGAACCAGATAGTCGATCGTCCGGACACGAAGCCTTAGCAGCTTTCAAACACAATTCGGAGACGAATGGCTCGCCAGACACCTCGCCAAGAAAAGCCAAGAACAATGGCCGCACTAACAAGCCTCATGACCCGCTTTTGCGAGGAGAGGACAACTGGTTGGCAAGATGCGCATCAAAGAACCCAAGTACATCCGGGTTAGGGATGGAAATGGGAAACCGCGACGCAGCAAGGACCAGCGCCGGACCAAGGGAAACAGCCCGAAGAGCACGGCAGTCAACGCCGGATTCAAAAGCTCTCGGCAGAATCAGAAAAAGCTGCCCCCCAAAGATAACAGGGATGAGCTAGCTAACTTAAACAAAATCTTGGACAAGATATGTCAAATACACAATACTCCCGGGAAGCCTGCAAACCATACCCACAGAGATTGTTGGGTCTTCAAGCAATCCGGCAAACCCAACGCCGAACACAAGGGGCTCGACACACCAAGCGAGGACGATGACGAACCCCACAAGCAGAGCACCGAAAAACAAAAGAACTTCCACAAGAAGTCAAAACAGTAAATTCACTTCAAGTGACAAAAAGGGAGAAAGTAGTGGTGCCCATAGAGATACGCGCCACACGGCCTATCCTGCAGGAGTCCCGCCACCGTTGTTAAAACGAATCACCTTCGACCATCGTGATTACTCTAGAAGTATCCGAACGCAGGCTGGACTGCCTTGGTATTAGATCCGATTATTGACGGACTCCACTTCACACAAGTCCTAATGGACGGCGGCGGTGATCTAAACCGATACACGTGACACAATCCATAAGCGGGGATAGACCAAACAACAATTCGTCAAAGCAACACTTCCTTTCAAGGGTGACGCCTTGAGCCCGATGCCCATTATGCGGGCTCTCTCCTGTTAGAAGTTATGTTCGGCTCACCCGACAACTTCCGCCGCGAAAAGCTAACCTTCCACATCGCCCCATTTACAAGCAGCTATCAAGCACTACTGGGACGCGAAGCTTTCGCCCGCTTTAATGAAATACCGCATTATGCATCCCTTATACTTAAAATGCCCGATCCACGAGGCATCATCTCATTAAAGGGAAATATCGAGTGTTCCTCGAGCACGGAAGATTGTGCGGCTACATTAACAGCTGCACACTAAACCGGCCTCATTAGGCAAAGCACCTAAACAGGTCGTTCAGACCCCGGACATGGTTAGACGAGTCCGGCGTAAGGGCTCACCAGCCGCATACCCCCGTTCAAGGGGCTCCGCACATGTACAACAAGAGACAATAAAGCTCAATTTTATTCATTTTTATAAAAAACGTACTTTGTTTATTCAATATAACGTACATTTTCGCATGATATTTGTCAACTAAGTTCATCTCTTTTACAGATGAACACCGTGCTACACCCGTCCAGTATACGGCACAACGGAGACACAGGCGCAGACGTGCAGTAGGGACCCGTTGCAAGGATTCTTTTCAGATTAAGACCCTGCGTAAACCTTTTTTACTGTCTCTTTTTGATACACATCCCCCGGTTTCTTGCTATGACCGAGGTGGAGGCTGGCGTCTTGGCATCAGCCACGTCAGAACTTTGCGCGTACCTGGACACCAGGGGCTTATTAACAAGGGCGTCGTTCAGCCCGTTTTCATAAAGACCGAATACCTTAGGGAGTGTTCGGCGTCGCGAGTTTGGCCTTATATGCATCAGCTCCGAATCATGTCTTTGGTCAAATGTTGGGTTTTCCCGGCTCCTGTGTTTTGCTGCCTTACGTTCCGCTCTATCGGCTAAGGCGGCACCCAGAGAACTACTGCGATTGTGCCCCGGTTCGGCCGGGCGAGCACCTCAGTAGAGAAAGCCGAAAACTGACTGTCATGATGTAGCATGAGATTGGTCAACCACTCGATGACCCACCAGAATCTTTAGGATTCCTCTGCATTAACGGAGGGCCGTTTCCCAGCCAGGCACACACGCGCCACGAATTCGGGCGAGCGTGGTGCCCCTAGGGGCTATATAGTAGCCCCATTGTCAAACTCCTATGGCTAAGTGAAAGTGATAAAGCATTATAGTCCGGTTGCCTAGTTCGCTACGCTTTCACCTCCTTCATAGGACCAAGACGTTGGATCAAGTATGAAAACGCGCCTTTTGCGAACACCCCCGCATTATATGCGTGGGGGCTGAAGCCGAAGACTGCCATCTTTCAGGTTATGTACACACATACATTAACGGCCGCACAGGAGGTATTTTAATTCTTGCAGGCAGAAGTATAAAAAGCTTTTATATTCCATCGAAACATTCTCTTACAATTATACATGTTATTCGAACATGATGTCCTTCGAGCACTGCGTCTCTATTAAACGAGCGCCCTGCAGAACTTCCTGAAAATAGTGCTCGGCAGGTATTCGGCTCCCGTCCGAATCTTGGGATGCAACGTCGGTGGTCTTCATCTCCGCCCAGTATGTCTTGACACGGGCTAGAGCCATCCGCGCACCCTCTATGCATGCTGACTTCTTCATTGCATTGATACGGGGCACCGCACCAAGGAACAGCTGCACCAAACCAAAATAACTCTTCGGCTCAGGCCCCTCCGGCCACAGATGCCTCACAACTCCCTTCATGGCGAGTCCGGATAACCTATTCAGCTCTGCCCATTCGGCCAATCGCTCGGATAATGGAAGTGGGCGCTCTGGATTGTGGAACTGCGACCAAAAAAGATTTTCCACTCCGTGATCCTTTTGATCTCGGAAGTGTTCGGCCGCGTCCGCGGCACTTGCTGCCAAATCCAGATAAGTATCCGCCGCACTCCACAGCTGGTCCAACTGAGCATACTTAGGATCCCCCAACTTCATCCGCAGCATGAAGGGCTTTCCAGCCGCGATATCTCCGGCCTGACGTAGCTCCTGCTTGATGGCTCTTATTGCAGAGCGAGCATCCTTGGCCTCGGTAGTGCCCTTCTCTAGGTCCTTTTGTTCCGCCCGATCTTTCTTTTCAAGAAGCTTGCAGCGGTTGGCAGCATCCCTCAACTTCACCGCCATCTCGGCCATCTCCTTCCTGCTTCGGCAGTGAGCAGTATGTTCGGCTTTCAGCTCTTCGGCCGCCTTCAAGGCAGCCGCATCACTTTTTCTGGCCTGCTCCTTGGCTCGGGCAAGTTCCGCCCGAAGGTTCTCCATGGCAGCGGAACCATCTGCATCAAGCATACATGTTGTAAGGCAAGGTCATCAAGCCCCCTTACCAGGTGTCCGTGGAGAAAATTTCATACCTTGTGACTCGTCCAACCGCTTGTTGACAAGCGCGATGTCGGCATCCGCCACGTCAAGTTGCCGCTTTAGCTCGGCAAATTCATCAGTCCGGCTAGCCACCAGACACTTCGCCACCTACATAGGAAGAAAGACATGTTATACCTGGGATTATGATCCTCGGCGCGCTGTCATCTTTGACAACACACCGAGTCTCAGGGGCAACTATCTATACAGGGCGCACCTTTTTATATGCGGAACTGTTAAAAGGTCCATCATTTCCCGTACCTCAAAACCTGTCAGTAAACTCCTGACGGCCTCGTGCAACCCGCTCTCCTTGGATGAAATCCTTTCAATCACCGTGCCCATCAATGCATGATGTTCTTCCGAGATAGACGCTCACCCGAGCAGATCCTTCAAATCCTTCGACCGTGCACCGGACGGTGCCGGACTCGTCTGATGGCCTTTTTCGAAGGTCGGGCACGGAGGGCTTTGGGGAGCCATACGGCTGCTTTCCGGCCCTGCCGGATTCGGAGAAACCCTCCGCGACGACACCTCAGGGTCGCCCGCCTCGCAAGGCGGTACGGCAGGAGGGGGCGTTCCGCTCTCCATCATCTCCGGACAAAGATCCCCTGAAGATGAGCTCTGCTGCAAAGGGCGGAGATCCGAACTGCAAGGTAAAAATTCAGTTGTCTTTCTCAGGAATAAAATAGGGATGTCTCTTATTTGGAAACTCCCCTCTCTACTTACGGCTCGGTAGAGGGCTGATCCCCTTGAGGGCACAATACGGCCGAGGCACTTCCCGGCGCAGGACCCTCTGACGAAGATCTCTTCCCCCTCTTTGAGACCATGGTCTCTGGGTCTTCAGAGGCGGTCCTCTTCTTTCCCTGGATAGAGGGATTCTCGATCCCTCCTTTCCGGATAGCCTCCTTCGAGGAGACGGTAGCTTCCTTGTTCCCCCATTCGCCTTCTTCCAAAGGCGCAACCTCCAGCATCCTGGTTAACACGGGATCCGGCGTGGTCTCGGGGAGGCCGGACACCTGATCAGCTTTGCTTTCGCTATCCACTCCTGTTTAATGGGACAACTCCTTTAAGGGCAATTTTATGACGAATATACGGATAGCGTGTCCGGGTACAGGGCTATTTACTTGAGTATCCGGGCGATTGAAGCTTAGGCATGCGTCCTCGGTCAGGTCCGGACACATTGCTTGTGATCCGAAGAACAATTTATACATCTCCATGGGCATCATGCCCGTAAACTGTTGGAGAGCTCGTGGTCCCTCCAGATTAAACTCCCACAGGCGGAGGGGGCGGCGTTTGCAGGGCATAGTGCGGCGAATCAACATGACCTGCGCCACTACGGCCAGGTTGATGTCTCTTTCTAGGAGATCTTGAATGCGGCCCTGTAACAAGGGCACGTCCTTGGACGGCCCCCAGTCGAGCCCTTTATTGACCCATGACGCCAGCCGTGGCGGAGGACCCGAGCGAAAGACAGGAGGCGCCACCCACTTGGTGCCCCTAGGCGCTGTGATATAAAACCACTCTCATTGCCATAAGCTGAACTCCTCTTGGAAAGAGCCCTCGGGCCATGGAGCGTCAGCATTCTTGCTTATAGCAGCCCCTCTGCACTCCGCTTGCCGCCCCTTGATCATCTTCGGCTCTACTTTGAAGGTCTTGAGCCACAAGCCGAAGTGAGGGGTAATGCGGAGGAAGGCTTCGCACACGACGATGAATGATGAGATGTGGAGGATGGACTCCGGATCCAAGTTGTGAAATTCTAACCCATAATAAAACATGAGCCCCCTCACGAAGGGGTCCGTTGGGAAGCCTAACCCCCGAAGGAAGTGAGACGCGAACACCACGCTCTCACTGGGCTTGGGAGTGGAATTACCTGCCCTTGAGCAGGCAGTCTATGCGAGATTTCGCTGGTTAGATACCTGGCACCTCTCAGCTTTAGCACGTCTTCTTCCGTAACGGAGGAAGGCATCCACCGGCCTTGAAGGTCGGAGCCGGACATCATCGAAGGTCCGAAGCGCCTAAATCTGGAGCTTTGGGTGTTGTAACTCGAGGCGAGGGGCGGATTTGATTGAGATTGAAAGAAAGGAGTAGAGCCTTGGTCTCTTTATAAAGAGGTTGAATACCAAGAGCCCTCCCCCGTGACCGTTTGGGACTCGCCTTTGATAGGGGAGACGTGCCAACGGGCGCGATTGGGTTACCCACGCCCGTATTGATGAGAATCCCGAAAAAAGGGGACATGATCTCTGCTTTGACAAGATGTGCCAAGGAAACCGTCTCGCTAAGTGCGCTGAGGTGGGATAGTAAAGACGATTCGAATAAAGGC
Organism: Aegilops bicornis; assembly: GCA_021605145.1. Taxonomy (NCBI): domain Eukaryota; kingdom Viridiplantae; phylum Streptophyta; class Magnoliopsida; order Poales; family Poaceae; genus Aegilops; species Aegilops bicornis. The sequence goes on along the minus strand of CM038669.1, from coordinate 110,444,557 downwards.
TTGGCCGTGGCGTGATGACATGCTACGAAATACGTCAGCAGATTAGATTTGTGTAAATATTGTTCTCTCTACGGTGGTATGTGGAAATTATTTTGCAGAGCCGGACACTATCCTTGTGTTCAAAATCTTCTATGAAGTATTCAGAGGAGGAACCCGCCTTGCAATGCCGAAGACAATATGCATGCCAGACTAAATGCGTCATTGAAGCCTGGTTCAGGGCTCTTGAGAGAGTCCTGGATTAGGGGTGTCCGGATGGCCGGACTATGACCTTTGGCGGACTCTGGACTATGAAGATACAATATTGAAGACTTCGTCCCGTGTCCGGATGGGACTTTCCTTGGCGTGGAAGGCAAGCTTGGCGATACGGATATGTAGATCTCCTTCCATTGTAACCGACTCTGTGTAACCCTAACCCTCTCCGGTGTCTATATAAACCGGAGGGTTTTAGTCTGTAGGACGAAAAACAATCATACGATAGGCTAGCTTCTAGGGTTTAGCCTCTCTAATCTCGTGGTAGATCTACTCTTGTACTACCCATATCATCAATATTAATCAAGCAGGAGTAGGGTTTTACTTCCATCGAGAGGGCCCGAACCTGGGTAAAAACATCGTGTCCCTTGTCTCCTGTTACCATCCCCCTAGATGCATAGTTCGGGACCCCCTATCTGAGATCCGCCGGTTTTGACACCGACAGTGAGGATGTGCCTGTTGTGGTTGCAAACGTTACTATTTTAGCGGACTTTGTTATTCTTCATATTCCCGAGGACGATAGTATGTCTATTATTCTTGGAAGACCCTTTTTGAATACTGCAGGGGCTGTTATTGATTGCAACAAAGGCAATGTTACTTTTTATGTTAATGGCAATGAGCATACGGTACACTTTCCAAGGAAACAACCTCAAGTTCATAGTATAAAATCTATTGGAAAAATTCCATCGATTATTTTTGGAGGTTTTGAATTTCCTCTTCCTACTGTCAAGAAGAAATATGATATTCTTATTATTGGGGATGTGCATATCCCCGTTGAGGTAACATAGTGTTATTCAAAATTTCTCTGGTTCCATGTTATTCGGAATGAGTTTGTTAACAAGACTTGATCAACCTTGTTAGTGGATTCCTTTTGATGAGCATGACACGAATGAAGTTAGAAAGCACAACCTTCTGTACCCTCCTTTTACTTTCTGTTATTTAGATTAAATAAAGTAAAATTTGTATTTTCTGTCGTTTTCTGAATTATCCGTGCAATGAAAAATACCCCGAAAATAAAAATTCTCCAAATGCCCCGAAATTGAAATATGATTTTTTTCTAGAATATTTGAGAATATCTAGCACTAAGAACACATCAGGGGGAGCAAGCACCTGGCCACGAGGGTCCAGGGCGCGCCCACCCCCTGGGCGACCCCCTGCCTCGTGGGCCCATGGTGGCTCCCCTCCACTTATTCCAGCCACCACACACTCCTTCTTCCTCCCAAAAAAATCACCAATCAGCTCAAGCACGAGTTCTTGCTCATTTTGCTGCCATTTTCGATCTCCTTACTCAAAGCTCCACTCACAAAACTGCTTTGGGGCATTGTTCCTTGGTATGTGACTCCTCCAATGGTCCAATTAGTTTTTGTTCTAGTGCTTTATTCATTGCAATTTTCTGCCTCATACGTCTCTGTCGCATCTATAATTTTTTATTGTCCCACGCCAATATTCTACAACTTTCATATACTTTTGGCAACTTTTTATATTATTTTTGGGACTAACATATTGATCCAAAGGTCGAGTGCCGCCTCGCTTGTTGCATGTTTTGTGTTTCTGAAACCCCATATCAAAGCGAGTCCGCACGGAATAAAAACGGACGGAGAATATTTTTGGAATATTTGGAGAATATGGGAAGAAGAATCAACACGAAACGGTGCCCGGGGTGGCCACGAGGCAGTGGGCGCGCCTGCCCCCTGGGCGCTCCCTGACCCTCGTGGGCCACCCGTGAGGCGGTTGCTGCTCTTCTTAGGCTGCAAGAAAGCTATTTTTGGAAAAAAATCTTGGCGAAGGTTTCAATCCAGTCGGAGTTACGGATCTCCATATATATATATATATATATATATATATATATATATATATATATATATATATATATATATATATATATATATAAAACGGTGAAAGGCGCAGACCACGGCGCGAAGCAGAGAGACAGAGAGACAGATCCAATCACGGAGGGGCTCTCACCCCTCCCATGCCATGGAGGCCAAGGACCAGAGGGGAAACCCTTCTCCCATCTAGGGAGGAGGTCAAGGAAGAAGAAGAATAAGGGGCCCCTCTCCCCTTATCTTCCGGTGGCGCCGGAACACTGCCGTGGCCATCTTCATCATCCCGGCGATCTCCATGACGAGGAGGGAGTAGTTCACCCTCGGGACTGAGGGTATGTACCAGTAGCTATGTGTTTGATCTCTCTCTCTCTCTCTCTCTCTCTCTCTCTCTCTCTCTCTCTCTCTCTCTCTTGTGTTCTTGAGGTGATACGATCTTGATGTATCGCAAGCTTTGCTATTATAGTTGGATCTTATGATGTTTGTCCCCCTCTACTCTCTTGTAATGGATTGAGTTTTCCTTTGAAGTTATCTTATCGGATTGAGTCTTTAAGGATTTGAGAACACTTGATGTATGTCTTGCATGTGCTTATCTGTGGTGACAATGGGATATCACGTGATCTACTTGATGTATGTTTTGGTGATCAACTTGCGTGTTCCGTGACCTCGTGAACTTATTCATAGGGGTTGGCACGTTTTCATCTTGACTCTCCGGTAGAAACTTTGGGGCACTCTTTGAAGTACTTTGTGTTGGTTTGAATAGATGAATCTGAGATTGTGTGATGCATATCGTATAATCATACCCACGGATAATTGAGGTGACATTGGAGTATCTAGGAGACATTAGGGTTTTGGTTGATTTGTGTCTTAAGGTGTTATTCTAGTACGAACTCTATGATAGATCGAACGGAAAGAATAACTTAGTGTTATTTTACTATGGACTCTTGAATAGATCGATCAAAAAGAATAACTTTGAGGTGGTTTCGTACCCTACCATAATCTCTTTGTTTGTTTTCCGCTATTAGTGGCTTTGGAGTGACTCTTTGTTGCATGTTGAGGGATAGTTATATGATCCAATTATGTTATTATTGTTGAGAGAACTTGCACTAGTGAAAGTATGAACCCTATACCTTGTTTCAACGCATTGTAATACCGTTTACGCTCAATTTTATCATTAGTTACCTTGCTGTTTTTATATTTTCAGATTACAAAAACCTATATCTACCATCCATATTGCACTTGTATCACCATCTCTTCGCCGAACTAGTGCACCTATACAATTTACCATTGTATTGGGTGTGTTGGGCACACAAGAGACTCTTTGTTATTTGGTTGCAGGGTTGCTTGTTAGAGACCATCTTCATCCTACGCCTCCCACGGATTGATAAACCTTAGGTCATCCACTTGAGAGAAATTTGCTACTGTCCTACAAACCTCTGCACTTGGAGGCCCAACAACATCTACAAGAATAAGGTTGTGTAGTAGACATCAAGCTCTTTTCTGGCGCCGTTGCCGGGGAGTCATAGCGTGGGGTGAATATTATCGTGTGTGCTTCTTTGCTTTATCACTAAGTAGATTTTATTTTCTGTTCTTAGTTGTTCTTTATCTTTGGTTATGGATATGGAACACGAAATACCAAAAAAAAAAGGTGTACTTGCTACTCATGGAGATGGGGAACCTCCTAAAACCCTCGATGATCATTATGTGAAAAATATTATGTACCACTTTGATAATCCTGGGATAACCTCATTCAATTATGTAATGGGAGACGTGTTGGACCAACGTGAATACTTTAAGGATTATCGCTTGACTTAAAAAGGGAAACTATTATGGGATCAAATTTATATGTTGAAGTGGTATGCTCGGCAAGTATGCTTGAGATATGATTATACTTGTTGCTCCAGGATGAAGGCTCCACACCTTCCCTTTTCATGCAAATTTAATGATAATGAAACCTTGGCTTCTTATGCTAGAGGTATATATGATTACTATGATGTGGAACAAATAGAAGAATTTGTTGCTTTTATGGGTGCTTATGAAATTGAATCTATGTTCAATGAGTTTGAAAATCTTTATGATGTTGTTTATAGACCTGAAAATTTAGCTATCCTTAAATATTGCTATACCAATTATGAATTCAATTCCGATATTGATGCATTTATTGAGAAAGTCTCCGCTGTCCAAAAAGAGACTAATATTTTGCAGGAGTCTATGGAAGAAGACATTGATGAAACTGTGAGCTCATTGGATGAAAAAGATGAGGAGGAGAGCGAAGAACAAAAGGAGGAAGAGCGGATTAGCTACCCATTCCCACCTTCTGATGAGAGTAACTCTTCAACTCATACATTGTTTAATTTCCCTTCGTGCTTACCGAAGGATGATTACTATGATGATTGTTATGAACCCGTTGATTCTCTTGAAATATCCCGTTTTGATGATGCTTGCTATGCTTGTGGCCAAGATGCCAATATGAATTATGCTTATGGAGATGAACTTGCTATAGTTCCTTATGTTAAACATGAAATTATTGCTATTGCACCCACGCATGATAGTCCTATTATCTTTTTGAATTCTCCCGACTACACTATATCGGAGAAGTTTGCCCTTATTAAGGATTATATTGATGGGTTGCGTTTTACTATCACACATGATGATTTTGATGAACATAATATGCATGTGCTTGCTGCTTGATACGTCTCCAACGTATCTATAATTTTTTATTGCTCCATGCTATATTATCTACTGTTTTGGACCATATTGGGCTTTATTTTCCACTTTTATATTATTTTTGGGACTAACCTATTAACCAGAGGCCCAGCCCAGAATTGCTGTTTTTTTGCCTATTTCAGTGTTTCGAAGAAACGAAATATCAAACGGAATGAAACCTTCGGGAATGTGATTTTCTCACCGAATATGACCCAGGAGACTTGGACCCTAGGTCAAGAAAGCCACGAGGTGGGCACGAGGTAGGGGGCGCGCCTACCCCCCTAGGGCGCGCCCCCACCCTTGTGGGCCCCATGAAGCTCCACCGATGTACTTCTTCCTCCTATATATACCTACGTACCCCCAAACGATCAGATACGGAGCCAAAACCTAATTCCACCGCCGCAACCTTCTGTACCCATGAGATCCCATCTTGGGGCCTGTTCGAGTCGTCGGAAGGGGAATCCACCACGGAGGGCTTCTACATCATCACCATAGCCCCTCCGATGAAGTGTGAGTAGTTTACCTCGGACCTTCGGGTCCATAGTTAGTAGCTAGATGGCTTCTTCTCTCTTTTTGGATCTCAATACAATGTTCTCCCCCTCTCTTGTGGAGATCTATTCGATGTAATCTTCTTTTTGTGGTGTGTTTGTCGAGATCGATGAATTGTGGTTTTATGATCAAGATTATCTATGAACAATATCTGAATCTTCTCTGAATTCTTTTATGTATGATTGGTTATCTTTGCAAGTCTCTTCGAATTATCAGTTTGGTTTGTCCTACTAGATTAGTTTTTCTTTCAATGGGAGAAGTGCTTAGCTTTGGGTTCAATCTTGCGGTGTCCTTTCCCAAAGGATGAGGGGCAGCAAGGCACGTATTGTATTGTTGCCATCGAGGATAAAAAGATAGGGTTTTTATCATATTGCATGAATTTATCCCTCTACATCATGTCATCTTGCTTAAGGCGTTACTCTGTTTTCTTGAACTTAATACTCTAGATGCATGCTGGATAGCGGTCGATGAGTGGAGTAATAGTAGTAGATGCGGGCAGGATTCGGTCTACTTGTCTTGGACGTGATGCCTATATACATGATCATACCTAGATATTCTCATAACTATGCTCAATTCTGTCAATTGCTCAACAGTAATTCGTTCACCCATCGTAAAATACTTATGCTCCTGAGAGAAGCCACTAGTGAAATCTATGGCCATCGGGTCTATCTTCATCATATTAATCTTCCATCACTTTATTATTGCTTTGCTTTTTTACTTTGCTTTTTATTTTACTTTGCATCTTTATACCCAAAAATACCAAAAATATTATCTATCATCTCTATCAGATCTCACTCTTGTAAGTGACCGTAAGGGATTGACAACCCCTATTCGCGTTGGTTGCGAGGAGTTTGTTTGCTTTGTGTAGGTACGAGGGACTCGCGCGTAGCCTCCTACTGGATTGATAACTTGGTTCTCAAAAACTGAGGGAAATACTTACGCTACATTGCTGCATCATCCTTTCCTCTTCAAGGAAATCCAACGTAGTACTCAAGAGGTAGCAAGAAGAATTTCTGGCGCCGTTGCAGGGGAGTCTACGCAAAAGTCAACATACCAAGTACCCATCACAATCCGTTATCTCTTGCATTACATTATTTGCCATTTGCCTCTCGTTTTCCTCTCCCCCACTTCACCCTTGCCGTTTTATTCGCCCTCTCTTTTCCGTTTGCCTTTTTTCTCGCTTGCTTTTGTTTGCTCGTGTGTTGGATTGCTTGCTTGTCACGATGGCTCAAGACAATACCAAATTGTGTGACTTTACCAATACCAACAATAATGATTTTCTTAGCACTCTGATTGCTCCTCTTACCAATACTGAATCTTGTGAAATCAATACTGCTTTGTTGAATCTTGTTATGAAAGATCAATTCACCGGCCTTCCTAGTGAAGATGCCGCTACTCATCTAAATAGCTTCGTTGATTTATGTGATATGCAAAAGAAGAAAGATGTTGATAATGATATTGTTAAATTGAAGCTATTTCCTTTTTCGCTTTGAGATCGTGCTAAAACTTGGTTTTCGTCTTTGCCTAAAAATAGTATTGATTCTTGGAACAAGTGCAAAGATGCTTTTATCTGTAAGTATTTTCCTCCCGCTAAGATCATCTCTCTTAGAAACGATATTATGAATTTTAAGCAACTTGATCATGAACATGTTGCACAAGCTTGGGAGAGGATGAAATTATTGATACATAATTGCCCTACTCATGGTTTGAATTTGTGGATGATTATACAAAAAATTTATGCTGGATTGAATTTTGCTTCTAGAAATCTTTTAGATTCGGCCGCGGGTGGCACTTTTATGGAAATCACTTTAGGAGATGCTACTAAACTCCTAGATAATATTATGGTTAATTATTCTCAATGGTACACTAAAAGGTCTACTAATAAAATGGTGCATGCAATAGAAGAAACCAATGTTTTGAGTGGAAAGATGGATGAACTTATGAAATTATTTGCTACTAAGAGTGTTCCTTCTGATCCTAATGATATGCCTTTGTCTACTTTGATTGAGAATAATAATGAATCTATGGATGTGAATTTTGTTGGTAGGAATAATTTTGGTAACAACGCGTATAGAGGGAATTTTAATCCTAGACCTTATCCTAGTAATCCTTCTAATAATTATGGAAATTCCTACAACAACTCTTATGGAAATTTTAATAAGATGCCCTATGAATTTGAGACTAGTGTTAAAGAGTTTATGAATTCACAAAAGAATTTTAATGCTTTGCTTGAAGAGAAATTGCTTAAAGTTGATGAATTGGCTACGAATGTTGATAGAATTTCTCTTGATGTTGATTCTTTAAAGCTTAGATCTATTCCTCCTAAGCATGATATCAATGAGTCTCTCAAAGCCATGATAATTTCCATTGATGAGTGCAAGGAAAGAACCGCTAGGATGCGTGCTACGAAAGATGCCTTTATTAAAGCGCGTTCTTCCAATTTCCATGAAAATAAAGATGAAGATCTAAAAGTTATTGATGTGTCCCCTATTAAATCTTTGTTTTACAATATGAATCTTGATAGTGATGAGACTGAATATGATTGTAGCGACCCGACCTCAGACGGTCAAGCCTCTGTGTTGCTGTGCCATCCCTGGATCAGTATGCTGGCACACACAATACACCAATGTATATATCAAAGTGCAATCACATGTATAATTAACATAAAACTGATATATACCTCATAAGTCACAGCGGAAACAAATAGTCGGGTGTGGAGTCCCATCAACGCCATCGGCAGTTGAGTGTAGACCGTAACCACTGCAGTACTCTTACTCGTCGGAAGAAACATATACGCAACATGATACGTTGCAGCCGTGTAGGTCAAGACATTGAATGTACCGCAAGATCACAACATGAGAAAACAGATGATAAAACTATACTATATGCAATATGGCTTTGTGGCTCGTATGCGAGTTTTGTTGCGTAAAAGCTGATTTATTTTCCCTACATCAAAGGAATAAATGAAGTCTGTACTATGGAGTTTTCTATCATGACATGGTTCCGCCAACCGATGTCTCATAGCCCAAATTCATCATAAGTTGCCCACAATTAAGTTATCAGTCCGGTGTTGAGAGTTCCGAGATAGATCCAAGTCCAGAGGCTCAAATTGTCCGTAACCGGGGACACGGCTAATCGATTAGGTTTTAACCCTCTGCAGAGGTTTGTACACTTTACCCGCAAGATTCGATCCTCTCTTTACGTTCTCGCACTTCAGGGTGTTTGAGAACAAGATGACCGAAACATGGTCTTCAAGAGTTCCCCGACCACCGTCCGGTGCTCATTCAATCCTACCGTAGTTCTACATCTGCTAGCACCGCCCCAGCTGTAGTCACAACTAAGGTCAACCAAGCCAGAGCCCATAGTGACTTGCGGTTGCACAGTAAGCTTCCGGGCATGAAGTATTCTTCCGTCTCTTTGAGTCTGGGTGAAGATTTCCGCAAGATGTCATGGCGCTTCTCCATGCATCCCGGCCAACCACTGGTTTCTCCAGGTGCCCGTCAACCATCCTTCACCCAAAGAGTGTGTATTGAATTCTTGTCTCGAGTCTTGAAGTCTTGAGGCCTTGAAGATGTAGTCCTTGCAGATTCCATCATGGAGTTGTCGTCATTGACGTAGATCCTCCATTCTCACACCACTCCGAGCACTCATACCAACCCCATCTACTATAGCGTAGCATTAAAATAAATAACGTCCCGGGCTTGGTAACAGGGTGATGGGTTCCTGCCTCATGCATACTACTCAACTACAAGGATTCAATTTCACTACTGGAGGGATTGTTGCGAAGATGACACTAGATGCAATAAAACACATAGGTATGAAAAACATGGTCAAAGTGAACTTGACTGGTAATACTTGATGAAGATAACAACGCTGTCAGAAAATGACTTGGTAGAACTAATCGTCACTCCGTTGAAAATCTATATAGTCAAACATAGCATTCACATAAGCAAACATCCTAGCAAACAATTCTAACACTCATAACAATACTCAATCAAAATAAAAGCGACAAAGAAAACCAAGTCGAAAACCAAAGGATAAACTTGAAAGAAAAATTCAAGGAAAAACTAGTGGTGACCAACTCACACAATCTTAACATAACATCACTAAATTACTCTAATAATTTTTTCTACAGCAAAGAAAATATAAATCTAATAAAATAACAGAAAATAAATTACTAATTTAATAACTAACAAAAAGAACTAATATAAAACTACTATAACTATCTAGTTAACACTAGGAAACTATAACAACTAACAAAACACTAAGGCAATAATGCGCAATACTAAAATAATTATGAAAACTAATTTACTTCTAAATAACAGAATCAATCACAACATAGGTTGAAGTGTCAAAAAGAATTGCTTTTAAAACTAATAAAACTATCACTATGAACTAAACAAGCAAACACAAAACCAGTAGCTAAACACTAATAAATAACTACCAAAATTTATCTACTGTAGTATAACAGAAACATATATCAACATGTAAAAATTTACAAAAAGAATTAACTAAAAATAATTAAAAACACTAATTATATGACTAAAACAACTACATAAGAAAAACAGTACTGTTTTTATTAAAACCCTAATTTAAAATATTCTAAAATTACCAAACTAAATCCTATAGTTAAACAATACCATAAGTGACCAGTAGCAAAAAGAATTAATTAAAAACCTATTTTTAAACTCAAGTTATGGCCAAAATACTAATCTGAACAAAATTTATCAAATTCAAATTTAAACTATTCAAATTTGAAACCTAAGTACACAAACAGAAACTTAAGCAAATTTGTGACACAATGCAAAAAGAATCAACTAACGGAGTTACGGAACTTAAGTCATGAACTAAAGAAGTTTGAATATTAATCTGAACAAATTTCGAAATTTTAAACTTTCAAAAACATGTTTGAGTTGAATTACTGGATAGAGGAGATCGTAACGAAGAAGTGGGCGTTGGTTTCATCTAGTTTGGATGAACGAGTAAAAAGTTATGGCTATTTGAAAATCGAGCCAAGCTGTTTTACAAAAGAAAAAATAGCTATGGCTAAGGTCTAATGTATAAATACGTGAGCGACAATCTAATCTATTGTATTAGTCTAAAAGTAATAAACTACGGAAGTATAAGAAGGAAAAAAACAAAGAAAGATACCTTTATAAAGGCGGAGAAAAAGACGACGTCGAAGAGATGAGACAATTTCCAGAAGTCGCGCCGGAGAGGAGAAAAAAAATATTTTTCTTAGTCAAACCAAAATATTGATTTAACCCGAATCAGATGATTTTTGGAGGCTCTATGGGTCTATATTTATAGGTGGAAAAGAGGCTTAGGGGTCAAAGGTTAGGCAATGTGGGACTAAACGTAGATAAAAGGAAAAAAACAGAGAAGAAGAGGCGCCTCGCATGGGCCTAGAGGTCTTCGGCCGGCCGCGCGCGCGTAAGCTGCGGCTGCAGTTTTTTTTTCTTTTTTTTTACAAAATTCGCCCTAAGGAAAAAAAAAACTGGCTGGGCCTGGCCCTTATAGAAAAAAAAGATGGGGCGCATGCTGTTACTATGATGCGCGCGTGGGCGACAAATACTTATGGACCGCACGTACAGTTTTTTTTAAATAGAAACAGAGAGGAAAACTGAATAATGAAAATATAATAATCATTTTATATAGGCATATTATATATCAAAATTTTGAGAAAAAGATTTTCTACAGCATGAACATTATTCTAGCATTAAATAAAATACACACAAATTCAAATAAAGCAAAGAGTGTTTCAGCTCTAATAAAATCCAATAAAAATCATTTTAAAAATACCAAAATGAATTCAAATTTATTCCTCTCCAATTTTCTGTTGTAGGGAATCATGTTACCCTATTTTCCATGTATTTTATTTTTGGAGAAAATAATTTGAATAAAACTCAAATAACTCCAAATTGAAAATAAATTCAAAAGAACTTTGAATTTATTTCTTTGAAACTCCCTACTCATATTTCATATGTTTTGAAGAAGTCATTTTATCTTCGCCCGTGAAGATCATTGAGTTGCATAAAGTTTCAGAATTGGAAATATTTTCCAAATGAAATTCAAATATTTTCAACACCCCTTGTCATTTAAATAAATGGAAGAAGTCATGTCATCTTCTCTCCAGGGTTTTGTGATGAAGAGTATTTGAATTCACGAAAAACATAAATGCAAAAATGAAAGTTTGGGAAAGTCCTTTTATTCCCTCTCATTTAACTTTCAAAAAGTTTCAAATTTCACTCAATCAATCACACAACAATTCAAACAAACAAACAAATCTATCTATTTATTATAACATTCCAAAATTTAGAATTTTGGGATGTTATAAATCTACCACCCATAAAATGAATCTCGTCCTCGAGATTCGGAGAGGCTAGAAAGAAATAGGTTAGGGTTTGGGGTCTTCTCAAAAATCCATCGATCGTCTCCGGGTCTCGGATGCTACCACCCTTAGAAGCATGGTTACGGTTCCATCAAAACTCATATACTCCATCCTTATTCTTGACAAAGTGTCGGTCTTCTCGTATATTAAGGATAATTCCTTCTCTGGGCTCTTCCGGTAGTGGCATAACCTTTTCCTCAATTCCTTTGTCCTTTACTCTTGGTAAGGTTATTCCGAGACTGGGTCTTCATAACTGATAGGTCTGGCGCCAATTCTAAACAACTATCGATATCTCATGGTGGTCAACAATTTATGGTTTCTCCTGCAGAAAGCAGTGCAGGTTGAACCTCACCGTATAACCTACGGTTGGCAAAAGCTGCCTTGTACAAGGGAAAAAATGCTTATACCATTCTAAGGTTCAACAAGGTTTAATATCGTCGTCACTCTACTATAGGTAGGTCACTCAGATTTACCATCCCATATAGCAACGCGAATAATAAGAGTAAGTCGGTATGGTGATCAATCCATCCCGCACCCAAATCATTACCTTGTACATGGTTTAGCGAATCTCGCATTCTAACACTCGGTCATCCTCACAAGCATTGCAGAATTTCTCTTGTCGACGAACCAAGTTCGGAAAATCCATTGATTCTGCAAGCCAAACAAAACATCTATCGTTTCTTCACAACTCTCAGGTTTTGCGTAAACTCCTATAGAATCGTCGGTTGATCAAATCGTAGTCTATTCCCAAAATTTCTTTCTCCAGTGGGTACTTGATCCTTATTAATTCTTGGGCCTGTGGGTTATGGCCCACTTCAACACTAGTGCAGCTTTAACTCATCCTTGGGGTAACTCTCTTGTTCCATATTACACATCCTTTAAATCCAGTAGTACTCTGTTTCTTCATACCATCATATCAAAAGCAAAACTCCAATTTTTTTCCTTCGAACTACAGTCCGTGGAATATATATTTTCTTATCCATTAGTCTAGTCTTCTTCACAGGGTACTACCGATTGCAATGCACAATTTCAACCATAGACCATATTTCTCATATCCTCGAAAATGGTCAAAATCTTTGTTCACAGAGTAACAACTCAAAAAATCCATGTATGAAATCATGACACATTAACTTTATTGATTCATGCTTTCATTACAATCTCTGAGCACCCATTACATAACTCAACTCATCGAACTCATGAAAATGAAATTGCTTTTTAGTACTCTTGTTTCCAATATCAAAATTCCAACTACTCAACTCCAGCTTTCATCTTGTTGGGACATTTAGTAGCATAATGTCCTGCTTCCTTGCAGCGAAAACAAATGACTTCCGACATGTCTCGGGGCTTCTTTGTGATTATGTAGGCTCCTTGGATTCTTGGCTTCTTTTCTGGACATTTACTAGCGTAATGACCTAAATCCTTGCACTTGTAACAAGTGATATGACTTAGGTCCTTCTCTGCAAAAATTGTGTTGTTCTCGGGTTGCCTTCTTTTTCTCTTCTTGGATTTCTCTGTAATGATCAGAGCTTCTATTTCCCGAGGGTCAAACTTCACTTCTGTCGGGAAATCTCTAGATATTCTTCTCTTTCCTTGGTACAATCTTTGGGAAAAATGTCCTTCTTCTCCACATGGATAGCAAGCGTTGGAGTAAAATCTGTTGAGGCCTTCTCCATCGTGGTCTTCAACACATTCCTTCATCACGTGTTCTTTCATAACTTCTCGGAGGGCTTCTTTCATTCCTTCTTCCTGCTCTGAATAGTTTGTTGCACCATGGGGTAAATGTGACCTTTGAGTCGGGTAGTGGGTGGTTCCTTCACACAAGAAACAAGTCACCGACTAGTTGGGCATTCCTCACCGGGTGTTTCTCCTCACAGTGAGGGCATCCATCCTTGTGTTCCTCTGGGTGTGTCCTATTTCTCCATAAATCTTGCAGGCACAAGGTTTCTTCTTGAGGTTATCATAGTGCTTCGGATGAGACGTGATCTCAACAGGTCTTCTTGACTTCTTCCCAAGTCTTTGTTCCATTCCATCCTGATAGCTTGATGCATACGCCACCATGTTGCAAAGACTTCCTTCAAAATCTTGAAGAGCGTAAGATACTTCATTCTTCCTTGAAACCAAATTGCTTCCGAAGTGATTCTCCATGTTCAATCCATAGCTCGCCTCTGGCCGAGTCTTGATCCAGAGAATATCAGGCCAACTTCGTTCATCATCTATGGGGTCCAAAAGTTTTGGGATGAGATATGAGAGAGGTGGGGAGGGATATACACACAATACAAACAATAGTTTTTGAAGAAACAAGTTTTACTTTGTGGCTGTCGGAAAACATCAAACAAATGACAGCTCACAAATCGCCGCATCTAACGTAAGTGTGTAACGGGGGTTTGGTCTTCTAAATGTCAAATAATTCTTTAGATTCTTCAAATTCTTCTAGTCTTCGGAGTCTTCAATTGTTGCAGCTTCAACTCTTCTAATGTATGGTGAAACCCTTGTTACTTTGAAGAGGTCATCAGTTGTCCGATATCTTTCTTGGAGCGGCTTTAGTTGATCCTTCATGTGGTCAAAAGGGAAAAGGGTATATTCTAACAATTTGAGGGGAGAGGGTCTATTTGATAAAATCAGAAAGGATGAGAAGTAAGAGTCTTTTTGAAAATAAAGTTTTTTGAGACATCCTGTCCTAGGGGCTTTCCGATTTCTAGGGTCACATCCTACAGTCAACATGTGCTCTGATACCATATCTGTAGCGACCCGACCTCAGACAGTCAAGCCTCTGTGTTCTTTGTGCCATCCTCGATCAAGATCTTGCACACACAAGACATCAATGTATATATCAAAGTGCAATCACATGTATAATTAACGTAAAACTGATATATACCTCATAAGTCACAAATGAAACAAATAGTCGGGTGTGGAGTCCCATCAACGCCATCGGCGGGTTGAGTGTAGACCGTAACCTGTCTGCATACTCTTACTCGTCGGAAGAAACATATACGCAACATGATACGTTGCAGCCGTGTAGGTCGATTACATTGAATGTACCGCAAGATCACAACATGAGAAAGCAGATGATAAAACTATACTATATGCAATATGGCTTTGTGGCTCGTGTATGCGAGTTTTGTTGCGTAAAAGCTGATTTATTTTCCCTACATCAAAGGAATAAATGAAGTCTGTACTATGGAGTTTTCTATCATGACATGGTTCCGCCAACCGATGTCTCATAGCCCAAATTCATCATAAGTTGCCCACAATTAAGTTAGCAGTCCGGTGTTGAGAGTTCCGAGAGAGATCCAAGTCCAGAGGCTCAAATTGTCCGTAACCGGGGACACGGCTAATCGATTAGGTTTTAACCCTCTGCAGAGGTTTGTACACTTTACCCGCAAGATTCGATCCCTCTCTTTACGTTCTCGCACTTCGTGGTGTTTGAGAACAAGATGACGAAACATGGTCTTCCGAAGAGTTCCCCGACCACCGTCGGTGCTCATTCAATCCTACCGTAGTTCTACATCTGCTAGCACCGTCCAGCCCAGTCACAACTAAGGTCAACCAAGCCAGAGCCCATAGTGACTTGCGGTTGCATGTAAGCTTCCGGGCATGAAGTATTCTTCCGTCTCTTTGAGTCTGGGTGAAGCTTTCCGCAAGATGTCATGGCGCTTCTCCATGCATCCCGGCCAACCACTGGTTTCTCCAGGGTGCCCGTCAACCATCCTGCCTCATGCATACTACTCAACTACAAGGATTCAATTTCACTACTGGAGGGATTGTTGCGAAGATGACACTAGATGCAATAAAACACATAGGTATGAAAAACATGGTCAAAGTGAACTTGCCTGGTAATACTTGATGAAGATAACAACGTCATTTGTCGAGAAAATGACTTGGTAGAACTAATCGTCACTCCGTTGAAAATCTATATAGTCAAACATAGCATTCACATAAGCAAACATCCTAGCAAACAATTCTAACACTCATAACAATACTCAATCAAAATAAAAGCGACAAAGAAAACCAAGTCGAAAACCAAAGGATAAACTTCGAAAGAAAAATTCAAGGAAAAACTAGTGGTGACCAACTCACACAATCTTAACATAACATCACTAAATTACTCTAATAATTTTTTCTACAGCAAAGAAAATATAAATCTAATAAAATAACAGAAAATAAATTACTAATTTAATAACTAACAAAAAGAACTAATATAAAACTACTATAACTATCTAGTTAACACTAGGAAACTATAACAACTAACAAAACACTAAGGCAATAATGCAATACTAAAATAATTATGAAAACTAATTTACTTCTAAATAACAGAATCAATCACAACATAGGTTGAAGTGTCAAAAGAATTACTTTTAAAACTAATAAAACTATCACTATGAACTAAACAAGCAAACACAAAACCAGTAGCTAAACACTAATAAATAACTACCAAAATTTATCTACTGTAGTATAACAGAAACATATATCAACATGTGAAAATTTTAAAAAGAATTAACTAAAAATAATTAAAAACACTAATTATATGACTAAAACAACTACATAAGAAAAACAGTACTGTTTTTATTAAAACCCTAATTTAAAATACTCTAAAATTACCAAACTAAATCCTATAGTTAAAAAATACCATAAGTGACCAGTAGCAAAAAGAATTAATTAAAAACCTATTTTTAAACTCAAGTTATGGCCAAAATACTAATCTGAACAAAATTTATCAAATTCAAATTTAAACTATTCAAATTTGAAACCTAAGTACACAAACAGAAACTTAAGCAAATTTGTGACACAATGCAAAAAGAATCAACTCAAACGGAGTTACGGAACTTAAGTTATGAACTAAAGAAGTTTGAATATGAATCTGAACAAATTTCGAAATTTTAAACTTTCAAAAACATGTTTGAGTTGAATTACTGGAGATAGGAGATCATAACGAAGAAGTGGGCGTTGGTTTCATCTAGTTTGGATGAACGAGTAAAAAGTTATGGCTATTTGAAAAATCAGGACCAAGCTGTTTTACAAAAGAAAAAAATAGCTATGGCTAAGGTCTAATGTATAAATACGTAGACGACAATCTAATCTATTGTATTAGTCTAAAAGTAATAAACTACGGAAGTATAAGAAGGAAAAAAACAAAGAAAGATACCTTTATAAGGCAGAGAAAAGACGACGTCGAAGAGATGAGACAATTTCCAGAAGTCGCGCCGGAGAGGAGAAAAAAAATATTTTTCTTAGTCAAACCAAAATATTGATTTAACCCGAATTAGATGATTTTTGGAGGCTCTATGGGTCTATATTTATAGATGGAAAAAAGGCTTAGGGATCAAAGGTTAGGCAATGTGAGACTAAACGTAGATGAAAGGAAAAAAAAACAGAGAAGAAGAGGCGCCTCGCATGGGCCTAGAGGTCTTCGGCCGGCCGCGCGCGCGTAAGCTGCGGCTGCAGTTTTTTTTTCTTTTTTTTTTACAAAATTCGGCCTAAAGAAAAAAAACTGGCTGGGCCTGGCCCATATAGAAAAAAAAGATGGGGCGCTCGCTGTTACTATGATGCGCGCGTGGGCAACAAATACTTATGGACTGCACGTATAATTTTTTTTAAATAGAAACAGAGAGGAAAACTGAATAACGAAAATATAATAATCATTTTATATAGGCATATTATATATCAAAATTTTCAAAAAAGATTTTCTACAGCGTGAACATTATTCTAGCATTAAATAGAATACACACAAATTCAAATAAAGCAAAGAGTGCTTCAGCTCTAATAAAATCCAATAAAAATCATTTTAAAAATACCAAAATGAATTCAAATTTATTCCTCTCCAATTTTCTGTTGTAGGAATCATGTTACCCTATTTTCCATGTATTTTATTTTTGGAGAAAAATAACTTGAATAAAACTCAAATAACTCCAAATTGAAAATAAATTCAAAAGAACTTTGAATTTATTTCTTTGAAACTCCCTACTCATATTTCATATGTTTTGAAGAAGTCATTTTATCTTCGCTCGTGAAAATCATTGAGTTGCATAAAGTTTCAGAATTGGAAATATTTTCCAAATGAAATTCAAATATTTTCAACACCTCTTGTCATTTAAATAAATGGAAGAAGTCATATCATCTTCTCTCCAGGGTTTTGTGATGAAGAGTATTTGAATTCACGAAAAACATAAAAGCAAAAATGAAAGTTTGGGAAAGTCCTTTTATTCCCTCTCATTTAACTTTCAAAAAGTTTTAAATTTCACTCAATCAATCACACAACAATTCAAACAAAAAAACAAATCTATCTATTTATTATAACATTCCAAAATTTAGAATTTTGGGATGTTACAATGATCCACCTTTACCTAGAAGGTGTTCCAAAAATTCGGAGTTTTTAGATTATGATGCTAAAATTGATAAAAGTGGGATTGAAGAAAGCA
This sequence comes from Aegilops bicornis, assembly GCA_021605145.1. NCBI lineage: Eukaryota > Viridiplantae > Streptophyta > Magnoliopsida > Poales > Poaceae > Aegilops > Aegilops bicornis. The sequence goes on along the minus strand of CM038669.1, from coordinate 110,426,423 downwards.
AAACCCTAGATGTTGCTAAACCCACTATTTTGGATTTCAAGGAATTTAATTATGAAAGTTGCTCTTTAATTGATTGTATTTCCTTGTTGCAATCCGTGCTAAATTCTCCTCATGCTTATAGTCAAAATAAAGCGTTTACTAAACATATCGTTGATGCCTTGATGTAATCTTATGAAGAAAAACTTGAGTTGGAAGTTTCTATCCCTAGAAAACTTTATGATGAGTGGGAACCTACTATTAAAATTAAGATTAAGGATCATGAGTTTTATGCTTTATGTGATTTGGGTGCTGATGTTTCCACTATTCCCAAAACTTTGTGTGATTTGCTAGATTTCCGCGATTTTGATGATTGCTCTCTAAACTTGCACCTTGCGGATTCCACTATTAAGAAACCTATGGGAATAATTAATGATGTTCTTATTGTTGCAAATAGGAATTATGTGCCCGTATATTTTATCGTTCTTGATATAGATTGCAATCCTTCATGTCCTATTATTCTTGGTAGACCTTTCCTTAGAACGATTGGTGCAATTATTGATATGAAGGAAGGGAATATTAGATTCCAATTTCCATTAAAGAAAGGCATGGAACACTTCCCGAGGAAGAAAATAATATTACCATATGAATCTATCATGAGAGCCACTTATGGATTGCCTACCAAAGATGGCAATACCTAGATCTATCCTTGCTTTTACACCTAGCTAGGGGCGTTAAACGATAGCGCTTGTTGGGAGGCAACCCAATTTTATTTTTAGTTTTTTTGCTTTTTGCTTCTGTTTAGGAATAAATAATCCATCTACCTTCTGCTTAGATGTGTTTTTATGTTTTAATTAGTGTTTGTGCCAAGTTAAACCTATAGGATCTTCTTGGATGATAGTTATTTGATCTTGCTGTAATTTCCAGAAACTTTCGGTTCACGAAAACAATTGTTAAAAATCACCAGAACGTGATAAAATAGTGATTCCAATTGATGCTGATCAGTAAACAAATTGCCTAGGTCTTCCTATTTTGGATGAATTTTGGGAGTTCCAGAAGTTTGAGTTAGTTACAGATTACTACAGACTGTTCTGCTTTTGACAGATTCTGTTTTTCGTGTGTTGTTTGCTTATTTTGATGAATCTATGGCTAGTAAAATAGTTTATAAACGATATAGAAGTTGGAATAAAGTAGGTTTAACACCAATATAAATAAAGAATGAGTTAATTACAGTACCTTGAAGTGGTCTTTTGTTTTCTTTCGCTAACGGAGCTCACGAGATTTCTGTTGAGTTTTGTGTTGTGAAGTTTTCAAGTTTTGGGTGAAATCTATTGATGGATTATGGAACAAGGAGTGGAAAGAGCCTAAGCTTGGGGATTCCCATGGCACCCCCAAGATAATATAAGGACACCAAAAGCCAAAGCTTGGGGATGCCCGGAAGGCATCCCTCTTTTCGCCTACTTCCATCGGTAACTTTACTTGGAGCTATATTTTTATTCACCACATGATATGTGTTTCGCTTGGAGCGTCTTGTATGATTTGAGTCTTTGATTTTTAGTTTACCACAATCATCCTTTCTGTACACACCTTTTTAGAGAGCCATACATGATTTGGAATTTGTTAGAATACTCTATGTGCTTCACTTATATCTTTTGAGCTATATAGTTTTGCTCTAGTGCTTCACTTATATCTTTTAGAGCACGGTGGTGGATTTGTTTTATAGAAACTATTGATCTCTCATGCTTCACTTAGATTATTTTGAGAGTCTTAAATAGCATAGTAATTTGCTTAAAACAATCCTAATATGCTTGGTATTCAAGATTTGTAAATTTTTCTTTTGAGTGCGCTGAATACTAAGAAAAGTTCGATGCTTGATAATTGTTTTGAGATATGAAGATGGTGATATTAGAGTCATGCTAGTTGAGTAGTTGTGAATTTGATAAATACTTATGTTAAAGTTTGTGATTCCTGTAGCATGCACGTATGGTGAACCGTTATGTGATGAAGTCGGAGCATGATTTATTTATTGATTGTCTTCCTTATGAGTGGCGGTCGGGGAATGACGATGGTCTTTTCCTACCAATCTATCCCCCTAAGAGCATGCGTGTAATACTTTGCTTTGATAAATTCTAGATTTTTGCAATAAGTATATGAGTTCTTTATGACTAATGTTGAGTCCATGGATTATACGCACTTTTCTTCCTTCCACCATTGCTAGCCTCTCTAATACCGCGCACCTTTCGCCTGTATCATACACCCACCATATACCTTCCTCAAAACAGCCACCATACCTACCTATCATGGCATTTTCATAGCCATTCCGAGATATATTGCCATGCAACTTTCCACCATTCCGTTTATTATGACACGCTCCATCATTGTCATATTGCTAGCATGATCATGTAGTTGACATAGTATTTGTGGCAAAGCCACCGTTCATAATTCTTTCATACATGTCACTCTTGATTCATTGCATATCCCGCACACCGCCAGAGGCATTCATATAGAGTCATATTTTGTTCTAAGTATCGAGTTGTAATTGTTGAGTTGTAAGAAAAATAAAAGTGTGATGATCATCATTTTTAGAGCACTGTCCCAAGTGAGGAAAGGATGATGGAGACTATGATTCCCCATAAGTCGGGATGAGACTCCGGACTAAAAAAAAGAGGCCATAAAAAAAGAGAAAAGGCCCAAAAAAATGAGAGAAAAAGAGAGAAGGGACAATGTTACTATCCTTTTACCACACTTGTGCTTCAAAGTAGCACCATGATCTTCATGTTAGAGAGTCTCTCAATTTGTCACTTTCATATACTAGTGGGAATTTTTCATTATAGAACTTGGCTTGTATATTCCAATGATGGGCTTCCTCAAAATGCCCTAGGTCTTCATGAGCAAGCGGATTTGAATGCACACCCACTTAGTTTCTTTTATTGAGCTTTCATATACTTATAGCTCTAGTGCATCCGTTGCATGGCAATCCCTCACTCACATCGATATCTATTGATGGGCATCTCCATAGCCCGTTGATACGCCTAGTTGATGTGAGACTATCTTCTCCCTTTTTGTCTTCTCCACAACCACCCTTCTATTCCACCCATATAGTACTATATCCATGGCTCACGCTCATGTATTGTGTGAAGATTGAAAAAGTTTTGAGAATGTCAAAAGTATGAAACAATTGCTTGGCTTGTCATCGGGGTTGTGCGTGATTTAAATACTTTGTGTCGTGAAGATAGAGCATAGCCAGACTATATGATTTTGTAGGGATAACTTTCTTTGGCCATGTTATTTTGAGAAGACATAATTGATTTGTTAGTATGCTTGAAGTATTATTATTTTTATGTCAATATTAAACTTTTGTCTTGAATCTTTCGGATTTGAATATTCATACCACAATTAAGAAGAATTACATTGAAATTATGCCAAGTAGCACTCCGCATCAAAAATTCTTTTTTTATCATTTACCTACTCGAGGACGAGCAGGAATTAAGCTTGGGGATGCCTGATACGTCTCCAACGTATCTATAATTTTTGATTTCTCCATGATATATTATCTACTGTTTTGGACCATATTGGGCTTTATTTTCCACTTTTATATTATTTTTGGGACTAACCTATTAACCGGAGGCCCAAATTTTAATTGCTGTTTTTTGCCTATTTCAGTGTTTCGAAGAAACGGAATATCAAACGGAGTCCAAACGGAATAAAACCTTCGGGAACGTGATTTTATCACCGAATATGACCCAGGAGACTTGGACCATATGTCAAGAAAGCCACAAGGTGGGCACGAGGTAGGGGGGCGCGCCTACCCCCAAGGGTGTGCCCCCCACCCTCGTGGGCCCCACGAAGCTCCACCGACGTACTTCTTCCTCCTATATATAGCTACGTACCCCCAAACGATCAGTTACGGAGCCAAAAACCTAATTCCACTTCCGCAACCTTCTGTACCCACGAGATCCCATCTTGGGGCCTGTTAGGAGTTCATGGAAGGGGAATCCACCACGGAGGGCTTCTACATCATCACCATAGCCCCTCCGATGAAGTGTGAGTAGTTTACCTCGGACCTTCAGGTCCATAGTTAGTAGCTAGATGGCTTCTTCTCTCTTTTGGATCTCAATACAATGTTCTCCCCTCTCTCGTGGAGATCTATTCGATGTAATCTTCTTTTTGCAGTGTGTTTGTTGAGACCGATGAATTGTGGGTTTATGATCAAGATTACCTATGAACAATATTTGAATCTTCTCTCAATTCTTTTATGTATGATTGGTTATCTTTGCAAGTCTCTTTGAATTATCAGTTTGGTTTGGCCTACTAGATTGGTTTTTTTTGCAATGGGAGAAGTGCTTAGCTTTGGGTTCAATCTTGTGGTGTCCTTTCCCAGTGACAGTAAGGGCAGCAAGGCACGTATTGTATTGTTTCCATCGAGGATAACTATGACGTCCGGATAATTAAGCTACAGTGAACCTCTATTAATGATGCCACGTCACCACGATTACTGTTGCTGATCTTGCGTTAGTTCAAAACGATTCAAATTCAATTTTAAGTTAAAGGCAAACTGCAGAAGTTTTCAAACAATAAAACTAAAATGTTCAGGATGTGCCAAATAATTCATAAGTAATTATGTAGGATAAACCACCCTTTTATGAAATGTTTAAATACTCTAAAATAATTAAAACAGTAGTTAAAGCAATTAAATAAATGCTTTTTCTAAATTGTAGAAATATTAAACTATTTTATTTTGAAGCCAAACTAATTGTGGCGATATCCTAATTAATAATACTAATTTAGGGCTAAGTTCATAATTTACAAAACTAAAAATAAAGTGTAACTAAAATAAAACAGAAAAGAAATAAAAGCAGAAAACAAACAAATACAAAAGAAACAAACATAGAAGATCCCCCCTCGGGCCGTTCATTGGCCAAGACGTCGAGCCCAACCGCCGCTACTACTCCCCACCGGCGCCAAACCCTAGCCCCCACGCACCACTTCCCCCGTCGCCCACTCGCTCCCCACTTCCTCGATGGGATCTGGATCGGGGGCGCTAGCCCCTGAAGACCGCGTCGCCGCCACCGCACCGCCCCGACCCGTCGTCTCGGCCTTGTGCCGGCCCGGCCCGTTGCCGCCGCCACGAGGACCGAGCAACCCGTCGCCCGTCGCCGAACCCCACACCACCATCACCTCCGATGTCGCTCGGAGCTCGCCCGTCTCCTCCTCGCCGGCGTCCCGCCCTCCTCCTCAACCCCCATCGCCATCCCCTTCTAACGCAGCGTGAGCCGCCCCCTTTCCCTCCTCTTTCCCCGCGTTGACCGCGTCGCTTGCCGTACCCCCTGCGTCGCACGCACGTATCGCCATCGCAGACGCGCCTGCCGTCCGGCCGCCCCTTAACTTTCCGTCGTCTGCGGCCACCTCCACCAGCGCCCGACCTCGGCCTCCACTGCGTTCGCTCGGCCAGCCCGATGGCCTTGCCGCGCCCTCGCGGCTCCCTCATTGCCGACCAGCGCCCACCTAGGCCGCCCAGACCGGCCTCCCTCTTCTCGGCCTTTCTGCCGTGGTCATGGCGCCACTCTGGCTGCGCTGCGCCACGCCCGTGAAACCCCCCACACCCGCTATGGCCCTATGCCTATGACACATGGGGCCCGCCCCTGAAACGTTTTTAAAATAATAACAAAATTAAAAATAATAAATACATTAAAAATAATAAGTAATTAATTAATTAATTAAAATAATTAATTCTGTTTAGATTAACCTAATCACTGGTTAGGACTAATTAACCTTGATTAGTTAACTGTTAATTAATCAGTCAATGACAAACGGGACCCACATGTCAGTTTGACTAGGTCAACTGACTAGTTGACTGTTGACATCACCCTGACATCATGCTGATGTCATAAATCTAACTTCGAATTAATTTAAATAATTAATTAAATTCCAGAAATTAATAAAATCTTTAGAAAATCATATCTTTTAATCCGTAACTTCGGTTAAAATATTTTCAACATGAAAGTTGCTCGAGCGACGAGACCAATCCGGATCGCAGTTGCTCGTCCGCCACACACCCCTAATCTATCGAACTCGCAACTTCCCCCCTCGGCTCCTCTTTAGAAAACACGAACACCGGGATATTTTCCGGATGTTTCCCTTAACCGTATCACCTCATACCACGTTAGGGCATGCCTAGCATCGTTACTTGTCTTGGCATGCATCGATATGCATCTGTTTACATGGTATTCATTGTTTCTTCCCCTCTTCTCTTGGTAGACTACGAGGACCGACGCCGCTGCTGCTTGATTCGACTACGGAGTTGTGACCCCTCTCTATTGCCGTAACAACCGAGCAAGCCCCCTTTGATCACCAGATATCGCCTACTCTTCTCTATCTGCTTGCATTAGAGTAGTGTAGCATGTTATCGCTTTCGATTAATCCTATCTTTCTGCATAGCCTTTGTCCTTGCTACTCTTTGTTGTTACCTTTACACCTTTATCCTCTTGCTTAGTATAGGATGCTAGTTTTCCATCGGTGGCCCTACACTCTTGTCCGTCTGCCATGCTATATCTTTGGGTTGTGATCACTTGAGGAGGTGATCACGGGCATATACTATATACTTTACACCGTTACATTACAGCAATCTTTGTTAGGAGATGGGGTGAAAGGACAGGTGGCTCCATCCCGGTAGAGGTGGGCCTGGGTTCCCAGGCCCCACTTTGTTACTTTATGGCGGAGGCGACAGGGTAGGTTGAGACCACCTAGGAGAGAGGTGGGCCTGGCCACAGTCGGCGTTCGCGGATCCTTAACACGCTTAACGAGATCTTGGTATTTGATCTGAGTCTGGCCATTTGGTCTATACGCACTAACCATCTACGTGGGAGTAGTTATGGGTATCCCGATGTCGTGGTATCAGCCGAAGCCTTCGTGACGTCGGCCGAATCGGCGCGCCGGATTGACTGGAACGCCTGTTAGGCTAGGTCTGCTTCTGGCCGCCCACGCAACATGCAGGTGGCATTGGGCGATGGGCCCAGACCCCTGTGTGCTTAGGTTTAGACCGGCGTGCTGGCCTCTCTGTTGTGCCTAGGTGGGGCTGCGACGTGTTGATCTTCATGCGGGCATGACCCAGAAAGTGTGTCCGCCAAATGGGATCAAGCGTGTTGGGTTATGTGGTGCACCCTGCAGGAAGTTTAATCTATTCGAATAGCCGTGATCTTCGATAACATGACGACTTGGAGTTGTACCTTGACCTTATGACAACTAGAACCGGATACTTAATAAAACACACCCTTCCAAGTGCGGATACAACCCGGTGGTCGCTCTCTCTCGTGGATACGAGGAGGGATCGCGGGTAGGATTATTGCTATGTGATGCTACTTGGAGGACTTGATCTGCTCTCTTCTACATGTTGCAAGACGGAGGCTGCCCAGCGTAGTCTTTGACAGGATTAGCTATCCCCTCTTATTACGGCATTCTCAGATTCGATCCACTGGTATGGCCCTTTACACATATATCCATGCATATGTAGTGTAGCTCCTTGCTTGTGAGTACTTTGGATGAGTACTCACGGTTGCATTGTTTCCCCTTTTTTTCCCTATCTCTACTCGATTGCTGCAACCAGACGATGGAGCCCAGGAGCCAGACGCCACCGTCGATGACGACTACTACACCGGAGGTGCCTACTACTACGTGCAGCCCGATTTACGACCGAGTAGTTAGGAGGATCCCGAGCAGGAGGCCTGCGCCTCTTTCGATCTCAGTATCCCGGTTTGTGCTAGCCTTCTTAAGGCAACCTTGTTTAACTTATGTCTCGTACTCAGATATTGTTGCTTCCACGACTCGTCTATGATCGAACACTTGTATTCGAGCCCTCGAGGCCCCTGGCTTGTATTATGATGCTTGTATGACCTATTTTATTTTTAGAGTTGTGTTGTGATATCTTCCAGTGAGTCCCTGATCTTGATCGTACATGTTTGCGTGTATGATTAGTGTACGATTGAATCGGGGGCGTCACAATAACAAGATGGGGTTTTTATCATATTGCATGAATTTATCCCTCTACATCATGTCATCTTGCTTAAGGCGTTACTCTGTTTTCTTGAACTTAATACTCTAGATGCATGCTGGATAGCGGTCGATGAGTGGAGTAGTAGTAGTAGATGCGGCAGAGTCGGTCTACTTGTCTCGGACGTGATGTCTATATACATGATCATACCTAGATATTCTCATAACTATGCTCAATTCTGTCAATTGCTCAACAATAATTCGTTCACCCACCGTAAAATACTTATGCTCTTGAGAGAAGCCACTAGTGAAATATATGGCCCCTGGGTCTATCTTCATCATATTAATCTTCCATCACTTTATTATTGCTTTGCTTTTTTACTTTGCTTTTTATTTTACTTTGCATCTTTATACCCAAAAATACCAAAAATATTATCTATCATCTCTATCAGATCTCACTCTCGTAAGTGACCGTGAAGGGATTGACAACCCCTATTCGCGTTGGTTGCGAGGAGTTATTTGCTTTGTATAGGTACGAGGGACTCATGCGTAGCCTCCTACTGGATTGATACCTTGGTTCTCAATAACTGAGGGAAATACTTACGCTACTTTGCTGCATCATCCTTTCCTCTTCAAGGAAATCCAACGCAGTGCTCAAGAGGTAGCACTGCTCCTACTTTCAATTATTATGAGAGAGGAACTATATCTCCACCTCTCTCTGTTTCCAATACGATAAAATTGCAAGAAACTGTTTATACTATGCATTGGCCTTTCCTACGTGTGCATGAATTGTTCTTTTATGACATGCTGATGCATAGGAAGAGAGTTAGACTTCGTTGTTGCATGATATATGTTACTTTGTGCTCACTACTAAATTACAAATCATTGTTAATTAAAATTGGCTTTGATATACCTTTGGATCCGGGTGGATTCATTACTTGAGCACTATATGCCTAGCTTAATGGCTTTAAAGAAAGCGCTGCCTGGGAGACAACCCGGAAGTTTTAGAGAGTCATTTATTTCTGTTGTGTGCTTTTATATAGTTTAAAAACAAAGAAATAAAGAGGGGAACCCAAAACTTTTCAAAAAGAAGAGTGAAAGTGAGATAGACGAGCATTGTGAAAGTGGGGGACGTCCTTGAACTTTGTTCATGCCCATGGAAACTTTGTGAATCTTAATTACAGAAACTTTTCAACAAAAATAATTATCCCCTTTTACAATTCCATTGTATTATAAAAATAATGTGCCAAGGTTTGCCTTTAGGATGTTTACAGTGCTTGTTGGTTTGTACGGTGCAGGACAGAAACTTTGGCTTTAGTGCGCGATTTTACATTTTTTACTGGAACGTCAAATGGTTCTGAAACTTTTTGCACTGTCTTTATATACAATTTTTTTATTTTTTCCTAATTTTGGAAGAATTTTTCAGGTATCATAAGTATGGTGAATGTTCAGATCATTACAGACTGTTCGGTTTTAGATAATTCTGTTTTTGATGCATAGTTTGCTTGTTTTGATGAAACTATCAATTTATATCAGTGGATTAAGCCATGAAAAAGTTATATTACAGTATCTACAATGCCAAAACAAAATATGAATTGGTTTGCAACAGTACTTAGAGTAGTGATTTGCTTTATTGTACTAATGGATCTTATCGAGTTTTCTATTGAAGTTTTGTGTGGATGAAGTGTTCGATGATCGAGAAGGTCTCAATGTGAGAAGAAGGAAGAGAGGCAAGAGCTCAAGCTTGGGGATTCCCTAGGCACCCCAAGTAAATATTCAAGGAGACTCAAGCGTCTAAGCTTGGGGATGCCCCGGAAGGCATCCCCTCTTTCTTCAACAAGTATCGGTACGTTTTCGGATTCGTTTCATTCATGTGATATGTGTAGATCTTGGAGTGTCTTTTGCATTTAGTTTTCATTTTTCTTTTATGCACCATGCTGGTATGAGATAGTCCTTGGTTGATTTATGGAATGCTTTATGCACTTCACTTATATCTTTTGAGTATGGCTTTATAGAATGCTTCATGTGCTTCACTTATATCATTTGAAGTTTGGATTGCCTGTTTCTCTTCACATAGAAAACCGCCATTTGTAGAATGCTATTTTGCTTCACTTTTATTTTTTAGAGAGTGGGCATATCTTTTTTAGAAAGAATTAGACTCTCTTGCCTCACTTATATCTATTTAGAGAGATGACAGGAACTGGTCGTTCACATGGTTAGTCATAAAATCCTACATAAAACTTGTAGATCACTGAATATGATATGTTTGATTCCTTGCAATAGTTTTGCGATATAAAGGTGGTGATATTAGAGTCGTGCTAGTTGAGTAATTGTGAAATTGAGAAATACTTGTGTTGAGGTTTGCAAGTCCCGTAGCATGCACGTATGGTGAACCGTTATGTAACGAAGTTGGAGCATGAGGTGTTCTTTGATTGCTTTCCTTATGAGTGGCGGTCGGGGACGAGCGATGGTCTTTTCCTACCAATCTATCCCCCTAGGCTCATGCGTAGTAGTACTTTGCTTCGAGGGCTAATAAACTTTTGCAATAAGTATATGAGTTATTTATGACTAATGTGAGTCCATGGATTATACGCACTCTCACCCTTACATTATTGCTAGCCTCCTCGGTACCGTGCATTGCCCTTTCTCACCTCGAGAGTTGGTGCAAACTTCTCCAGTGCATCCAAACCCCGTGATACGATACGCTCTATCACACATAAGCCTCATTATATCTTCCTCAAAATAGCCACCATACCTACCTATCATGGCATTTTCATAGCCATTCCAAGATATATTGCCATGCAACTTCCATCATCATCATATACATGACTTGAGCATTTATTGTCATATTGCTTTACATGATCGTAAGATAGATAGCATGATGTTTTCATGGCTTGTCCATTTTTTGATGTCATTGCTACGCTAGATCATTGCACATCCCGGTACACCGCCGGAGGCATTCATATAGAGTCATCGAGTTGTAATCTTGAGTTGTAAGTAAATAAAAGTGTGATAATCATCATTATTAGAGCATTGTCCCATGTGAGGTTATCAAAATTAAAGAGGCCAAAGAAGCCCAAATAAAAAAAGAGGCCAAAGAAGCACACCAAAAAAGGAAAAAAAAAGGAAGAATAAATAAATAAATAAAAATAAATTTGAGAGAAAAAGAGAGAAGGGGCAATGTTACTATCCTTTTACCACACTTGTGCTTCAAAGTAGCACCATGTTCTTCATATCGAGAGTCTCTTGAGTTATCACTTTCATATACTAGTGGGAATTTTCATTATAGAACTTGGCTTGTATATTCCAATGATGGGCTTCCTCAAATGCATGAGGTCTTTATGAGCAAGCAAGTTGGATGCACACCCACTTAGTTTCAGTTTGAGCTTTCATACACTTATAGCTCTATTGCATCCGTTGCATGGCAATCCCTACTCCTCACATTGGCATCAATTGATGGGTATCTCCATAGCCCGTTGATTAGCCGCGTCGATGTGAGAGTTTCTCCATTTTGTCTTCTCCACATAACCCCCATCATATTTTTCTATTCCACCTATAGTACACTACAAAAAGAACCCCCCTTCAGCAACGCATCGATGTGTTGTCCTATGTCCATATATGTGTTGCTAAGGTCTACACCAACGAATTACTATGCGTTGTCGTTGGTGGCGTTGCTAGGGTCTATAACAACATATATACATGCGTTGGTAAACAACATATAGAAGCGTTGTAAGGTAGCAACAGAAAGAGTTAATGGTTAACAACACTTCATATGCGTTGGTGGCTACCCTGCACAATTATAGAACATAACATTGCAACGACTAGAGGCTTCGCTACAAAGCATGAATATTGGATGATATTTTACACATTGCCATCCAGAAATATTAGATCAAATATAGAGAGTATAGGAGTCACAATATAATAAACAGGAAGGTCTCGTATATTAAATCAACTATGTTGCATTACAAAGAACACGATTCAAAGATTACAAGATGTTAAACTATCTAATAGTCGCCAAATTCTCGACCTTACATCAACTATAATGTTTGAAACACTGTCCTAGAAATGACATTCTAAGGATCTAGTACTAGTAGTAGCCCCATTCCCGTCCTTGAAATCAACATCCGAGCCATGCTTCATTCATTTATCTTGGACATCTACAAAAACAAAGAAATGAGATGAGTAACTTACTGTAGAGAAAATGAGGTTAGTAGGGCAGCAAAATGTAAAGGAGGAGCAACATACGAAGGTTGAAGGTCATGACATTAGTAGCTTTGTACGGAAAGTAGAGTAATAGCCTACATCTCACAAACACTTTTGGTCCTTGTTTTCTTATAAACAAATCTACTACATGTCAATTGAATTAACGTAAACCTTAAAGCAAGCATACTAATGTAAGAAATGAGGTACTTCCTTTAAATAAACATGTGCTGACATGCAACACATCCTCTGGTTTTAAAGAAAGATATGCAGTTCTCCAGAAAATACAAATAGATACAAAGTTTCAACAATTCAAGTATACTTTATGTTGAAAGAAAATGATTCACACCAGGCCAAACTTGGATGTGCCTTAATTAGGTACAGTGATACATGCTAACAATTTAGAAATTTATTTATATACTAGGAAATTGTTAAGTACAAAATTAATAGAGGAAATTTGAGTACAAGAAGTCTAAATCTTGACAAAATGGGATATTAGCCTCTCCGAGCTACAGGACCCTCGACAACTCTGTATTCAATTGTACAGATCAGTTTAGTAAAATATTTAGATCAACATAAAATCTACAGGGAATGCTAGAAGATATTAGACATAGCGCGCGTGTACGAAGAAGTTAATATTTGAGAGCAAGCCTGAATGACTTACACAAACTTTTCAAAGATATCTCAAATTGCAGAAATCACATGACTGTCCGACTTGGCATCCATCTTCTCTTTTCTATATTGGGCCATTTCTCTGTAATCTATAAACCAAAGTAGGTTTGTGACAACATCTTCAGTTCATCAAAGATGTTTTTCATTCAAAATAGGTTCATATGGTTTACTATGCAAAGTAGGGTGTATTACCTTGAGCATGTTGATGTTTATCTGAACTCCTAATATGAAAAATTGGCCGATGAAGAACATGTGAGACATAAATATTTAATGATCTTGTGAAGAATTAGATGCTGATTAAAGAAAGTTGGGAGCCAACACCATGTACAATACCACGAGTTCTGATTGAGTAACTGGAGCAAGGTGAAATCTTATTGGGTTCTGACTCAAGCACTGAAATTCTTATTGAAACAAGTCAAGAAACAACAAAACGTGTTACAATCATAGTATACCATTGTCGGTGTACTAGAGTAGGGGTACCCTAGTATCCCGAACTCGTGCACAGACGATTCTGACACCAGGCGAGGCTGGCACAGTGACCGCCAAGGTCCTCCATGGCTCCTTTGGAGCCATTCAAGAACAAACTACTCAAGGCCCGGCAAGAGGAGCTTGCCGGAAGGCCACTCAAGGCACGAAGGAAACAAGGCCCGGCAAGAGGAGCTTGTGGGAAGGCTTGGTGAGCGACAAGCTCCCGAGTGCGACAAGGATTCAGCAGCCGGCAAGATACTTGCCGCGGGCAGTAACCTCTCTTCATCTCCGCTCCAGCTCATCCGCCAACGTGTCGCCGTGGGGCTACTCCGAACGCAGCGTGTCAAGGAGCTGTGCAGCGGCCGGGAGCAGCGATAAGCGGCGCGACAAGCCACCATCGTGGCAAACGGAGGCGCGCCAGCGGTCCCTATTGCCTTTGTTGAGGCGGCGAGGACGGACATTTATTACTCTTGTCCCTTGCCGTCGAGTTAGGTATAGATCACTTTGTACCTTTGTACAAAGGCGGTGTACCAACTACTGTTTTTCCTATTTTACCCTTGTCTACTTGCCACCTGTGGTGACCCCTTGAACCTATAAAAGGAGGCCCATGTGCAACGTAGAAAGGGTTCGGCTCCATTTCAGTTCATTCGACTCATTCGAGACCACACTCACTCAGGCTAGGTTTTGTAGCTCCCATTGCTCCCTAGCAAGAATACAATCAACCAAGCAGCAGTAGGAGTATTATCTCTCCGGAGAGCTCCGAAGCTGGGTAAATCTGCTCGTGTGCATCGCCTCGATCCGCTCTTTGTGCAATCTCCGCCCCCCCTTCGAACCACAAGGGACTCGGTCCCATAGGTGTTCGTGGGTCACGATCAGCTTCCCCGACATCTTTGGCGCGCCAGGTAGGGGGCGTCGAGGCTGTGTGAACCTGATCCAGCGGTCACACGAGCAACTTCATCATCACCTTCATCAACATGGCACCGAAGAAGAAGTCTTCGGCGGCAGCAGAGCCGTCCGCGTCAAACCCACCACCACCAGAGCTGACGAGTGGTGGGGAAGGCGCTGGCAGAGGAACGGGCGTCGTCGAGGGAGTCCACGACGCTGCCAGGTCCAAGGACAAGGCGGCGCAGGCTTCGGCGTCCGAATCCGCACCGCGCCCGTCTCAAGAGGCGCGAGACCGACAGCGTCATGGTGCTCGCAGCGCCATGCGCTCGTTGGATCAAGGCCAAGCTGGAGGATCCCGAGGCCCTCGAGACCCGCATGCACTCCAGCATCTTTGATGCAGCGAAGTACGATCGCTTGGACGGGATGATGCTCCTCCTAACTTGGTTAGAAGTTCGAGCACATCGCGTTCCTCGCGCCGTACGCCTTTGCCACCCACCACTCCAGCGGAAGCCTTGGCGAGAGCTCAATTGCTTCTAGACTACCCTCCAACGGCCGACATGGTCGATGAATGGAGGGCCACAATCCAGAGTCTCATCGGCTTTGCCAATGGCGACGTTCCGCGGCAACCAACTGCGTCCTTGCCGCGGCGAGACGACAAGGCACGAGCCGGTGGCGGCAGACCTGCGAGGTGACACCACCATGCACTCCCCTTCCGAAGGCCAAGATCACCGGCTCCTCGGATCCACCTCGGCGGTGACTCCACCGCGTCGTCGGATCCACGAGCTCACCGTGATCAACGCCAAGTTCTTAAGGAACGGCAACAAGAAGACGCCGAACTCCGCATCGAAGCGCCAAGAGAAGCGCCAAGCGCCAATCTGACAGCGCTGGGCCTGCTGTTGACATGCATGCGCCGAGAGGAACGGTGACTTGCCGTCGCGGTAGGTTGCCCTGCGTTCACCCGTGAGCTGCGGCAAGTCCAAAGGGTCTGACAAGAAAAACTTCAAGCCGGATGTGCGGAGAAGTATGATGGCAGGACACACCCATCGGAGTTCCTTAGCATCTACACCATTGCGGTGCGGGCTGCGGGGGCGAGGACGACAAGATCCTCGCCAACTACTTCCCCGGTACTCAAGCCAAATGTCGATCTTGGCTCATGCACTTGCCGGACGATTCCATATCTTCTTGGGCAGATCTGTGCCATCGGTTTGTCGGTGCCTTCACGGTGACCACAAACCTCATGGCCAAGAGAGTGACCTTCACCGCTTGCCCGGAAGGAAGGAGAGTCCCTGCGCCAAGTTTATCCGAAGATTCGATCGTGTGCACTACAACATCCCAGACGTCCACCACCGCGCGGTGATCGGTAGCGTTTCATCAGAACGTGCGGAACCGCAGGATGAGGGAGGAGATGGCGATGTGCAAAGTCAAGGACGTCAGTTAACTATATGCCTTGGCCGACAAGTGTGCACGGGCTGAAGAGGGAAGAAGGCTCCCAGGAGAGAACGTTGGAGCAGGATCTGACAGTGAAGAAACCGCCCCGGCAAGGAAGAGCCGGCGGCGGAACAACAGAAAGAAGAAGAACAAGGAGGTACTAGTTGTCGAGCAGTCCGGCAACGAAGGTGGCGCCAACAAGGCAAAGGTTGGTGGCTCCGGCAAGGAGGTTGCCGCTGACACCGACCGCCAAGCTGTGGCGGCCGCTGACAAGCAGGACAACTCCAACAAGCAGTACTGCAAAATTCACCGCACCAAGGGCCACGACCTCCAGAGCTGCAAGAAAGTCGAGCAGATTGTTGAGCTGCAGAAGGCTGAGTACGAGCGGCGAGACAAGGAGAAAGCCCAAGAAGGTGCTGGTGCAGCTAGCAAGAAGAGACCCGGCCGGGGAGGACGCCGCGGCAAGGCCTAGCAGCGGCAAGGAGACAGACCTCCCCGCGGCCGCGACAAAGATGAAGACGATGATGATGACGAAGACATGGAAGATGATGAAGCTGATGAGCAGGAGTTTCAGAAGGCAACAGAGGTTCTCTGCGTTGAGGGTGGTGCTTCTCTGCATACCTCACACCGCCAACTCAAGCAATGGATGCGGGAGGTCAATGCAGCAGAACCATCCGTGGAGTCACGTAGACCTCTAAAGTGGTCCAGCACGCTCATCGTCTTTGACATTGAGGACCACCCTGATCGCATAACTGCGGTCGGGTGCTTGCCGATGTTGGTCTCACCAACCATCCGCAACCTCAAGGTCACTAAGATGTTGGTTGACGGCGGGGCGGCTGAACCTGATCTCCTCTGCGGTGCTCGGAAGCTTCAAATCCACGGCAATGAGCTCGAAGAGGCGGCACTTTCAAGGAATCAACCACGAAGGAGCAAGCCGAAAGGGAAGATCACATTGCTGGTAACATTTGGCAGTGAGCTGAATTTCAGGACTGAGAGGGTCACATTCGACGACGCTGATTTCCCATTGCCCTACAATGGGATACTTGGCCGTCCAGCACTCGCCAAGTTCATGGCAGCCTCTCATTACGCCTACAACTTACTCAAGATGCCCGGCCCGATAAGCGTCATTTCTGTCCATGGCGACAAGAAGGATGCGCTTATCTGCGCCGACAAGATTTACCGGGATGCAGCAGCTGCGACGGATAGCAAATCACTTGCCGCTGAAGCTCCCGGGGGAAAGAAGAAGACCACTTTGTCCGGAAAGAGCTCTGATGCCCACTCCGGCAAGCGCACCTCTTCGGAGTGCTGCGCTACCGTCGAGGACGCACCATCGAGCTCCACCGGCAAGTGCAAGAAGATGATGGTAGCTCCGCCGAAGACCAAGAAGGTGTCCGCCAAGGAGGACGGCGCTGGTGGTACTTTCACCATCAGTGCCACGCTTGACCCTAAATAGGAAGGCGAGCTCGTTGCTTTCCTGCGGGCGAATGTCGATGTGTTTGCATGGCAACCATCTGACATCCCCAGCGTTCGTGAAAGTAATTGAGCACCACCTAGCTGTCTGTCCTCACGCGCGGCCCGTCAAGCAAAAAGTCAGGAAGCAAGCGGTGGAGCGCCAAGAATTCATAGCAGAAGAAATCAAGAAGTTGGAAGCATCAGGCCTTGTTAGAGGAGTACTCCATCCCACGTGGTTGGCCAATCCGGTAGTTATGCATAAGGCAAATGGGAAATGGAGACTTTGTATTGACTTCACGAGATGTTAATAAAGCTTGTCCCAAAGATCCATTTCCCTTGCCACGCATCGACCAGATTGTTGACTCCACGGTGGATGCGATCTGCTTTCATTTCTTGATGCATATTCGAGATATCATCGGATCTTCATGGCGTAAGAGGATGAAGAGAAACCGCATTCATTACACCATGTGGCACATCTTTGTTTCATACGGATGCCTTTTGGTTTGAAGAATGCTGGTTCAACGTTTGCAAGAGTAGTCCATGACGCTTTTGAGCCCCAAATACACAGAAATGTAGAAGCCTACATGGATGACATAGTGGTCAAAAGCAAGGACAAAGCAACTCTGGTTCAAGATTTGGATGAAACCTTTGCAAATCTGTGCAAGATCAACCTCAAGCTCAATCCCGAGAAGTGCGTGTTTGGAGTCCCTTCCGGCAAGCTTCTCGGATTCTTCGTGTCTCAGAGGGGAATTGAAGCCAACCCCGACAAGATCAAGGCCATTGAGCAGATTGAAGCACCAAAGCGCGTCAAGGATGTAAGAAGGCTTGCCGGTTGCGTGGCTGCTCTCAGCAGGTTTATCTCTAAGTCATTTGGCCGCATACCGCCATTTTTCAAGATTTGAAAAAGGCAGGTCCAATGAAATGGACTCGAGCGGAGGCTGCGCTGCAGGACTTAAAGAGGTACCTGTCCTCCACTCCAATACTTGTCGCACCTAGGCCACAAGAGAAGTTGCTGCTGTATATAGCGGCAACCAATCAAGTGGTTAGTGCTGCGTTAGTAGCGGAGAGGGAGGCGGATGATGAGCCGGCAACCGAGGCAGATGCATCCAGCGACAAGCAGGGGGCTTCGCCGTCAAGCTCTGGTCCCGACAAGGACGGATCTGCGCAGGATTGCGAGAAGATGCAGAAAAGGATGGTGCAGCGCCCAGTCTACTTTGTCAGTTCCCTTCTGCAGGGGGCTAGGTCAAGGTACTCTGGTGTGCAGAAATTGCTTTTCGGCCTCCTCATGGCCTCGAGAAAGCTGCGCCATTACTTCCAAGCACATGAGATAACAGTTGTCACTCATTTTCCGCTGAAAAGGATATTGCAAAATCCGTAAGCAGGCGGGGATTGTCGAGTGGGCACTTTGGGAACTGTCAAGCTTTGGCCTCAAGTTTGAAAGCACTTCAACTATCCAAAGCGAGCACCGGGCAAGAAGTTTATAGCAGAGTGGACGCCAACACAAGATGAAGAGATTCCAGAGACGAGCATCCCCGTCAAGGAGGCAAATAAAGAGTGGCTGATGTATTTTGATGGTGCCTTCTCGCTGCAAGGCGCCGGTGCCGGCGTGCTGCTTATCGCACCCACCGGAGAGCACCTCAAATACATAGTCCAAATGCACTTTCCCAAGGAGCAAGCAACAAATAATACTGCAGAGTATGAAGGTTTGCTTGCCGGTCTCAGGATTGCAGTGGACCTTGGGATCAGGAAGCTTATTGTCAGGGGTGACTCGCAGCTTGTCGTCCGCCAAGTTAACAAAGATTATCAGAGTCCATTGATGGAAGCCTACGTCGATGAAGTGAGAAAGCTAGAAGAACACTTTGAAGGCTTGCAAATGGAACATGTTCCAAGAGCTCAGAATGATATTGCTGATGGCCTGTCAAAGTGTGCTGCACTCAAGTTACAATGGAACCAGGAATTTTTGTGCTCAAGCTGACTCAACCGACTGTAACACCATCAACCGGACAAAGCAAGAAGAGGAAGTTGGTTTCTAGTGACTACTTTCCGGCAGAGCTCCCTGAAGCCGCCACCAAGAAGGTCCCCAAAATCAACACAGATATCGCTGAGGAGCAGTCTGCTCCGACAAGCCCTAGGGTTTGCTTCGTTGAAGCAGACGCTCCCGACAAGTCTTGCTCCGGCAAGCTTGCCGGGGAACATCAAGCTCCGGCCGAACCGCATGTTCTTGCCGTGGAAGCTGATGTTCCCGCAGCGGCAGATGTGCCTTTAGTCCTTGTTGTTGAGCCGCAAGCTCCAACATGGGCGCAGCAGATCGTCCATTTCCTTCAGACAGGAGAACTTCCCGAAGAACAAGAAGAAGCGGAAAAAGTAGCCCAGCAGTCAAGTATGTACCAGTTTGTTGACAACATCACATGCGAAGAAGACTCAACGGTGTGAAATTGAAGTGTATTTGCGGGACGATGGATGTAAGCTGTTGGCGAGAGATACACGGAGGCATATGTGGTCACCACATTGGCGCAAGAGCCCTTCTTAGCAAAGCTTTCCAAGCAAGGTTTCTTCTGGCCGAAGCCCTCCGGGATGCAACTGCACAAGTAACCAAGTGTGAAGCGTGCTAGTTCCACTCAAAGCAGATACACCAGCCAGCTCAAGCTCTCCGGGACGATCCCTTTATCCTGGCCATTTTCGGTGCAGGGGCTCGACATCCTCGGCCCCTTCCCCGAAGCTGTCGGGGCTTTGAGTACTTGTACATCATAATCGACAAGTTCACAAAGTGGCCGGAAGTGGAAGCGATGAGGAAGGTGACGGCACGGTCGGCGATCAAGTTCTTCAGTCAATTGTTTGCCGTTTTGGGATATCTAACCGGATCATCACCGACAACGGCACCCAATTCACGAAGTCGCACCTTCATGCGATGCGTCCAAGATCTTGGCGCCAAGGTGCGCTTTATACATTGCTCATCCAAGGAGCAACGGTCAAGCAGAGAGGGAAAACGTTGAAGTGCTCCGAGGACTCAAGACCAGAACTTTTGACAGGCTGCACAAGTGCGGAAGAAACTGGATTGAGGAGCTGCCGGTGGTTCTTTGGTCGATCAGGACGACGCCAAATCGAGCCATCGGCGGACACCTTTCGCTCTAGTCTATGGAGCGGAAGCGATTCTCCCCACGGAACTTCGTATACGGATCGCCTCGAGTACTCGCTTATGATGAGCTTGAGAAAGAGCAGCTGCGACAAGATGACGCTACCGCTCCTTGAGGAAGGTCGTCTTCAGGTCTTGTCGAGCTGCTCGCTACCAAAGAAGCTTTGCGCCGCTACCATAACCGCAAAGTTAATGCCGAAAGCTTCGAGGAAGGCGACCTTGTTCTTGGTAGCGTTCAGTCCGCCAAGAATTCCAACAAGTTGACGAAAAAGTGGGAAGGCCCTTATCGGGTGAAACGAGTCACTAGGCCTGGCGCTGTCCGCCTTGAGACCGAAGATGGCGTTCCGGTGAGCAACTCCTGGAATATAGAGCATCTTCGCAAGTTTTACCCATAAGGCGCGGTTGCCGGAACCCGTTCCGGCAACCATCCTTTTGTACAAGTCTTGCCGCTGTTGCATGTAATCCTTTGTACAAAGCCGGGCGCAGACCCCGTGCATCAGTAAAGCCTATGTGTTGCGCACAACTTGTCAAATACATGCTTTCATAATCCTATATGCATGTGTTATCTAACATTTTGTGCAGCATCAACACCCGGTAAGCAATAACGAGCCACTAGGCTCCATAACTTTATTTTCTCTTCTTTCTTCTCAAAAGAATGGAAGGCCCTTAAGCCCACAAGTTAACCGGGGGGGCAGGAGAAGATAATGGTGTGGGCCGCCAAGTGTCGCTCGAGGAAGTATCGCCTTGCCGGGAAGCAAACGACAGAAAAAGCTAAGTTGCCAAAGTTTGAGCAATCAGTTTTTGAGCAATCAGTTTTTAAGTTATCTTCCTCGAACGATAGTACTTTGTATGGAAAACCTGTGCGCGAAGGAACCAACTCGCGGCTGGTTTGCGCCCTTACTTTGTTTCGAGTCCGCTCAACAACTTAAGTGAGCTGCAACCAGTTGCGACAAGGTTGCTTGTCGGAATGACATCGCCCAGCTGTGACGTTCACTTTTCGGCTTCATGACAAAGATGCCCGCGCCGACAAGTTCCCTAAAAGCATAGGGTACAAACACACAAAGGAAGAAATCAAGTAGAGGAAATAACATTGCGATCGATTGCCTAAGATAGTGTATATTACAAAATGACTTGTCGCAGATCTAATAAATTGTTCTCCTGAACATGATCTGCAGCGACAAGGGAAAGATAAACTTGGCGGCCTAGTCTACGCGGTCACCATCAACCCTCTTCACTCCGCTCACCCTGTCCACAATGGGTGCGACAAGGGCCTTGAGCGCTTCAACGTCGGCGATTGGCGGCGAGGACTTGAGGGCGTTGGCGAAGCCGACGCTGGATTGCGGAAGGCCACCTTCATCAAGACCTTGAAGAGCCCCAAAGATAGATTTGGCGCGACTTCGTCGGCCAGCTGCTTTGGGACCTCCTCCCGGAGTCAGCCGGAGAGCCGCCTACACGCTCTTGAAGAACAGCCGAGCTTGGCGCTGGGTTGGAGATGCTCGTCGGTGGGGTACCGAGATCCACCATCCCAGCTCCATCGGCTCCTTGTCGATGGCGGCGGCTGTATTGACAAGACCCTCGGTCCAGAGCATCACGTTCTCTCTGAGGGTATTGTGGGCGTTTGTGGCGGTCGCCAGCAGCTCCTCGCTGGCCTTGATCTTCTCCAACAGGCCCGCTTCCCGCTCCTTGGCGCCGTCCAGCGTCTCCGTCAGGGTGGACAACTTCAGCTCAAGATCCGCTTTGACATCCTCGGCGGCGTCGATCTCTTTGATCCTCTCAGCGAGACGGCCCTGCAACTCGCCAAGAGTGTAGGCGTCCTTCTCGCGCTCGTGCTTCAGCACGGTGACCTCCTCGCCGCTCTTCTGGAGGGTGGCCTCCAGCTGCGCCACCCTCGTTTCCAATTCCTTCTTGGCGGCCTCGGCAGCCAGCGGCGTCCTTTGCCTCCTGGAGTGCCCGCCAATTGATTGCTCGCGTAAAGATCTTCCTCATAGCTGTCGAGGTTGATCTTCCGGCTGCGGCCTCACCTTCTTCTGGTGCAGAGAGCTTCTCGCCGGCAAGCCTTTGCTGCTCCTCGACCTCGGCCTTCTCCAAGATGAAGGCCGTGCGCTCTTCGGAGAGTTGCTCCCGCGCTTCTGCTATGTCCCGGAGAGTTTCCTTGTTGGCGCGCCGGAGCTCTTCCGCGCGCTTCTCCATATCAGCTCCCGCTCTCGCGACAAGCGCCTCCCTGGACTCCAACTTGGCTTGGCGGGCGCGGTAGAGCGACAGCAGCCTCTTTAGCAGCTGCTCTTCCTCACACTCGCCACTGCTGCTGCTTGGCGCGTCAACCAGCGACAGCCCAGCAGAGGCGAGCAGCTCCTCGTCGAAGGTCTCTCCCTCGACCGGCGCCCTGGAGCTCGACGCCCATGGAAGCTTGATGAAGACACCGTCGCCGGCCTTCAGATAGGCGCCGGGCTGGGGCTCTTCGGAGCCTGGTGCTGCATCGGTGGCGGAGGGATCGGCGGTCGGCATAGCGCCTGGCGCTCCTGCAGCCTCACGGTCGTCAGTGCGACCACCAGACCCCTCCCCAGCCTCTGCGCTAGCAGCCTTGGCGGCCTCCTCGCCGGCGGACCCGTCGGCGCCGGCCTCCTCCTCCATGGTGGCGGCGTCGTCATTGTTGCCGCGAGCGTCCTCCTCGCCGGCAACCTCAGTCTCCATCGGCTCTCCGGCAGATGGATCTGAAGATCAGAGAAAGAAAAGAACAAGTCAAGCAAATGTTCGAAAAGAAGAACAGAAGAAAAGAACCCAAGGGAAATTCTCAAGTAAGAAGATTACTGCGGTGGGATCTGTAGTCATGGTCTCCACCACCGGAGGGTCGTCGGCGCTGCCCCTTGTCGGAGAAGCTCCCCTTGTCGGAGAGGCCTCCCTTGCCGGAGAGCGCTCCCTTGGCGGAGATTTCTCCCTTGGCGGCGTAGTCGAAGCAAGCAGAACTTCGGGGGTGACTTCCGGGGCCTCCTGATGAGGCTGCTCTGCTCCTACACAATTCAACAAGTCAGATACCAGTGAAAAAGGAGCACCCAAGCACACCTAACCGTAAGAAATAAACCAAACACTTACGCTGGGGGCTGTGCCGGGGGCTGCTCTGAAGAATGGTTGCCGGGTCCGGCAACGGGGTCTCAGACGCGCCTCCTGTCGCCACAGGAGAATCGTCTTCGGCGACAACCACCGGAGTCTTGGCCCTCTTCGACGCCCTCTGAGCCAACGTCCTGAAGAAGGAAAGATCTCAGAATGAAGCAAGTCAAATACAAGACAAATCAGCAAATTGAAAAATTACAAGTAACAGCGACAAGATCTTACTCTTCCTCTTCTTCCTTGGAGCTGAGAGCGGAGAAGTCAAATTCCGCTCCGGTGCGACGAGCTGGAGGAGTAGGCTCCCTCGGGACGCTTGGCGGTTGCGGGGCCGTGGCTCGAAGGCCCCGCTCCCGTTCTTTGTGGCGGCATGAGGGCGCCTCAACAATCTGTACTTGCCGCGGTGGAGCGCGGCTTGCGGCGAGGCGGTTGTTGGCCCGTCTGCCGCCCGCCACTTCTCGATCTTGCGGAGACGTCTTCTTGGCGGGGCAGGTTCCTCCAGCGGCAAGCTACTTGACGGCGGAGAGCGCCCGGCAGTGTCGTTCGGCTCGGCGTCGGGCTCGGCCTGCTCCTCCTCACGCACAAACTCCTCTCGATCGGCAAGGCTTGCCGCCTCGGCTGCCTCTGCCTCCTCGGCAGTGAACCCAAACACGCCGTGGCAGCAACCTGCCGCCTCCTCCAACCTTGTGGCGATGCGCGCCATCTCTTGCTTTCGGTGGTGTCGCGGGTGAGCCACTTCTGCTCGTCGGCACGGATCGGCACTTCTTCCAAGTTGTCGAAGAACTGCTGCACGACGTCGTCGGCGGGCTCCTGCCAAGTTGGAACGATTCCATGGGAATCGCACAACGGCATCATCGCGCGGATGCGGTCAAGCGACGAGTTGTTGCACAAGGGCACGACTCCCCTCGGCAACATGAACCACTCGGGGTGATCTGCATCAGGCTTGAACAGCTCCGAGATGGCATCCAGCTCCAAGACAGTAAAGTTCCAGTTGAGGCCCGGACGCAGCCTCATGATGTCCGCCGCGTTTTGGAACTCCCAAGCAGGCCTCCCCCTCTCCTGCAAGGGCGCAATGCGGCGGCGAAGGAAGTCCGCGCCAACAGCTCCTACGGTAAGCCCGGCATGCCTGAGGCGCAGGATCCGGGTCACGGCAATCTTCAACTTGGCATCCTCCGGCGCCAAGTTGCTCCAATCGTTGCCGCGCACTATGGGAGTTTAGCGCAGGGCAGTGAAAGGCTATGGGTCCTCCTCTATAATCCAACACCAATCGGCTCTCCACTCTTCCCACTTGCTGCGCAGCTCTCCGTCAAGATATGCTTCCTTCTTGCCGATCCTGGAGATCCATGCAATCCCTCCGCACAGCGGCTCTCCTCTCTCTCGCTGGGCATGAAGTAATGGCGGAAAAGTGCTACATTTGGGTGGACCCGACAAAGTTCTCGCAGAGGTGTGCGAAAACTGCCATGGTGAGGACGGCGTTGGGGGTGAAATCAAGGAGGCGGAGGCCATATGTGTTCATGACGTCGCAAAAGAATTCGGAAAAGGGCGGGCAGAGCCCGCAGTGGAAGAAAAGCGCGAAGAAAGGGTACCCAATGGAAACCTTCTCGGAAGTGGCGGAGGAGATCACCCTCGTGCGCGGGTGCGCCCGCGTCTCCGTCGACTAGAAGAGGTAATACAGCTCTCGCATCTCCTTCGCGTCGAGCAGGGGAACGAAGAGGGCCCGCTCCTTCCGCAGCGCCGCGAGCTGCTGCGCCTCGGCCGATTTCACCCCTTTGCCCTTGTCGGCTTTCGGAGCCATGGCGGAGGTGGTGGAGGAATCCGACGGCGTTGGTGGCACCGGTGGCAATGGGGAGGGGGCGGAGCGTCGCTCTCTTTGGACTCGAGAAGAAGGGGAGGAGCGGCGGTGGTTTTTGATGTGACAGCAATGGCAAGTGGGCGTCTGCCTGTTTCCCCCTTATAAGGGGGAGAGGGGGTGGGCGTTCCGATTTTCCCATTAAAGAAAGCCCCCACGATCTCTCCCACGACGCCACGTCCGGTACGTGCCATTCGTGGGAGACGTGGTGGGTCCGAGGCGAATAACTGCGCAATCTAGGCCGCGCGTGCCCGTGCAGTGTTTTGGGCCTGGCCCAACAGAGCTCGGCGCCGTGTGTGGCCCAGGCCCGGGGGCTCCTGTCGGTGTACTAGAGTAGGGGTACCCTAGTATCCCGAACTCGTGCCGCAGACGATTCACACCGTGGTAGGGCTGGCCTGGTGACCGCCAAGGTCCTCCGCGGCTCCTTTGGAGCCATTCAAGAACAAACTACTCAAGGCCCCGGCAAGAGGAGCTTGCCGGGAAGGCCACTCAAGGCACGAAGGAAACAAGGCCCCGGCAAGAGGAGCTTGACGGGAAGGCTTGGTGAGCGACAAGCTCCCGAGTGCGACAAGGATTCAGCCGCGGCAAGATACTTGCCGCGGCAGGCAACCTCTCTTCATCTCCGCTCCAGCTCATCCGCCAACGTGTCGCCGTGGGGCTACTCCGAACGCAGCGTGTCAAGGAGCTGTGCAGCCAGCGGGAGAAGCGGCGATAAGCGGCGTGACAAGCCACCATCGTGGCAAATGGAGGCGCACTTGACGGTCCCTATTGCCTTTGTTCGAGGCGGCGAGGGGCGGACATTTATTACTCTTGTCCCTTGCCGTCGAGTTAGGTATAGATCAATGTACCTTTGTACAAGGCGGTGTACCAACCATCTGTTTTCCTATTTTACCCTTGTCTACTTGCCACCTGTGGTGACCCCTTGAGCCTATAAAAGGAGGCCCATGTGCAACGTAGAAAGGGTTCGGCTCCATTTCAGTTCATTCGACTCATTCGAGACCACACTCACTCATGCTAGGTTTTGTAGCTCCCATTGCTCCCTAGCAAGAATACAATCAACCAAGCAGCAGTAGGAGTATTATCTCTCCGGAGAGCTCCGAAGCTGGGTAAATCTGCTCGTGTGCATCGCCTCGATCCGCTCTTTGTGCAATCTCCGCCCCCCCTCCGAACCACAAGGGACTCGGTCCCATAGGTGTTCGTGGGTCACGATCAGCTTCCCCGACAACCATAGTTCCTACATCCAGTAACTTCACCATCTTAAATCCTAGAGGAACACAGAACCTTACAACCAAAGAAATCAGTACCATAGTTTCCCCCCGCAGAGTTGGCACTGATCGAGGGCAGCTTGGGCAGGTGGCGTCTCCTGGCGTGTGAGCATGAGGAGAAGTGCTGCAACGTTGCTCGTCGTCATTAGCTAATTTTGTAGTGCTTGCCGGCACACAATTCTACAATCACCGCAATGAAAAGGTCAAACCAAAACTTCACACCGAACACGCAGGCGGATCAATAATTCAAGCTGACTTAGCGATTAGTTAATTAAGGGAGACAATTTTTGGTAACTCATAACCATCCTGCAGCCTGCGTGGATGTTCATCGCACAACAGATCGATCTACTACTACGATGCGAAAAGTGCAATCCAACAAACACACACACACATGTTGGTGAAGCAAGCTCGGTTTCAACACATAAATGAATATGAAATTAAAGATTATATACACAATAAAGAGGAATATTAGGACAGATGGACGCATATGAGACTTATTCCTATAGTATTGCACAACACGTGATAAGGAAATCGATAAGGATTCATCCACAAAGATAGCAGCAACAACGTAGTATTGAGATTAAAAAAAAAGGACGCAAGCATTCTTCCAGAATTACACATATGCACTCAACCATACATCCAAATAGATCAGCCAAACTATAAACAACTGGCTTGTATTTACAGAACTAGATAGCACTGCACATTGAAAGATGTAAGCCACGACACTAAAATACCTAGAATATCATGATGGGGCGGCTAACACTAGGCAGAATAGATCACAGTCGCGATTTCCGTCATAGGTCGACCATCAAACGATGGCCATGTCACCATAAAGAGAGGAGAGAAGTGCCTTACTAAACCATCTGTGTCGGGGACTCGGGGGTGGGGTATCCGAGGCGGATCAGCATCGTCGAGCCCGAGCTGCCAGCGGCGCATACGGAGACGTGAGGTAGATGGCCTACCCGGGAGTCGCATCGGCGGCCCGTGGCGGCTAGGATTGCTGCAGGGGCATGTGCAGCGGCGCAGAGGAATTCGCGGTTGCAGAGGATCGGGGGAGAGGATTGAGGGGCAGCCGGGCTGGTGAGCGACGTCATGGAGAGCACCAGAGCTAGTACAAATCGGTGGTGGCGGGCAGCATCGCGTTCATGGAGTTTAGGTGAGTCGGGAATCGAGGTGGAGGGGATACGGCGGATAGGAAAAATTGGGTGGAGATGGGTACTGCCGTACGGGGAGGTTAGATTTTTTTCCTAGGAGAGGAGGTTAGCGCTAAGTAGGGGAGGGTGGGATAAGTCGGGGAGGTGGGAAGTTAAAACAAATAACGCATATTATTATTTCGTTGGTAGATATGTGTTGGTATAGGTGGATTCTTGTTGTAGTGAGTGTTATGTCCATGGCTTGCGCTCATGTATTGCGTGAGGGTTGAAAAAGCTGAATCGCATTAAAAAGTATGAACCAATTGCTCAGCTTGTCATCGGGGTTGTGCATGATTTGAATATTTTGTGTGGTGAAGATGGAGCATAGCCAGACTATATGATTTTGTAGGGATAACTTTCTTTGGCCATGTTATTTTGAAAAGACATGATTGCTTTATTAGTAGACTTGAAGTATTATTGTCTTAATGTCAAATGATAGACTATTGCTTTGAATCACTCGTGTCTTAATATTCATGCCATAATTAGATTACATGATCAAGATTATGCTAGGTAGCATTCCACATCAAAAATTATCTTTTTTTATCATTTACCTACTCGAGGACGAGTAGGAATTAAGCTTGGGGATGCTGATACGTCTCCGTCTTATCTATAATTTTTGATTGATCCATGCCAATATTCTACAACTTTCATATACTTTTGGCAACTTTTTATATTATTTTTGGGACTAACATATTGATCCGATTGCTCAAAGCGATTCCTGTTTGTTGCATGTTTTATGTTTCACAGAAACCCCATATCAAACGGAGTCCAAATGGAATAAAAATGGACGGAGAATTTTTTTTTGGAATATTCGGAGAGTACGGAAAGAAGAATCAACGCGAAACGGTGCCCGAGGTGGCCACGAGATAGGGGAGCGCGCCCCTGGCCCTCGTGGGCCACCCGTAAGGCGGTTGCTGCTCTTCTTCTACCGCAAGAAAGCTAATTTTCAGAAAAAATCTTGGCAAAGGTTTCAATCCAATCGGAGTTACAGATCTCCATATATATACGAAACGATGAAAGGGCAGACCACCAGAGTGCAGAAATAGAGAGAGACAGAGAGACAGATCCAATCTCGGGGGGGCTCTCGCCCCTCCCATGCCATGGAGGCCAAGGACCAGAGGGGAAACCCTTCTCCCATCTAGGGAGGAGGTCAAGGAAGAAGAATAAGAAGGGGCCCCCTCTTCCCTTCTCTTCCGGTGGCGTCGGAATGCTGCCGTGGCCATCTTCATCATCATCATCCCGGCAATCTCCGTGGCGAGGAGGGAGTAGTTCACCATCGGGGCTGAGGGTATGTACCAGTAGCTATGTGTTTGATCTCTCTCTCTCATGTTCTTGAGGTGATACGATCTTGATGTATCGCGAGCATTGCTATTACAGTTGGATCTTATGATGTTTCTCCCCCTATACTCTCTTGTAATGGATTGAGTTTTCCCTTTGAAGTTATCTTATCGGAATGAGTCTTTAAGGATTTGAGAACACTTGATGTATGTCTTGCATGTGCTTATCTGTGGTGACAATGGGATATCACGTGATCTACTTGATGTATGTTTTGGTGATCAACTTGCGGGTTCCGTGACCTCGTGAACTTATGCATAGGGGTTGGCACACATTTTCATCTTGACTCTCCGGTAGAAACTTTCGGGCACTCTTTGAAGTACTTTGTGTTGGTTTGAATAGATGAATCTGAGATTGTGTGATGCATATCGTACAATCATACCCACGGATACTTGAGGTGACATTGGAGTATCTAGGTGACATTAAGGTTTTGGTTGATTTGTATCTTAAGGTGTTATTCTAGTACGAACTCTATG
Organism: Aegilops bicornis; assembly: GCA_021605145.1. Classification (NCBI taxonomy): domain Eukaryota; kingdom Viridiplantae; phylum Streptophyta; class Magnoliopsida; order Poales; family Poaceae; genus Aegilops; species Aegilops bicornis. Next base: position 110,397,003 of record CM038669.1, on the reverse strand, counting down.
ATAGATCGAACGGAAAGAATAACGTCATGTTATTTTACTACGGACTCTTGAATAGATCGATCAGAAAGAATAACTTTGAGGTGGTTTCGTACCCTACCATAATCTCTTCGTTTGTTCTCCGCTATTAGTGGCTTTGGAGTGACTCTTTGTTGCATGTTGAGGGATAGTTATATGATCCAATTATGTTATTATTGTTGAGAGAACTTACACTAGTGAAAGTATGAACCCTAGACCTTGTTTCAACGCATTGCAATACCGTTTACGCTCAATTTTATCATTAGTTACCTTGCTGTTTTTAGATTTTCAAATTACAAAAACCTATATCTACCATCCATATTGCACTTGTATCACCATCTCTTCGCCGAAATAGTGCACCTATACAATTTACCATTGTATTGGGTGTGTTGGGGACACAAGAGACTCTTTGTTATTTGGTTGCAGGGTTGCTTGAGAGAGACCATCTTCATCCTACGCCTCCCACGGATTGATAAACCTTATGCCATCCACTTGAGGGAAATTTGCTACTGTCCTACAAACCTTTGCACTTGAGGCCCAACAACGTCTACAAGAAGAAGGTTGTGTAGTCGACATCACTGCCTAGGTGACCATGTTCTTGAGCTTGCATGTCAAATTTATATGGTTCCAAGTAGTTCTAATGCATGATATAGACTCTAGGCGCTTGTAGGACTAGTTGCTATCAATTTTGTTGAGCTTGGTTCACTTTTATTTGAAGTTACTAAAAAATTTACTGAAGCTGAAAATAATGAAGAGATTTTTGAGGGGCTCTTCGAGCCAAAGCTCGAAGGATAAGCAAAGTGAAGAAGAAGAGAGGCCCAAGGTGTTATTCTAGTACGACCATGTGAATGGCCTTGTGATGATTTCTTGAGAGCAGCCGGGATTTATGATGATTTTTTATGAATTGGCTGAGAATGCAGGCCTCACCAACTTCCTCTGCGACAAACGCAAACAGTATCTCTTACCCACTAATATCTTTGTGCAAAATTTTCATTTCCATTCTAGGAGGTCTCCACCTTCGGTGGATTTCTATTTACATGATGAATATAAGGAGATGACCCTTCGTGAATTTGTGAGGTTTGCAAGTTGCCTTTTTCGGGCAGCGTAGAGGAACCACATCGTGACGATGTGGAGGGGTTTATTGATACAATTGCTGTAGGGGAAACTAGGAAAGTTTCCTATGTAAGAATCACTAGCATACATTTTCCTGTTTTACGTTACTTTGCATTGTTTGCTAGTAGATGCTTAATTGGTCGCGGAAACTGTGGCAACCTAAGTGCCCCTGATATTGTTATTTTGTGCCATGCCTTGTTTCATGATGACTCATTCAGTATGGGCGCTGTTGTTGTAAAGCGGTTAAATCTTAACCGTACTAAGGGCCCCATCTTGGGAGGCATCTTCGCCTCGTGCCTCGCTGCATACTTTAACATACCTATTGGGCATTATGAGAAGGAAGAAAAATTGTTGCCTACTGTCCTTCTAGATTACAAGAGTATGATTGCACATGATTTCATTGTTAAGAACAGGAAAAAGGAGCTTAACTATAGACTGATATTTGATAAAAATCACCCTGAGACTATTACCTTGCATGCTCCTTCCTTGTTTGATTTATCTGCAGGCGAGTACCTTGTTCCGTTGGAGGCCATTCACGCCTACCGGAACCCCACATCAGCTACAGAGCTAGATCTGGAACCACAATTTGTTCCCCCACGCCAGTCTGTTTACCAGTGGGATCCGGAGGAGGTTGCCAACCAGTGGCAACCCGAGGCTTCATCTCAGTACGACCCCAACTACAACTTTGGATATCCGCCAGGCCAGCCGTGGCAATAGACCAACTTACGCCAAAATCCTAAGCTTGGGGGAGTACGTATCTCTCACCGACACTACATTCATGTTTACACACTCATTGCTAGATGTCGGTGCTCATACTTTTTCATTGTATTATCCATGTTAGTTTATTTTCCTTTTTATACTTTCTTCTTGTGTGTTTGAAAAACCTTAAGAAAAACTAAAAAAATTAGTAGTAGCTTTTAGCTAGCTTATTTTCTTGTTGTAGTAGTAACTAAAAAGAAAACCCAAAAAGATTTCCTATTCTTCTTTTGCTTTTTGGGAGCTTTCCCGTGTAAATAGTTTTATTTCTTTTCTTTTCTTTGGGGGTCGATAGGAGAAGACCATAATGAATTGTTGAAGTGGCTTTCATATGCATCATTGTTGATTTAACCAAGAGCCCATATTGCCTTGTCTTCTCCTGTTTATTGAATGCTCGCAGATTCCAGCTTTGTCCAATGCACGTGCACTATTATTATTATCCACATCGTTCGGTCGTGCAAGTAAAAGGCAATTATGACGATATATGATGGACTGATTGAGATAAGACAAGCTGGTATGAACTCGACCTCTCTTATTTTTGTAAATATGATTAGTTCATCGTTCCTGATTCAGCCTATTATGAATAAACATGTTTGCAATGACAATTAGAGATTATAGTTGCTTATGCCATGCTTAATTAGCTAGGAGTTTATAATGGTTTACCTAGCATGCCAACATGCTATTAAAATGGTTGTGATGTGGTATGATAGGGTGGTATCCTCCTTTGAATGATTGAGAGACTTGACTTGGCACATGTTCACGATGTAGTTGAAACAAAGTCAACATAGCCTTCATGATATTTATGTTCATGGTGGATTATATCCTACTCATGCTTGTACTCAATGTTTGTTAATTTTAATGCATGTTCGTGACTGTTGTCGCTCTCTAGTTGGTCGCTTCCCAGTCTTTTGCTAGCCTTCACTTGTACTAAGCGGGAATACTGCTTGTGGATCCAATCCCTTAAACCCCAAAGTTATTCCATATGAGTCCATTAAACCTTCCTATATATGCGGTATCTACCTGCCGTTCCAAGTAAATTTGTATGTGCCAAACTCTAAACCTTCAAATGAAATTCTATTTTGCATGCTCGAATAGCTCATGTATCAACTAGGGTTGTCTGTATCTTCCATGCTAGGCGGGTTATTCTCAAGAGGAGTGGACTCCGCTCCTCACTCACTAGAAAATGGCTGGTCACCGAGATGCCCAGTCCCATGCTTTATGCAAACCAAATCAAAATAACTGCAAACAAAACTCCCCCGGGAATCTTGTTAGTTGGAGGCACTCGTTGTTTCGAGCAAGCCATGGATTGATGCTTGTTGGTGGAGGGGGAGTATAAACTTTACCATTCTGTTTGGGAACCGCCTATAATGTGTGTAGCATGGAAGATATCGCCATCTCTCGGTTGTTATGTTGACAATGAGAGTATGCCGCTCAAAATATTATTTATCTCTGCTTTAAAACCGAGCTCTGGCACCTCTACAAATCCCTGCTTCCCTCTGCGAAGGGCCTATCTATTTACTTTTATGTTGAGTCATCACCCTCTTATTAAAAAGCACCAGTTGGAGAGCACAACTGTCATTTGCATCCATTACTATTAATTTATATTGAGTATGACTGGATCTCTGTTACCATGAATTACAATGTTTAGTCAGTCCTTGATCTTCAAAGGTGCTCTGCATTTATGTTTTACGGTCTCAGAAAGGGCTAGCGAGATACCATCTCGTTATATCATATCATGATTGTTTTGAGAAAGTGTTGTCATTAGGGTTGCAAGAAAAGCTCGAGGCTCGTGAGCCGCTCGAGATCGAATCGTCTTTTGGCTCGACTCGAGATCGGCTCGAAAAGAAACGAGCCTAGTATGAACATTTTATGTAGCTCGATCGAGAAACGAGCCGATCTTGAGCCAAGATGCTAAGCTCGCTCGATTTTAGCTCGATAGCTCGGCATAAAATCATTATATTAAATGATCATACCATATATTAAATGGAAATAGGATAATTTATTACCATATATGATTTCCAAGATTTTTCTCCATTTTATTTACTAGCAAACATGGAAGTTTAATTAAGTGCAGAGAAAATTCAGGCCTTATTATGGTATGTGATCGGCTGTGTTTTAAAAACCCTGTAACTTTTGGCAAAAAAAATCCCCAGCATATGACCTTCGTTTTACTATCTTTCTTCCACGAAGAGCACGGTCTGCTGCTGGTTTGTTCAAGAGATCAACATGAGTTCTCTCGGGAACGACGAGATGGCTGTACCATCGATCGAAGTAAGCCTTTTTTTCACATTCACATCATCTGTTTGGTAAAACTATTTATAAATAAATGAATGACATCAACAACATCTGCTGTTCCTTCTCAAGATCTGATTTATGGTTAGATTGTTCACGTGTAAAATACTCTTGGATAGGGTGCATGTGATTCAGAGTACTGTAGGCCGAAGTGAACGTTTCTTTTACTCGGTGTAGTCACCGCTCTGGCCTCGACAGATCGCCAGATTCAGAACACAGCCTTGTCCGTCAGTCAACGCGTCCGCCTCCGGCTCTTCACCCTCGTTCCCCACCATGACCATGCCTCCCCGTCGACCGGAGGCGCGAACTGACCACACCCAGGCGGCACTCCCACGCTACCACGCCGGCAGCCCGGCACGCCGCGCCCTGGTCCCTGGACGGCTGGAGTCCCTGCTTTTGATTAGGTGTGTGTATGCACTATTGGCTGCTGGTTGAATCTCTCCATTATGCCTGGATTTTCGAGCAGGTCTACTGGTTGCGATGTGACTGTTCTTCTTCTATTGTTTAACGTACTGCAGATTTCCTTGTATGTCTAGTAATTTAAATGTTCTTCTCATTTTCTGGTAAGTTAGATGTTCTTTTTTAGGGCTATTTAAATGTTCTTCTCATCTTCTGGTATTTTAGATGTCCACCCAATCGCTTAATTGATACATTACGTACTAGAAAATGCATCTTAATGTTCGTTCACATATGCTTAATTGATACAGTACGTACTAGAAAATGCATCTTCATGAACAACCTTATCACTGATACTTTGCACCTTAATGTTCGTTCGCATATGCTTAATACCTCTGAATCTTAGGTCCTTTGTGAGAATGAAGCCAAGGATGCCAAGGAAGTTGTGATGGTTGATGATGATGAATTGCCAAAATCATCCGGAAAAAGGAAACACTCTGATGTATGGGATCACTTTGAGGAGGTTGAGGTGCTTTCAAAGAAGAAAAAAGGAGAAACAGAGAGAAAGGTTAAGTGCAAGGCTTGCAGCAAACTGTACATGTACCCGAAGACTGGAACTACAACTACAATGAAGAGGCATCTGGATGGCTGCTTTGCACATCATGGTGAGAAGAACATCAAAAAAGGTCAAGGCACTCTGAATTTTGATGCGGCTGATGCATGTGGTATTGATCTTCCAGTAGTCAATTTCCTGGTGGCTATGATCATGGAAAAATTCGTGAGCTTATTGCTACAATGATAATTGTCCATGAGTACCCTTTCCGCATGGTCGAGCATTTCTGGTTCAACGTGCTGATGAAGACTTTGAATCCTTCTTATCAGAAGACATCAAGAACCACCATCAAAAATGAATGTTTGCAGATTTTTAAGTCCCGAAAGGAAACACTGAAGAAGGAACTTAAGCATGTTGGCAAAATTAGCCTCACATGTGATCTCTGGACCTCTAACCAAACTCTCTGTTATATGAGCTTGGTGGCACACTATATTGATTCAGAATGGAATATGCGAGTACCGTGTGATTAGTTTTCTTGAACTGGAGCCACCACACACAGGTATTGTGATATCTCAGGCTATATTTGAGTGCCTTTCTGATTGGAAGATTGAAGACAAAATTGCAACTATAACTCTTGATAATGCTTCTTCCAATGACGTGGCTGCTCGTCAACTGATGTCGAAGTTTAAGGCCAGAGGAAGTGTGTTTTTCCATGGTAATTTTTTTCATGTCAAATGCTCTGCTCATATACTCAACCTTTTAGTATCAGATGGCCTAAAGGCTATAGAACCACTCACTGAGAACATCAGGCAAACTGTTAAGTATTTGAAGAAGTCGCCATCTCGGCTCTACAAATTTACTGAGATTGTCAAGTCACTTAACATGTCAACCAAGATGGGGTTGTGTCTTGATCTTCCAACTAGATGGGGATCCACATACAAGATGCTTGAGCGTGCCTTTTCTTTCAAAAATGCATTTTTACATTATGCAGATTTGGATGCCAATTATAAGTGAGAGCCATCTAGTGAAGAGTGGAGGTTGTATGCTAAAATAAGGGATATTTTAGCAGTGTTGAGCATGGCGACCACTGTGTTTTCTAGATCAACCTATCCTACAGCTAATGAGTTCTTTCTTCTCATTGTGAATGTTAAGAAGGTCCTCAATGATGCATCATCTGTCTCTGAGATAAATTCTTGCATGATATGGGAAATGCTATGCTTCAAAAATTTGAGAAGTATTGGAAAGAGTGCAGTACTTTGCTTTGTCAATAGCGTCAATTCTGGATCCGAGGTACAAGATGGATCTAATTAATTTCTGTTTTCCCAAGATATATGTTGCTAGTGACATTGAACACAACATTGACTCAGTAAGTTCAACACTGAAGGAGTTGTATGAACTTTATGAGAGTGACCACACAGCCAACTTGGTTGCAGCAGAAAAGAAAGTGGATAATCAGGCCGTCGCTTCAGAAAATGGGACATCAAGCAATAGTCTCATGGCAATTTCAACTCAGTTTCGTACCTTCATGAAGACTACTGCTAAAAAGGTTTCCAAGTCAGATCAAGTTGCATACTTAGATGAGGCTGCACTTACTGATCATTCAGAAGACTTTGATGTGCTACTTTGGTGGAAGCAAAATTCATCAAGGTATCCAATACTATCCAAGGTTGCGAAGGATATTCTTACTGTGCCAGTCGATCTTGTTTCTTCGAATCATCATTTAGTACTGGAGGCAGAGTGCTTGATAAGTATAGAAGCTCTTTACTCCCAAATACTGTTGAGGCTTTGGTGTGTTCAGCTAGTTGGATTAGAGGCTCCCAAAAGAAAAAGAAAGCTAACAAGGTGAGTTCCTGAATACTCTGTTCATGCCATATATTTCAAATCATCTAACATGTATATACGTACATCTTACGATTTTGTTGTGCACAAATATTCTCAGGATAAAGAAGACGAGGATGACTTACTTGAAGTTCCTTTTTACGGATAAAGATACTTCGATCGTTTCTACAGACTAGTAAGAAACAAATAGACTATGGTGAACATTCATTTGAATTGTTGCATTGTTTGTATTATCTTGCAAACTAATAAATTCCAATATGCAGGCCAGTTGCGCTTCTTGGTACGGTGATGGAGAGAATTCGTTCAAGTACTATGACAGCTCCAAGACCATCTCCGTCCTACCCTCTTCAGCAACTTTTTATGATCTTTGGGGAATAATTTGTTTTCCCAATTATATAAGGCGTGAATTGTCATCTTATGTTGATGCTAGACTTTTTGTTATGAGAGAATAAGTCAAACTACTTTGATTAAACTACATTATCATCGTCTTGATTGGAACAATATATTTTTAGTGGTTTCTTATGTCGTGTTGTGCCTTATCTAGTTGGAATAGTCCCCAGAGATTTTATAGTTTTTACTATTCCGTTTAGCTCGAAACTAACTCGAGATCGACTCGAGATCGTTACAAGCTGAGCACGAGTCATGTTTTACAACTCGACCTTGAGCTTTACTCAGTTTGAGCTCGCTTGAATTTTACTATGAGTTGAGCTGAGCCAACTACAACTCGCTCGAACTAGACTCGTTTGCAGCCCTAGTTGTCATCCGAGATTTGTTATTATTGCTCGCTAGTTGATTATGCCATTGACATTAGTAAGCATGAGACCTAAATGTTATTGTGAATATGGTTAGTCATAATCCTTGCTGAAAACTTGAATGTTGGCTCTACATATTTACAACAACAAGAGCAAACAGAGTTTGAAAAAGTTTTTCTTTATCACTTTCAGTTTATCAACTGAATTGCTTGAGGACAGGAAAAGGTTTAAGCTTGGGGGAGTTTATACGTCTCCGTCGTATCTACTTTTCCAAACACTTTTTCCCTTGTTTTGGACTCTAACTTGCATGATTTGAATGGAACTAACCGGATCGACACGCTTTCAGCAGAATTGCCATGGTGTTATTTTTATGCAGAAATAAAAGTTCTCGGAATGACCTGAAAATCAACGGAGAATTATTTTGGAATTAATAAAAGCACTGGCGAAAGAATCAAGTCCATGAGGGTGGGGCGCGCCTACCCCCCTGGGCGCGCCCGCCTGCCTCGTGGGCCCCCTGGAGCTTCACCGACCTCAACTCCAACTCTATATATTCACGTTCGGGGAGAAAAAATTTAGAGAGAAGGATTTATCACGTTTTACGATATGGAGCCGCTACCAAGCCCTAATCTCTCTCGGGAGGGCTGATCTGGAGTCCGTTCGGGGCTCCGGAGAGGGGAATCCGTCGCCATCGTCATCATCAACCTTCCTCCATCACCAATTTCATGATGCTCACCGCCGTTCGTGAGTAATTCCATCGTAGGCTTACTGGACGGTGATGGGTTGGATAAGATTTACCATGTAATCGAGTTAGTTTTGTTAGGGTTTGATCCCTAGTATCCACTATGTTCTGAGATTGATGTTGCTATGAATTTGCTATGCTTAATGCTTGTCACTAGGGCCCAAGTGCCATGATTTCAGATCTGAACCTATTATGTTTTCATGAATATATGTGAGTTCTTGATCCTATCTTGCAAGTCTATAGTCACCTACTATGTGTTATGATTCGGCAACCCCGAAGTGACAATAATCGGGACCACTCCCGGTGATGACCGTAGTTTGAGGAGTTCATGTATTCACTATGTGTTAATGCTTTGGTCCGGTACTCTATTAAAAGGAGGCTGTAATATCCCTTAGTTTCCGTTAGGACCCCGCTGTAACGGGAGGGTAGAACAAAAGATGTCATGCAAGTTTTTTTCCATAAGCACGTATGACTGTATTCGGAATACATGCCTACATTACATCGATGAATTGGAGCTAGTTCTGTGTCACCCTATGTTATGATTGTTACATGATGAACCGCATCCGGCATAATTCTCCATCACCGATCCAATGCCTACGAGCTTTTCACATATTGTTCCTCGCTTATTTACTTTTCCGTTGCTATTGTTACAATCACTACAAAACTATCACTGTTACTTTTGCCACCGTTACCGTTACTTCCATACTACTTTGCTACTAAATACTTTGCTACAGATATTAAGTTATCCATGTGTGGTTGAATTGACAACTCAACTGCTAATACTTGAGAATATTCTTTGGCTTCCCTTGTGTCGAATCAATAAATTTGGGTTGAATACTCTACCCTCGAAAACTGTTACGATCCCCTATACTTAGTGTGATCTATGATGTCTTTTACTGATCTACCGCTATCGTTTTGGGGTTATGCATTAGAGACAGCTACATTCACGTTAAATAGGGCACCATCTAAATTCGTTGAGATGACACCGTATGAACTGTGGTTTGGCATGAAACCTAAGTTGTCGTTTCTTAAAGTTTGGGGTTGTGATGCTTATGTGAAAAAACTTCAGCCTGATAAGCTCGAACCCAAATCGGAGAAGTGCGTCTTCATAGGATACCCAAAATAAACTGTTGGGTACACATTCTATCACAGATCCGAAGGCAAGATCTTTGTTGCTAATAATGGATCCTTTCTAGAGAAGGAGTTTCTTTCGAAAGAAGTGAGTGGGAGGAAAAGTAGAACTTGATGAGGTAATTGTACCTTCTCCTGAATTGGAAAGTAGGTCATCACAGAAACCAGTTCCAGTGATTCCTACACCAATTAGTGAGGAAGTTAATGATGATGATCATGAAACTTTGGATCAAGTTACTACAGAACTTCGTAGGTCAACCAGAGCACGATCCGCACCAGAGTGGTACGGTAATCCTGTACTGGAAGTCATGTTACTAGACCATGATGAACTTACGAACTATGAGGAAGCGATGATGAGCCCAGATTCCGCGAAATGGCTTGAGGCCATGAAATCTGAGATGGGATCCATGTATGAAAACAAAGTGTGGACTTTGATGGATTTGCCCGATGATCGGCAAACCATAGAAATTAAATGGATCTTATAGAGGAAAACGGACGCTGATAGTAGTGTTACAATCTACAAAGCTCGAATTGTCGCAAAAAGGTGTTCGACAAGTTCAAGGTGTTGACTATGATGAGATTTTCTCACTATTATCGATGCTTAAGTCTGTCCGAATCATGTTAGAATTGTCGCATTTTATGAATCTAGCAAATGGATATCAAAACTACATTCTTAATGGATTTATTAAAGAAGAGTTGTATATGATGCAACCAGAAGGTTTTGTCAATCCTAAAGGTGCTAAAAAATGTGCAAGCTCCAGCGATCCATCTATGGACTGGTGCAAGCATCTCGGAGTTGGAATATACTCTTTGATGAGTTGATCAAAGCATATAGTTTTATACAGACTTGCGGTGAAGCCTGTATTTACAAGAAAGTGAATGGAAGCACTACAACCTTTCTGATAAGTATATGTGAATGACGTATTGTTGATCGGAAATGATGTAGAATTTTCTGAAAAGCATAAAGGAGTATTTGAAAGGAGCTTTTTCAAAAGAAATACCTCGGTGAAGCTGCTTACAAATTGGGCATCAAGATCTATAGAGATAGATCAAGATGCTTGATAACATTTTCAATGAGTACATACCTTGACAAGATTTTGAAGTAGTTCAAAATGGAACAGTCAAAGAAAGAGTTCTTGCCTGTGTTGCAAAGGTGTGAAGTTGAGTAGGACTCAAAACCCGACCACGGCAGAAAACAGAAAGAGAATGAAAGTCATTCCCTATGCCTCAGCCATAGGTTCTATAAAGTATGCCATGTTGTATGCCAGACCTATTGTATACCTTGCTATGAGTTTGGCAAGGGAGTACAATAGTGATCTAGGAGTAGATCACTGGATAGTGGTAAAAATTATCCTTAGAGGACTAAGGAAATATTTCTCGGTTATGGAGGTGACAAAGAGTTCATCGTAAAGAGTTACGTCGATGCAAGCTTTTACACCGATCCAGATGACTCTGCTTCTGAATCTGCATATATATTGAAAGTGGGAGCAATTAGCTAGAGTAGCTTTGTGCAGAGCATTGTAGACATAGAAATTTGCAAAATACTTACGGATCTGAATGTGGCAGACCCATAGACTAAAACTTCTCTCACAAGCAAAACATGATCACACCTTATTACTCTTGGGTGTTAATCACATAAGCGATGTGAACTAGATTATTGACTCTAGTAAACCCTATGGGTGTTAATCACATAAAGATATGAACTATTGGTGTTAAATCACATGGCGATGTGAACTAGATTATTGACTCTAGTGCAAGTGGGAGACTGAAGGAAATATGCCCTAGAGGCAATAATAAAGTTGTTATTTATATTTCCTTATATCATGATAAATATTTATTATTCATGCTAGAATTGTATTAACCGGAAACTTAGTATATGCGTGAATACATAGACAAACAGAGTGTCCCTAGCATGCCTCTACTAGACTAGCTCGTTAATCAAAGATGGTTAAGTTTCCTAACCGAAGACATGTGTTGTCATTTGATGAACGGGATCACATCATTAGAGAATGATGTAATGGACAAGATCCATCCGTTAGCTTAGCACTATGATCGTTTAGTTTATTGCTATTGCTTTCTTCATGACTTATACATGTTCCTATGACTATGAGATTATGCAACTCCCAAACATCGGAGGAACACTTAGTGTGCTATCAAACGTCACAACGTAACTGGGTGATTATAAAGATGCTCTACAAGTGTCTCCGATGGTGTTGGTTGAGTTGGCATAGATCGAGATTAGGATTTGTCACTCCGATTGTCGGAGAGGTATCTCTGGGCCCTCTCGATAACGCACATCACTATAAGCCTTGCAGGCAATGTGACTAATGAGTTAGTTGCGGGATGATGCATTATGGAACGAGTAAAGAGACTTGCCGGTAACGAGATTGAACTAGGTATGATGATACCGACGACTGAATCTCGGTCAAGTAACATACCGATGACAAAGGGAACAACGTATGTTGTTATGCGGTTTGACCGATAAAGATCTTCGTAGAATATGTAGGAGCCAATATGAGCATCCAAGTTCTGTTATTGTTTATTGACCGGAGATGTGTCTCGGTCATGTCTACATAGTTCTCGAACCCGTAGGGTCTGCACGCTTAACGTTCAATGACGATTTGTATTATGAGTTATGTGATTTGATGACCGAAGTTTGCTCGGTGTCCCGGATGAGATCATGGACATGACGAGGAGTCTCGAAATGGTCAAGACATAAAGATCGATATATTGGAAGGCTATATTCAAACATCGGAAAGGTTCTGAGTGGTTCGGGTATTTTTTGGAGTACCGGTGAGTTACGGGAATTCGCCGGGCGAAGTATTGGGCCTTCATGGGCCTTAGTGGAAAGGAAAGGCCACAAGGGGAGGCCGCCCCCCCCCCCATAGGTTGGTCCGAATTGGACTAGGAAGGGGACGGCGCCCCCCGCCCCCTCTTTCCTTCTTCCTCTCCTACTCCTCCCCTCTCTCCCCTCTTGGAAAAGGAAATTGACTCCAACTAGGATTGGGAATCCTACTGTCACGCCCAAGATGCGACCCTATCCTAAAGGAACTCGAAGGTCCCACCAAGGATAGAAGCGCATCTTGAAGACGCTTTTGCAAGGTGGATATCATTAAATCAACATTACATAATAGTGGGGATACATCCAATACATACAATGTCACATGAATACAACAATACAACATACAAGATCAACATCCGACTACGGATGAATCATAAACAGAAACTCAAACAATATCCACCCTGCTAGCCCAGACTGCCGACCTGGAACCTACCCCCTGATTGAAGAAGCAGAAGAAGAACTCCAAAACAAGTAAACATCGCTCTCGCGTCATGATCATCGCATAACCTGTACCTGCAACTGTCGTTGTAGTAATCTGTGAGCCACGAGGACTCAGCAATCCCATTACCATGGGTATCAAGACTAGCAAAGCTTAATGGAAAAAGGAAGTGGTAAAGTGGTGAGGTTGCAGCAGCGACTAAGCAATGTGAGGTGGCTAACTTACGCAAATAAGAGCGAGGAGAGAAGCAAATCAAGCGGTCGTCAACTGGTAATGATCAAGAAGTGATCCTGAACTCCTATTTACGTCAGACATAACCCAGAAACCGTGTTCTCCTCTCGATCAACCCCGAAAAGAGACACTCACGGTTACTCACACGGTTGGTGTATTTTAGAAGAGTTTACTTCAAGTTTACTACAACCGGATATTAACAAATTCCCATCTGCCATATAACCGCGGACACGGCTCTCGAAAGTTTATACCCTGCAGGGGTGTCCCAACTTAGCCCATAATAAGCTCTCGCGATCAACGAAGGATATTCCTTCTCCCGGGAAGACCCGATCAGTCTCGGAATCCCGATTTACAAGACATTTCGACAATGGTAAAACAAGACCAGCAAAGCCGCCCGATATGCCGACAATCCCGATAGGAGCTGCACATATCTCATTCTCAGGCCAACACCAGATGAGACTAGCTACGAGTAAAACCAGACCTCGAGTTTCCCCGAGAGGGCCCCGCAGGCAGCTCGGTTCAGGCCAGCACTTAGAGAAGCACTGGCCTGGGGGGCTAAAATAAAGACGACCCTCGGGTTGGCCGACCCAAGGGAAGGGTATAGGTGGTGGTGAGGCAAATGGTAAAACCAAGGTTGGGCCTTCTTTGGAGGAGTTTTATACAAAGCGAACTGTCAAGGGGGTCCCATAAATCACCCAACCACGTTAGGGACGCAAAATCCGGGAACATAATACCGATATGACGGAAACTAGGGCAGCAAGAGTGGAACAAAACACTAGGCATAAGGCCGAGCCTTCCACCCTTTACCAAGTATATAGATGCATTAATAATATAAGAGATATTGTGATATCCCAACATAAACATAATCCAACATGGAGCAATCTTCATCTTCACCCGCAACTAGCAACGCTATAAGAGGGCTGAGCAAAGCGGTAACATAGCCAAACAACGGTTTGCTAGGAAGGGTGACAACGGTTAGGGCTATCATGCAATTTGGAAGGCATGAGCAGCAAGTGGTGGATAACGCAAAGCATAGCGATAGAACGAAGCAACTAGCATAGCAATGATATTAATGAGATCCTAGGTGAAGGTAATATTGGATGAAATCCCAGAAGGAAGAAGAACGAGTCCATGAAGAAGATGAACGGGAGTAGTCGAACGAATCCTCACAATCACAACATTACCAGAACCGAGAAGCAACACCGGAAAGAAACAAACAACATGATAAATGCACAAGCATAAACATGGCACGATGCACAATCAAGTATGATGCATGTCCGGTCTAATGAGGCATGGCATGGCAAAGTGCAACAAACAATACGACAAATTAAGTGGAGCTCAATATGCAACGAGTTGCATATGACGTAAACACCACATTGACATATTTAGTTCTCTCTCGGTTATGTACCCAACAATATTAAATGTTGTTAAACATGGCAAGGGGTGAAGCATATGAAAACTACCTATCTAGGCAAGTTTAAATGAGGCCGGAACAATGAACAACAATTCCGGAAAATCCCCATATGCATATTTCGAATTTGCTACTGTTCTGCCCTAAAACATATTGTATTATTGTTAAACAGGAAAATAAAGTGCAGCAAGTTAATCTATGCATTTTTCCACCCCATCTACATATAAAGTTTATTTAAAACCGAGCTATGGTTATTTAGTTACGAAATAAAACATTTTAACATGGCATTTAGCAAATTAAATGCAAACAGCATTTTAAACATTTTTAACATGGATGAAAGTAGCATATTATGAAACTAGGAAAAATTCTAAGCACTTTACATGTTTAAATCATTTTAATCCGATGCATCGTTAATTAGTTATTATATGCTTGATGTGCAAGGAAATTTCTGTAAATCTGCAATTCACAGGAAAAAATGGCAAAATTCGCAGCGCACAGAAAAAAAACAACGACGGGCTGAATCTGGAACAGGGCAGGCGCTGGGGGCAGCTCACCCATGGGCTCTGGCAAATTCGGTGGAGAGGAGCGTTGGCTGGGCCAGATCGGAAACTGGCCCGAGCGAGGAGGTTGGGGAGGCACGGTCAACGCGAGGCGCGGGCGAGCGGTCGTGGCGCTCGTCTCCAGCGGGACCGGTCAACGAACACGACGACGCACGGGACTTCAGCGACGAGGCCTTGGCGGCGATGCGAGGAAGGGAAGCGGCGGGACTCCGCGGCAGGGAGCTCGGCGGACGGGGTCGAGCTGGAGGAGCTCGGGGCCTCAGGTGCGGGAGCAGAGGAGGCCGAGACGCCATGGCAGGAGAACGACAGCGGCGGCGGGGAACTCGGCGGCAAAGGTGCAGGCGAGGAAGGTCAGGCGGCGAAGGGCAGCCGCGGATCTGGTCGGCGACGGGGTCGAGGAAGCCTTGGGCGGCGGCGGTTCCCTGCTGTGGCAAGTCAGAGAGAGCGAGACATGAGAAAGACCAGGGGAAGACGACCATCAGGAGAAGAAGGGAAACCGGGCGCGAGGAGCTGGCATGATCCGGCGGCGCTGCTCCGGCGAGGCCGTCGACGGGTGGTGGCGCTCGGGGCCGAGGTGAGGAGGCAGGCGTTGGGGAAGAGCTCGAAGGTCTTCCATGGCGCTCGGGGAGCTCTCGATCGCTTCCGGTACAGACGAAGAGGGAGTGAGAGAGAGGAGGAGAAGGAAGCAGGGAAGGAGGAAGGGTAGGGGCGACGGGATGGCACAGTGGCTGCTTCTTCTTTGGCGGGAAGCACCGGCGAGGAGGAGGTGCTCGGACGGACGGGTGGATCAAGGAGGGGATGGATTTGGTTGGCTGGTGTGTGAAATCAAGGAGGGGATGGATCCCGGGAGTGATTTGGTGGAGTGGCGGCGGCGTGGGATGGATGGGACATTGCTCCTAAAATTTAGGGTTAGGGGTCTATTTATAGGAAGGGTTAGCTTAGGGGCTATCTAGTCCCTCCGATCGAAATCGAACGGTCGAAAATAAATAGGTTAGGGAGTCCAATTAAAAAAATAGAGATGTTTTATAGATGTTTGGGGATGACCTTGATTCATCGGTGATGACTGAGCGGTTCGGGTTCGGGGCAAGTTTCGGACGCACGCGAGGGGTCTGAGAGAGGTCGACGAAGACAAGGGTCTGACAAATGGTCAACAGAGACAAAGAGAGAAAGGGCAACTACGAACGGCTACGAGTTTTATGAAAACATGCAGATGCAATGCGCATGATGCTATGATATGAAATGCAAGACATGAACAAAATGCAAAACAAAAGACAAAACCCAAGCATGGAGGAAATAACATATCGCATCTCCGGAAAAAGCAAGAGTTGGAGTTACGAATATGGAAAGTTGTATCCGGGGCGTTACAACACTCCACCACTACAAGAGGATCTCGTCCCGAGATCTAGGATGGCACCGGAGAGAAACGGAAGAGGAAGAAAAGAGGTAAAACTAAGTTGCTTCTTCGACAAATGAGTGAAACCATGAACCTTGAGAGGTTGAGCAAAATGAATGAAAGAAAACAACGAAGATGGACAAAGCTAAAAACACTCTGTTAGAAAAGAGGAACAAGTGATACGATGAGAACCAAGAGGTTTAGTGATAAGATAGATATTGAAACCACTCCGGTTAAAACAAGATGAGAGAGGAAGAATGATATAATTTGGGCAGAACTCCGACTGTAAATGAAAGGAATTGAACATGAACTTGACAAGATGAGAGGATATTTGATGAAATCAACAACACACTGCCTCCGGAATTGAAAGACTGGCACAAGGGGTAAGAAACATTTCCGACCGCACACCGGTTGAGAAGGGAGGCAAAACTTGATAAGATGAGAGAACTTGAATGGATGACACAACACTCCGGTTAAATGGATAAGCATGAAAAGAACACGGTCCTCACAATTCGAGATGATGAGTGAAGAGAGCAACATCACCATGCCTCCGGAAGAACGAAAAGAAGATAGATCATTGGAATAAAAGAATGGAGAAGAAAAAGCCAACTTCTGCCACAAATGAGCTTGGAAAGCACCCTTCCAAGAAGGTTAGAACGGAATTGTTGGAAAACCAACAACGAAACGAATAAGCTTGTAGTGGGCTTATGGAAACATCTCAACAATTGAGGTGAAATTCTGCCACTAACGAAAAACAATTGTTTGTTTGAGATCAAAGAAGAGATGAAAAACTTCTTTCGCCGAGAGGATAGAGAGATAACTTAGGGAAGGCTTTAGGTGAAACATGACACAAGATGATTCCAACGAAGAGATTGGTGGATTTAAAATATCTCATTCTTGACAACATGTGAATCATGAAACACGAACTCAAATTGTCAAGAATGACATAACACCACCTCAAATGATAAGGTAGAACTAATTGCACTTCGAAATGCAAGAAGAAGAATACTTGAACTCCTCAAAAAAAACATGGGTTGAACACCATGTATATTTTGAAGTATGGCTTGGCGGATCATAACTTCGAGAGAAATCTTGAAGAACAATTGAAGAATGAAAAGAATCCTTGACGAACCACCATGTAGAGCCTCCATGAAGAACTCCGGTAATAAAAGGATGATAAAAAGAAAGAGAAGTTGAAAACACAGGGTGAAGCCTTGCGATGATTTAGAAGGAGCTTCGCGATGCGATAATGCCGAAAACTTGGAACTCCGGAAAGGAAAAGATGAAACACTAGAACCGAGAATTACTTCATCATGAACAATCTCCGGAAGAAAAGAATTGAATCACCTCGAGGAAATAAGAATAAGATTTATTGTATGCTTATCCTTCATCAAATTAAATTGATGACAAGCAATGGATTTGGCACACTACTTATTCCTGTAGAAAGGATTAAGAGAGATATAGCGCAAACTTGAGAAGGTATTGATGGAACCACCGGTGAAATTAAAAAGAACGAATGAATTGATATGATAACAAAGGAAGTGAAATCTTGAACGAACCACCGTAAAAATTGCAAAAGAGAGTAGCAAGGGCACAATTCACCGAAAATAATTTGAAAACGAATGAAGATACTTGAGGGGATTTAGATACATGAGAACGAAGAGACCATGAACTGATTAGAGGGTATTTGAACGATTCACCGGTAAGATTTGGAGAATGATAGCTACGCGCTGAGAATGAAGAATTATGACATGATGGCCTTCAGAGGAAAGAAATGGAAACAACTCATGAAATGCTTCGGATGGGTGAAAGGAATTCCCACGATCGAAAACAATTATGAGAGGATGGCATCAAGCTAGAACCACACATCTTTGGAAGAACGGGTAAGGATTTAAGAGGAACTCTTCTTCGGTCTTCACATGCTGAGAATGACGAGGAGAAACACCACCAAATTGTTGAGAAACTACAGAAGGATTAGAAGAGGAAAGGTTGAGCCAAAGATGAAAAGAGTTTGAAAGCGACCTTGGAGAAGGCATGTGACTGATGAAAATTCATTCTTACGTCAAACTTTGAAATGAATTTGAGAATAGTTCCAGGAAAATTAGAAGAGTCAGGTAAGATCCTGGAAAAAAACCTGTGGGTTAGGGCCCACTCAAAAGAAACACCGTTGAACGATTTTAAAGAGAGATTGCACCGGTTGAATTAAATGACTTGAAAGAGATAACAACCTCAAAATAACTTGAACGAATCTGGAATGAAAAGACGAGCCTTCTGAGATATCTTCAACACTCCAGAACAAATGAATAGCGAGAAGTGAATGATTAAGAGGTGCATCGGCAAGAGAAAGCATTTGCAACAAGGAAAGGAATATGATCAACACTAAAAGCTTGAGTTAAATCCACCGAAAAGAATACGAGAATGAAGAATGATGAACTTGAAACTGTTGAGCATCTTCATGGGAAATCACCGGATAAGAACATTGAAAGAAAAGAATGAAGAGACTTTCCACAAATAAAAGGATACATGATTAAGAAATCCGAGTCCTTGAAGAAAAAGGGGTGGGAGGGCGTAAAACAAAGACAACTTGGGACGGATGAAACAAACATCGTTGAGAAAACTTAGAATTGATCTCGCAAATGTTGAAATGATCGGATCCACTTGAAGAGAAGCACGCCGACTGGGAAAAAATTAACATGACGACCTCGATAATCAAGAAGGATTAGTATTCACATAGCAATATGAGAACACTGTTTAGGAAAGGTATGGATTCAACATTTTACTTCGAAGCAACTCGAATACCACAAATAAAACAAAACAAAGGATTTGGCTTGCGAATAAGTCGAACAAATACATATGATAGAGATTTACCCAATCTCATATCATGCATCTGTCGGAAAGATATTCTAGGAGCTACTTGAATTCCCACCTATAAAACTCCCGAAACTTTACGGTTATGCAATCTGGTGTTGGGGATATAGGGACACAAAATATATCACCCAAACTAACAATACCTAGATCCAAATTGTATCCATCCGTCAACACATAACCAAGAAAACTCCGGAAATCGTGTACCTCAACCTTCGAAAAGCATCCGTTATACAAGCTATGGCAATACTCCCGAACTCCCCAGTACTGGGTGGCGTCGAGGTTATCTCACCAACAACTGCATAAAAGAGATTTTCGATGTCGGCAAAACTCAGGTATTCCAGAACTGCAACGATAAAATTGTGACGACAACACCTCGGAGCTCAACTCCCCGGGACACTGCCACAACCCCTAAATGTTAGGAGGCACCAAGAACAAGAACAATGTTCTCGTCACAAGACTATCGGAACGATCCCAAGATACCCGCGTGATCCTAAAAAAAATTTCATGAAATTTGAGGAGAGGAAAGACAAAACATCTACGTCAGGGGGCCTCACCAGAGCGACGAAGGGACCGATGAGTAAAAAGAATCCTACTCTCCGATATATATAATCCTAAGACTCAAAATAGTTTTCTTCTAGACTCAACAACGGCCAACAAACAAGGGGGCTCCTATGGTCGGTCGAGGCTCTGATACCAACTTGTCACGCCCAAGATGCTACCCTATCCTAAAGGAACTCGAAGGTCCCACCAAGGATAGAAGCGCATCTTGAAGACGCTTTGCAAGGTGGATATCATTACATCAACATTACATAATAGTGGGGATACATCCAGTACATACAATGTCACATGAATACAACAATACAACATACAAGATCAACATCCGACTACGGATGAATCATAAATGTAAACTCAAACAATATCCACCCTCGCTAGCCTGCATCGCCGACCTGGAACCTACCCCCTGATTGAAGAAGCATAAGAAGAACTCCAAAACAAGTAAACATCGCTCTCGCGTCATGATCATCGCATAACCTGTAACTGCAACTGTCGTTGTAGTAATCTGTGAGCCACGAGGACTCAGCAATCCCATTACCATGGGTATCAAGACTAGCAAAGCTTAATGGGAAAAGGAAGTGGTAAAGTGGTGAGGTTGCAGCAGCGACTAAGCAATGTGAGGTGGCTAACTTACGTAAATAAGAGCGAGGAGAGAAGCAAATCAAGCGGTCGTCAACTGGTAATGATCAAGAAGTGATCCTGAACTCGTATTTACGTCAGACATAACCCAGAAACCGTGTTCTCCTCTCGATCAACCCCGAAAAGAGACACTCACGGTTACGCACACGGTTGGTGTATTTTAGAAGAGTTTACTTCAAGTTTACTACAACCGGATATTAACAAATTCCCATCTGCCACATAACCGTGGGCACGGCTCTCGAAATTTTATATCCTGCAGGGGTGTCCCAACTTAGCCCATAATAAGCTCTCGGGATCAACGAAGGATATTCCTTCTCCCGGGAAGACCCGATCAGTCTCGGAATCCCGGTTTACAAGACATTTTGACAATGGTAAAACAAGACCAGCAAAGCCGCCCGATGTGCCGACAATCCCGATAGGAGCTGCACATATCTCGTTCTCAGGGCAACACCGGATGAGACTAGCTACGAGTAAAACCAGACCTCGAGTTTCCCCGAGAGGGCCCCGCAGGCAGCTCGGTTCAGGCCAGCACTTAGAGAAGCACTGGCCCGGGGGGGCTAAGATAAAGATGACCCTCGGGTTGGCCGACCCAAGAGAAGGGTATAGGTGGTGGTGAGGCAAATGGTAAAACCAAGGTTGGGCCTTGCTGGAGGAGTTTTATTCAAAGCGAACTGTCAAGGGGGTCCCATAAATCACCCAACCGCATTAGGGACGCAAAATCCGGGAACATAATACCGATATGACGGAAACAAGGGCGGCAAGAGTGGAACAAAACACCAGTCATAAGGCCGAGCCTTCCACCCTTTACCAAGTATATAGATGCATTAATAATATAAGAGATATTGTGATATCCCAACATAAACATAATCCAACATGGAGCAATCTTCATCTTCACCGGCAATTAGCAACGCTATAAGAGGGGCT
Organism: Aegilops bicornis; assembly: GCA_021605145.1. Classification (NCBI taxonomy): domain Eukaryota; kingdom Viridiplantae; phylum Streptophyta; class Magnoliopsida; order Poales; family Poaceae; genus Aegilops; species Aegilops bicornis. The sequence continues at coordinate 110,375,555 of CM038669.1, read as the reverse complement.
GAGCAAAGCGGTAACATAGCTAAACAACGGTTTGCTAGGAAGGGTGACAACGGTTAGGGGCTATCATGCAATTTGGAAGGCTTGAGCAGCAAGTGGTGGGTAACGCAGCATAGCGATAGAACGAAGCAACTAGCATAGCAATGATAGTAATGAGATCCAAGGTGACGGTCATCTTGCCTGAAATCCCACAAGGAAGAAGAACGAGTCCATGAAGAAGATGAACGGGAGTAGTCGAACGAATCCTCACAATCGCAACATTACCGTGACCAAGAAGCAACACCAGAAAGAAACAAACAACATGATAAATGCACAAGCATAAACATGGCACGATGCACAATCAAGTATGATGCATGTCTGGTCTAATGAGGCATGGCATGGCAAAGTGCAACAAACAATACTACAAATTAAGTGGAGCTCAATATGCAACGAGTTGCATATGACGAAACACCACATTGACATATTTAGTTCTCTCTCGGTTATGTACCCAACAATATTAAATATTGTTAAACATGGCAAGGGTGAAGCATATGAAAACTACCTATCTAGGCAAGTTTAAATGAGGCCGGAACAATGAACAACAATTCCGGAAAATCCCCATATGCATATTTCGAATTTGCTACTGTTCTGCCCTAAAACATATTGTATTATTGTTAAACAGGAAAATAAAGTGCAGCAAGTTAATCTATGCATTTTTCCACCCCATCTACATATAAAGTTTATTTAAAACCGAGCTATGGTTATTTAGTTACTTAAATAAAACATTTTAACATGGCATTTAGCAAATTAAATGCAAACAGCATTTTAAACATTTTTAACATGGATGAAAGTAGCATATTATGAAACTAGGCAAAATTCTAAGCACTTTACATGTTTAAATCATTTTAATCCGATGCACGGTTAATTAGTTATTATATGCTTGATGTGCAAGGAAATTTCTGTAAATCTGCAATTCACAGGAAAAAATGGCAAAATTCGCAGCGCACAGAAAAAAAACAACGACGGGCTGAATCTGGAACAGGGCAGGCGCTGGGGGCAGCTCACCCATGGGCTCTGGCAAAGTCGGTGGAGAGGAGCGTTATCGGGCCAGACCAAACCAGCCCGAGCGAGGAGGTTGGGGAGGCACGGTCAACGCGAGGCGCTGGCGAAGCGGTCGTGGCGCTGCCTCAAGGACCGTCAATCTAACACGACGACGCACGGGACTCGGCGACGAGGCCTTGGCGGCGTGAGGAAGGGAAGCGGCGGGACTCGCGCGGCAGGGAGCTCGGCGGACGGGTCGAGCCGAGGAGCTCGGGGCCTCAAAAGGGAGCAGAGGAGGCCGAGACGCCATGGCAGGAGAACGACAGCGCGGCGGGAACTCGCGGCAAAGGTGCAAAGCGAGGAAGGTCAGCGGCGAAGGGCAGCCATGGATCTGGTCGGCGACGGGGTCGAGGAAGCCTTGGGCGGCGGCGGTTCCCTGCTGTGGCAAGTCAGAGAGAGCGAGACATGAGAAAGACCAGGGGAAGACGACCATCAGGAGAAGAAGGGAAACCGGGCGCGAGGAGCTGGCATGATCCGTGGCGCTGCTCAGCGAGGCCGTCGGCCAGGTGGTGGCGCTGGGCCGAGGTGAGGAGGCAGGCGTTGGGGAAGAGCTCAAGGTCGCCCATGGCGTCAGGAGCTCTCTGATCGTTCTGCATGTAGACGAAGAGGGAGTGAGAGAGAGGAGGAGAAGGAAACGGGAAGGAGGAAGGGTAGGGGCGACGGGATGGCACAGTGGCTGCTTCTTCTTTGGCGGGGAAGCACCGCGAGGAGGAGGTGCCGGACGGACGGGTGGATCAAGGAGGGATGGATTTGGTTGGTGGTGTGTGAAATCAAGGAGGATGGATCCGGTAGAGATTTGGTGGAGTGGGCGGCGTGGGATGGATGGGACATTGCTCCTAAAATTTAGGGTTAGGGGTCTATTTATAGGAAGGGTTAGCTTAGGGCTATCTAGTCCCTCCGATCGAAATCGAACGGTCGAAAATAAATAGGTTAGGGAGTCCAATTAAAAAATAGAGATGTTTTATAGATGTTTGGGGATGACCTTGATTCATCGGTGATGACTGAGCGGTTCGGGTTCGGGGCAAGTTTCGGACGCACGCGAGGGTCCGAGAGAGGTCGACGAAGACAAGGGTCCGACAAATGGTCAACAGAGACAAAGAGAGAAAGGGCAACTCTGAACGGCTACGAGTTTTATGAAAACATGCAGATGCAATGCGCATGATGCTATGATATGAAATGCAAGACATGAACAAAATGCAAAACAAAAGACAAAACCCAAGCATGGAGGAAATAACATATCGCATCTCTGGAAAAAGCAAGAGTTGGAGTTACGAATATGGAAAGTTGTATCCGGGGCGTTACAACACTCCACCACTACGAGAGGATCTCGTCCCGAGATCTAGGATGGCACCGGAGAGAAACGGAAGAGGAAGAGAAGAGGTAAAACTAAGTTGCTTCTTCGACAAATGAGTGAAACCATGAACCTTGAGAGGTTGAGCAAAATGAATGAAAGAAAACAACGAAGATGGACAAAGCTAAAAACACTCTGTTAGAAAAGAGGAACAAGTGATACGATGAGAACCAAGAGGTTTAGTGATAAGATAGATATTGAAACCACTCCGGTTAAAACAAGATGAGAGAGGAAGAATGATATAATTTGGGCAGAACTCCGACTGTAAATGAAAGGAATTGAACATGAACTTGACAAGATGAGAGGATATTTGATGAAATCAACAACACACCGCCTCCTAATTGAAAGACTGCACAAGGGGTAAGAAACATTTCCGACCGCACACCGGTTGAGAAGGGAGGCAAAACTTGATAAGATGAGAGAACTTGAATGGATGACACAACACTCCGGTTAAATGGATAAGCATGAAAAGAACACGGTCCTCACAATTCGAGATGATGAGTGAAGAGAGCAACATCACCATGCCTCCGGAAGAACGAAAAGAAGATAGATCATTGGAATAAAAGAATGGAGAAGAAAAAGCCAACTTCTGCCACAAATGAGCTTGGAAAGCACCCTTCCAAGAAGGTTAGAACGGAATTGTTGGAAAACCAACAACGAAACGAATAAGCTTGTAGTGGGCTTATGGAAACATCTCAACAATTGAGGTGAAATTCTGCCACTAACGAAAAACAATTGTTTGTTTGAGATCAAAGAAGAGATGAAAAACTTCTTTCGCCGAGAGGATACAGAGATAACTTAGGGAAGGCTTCAGGTGAAACATGACACAAGATGATTCCAACGAAGAGATTGGTGGATTTAAAATATCTCATTCTTGACAACATGTGAATCATGAAACACGAACTCAAATTGTCAAGAATGACATAACACCACCTCAAATGATAAGGTAGAACGAATTGCACTTCAAAATGCAAGAAGAAGAATACTTGAACTCCTCAAAACAAAACATGGGTTGAACACCATGTATATTTTGAAGGCTTGACGGATCATAACTTCGAGAGAAATCTTGAAGAACAATTGAAGAATGAAAAGAATCCTTGACGAACCACCATGTAGAGCCTCCATGAAGAACTCCGGTAATAAAAGGATGATAAAAAGAAAGAGAAGTTGAAAACACAGTGGTGAAGCCTTGCGATGATTTAGAAGGAGCTTCGCGATGCGATAATGCCGAAAACTTGGAACTCCGGAAAGGAAAAGATGAAACACTAGAACCGAGAATTACTTCATCATGAACAATCTCCGGAAGAAAAGAATTGAATCACCTCGAGGAAATAAGAATAAGATTTATTGTATGCTTATCCTTCATCAAATTAAATTGATGACAAGCAATGGATTTGGCATACTACTTATTCCTGTAGAAAGGATTAAGAGAGATATAGCGCAAACTTGAGAAGGTATTGATGGAACCACCGGTGAAATTAAAAAGAACGAATGAATTGATATGATAACAAAGGAAGTGAAATCTTGAACGAACCACCGTAAAAATTGCAAAAGAGAGTAGCAAGGGCACAATTCACCGAAAATAATTTGAAAACGAATGAAGATACTTGAGGGGATTTAGATACATGAGAACGAAGAGACCATGAACTGATTAGAGGGTATTTGAACCATTCACCGGTAAGATTTGGAGAATGATAGCTACGCGCTGAGAATGAAGAATTATGACATGATGGCCTTCGGATGAAAGAAATGGAAACAACTCATGAAATGCTTCGGATGGGTGAAAGGAATTCCCACGATCGAAAACAATTATGAGAGGATGGCATCAAGCTAGAACCACACATCTTTGGAAGAACGGGTAAGGATTTAAGAGGAACTCTTCTTCGGTCTTCACATGCTGAGAATGACGAGGAGAAACACCACCAAATTGTTGAGAAACTACAGAAGGATTAGAAGAGGAAAGGTTGAGCCAAAGATGAAAAGAGTTTGAAAGCGACCTTGGAGAAGGCATGTGACTGATGAAAATTCATTCTTACGTCAAACTTTGAAATGAATTTGAGAATAGTTCCGGGAAAATTAGAAGAGTCAGGTAAGATCCTGGAAAAAAACCTGTGGGTTAGGGCCCACTCAAAAGAAACACCGTTGAACGATTTTAAAGAGAGATTGCACCGGTTGAATTAAATGACTTGAAAGAGATAACAACCTCAAAATAACTTGAACGAATCTGGAATGAAAAGACGAGCCTTTCCGAGATATCTTCAACACTCCGTAACAAAATGAATAGCGAGAAGTGAATGATTAAGAGGTGCATCGGCAAGAGAAAGCATTTGCAACAAGGAAAGGAATATGATCAACACTAAAAGCTTGAGTTAAATCCACCGGAAAAGAATACGAGAATGAAGAATGATGAACTTGAAACTGTTGAGCATCTTCATGGGAAATCACCGGATAAGAACATTGAAAGAAAAGAATGAAGAGACTTTCCACAAATAAAAGGATACATGATTAAGAAATCCGAGTCCTTGAAGAAAAAAGGGGTGGGAGGGCGTAAAACAAAGACAACTTGGGACGGATGAAACAAACATCGTTGAGAAAACTTAGAATTGATCTCGCAAATGTTGAAATGATCGGATCCACTTGAAGAGAAGCACGCCGACTGGGAAAAAATTAACATGACGACCTCGATAATCAAGAAGGATTAGTATTCACATAGCAATATGAGAACACTGTTTAGGAAAGGTATGGATTCAACATTTGACTTCGAAGCAACTCGAATACCACAAATAAAACAAAACAAAGGATTTGGCTTGCAGAATAAAATTTGGAACAAATACATATGATAGAGATTTACCCAATCTCATATCATGCATCCGTCGGAAAGATATTCTCGAGCTACTTGAATTCCCACCTATAAAACTCCCGAAACTTTACGGTTATGCAATCTGGTGTTGGGGATACAGGGACACAAAATATATCACCCAAACTAACAATACCTAGATCCAAATTGTATCCATCCGTCAACACATAACCAAGAAAACTCCGAAATCGTAGTACCTCAACCTTCGAAAAGCATCCGTTATACAAGCTATGGCAATACTCCCGAACTCCCCAGATCTTGGGTGGCGCCGAGGTTATCTCACCAACAACTGCATAAAAGAGATTTTCGATGTCGGCAAAACTCGTGTATTCCGTAATCGCAACGATAAAATTGTGACGACAACACCTCGGAGCTCAACTCCCCGGACACCGCCACAACCCCTAAATGTTAGGAGGCACCAAGAACAAGAACAATGTTCTCGCCACAAGACTATCTAACGATCCCAAGATACCCGCTGATCCTAAAAAAATTTCATGAAATTTGAGGAGAGGAAAGACAAAACATCTACGTCAGGGGGCCTCACCAGAGCGACGAAGGGACCGATGAGTAAAAAGAATCCTACTCTCCGATATATATAATCCTAAGACTCAAAATAGTTTTCTTCTAGACTCAACAACGGCCAACAAACAAGGGGGCTCCTATGGTCGGTCGAGGCTCTGATACCAACTTGTCACGCCTAAGATGCTACCCTATCCTAAAGGAACTCAAGGTCCCACCAAGGATAGAAGCGCATCTTGAAGACGCTTTTGCAAGGTGGATATCATTACATCAACATTACATAATAGTGGGGATACATCCAATACATACAATGTCACATGAATACAACAATACAACATACAAGATCAACATCCGACTACGGATGAATCATAAACAGAAACTCAAACAATATCCACCCGGCTAGCCTGCATCGCCGACCGAACCTACCCCACGATTGAAGAAGCATAAGAAGAACTCCAAAACAAGTAAACATCGCTCTCGCGTCATGATCATCGCATAACTGTAATCGCAACTGCGTTGTAGTAATCTGTGAGCCACGAGGACTCAGCAATCCCATTACCATGGGTATCAAGACTAGCAAAGCTTAATGGGAAAAGGAAGTGGTAAAGTGGTGAGGTTGCAGCAGCGACTAAGCAATGTGAGGTGGCTAACTTACGTAAATAAGAGCGAGGAGAGAAGCAAATCAACCGGTCGTCAATCGGTAATGATCAAGAAGTGATCCTGAACTCGTATTTACGCCGACATAACCCGTAAACCGTGTTCTCCTCTCGATCAACCCCGAAAAGAGACACTCACGGTTACGCACACGGTTGGTGTATTTTAGAAGAGTTTACTTCAAGTTTACTACAACCGGATATTAACAAATTCCCATCTGCCACATAACCGTGGGCACGGCTCTCGAAATTTTATATCCTGCAGGGGTGTCCCAACTTAGCCCATAATAAGCTCTCGCGATCAACGAAGGATATTCCTTCTCCGGGAAGACCCGATCAGACTCGGAATCCCGGTTTACAAGACATTTTGACAATGGTAAAACAAGACCAGCAAAGCCGCCCGATGTGCCGACAATCCCGATAGGAGCTGCACATATCTCGTTCTCAGGGCAACACCGGATGAGACTAGCTACGAGTAAAACCAGACCTCGAGTTTCCCGAGAGGGCCCTTGCAGTAGTTGTTCAGCCAGACTTAGAGAAGCACCGCCCGGGGGCTAAGATAAAGATGACCCTCGGGTTGGCCGACCCAAGAGAAGGGTATAGGTGGTGGTGAGGCAAATGGTAAAACCAAGGTTGGGCCTTGCTGGAGGAGTTTTATTCAAAGCGAACTGTCAAGGGGGTCCCATAAATCACCCAACCGCATTAGGGACGCAAAATCCGGGAACATAATACCGATATGACGGAAACAAGGGCGGCAAGAGTGGAACAAAACACCAGTCATAAGGCCGAGCCTTCCACCCTTTACCAAGTATATAGATGCATTAATAATATAAGAGATATTGTGATATCCCAACATAAACATAATCCAACATGGAGCAATCTTCATCTTCACCGGCAATTAGCAACGCTATAAGAGGGGCTGAGCAAAGCGGTAACATAGCTAAACAACGGTTTGCTAGGAAGGGTGACAACGGTTAGGGGCTATCATGCAATTTGGAAGGCTTGAGCAGCAAGTGGTGGGTAACGCAGCATAGCAATGATAGTAATGATATCCAAGGTGACGGTCATCTTTTCTGAAATCCCGCAAGGAAGAAGAATGAGTCCATGAAGAAGATGAATGCAACATTACCAGAACCGAGAAGCAACACCGGAAAGAAACAAACAACATGATAAATGCACAAGCATAAACATGGCACGATGCACAATCAATAATGATGCATGTCCGGTCTAATGAGGCATGGCATGGCAAAGTGCAACAAACAATACTACAAATTAAGTGGAGCTCAATATGCAACGAGTTGCATATGACGAAACACCACATTGACATATTTAGTTCTCTCTCGGTTATGTACCCAACAATATTAAATGTTGTTAAACATGGCAAGGGGTGAAGCATATGAAAACTACCTATCTAGGCAAGTTTAAATGAGGCCGGAACAATGAACAACAATTCCGGAAAATCCCCATATGCATATTTCGGATTTGCTACTGTTCTGCCCTAAAACATATTGTGTTGTTGTTAAATAGGAAAATAAAGTGCAGCAAGTTAATCTATGCATTTTTTCACCCCATCTACATATAAAGTTTATTTAAAACCGAGCTACGGTTATTTAGTTATGAAATAAAACATTTTAACATGGCATTTAGCAAATTAAATGCAAACAGCATTTTAAACATTTTTAACATGGATGAAAGTAGCATATTATGAAACTAGGCAAAATTCTAAGCACTTTACATGTTTAAATCATTTTAATCCGATGCACGGTTAATTAGTTATTATATGCTTGATGTGCAAGGAAATTTCTGTAAATCTGCAATTCACAGGAAAAAATGGCAAAATTCGCAGCCATACGGAAAAAAAAACAACAACGGGCTGAATCGAACAGGCGGCAGCCTTTGGGCAGCAACTCACCCATGGGCTCGCAAATTCGGTGGAGAGGAGCGTTATCGGGCCAGATCGAAATCGCCCGAGCGAGGAGGTTGGGGAGGCACGGTCAACGCGAGGCGCGGGCGAGCGGTCGTGGCGCTCGTATCCAGCGGGACCGGTCAACGAACACGACGACGCACGGGACTTCAGCGACGAGGCCTTGGCGGCGATGCAGGGAAGGGAAGCGGCGGGACTCCGGCGCGGCAGGGAGCTCGGCGGACGGGGTCGAGCTGGAGGAGCTCGGGGCCTCAGGTGCAGGAGCAGAGGAGGCCGAGACGCCATGGCAGGGAACGGCAGCGTGGCGGGAACTTCAGCGGCAAAGGTGCAAAGCGAGGAAGGTCAGCGCGGGCGGGCAGCCGCGGATCTAGTCGGCGACGGGGTCGAGGAAGCCTTGGGCGGCGGCGGTTCCTTGCTGTGGCAAGTCAGAGAGAGCGAGACATGAGAAAGACCAGGGGAAGACGACCATCAGGAGAAGAATGGAAACCGGGCGCGAGGAGCTGGCCTGATCCGGCGGCGCTGCTCCGGCGAGGCCGTCGACGGGTGGTGGCGCTCGGGGCCGAGGTGAGGAGGCAGGCGTTGGGGAAGAGCTCGAAGGTCGTCCATGGCGTCAGGAGCTCTCCTGATCGTTCCTGGTGCAGAGACGAAGAGGGAGTGAGAGAGAGGAGGTGAAGGAAACGGGAAGGAGGAAGGGTAGGGGCGACGGGGATGGCCTGGTGGCTGCTGCTGCTGGCGGGGCAGCACCGACGAGGAGGAGGTGCTCGGACGGACGGGTGGATCGAGGAGGGGATGGATTTGGTTGGTTGGTGTGTGAAATCAAGGCAGAAATCACATATTTGACCTGAGGCAGAAATCAAATCACAAACTGACCTGGTCACGAAAAAATTTCACTCTGCTGACCCTTTGGTGTGGCGCCCGATGAGGCGCCGCACCCCTCTGCAAAGACCTTCCCTTAGGCGTCGCACATCCTGCCAAATGGCAGCCCTAGTCCAGCTTATGCCCCACATACAAAGACTGCGGCACCTAAGACTTAGGCGCCACACACTGTAATGTGCAGCGCCTAGCTCTTGGGCGCCTGCAGTCTGTGGTTCCACTTGGGCTGGCCCCACCCTCTCTCCCTCCCACCCCACCCCACACACCCCCACCCACCCAAACCCTTAGACTTGCGGCCCTCCTCTCTTCCCTCTCCCCTCTCAAATCCTTCTCAAATCTTGCAAATCCGGAGTATTTGACCGTGGATTTCAAGCCAACCCTCCCTTAAGGTATTCTCCTCCGATCCCTCGTTTTTCATCCATAGGAATTGTCACATTTTCTCAAATCTTGCTAGTTTGGGGAAACCCTAGTTTTTGCTTGGATTTGCAAATTTGTGTTGAATGATGTTATATTTCTTTGCTAATTTGGGTTGTTTAGGCTTCCATAGTATGCTAGGGTTAGGGTTATGTGTGTTTGATGTTGGTGTTAGGGTTATGTTATGGTTAAGGTTGTAGTAATTGTTATGTGGGGGTTAGGGTTATTAATTCATATATATGTTAGGGCATATGTGTGCAAATATTTTTCTTAAGTATTTACTTGATATATGTGTGTTTTTGATTATTGTAGGGATGGGGAGAACATGTGTTTATGTTCATCATGTGGATAAAGAGGCCTTTTTGAAAGGCAATGTTGAGACGGACCGGATGAGCTTGACATGGTGTTTGAGAGTAGTCCTAGCTATGCGGAGCTTTTGGAACAAGTGAGGAAAGATTTGAATTGGATGGACCCAAGTGACGTTGTTGAGTTCGAGGGAAGGCATAATGTTGGTTTTGGAATGCACATCCGTTGGAATACAATGCGTAGAACTCCGAGCAACGTTGGGTTGCATACAAGGAGACGGTTGTCAATCTCTAGACAAGGCTCTTGAGTTATTTGCCTCCAAGAAGGTTGAGTCTACTTTGAATGTAGACTTGAACCGAACCCCTCCCCGTTGGTTGATAGCACTCCCCCACCCATGAACCAAGATCAAATGAGTGAACCTCAATTCACGCAACAAGATTGGCCAACATTGAGCCCGACTCCAAACAACCTGAAGGTTTTGAAGAGGAGAATGATGAGTACGAGGAGGATGACAACGAAGTTGACCTCCATGACAACAATGTGGGTGATCTCGACCAATATCATGTGCAAGAGACAATGGACCAATCCATCCCTTTTTCCCGTGCATATGCATCGGACTCGAATGACGATGGTCCCGATGAAGAAGTTGATGAGGAGGGGTTCACGCCGAAGGAGGCCGAAGCATTCAAGAAGGTATTCGGGCGGGGTCACAAGACACCATTGTTCAAGGATCTTAGTCTCGCGGATGAAGCCGTTGTGGATGGTGGCAAATGCATATCTCTTGGAGCTAGGCCAAGTTCTCACCGTGATTTGGAAGACGGCAAGAACGGGATCCCGGTTGTGAGTTTCAATCCTTCTTGGAATTGAAGATGTGGCTCGACAACTACTCGGTTACACATTATCGTCCACATAAAGTGGCCAACTCGGACGTGAATGTATGCTACACGGTCAAATGTGAAGTGCCAACATGTCCATGGATTGTGCGTGCAAGGCCATGGAAAGGAGGTCCCACTTGGCGATAGTGAGTTGTCTACCAACTCACATGTGCCGCAAGACAAGAGGGCGGATGGCAAGCTTGTGTACCAACAACACACGCATAACTCATATCCGAAGTTCATCGCCATGTGCTTTCAAACCAAATATACACACTTCCAACAATGAGCATCAAGAGTGTCATTGACCTTGTGAAAGCCATCTTTCATTACAAGGTGAAGTACGACAAGGCATGGAAGGTGAAGCAAGCCGCATTCAAGATGTTGTATGGCAATTGGGAGGAAGCATACAACTGACTCCCTAGGTTGTTGTTAGCTATGGCCGCCACAAACCCAGGCATGGTTCACGTGGTTGAGCCTCATGGGCACCAAACATTGATTCATAACGGGAGGACCGTGTGAGTATTTGGCCGTGCATTTTGGGCCTTTGAGCAATGCGTGAGGGCTTTTGAGCATTGTCGGCCCGTCATCGCCATTGATGGCACGTTCTTGACAGGACAATACAAGGGCACTTTATTGGTTGCAATAGCAAGTGATGCCAATAACCGGGTGTTGCCTTTGGCTTTCGCTTTGGTTGAGGTGGAGAACAATGATAACTGGGAGTGGTTCTTGCGTCAACTGAGAACAAGGGTATTACCGGCTGAAAGGGAAATTTGTGTCATATCGGATCGCCATCCTGGAAATCTAAATGCGGTGGTGGTTGACATTCCTGGACATGCAAAGTTGCATCATCGATGGTGCATGAGGCACTTTTGTGCAAACTTCTATAGGGCATGTGGTATCAAGGAGTTGGCCGATGATCTTCGTGGATTGTTGTCTCGCTTTCACCAACAAGCGGTTTGCCACATTGTTCAATGCATTGCTCGAGACACAAGAAACTTGACCCCGTGGTCGAGTTTCTCAATAAGAACATTGACGAAAGGAATATGTGGGCACGTGCTTTCGATGAAGATGGCCGAGGTACGGTCAAATGACAAGCAATATGGCGTAATGCTTCAATAAGGTGCTCAAGGGTGTACGTGCATTACCCGTGACGGCAATAGTTCAATACACATTTGACAAGATGAATGCATACTTTTAAAGTGCTCAATGGAGACCGATAAGCAGATTGTCAGAGAACAAGGATAAGCACAAGTACAATTTCCCACCAAAGGTTGAAGAATGGTTGGAATTTCAATCACGAAAGGCGACTAAAGAAGTTGTACTATATGACGACAACGAGTGGAAGTATGAGGTGAAAGAGCCCGGAGGAACCACAAACGATGGCCGCCAACACGGAGGCCGGGCTTTCAAGGTCTCCCTAACACGGTGTGATTGCAGCTGCATGAGGCCGTCTTTGCTTCATCTCCCATGCTCGCACTTGTTAAATGCATCCCGGTTAGGAATGTGGACGCCAATCACCCTCTTACCGTGAGGGAGTCCGAAGTTCTCAATCATGACGGTAAAGAATACATGGACTCCACAGCCCAAATGCATACTTGGACCAATCACAATGGCCGGAGTATCATGGAGTTCAACTATGGCCGGACCCGGAATTGAAGATCGTTAGACGGGGAAGACGTAAGACAAAGCGTCTTAGAGGTGACATGGACGGATGGGGCCGTGGTGGCGGTGGAGAATACGGCACCGACCAATTCCAAGAGCCTCGTGAGAAATGCCGTTGTGGGGGCTGCAGTAATGGGGGACACAACACAAGAACTTGTCCCAAACCAAGAAAGAGATCAAAGAAAAATGGTGCAAGCACAAGCCAAACAAATGATAGCCAACCAAGTGAACCAAGGGGTAGCCAACCAAGTCAAACAAGTGGTGGAGTGCCAAACCACTCAAATCAAACAAGCCAACGAGGAACTAGGCAACAAAGAGGGAGTCATCTTGGTCTTAGAAGAGGCCGTGGTGGTGGTAGAGGCCATGGTGAAGGTCTTGGCCGTGGTGGTGGTAGAGGTCGTGGTGATGGTGTTGGTCGTGGTGAAGGTCTTGGCCGTGGTGATGGTCTTGTCCGTGCTGGTGGTAGAGGTCGTGGTGATGGTGTTGGTCGTGGTGAAGGTCTTGGCCGTGGTGGTGGTAGAGGTCGTGGTGATGGTCTTGGCCGTGGTGCTGGTAGAGGCCGTGGTGGTGGTGGTGGTATAGGCCGTGGTGGTGGCGGTAGAGGCCGCGGTGGTGGTGTAGGCCGTGGTGATGGTGGAGGCAGTGGTGATCTTGGCCTTGGCGGCGGCCGTAGTGGAGGAATGTTCTCTTGGCTCAATGGACCATTGCCTTATGTGACTTACTATGATCTTGTTCTTTTGGCTCAATGCTTGTGTTGTCATTTTGTATTGTGTGACTAACTATTATATTGCCATTTTCATAGGTATGGAAACAATGAAGGGGGTGGAGGACACGGAGGGGGAAGGTGAGATCCCTTGGTGGTGGGAGGAGGGAGAAGAATAAGAAGAAGAAGAAGAGAGGAAGAAGAAGAAACTACATGGACCGTGATTTGGACAAGTATATGTGCTATGTGTGTATGACTATGTGAGGGGACTAATATTTCTGTGTATGACTATGTGAGATCCCTATGTGTGTATGACTATGTGATTTGGACAAGTATATGTGCTATGTGTGTATGACTATGTGATTTAGACTACTATTTCGTGTTTTGGACGCCTACATGTAATTTGGATATGATTATGTGGCATCTTTATGAATCACAAAACAAAAAACCAGTAGTTATTTGAAAAAGCAGCTAGTGCAGCGCCAAAGGCCAAGGCGCCACACTACACAAAGGCAGCCGCTTGGCCTTGGCGCTGCACACCCTGGACATGGCAGTCCAGAGCAACAAAATCATTCCAGAGAGCAGAATCATTCAGATGGGTTTTGCACCCCAAAATTTGCTAAGTCGGTGTCAGTGCCCAAGGGCAAGGCGCGCACACTCTTGTCTGCGCCTAAGAGATAGGCGCTTGATCAGATAGTGTGGCGCCTTGCCCTTCGCCGCACACACCGACTTAGCAAATTTTGGGGTGCAAAACCAACTGAACGCCTCGGTGCTCTTCGATCGGCATGTTCAGGTGTGCAAACCATGCATAAGGCGCCACACTACACTGACTTAGCAATTTTTGGGTGGAAAAGCTACTGGAACGCTCCTGGTGCTCTCTGGACTGGAATGTCCAGGTGTGCAGCGCCTAAGGGCAAGGCGCCAGACTGTAGTGTGGCGCCTTTTCCTTAGGGCGCCGCACACCTGGACATTTATTAGGCTGCACCAACTCCTCCCACCCATCCTCACCCCACACACCCCAACCTCCACACAAACCCGAAGCTCAAGGCCTCCCTCTACCCTCCTCTCCCCTCTCAAATCCTTCTCAGATCCGAGTATTTGACCGTGGATTTCAAGCCAACCCTCCCTTAAGGTAATCTCCTCCGATCCCCTGCTTTCATCCATAGGAATTGTCACATTTGCTCAAATCTTGCTAGTTTGGGGAAACCCTAGTTTTGATAGGATTTGGAAATTTGTGTTTCTTTGCTAATTTGGTATGGTTAGGCTTTCATAGTATGCTAGGGTTAGGGTTATGTGTGTTTGATGTTGGTGTTAGGGTTATGTTGGTGTTAGGGTTGTGGTTATTGTTAAGTGGGGGTTAGGGTTGACCAATAATTCTCGGTTTTGTAGGCATGGCTTCATCCGGTTCCATGACGAGGCCACCGTGTGCTAACCAAGAAGACATGCCGAACAAGTGGGAGGACGCATCTTTGGACAAGGTGAAGGAGAAAGATGTCAACATCCCTCCATGTTGGTGTGGAGATGTTTGCAAGGTGAAGGTGTCCACCGACCGAAAGAAAGCATGGACGAAAGGTCGGAGATATTTTGTATGCCCGAACTATGCTTATGATCGTGCACTTCCAACTAACGCCTATGACCAACCACCGGTAAGCTCGAGAAGTAAAATGTTACTCTCAAATGTGTGTCAACACTAACAACAAATTTTTATGCAGCCACCGCCTCCTCTATGCAAGTACTTCACGTGGATAGATCTTGAAGTGCTAGAAGATGTGAAAAAGGACCAATACGCAGATTGTCTTAGGCGGCAACGATGGTTCGAAGAATCGTTTCGAAGAGGCTTGGAGGAAGAGCGTCGCCGAAGGAGAGGATGGAGCGGAAGAAACGAGAGGAGGAGAGGGCACGCCAAGCTTAAACTTGCTCGTGAGGAGGAGAGGGCAAGAAAGCTTGCAAAGGCTCGCGAGGCGCAAGAGGAGGACTCGACGTGACAAGAAGGGAAATGGCCTCGCTCTACTCAAGAGGGGACTTCGCTTGATTGCACTCGCCGTCAACTATCTTCTAATGAATGTGTCATGAAGTTGTGAGGGCATGTGAGATGTTGGTGAACTATCTTCTAGGGCAAGCTGCCATTTGTCATTTGTAATGAATGTGTCGTGAACCATGTCGTAGTAATGTTTGAATTGTCTTAAGTTATGAACTCGTCGGCATAAAATTAGTAAGAATTCAACATTACTTCAAGTTCGCAAACACAAATACCACACTAGTAAGAGTTCACCAACATATAACATAACCTCACAAGTTCGCAAACACAAATACCACACTAGTAAGAGTTCACCAACATATAACATAACCTCACAAGTTCATCAACCTAATTAAACGGCTACAATTAACATGAACAAGCACTAATGCCTTCCGCGCGTGTTCCTGGTGGCACGCCTGCAGGCAAGCTTCTTCTTCTTCTTAGGAGCACGAGGCTCCTCTTCGTGCACTTCCTCCTCCGCCTCCGCCTCATCATCCAAGCTAGCCATCCGCGAGGTCCCTACGACCACCTTTGGGTTGCCTCTGTTGTCATAGTCGTTGGGCGTGTACCGGCGTCTGGGCTGCCTAGGCTTGAACACATATGCGGACCGAGCTTGAGCGTCCGCCAAAGTCATGTCATCATCAAGCTCATGGCCCTATCACACAACGAAACAATATGGTGAAGGCCGGTGTCGTAATCAAGTGAGAATCACATCTAAAGGATTAGTCATACCTCTTGGGTGATCCCACCCTCATCATCCATATAAGCATATGAGGAACTCACATCGTCCCCCTCATGGTGAGGTGCGGGGTATGATGGTGTACTGCACCTAGAGGCGTATGGTTCATCATATTCGTGATCACGGCAACCGAGAAGGTTCGATAACCGCCTTAACTTCTTGGCCCGACGCTGTAACATGAACAAGTGTGTAAGATATCAAACTTCGCAACATAGACCTGCTCTCATAGTGAATGCGATATGTACCTTGAGGAATGCTCAGAGTGAACCATCATCATTGCCGGCCCAACCGTGTCTTCTCCGTAATAGACCGGCTCTCATCACCGCTTTCTTGATCTCTAAGGCCATGGATGAGAAAGAATGAATGCGTTAGCCATTCAAACATGTGTAATACGGTCAACAGGAAAGTAAAGAGGGGAACACTTTACCACATAGTTAATCACCGAACAGCAGGGACTCCTTGCCCTTGCTCGACATCTCTGTTGTACTTCCCTTTGCTAGATCCTCAAAGTTTACGGGTTCTTCAAGAATATCCTCATTATATGCCGCGGGCATATCTCAACTCGAGTAGTTCCAATAAACCATCGTGCGTAGTTATCAAAAGCAAGTGGGTTGTGCTCACGAAGCGGGCGCGTCTTGAAGCTACGAGCTTGCTCCACACAAAGCTGGAAGAGGGTAACATACATGTAATGATGCTTGTCCCAGTCCTTTATCTTCCGCTGCCTTCTCCTCGTCCAACCTGCGTGGTATAAAACCAAACATTAGCACAATCAAAAGGAGTCCCGATGATTAGACAATACGCAGACATGCTCTCTTACCTATGAAGTGCTTTATCCGTGTCCACCCAATCCGCGGGTGAGGCCGGAAAAGACCAAATCGACGTATACACGCGATGCGGCAAATGAAACTCAACCGCCTGGTTGCATATCAAGGCACCGTGATAAGCCGTAGATCCTTATCCCGCAAGCACATCGGGTTGAGGCGGAACTCCGGTGTATCCTAAGCTCTCACCCGCCATATGGCTGCCATTCCACCTATGAAACAGGCAACAATGCAAATTTGATGACTATTTTTCAAGCAAGCATGAGAATGGACTAAAGTAATGACCTCCTTACCTGCTCGGGTGTAATCGTGACCAACTCGGCAATGTCCGGTTGGTGCATGAGATTGACTTAGTTCGTCATCTCGAAACGATATCCCACTTGTAAGCCCACGTGGGCGCCGTAATTCGCCATGTTCATCTCGCATACCAAGGATCAAACTCGACGCTTTCTAAGGCCCAACAAGCGAGACGCCCTAGCTCCATACGTAAAGTAGAAGCAGATTACCACCAATGCTCGCACTAGGTGTGATCCTACAACACGCATCGTCCAGCTACATATGAAAGAAAAACAATGTTAACTTGACAGCAAGCTTGCATTGCTAATGAAGAAATGAGTTGATCACAAAATGCACCAACTACCTGCCGGTACAAGTAGGCAAGAGTCGCTGAACCCCAGCTCCATTTGCTATGGAAGACGGTCAACACCTTCAACCACATCCATGGAGCGTTCTTGCCAGTGGAGTCAGGAAACAAAGTCCTCGACACAATGTACCACATATGCACACAAGCATGTGTCTGGATCACATCATCAGTGGCATCCGGAGGGCACGTCGCAAAGTTATTTTGAATCCACGTGAAAGCAGCTCTGGCTGCTTTCCTTTCCCTTTTCTTCTTCTCTTCTCCCTCCTCTACATCATCCTCAGCCTCGGTAGGATCCATACCGATAAGAGCAATCATTCGCCGCGCCACCCATCGTAATCGGTGCTCATACAGAGAGGCGCCCCGTCGATACCAAGACCGTGATCAACGAGACATCCTCGAGCGCCACGGTCATCTCCCCGTCCAAGATGGAAATCGTGGGTCTCGGCCTCCACCGATCAACAAGAGCGGACACCTGGAAGCGTTCAGATTCGGGCGAGACCGGCCGACCAATGTAATCCACGGAGTAGTCCTGCTCGCTTGATGTACGGTGTGTACCGCTCATCGTAAGGCATGGCAGGACCAGAGACCCCGTGATACCGAATCTTCAGAGGTTCAAGCTTCTGCAAAAAACAAGTAATGACAAATCTTAGGGCATGTAAATTTGAACTAAAGGCAAATTTGCAAAATATTTAGATTACTCATTATTACCTTATCCTTCTCAAGCATCATGTAGGCCCGGTGTTGCACGTCAGAGACATCGCCCGTAAGCCAACCCATCCTTACAATTTCAAACAATAAACATATAAGAGTTCATCTTCATCTCAAATATCGGTATACACTAAACATATAACATGTGTTCAACTACAAGAATATCAACATCTCCTTCTCACACAATGAATATGTCATATGTGTTCAAATAAACTAAACATCTAATATTTCAAATAAACTCAACATCAAATATTTGAAATAAACTCAACATCTAATATATATCTAAACAAACTTCTCATATATGTCTACAAAATCAACATCTCATAGTTATCTATAAAAATAGGCATCTCATATATATCTAAAAAACTAAACAATCTAGGGTTTCACTAACAAGAATCATATATTGTGAACTAATAAATAACACTACGGTACTACCAATATGAATACACATCCTAAATCGAGCAAACCAAACAAATCAAGGGTTCCATCAAATCTTGGACAAATCTCTAAAATGGCAACAAATTTACGGAGCAAAAGAAAGAGAACGGAAGAGTTTACCTAGTAGGATGGATTGGGGATCGAATCCACGGATCAAATCTTCAGATCCGAGAGGGATGTGGGGATTAGATGGGGCGCCGCCGCCGCCGCTCTCTGTCTGGTCTGGCCGGTCACTTGTCATCGTGGCAGCGCCTAAGGGCTAGGCGCCGACGTCAAAGTGTGGCGCCTAGCCCTTAGGGCGCCAGACAAAAGTGCAGGGGCCAAGAATCGACCAGGCTGCCACGGCAGGATGTGCGACGCCTAAGGGAAGGGCAGCACAAGAGGGTGCGACGCCCACTGCTTGGGCGCCACACCAAAGGGTCACAGAGTCAAAAAATTCGTGACTGTGCCGGGCCAGTGATTTGATTTCTGCCTCAGGTCAAATATGTGATTTCTGCCTGAAATCAAGGAGGGGATGGATCCCGAGAGAGATTTCGTGGAGTGGCGGCGGCGTGGGGTGGATGGGACATTGCTCCTAAAATTTAGGGTTAGGGGTCTATTTATAGGAAGGGTTAGCTAGGGGCTATCTAGTCCCTCCGATCGAAATTGAACGGTCGAAAATAAATAGGTTAGGGAGTCCAATTAAAAAAATAGAGATGTTTTATAGATGTTTGGGGATGACCTGGATTCATCGGTGATGACTGAGCGGTTCGGGCTCGGGGAAAGTTTCGGACGCACGCGAGGGGTCTGAGAGAGGTCGACGAAGACAAGGGTCTGACAAATGGTCAACAGAGACAAAGAGAGAAAGGGCAACTACGAACGGCTACGAGTTTTATGAAAACATGCAGATGCAATGCGCATGATGCTATGATATGAAATGCAAGACATGAACAAAATGCAAAACAAAAGACAAAACCCAAGCATGGAGGAAATAACATATCGCATCTCCGAAAAAAGCAAGAGTTGGAGTTACGAATATGGAAAGTTGTATCCGGGGCGTTACACCTACTTGGACTCCCCTTATAGGCGCGCCCCTCCTAGGTCGGCCTTCTCTTCCCCTCTCCTTTATATACGTGGGCAGAGGGCACCCCAAAGTCACTCCAAGATTTGTCTTTGCCGTGTGCGGTGCCCCCCTCCACAGTTACACACCTCGGTCATATCGTCATAGTGCTTAGGCGAAGCCCTGCGTCGATAACTTCATGATCACTGTCACCATGCCGTCATGCTGATGAAACTCTCCCTCAGCCTCAACTGGATCAAGAGTTCGAGGGACGTCGCCGAGCTGAACGAGTGTAGATCGCGGAGTTGCCGTGCATTCGGTACTTAGATCGGTTGGAACGCGAAGACATTCGACTACATCAACCGCGTTACTAAACGCTTCTGCTTTGGGTCTACGAGGGTATGTGGACACACTCTCCCCGCTCGTTGATATGCTTCTCCTAGATAGATCTTGCGTGATCGTAGGATTTTTTTTTAAAATACTATGTTCCCCAACACCTAGGACTTTTGACTAGAGCAACTGCTTCTTTTGTTGGATCATCATCTTCATCTTCATTGGCCATGGTGGTCTTGACGAAATTAGCAATAAATGCAAGCCTCTTGATTTGCTCATTTGTCTTCCGGCTTGTGGTGTTCTTGAGAGAATTTGCATTTATTCATCCAACAATGCATAAATATGAAGTACTTGTTCTCTGTTCTTGTGGTTCAACGTGCACACAACGGGTTAACCAAGGAAGACAATGGCATGGTCAATAACTTACAAAAACTAGATGATTCCCCGCGCGTTGTTGCGGGAACTGTTGCTAAAAATTAATGTTTTACTTCACAAACCAACTCTCCTGAAAGGACCAGCAAAATAATATGATTCTCTTTTGACAGCCATACATTAGAATGATGGTACACTAGAAAGATTAATCCTCCTAACTTGTATCATTCAAAGTCTAAAGAATAGGCGAATAATCAAATTTAAGGATTATATGGTCATAATAACCCAAGGACCAACTTTGAAAGCTTCAACTGAAACATCACCACCTAGCTATTACAAATGTCTTGATTGTGCAAAATCTCCATCGTAACTCACATGTGCATTTACTTTGATTCATCTCACAACAAGAGGGTAAACAAATGTCATTAGTCCAAATAAAGTAGTAAGGTTTTCACGTTCTAAACAAATCTACAGCCTTTTAGTTGTATCTTAAATGTTTCATCCGAGAGCTCCCTCTTGTGACTAATATTATGGATTGGAACTAAGCGTAAAAATGAACATCCGTCGTCTTGCATTAACTTAATAAAAAAATGGCATAATTGAGGCGGTGCCAAGCTTACAAAGTGTTCATCTACCTTGTCGATCATAATAAGAAATGAAACTGGTCTCATCCTAGTAATGAACTCAGAAGGTAGCTCCGCATCACCTCGAAAAGTGAGTAAAGTTCACTCCCCAACCATTCCTTGTCAGGAGAATTTATAGTTGAGACTTGAGCAAGAATGAGAAAGAGAGAAAATGATTTAAAATAATTGCATAGTATGGGTAAATATTTTCTGCAAAATATGTAAATTTCTTTGTTTACATAACCATTTTCCTCTACACGCATCATCATTCACCAAAAGCAAACATGTGCACTTTTACAAAGTAATATCATCAGACATCTTCTGCAATGCATGATAGTAAGATATGTGCAAATGTGAACCTACAAAGGAAATGAAAGAAAATGAGTTGCATCAAGAGGATGATAGCATTGTCTTCCTCGATGATTAGTAACATGGTTGATAAAGTCTAATGTTATACGCAAACACACTGTATCGTGGGAAAAATTAGATCAAGAGATAACATTTTTATAAACCTTAATTAGTGAGGGATCTCTCGATGTACCTAGATAGTCATTACATCGATATATTCTCAGCAGATTTGGATCGCATTTTATTATATGTCGTGAAACCCCTTGTGAGAATTGTGCTCCTTCTCCCACAAAGTTGATACTTCAAATGGCTTCTACTATCGTAGACACAACATGTTGTGGGCATTCATATAGTGAAGAGTCAAATTCCCGCATAAATATAGCTATCTGAATATAGATCAAACCTGAGAAATTGGAAATGGATTATCATAAACATAGCTATCTGAATTTATATCAAACCTGACAGAATATTGGAGGTGGCAGATCAAGATGAGCGACAGGACTTGCTAACTCTGTTTTTAAGGCGTCCCTAAGGCGTTGCTTAGGCGACGCCTAGGCGTCAGGGCGCCCCCAGGAGCCAAGGCGTCGGCCTTGCCTTACATGTGTGCCTAAGGCGTCCGCCTTAGTCCTTAAAGCGTGCCCAAGGCGCCCGCTTAGGCGCCACTCTGCCTGCCTTTAGGCAAATAAGGACGCCTTAGACAGAGCTGGGTGGTTTAGGCGGGAACAGATAACTGGAGGGAAAGAAAGGGCGGTAAAGTCTGTTTTGGCGCTAACAGGTAATAGAGGGAGAGAGCGAGAGACATGTAACCATTTTCGCTTCCCCCACCCCAGCCGGATCTGAGCTTCTCCCCTCCTCTCTAGCAGCCTTCTCCCCTCCTCTATAGCAGCTTCTCCTCCTCCTCCGGGCAGCTTCCCCTCCTCTCCGGCAGATCCCCTCCCTCCTCTCCTGCAGTTCCTCCTCCCTCCTCTCCTGCAGATTCTCCATCCTCTCCGTAACAACAAGCAAGCGGACCTCTCCCGGTGTATGGTCAGTATGCCTAGTTGCCTAATGCCTACCAAATTCTACTTAATTTTGTTGGGGAACGTAGTAATTTCAAAAATTTCCTACGATCACGCAAGATCATGGTGATGCATAGCATCGAGATGAGAGTGTTGTCTACATACCCTCGTAGACCAAGAACGGAAGCGTTGACGCAACGTAGAGGAAGTAGTCGTATTTCTTCACGATCCAACCGATCCAAGTACCGAACGTGACGGCACCTCCGAGTTCTCGCACACGCTCAGCTCGATGACGCCCTCGAACTCCGATCCAGCCGAGTGTTGAGGGAGAGTTTCACAAGACGACGCGCAGGACGATGATGATGTTCCACCGGCGCAGGGTTTCACTAAGCTCCGCTACGGTATTTTCGAGGTGTAATATGGTGGAAGGGGCACCGCACACTGCCAAGGAAAGATCTCAAGGATCAACTTGTGTGTCATGGGGTGCCCCCCGCCTCAGATATAAAGGAGGGAAGGGGAGGGCTGGCCGGCCAAGGAAGGAGGCGCACCAGGTTTCCTACTCCTACTAGGAGTAGGATTCCCCAATCCTAGTCCAACTAGGTTTCCCCAAGTGGGAAGGGAGAGAGAGGGCGCCTTCTCCTAGTCCTAATAGGACTAGGGAAGGGGGAAGGTGCGCCAGCACTTGGGCCCCTTCTCTCCTTTCCACTAAGGCCCATGTTGGCCCATTAGCATTCCGGGGTTCCAGAACCTCCCTGCATTTGGTAAAATTCCCAATTTCACCCGGAACACTTCCGATGTCCAAACATAGACTTCCAATATATGAATCTTTATGTCTCGACCATTTCGAGACTCCTCGTCACGTCCGTGATCTCATCCGGACTCGAACAACCTTCGTACAGAAACATCATAACAACTCATAGTAACTGCCATCGAAACGTTGTTGCGTATGGACTTACGGGTTCGAGAACTATGTAGACATGACCGAGACACCTCTCCGTCAATAACCAATAGCGGGACCTGGATGCCCATATTGGCTCCTACATATTCTACGAAGATCTTTATCGGTCGTACCGCATAACAACATATCGTTGTTCCCTTTGTCATCGGTATGTTACTTGCCCGAGATTCGATCGCTTGCATCCAATACCTAGTTCAATCTCGTTACGGCAAGTCTCTTTACTCGCTCCGTAATACATCATCTCACAACTAACTCATTAGTTGCAATGCTTGCAAGGCTTATGTGATGTGCATTACCGAGAGGGCCAGAGATACCTCTCCGACAATCGGAGTGACAAATCCTAATCTCGAAATATGCCAACCCAACATGTACCTTCTGAGACACCGTAATGTACCTTTATAATCACCCGATTCACGTTGTGGACGCTTTGGTAGCACCCAAAGTGTTCCTCGTGCAAACGGGAGTTGCATAATCTCATAGTCATAGGAACATGTATAAGTCATGAAGAAAAGCACTAGCAACAAACTATACGATCAGGTGCTATGCTAATGGAATGGGTCATGTCAATCAGATCATTCAACCAATGATGTGATCCCGTTAATCAAATAACAACTCCTTGTTCATGGTTAGGAAACACAACCATCTTTGATTAACGAGCTAGTCAAGTAGAGGCATACTAGTGACACTCTGTAGGTTTATGTATTCACACATGTATTATGTTTCCTGTTAATACAATTCTAGCATGAATAATAAACATTTATCATGATATAAGGAAATAAATAATAACTTTATTATTGCCTCTAGGGCATATTTCCTTCAGTCTCCCACTTGCACTAGAGTCAATAATCTAGTTCACATCATCATGTGATTCAACACCAATATTCACATCTCAGTATGTGATTAACACCCATAGTTCACATCGTCATGTGACCAACACCCAAAGGGTTTACTAGAGTCAATAATCTAGTTCACATCGATATGTGATTAACACCCAAAGCGTACTAAGGTATGATCATGTTTTGCTCGTGAGAGAAGTTTCGTCAACGGTCTCATCACATTCAGAGCCGTATGTATTTTGCAAATACTCTATGTCTACAATGCTCGCACGGAGCTACTCTAGCTAATTGCTCCCACTTTCAATATGTATCCAGATTGAGTTTTAGAGTTATCTCGGATCTGTGTAAAAAGCTTGCATCGACGTAACCCTTTACGACGGGCTCTTTTATCACCTCCATAATCGAGAAATATTTCCTTAGTCCTCACTAAGGATGTTTTTGACCAATGTCCAAAGGATCTACTCCTAGATCACTATTGTACCCCTTGCCAAATTCAGAGCAAGGTATACAATAGGTCTGGTACATAGCATAGCATACTTCATAGAACCTATGATCGAGGCATAGGGAATGACTTTCATTCTCTTTTCTATTTTCTGCCGTGGTCGGGATTTGAGTCTTACTCAATTTCATACGCTTTGCAACACAGTGCAAGAACTTTTCTTGATCGCTCCATTTTGAACTACTTCAAAATCTTGACAAGGTATGTACTTATTGAAAAACTTATCAAGCGTCTTGATCTATTTCTATAGATCTTGATGCTCAATATGTAAGCAGCTTTACCGAGGTCTTTCTTTGAAAAAACTCCTTTCAAACACTCCTTTATGCTTTGCGTAATATTTCTACATTATTTCCGATCAACAATATGTCATTCACATATACTTTATCGTAAAGGCTGTAGTGCTCCCACTCACTTTCTTGTAAATACAGGCCTTTCCAAAAGTCTCAGATAAAATCATATGCTTTGATCAACACATCAAAGCGTATATTCCAACTCCGAGATGCTTGCACCAGTCCATTGATGGATCGCTGGAGCTTGCACATTTTGTTAGCTCCTTTAGGATTGACAAAACCTTCTGGTTGCATCATATACAACTCTTCTTTAATAAATCCATTAAAGAATGTAGTTTTGACATCCATTTGCCAGATTTCATAAAATGTGGCAATTGCTAACATGATTCGGACAGACTTAAGCATCGCTACAGTTGAGAAAATCTCATTGTAAACACCTTGAATTTGTCGAAAACCTTTTTGCGACAAGTCGAGCTTTGTAGATAGTAACACTACTATCATCATCTGTCTTCCTCTTGAAGATCCATTTATTTAACTTGACATGCTGATCATCGAGCAAGTCAACCAAAGTCCACACTTTGTTCTCATATATGGATCCTATCTCGCATTTTATGGCCTCAAGCCATTTCATGGAATATGGGCTCATCATCGCTTCCTCATAGTTCGTAGGTTCATCATGGTCTAGTAACATGACTTCCGAACACGATTACCGCATTCACACCGGTGCGGATTTTGCTCTGGAAGACCTACGAGGTTTGGTAGCAACTTGATCTGAAGTTTTATGATCATCATCATTGACTTCCTCACTAATTGGTGTAGGAATCACCGAACTGATTTCGTGATGAACTACTTTCCAATAAGGGAGAAGGTACAATTACCTCATCAAGTTCTACTTTCCTCCCACTCACTTCTTTCGAGAGAAACTCCTTCTCTAGAAAGGATCCATTCTTGACAACGAATGTCTTGCCTTTCGGATCTGTGATAGAAGGTGTACCCAACATTTTGGGTATTCTATGAAGACGCACACTTCTCCGAATTGGGTTCGAGCTTATCGGTGAAAACTTTTCACATAAGCATCACAACTCCAAACTTTTAAGAAACGACTTAGGTTTCATCAAGTTAAACCATAGTTCATATGGTGTCGCCTCAACGGATTTAGATGGTGCCCTATTAAACGTGAATGCAAATTGTCTCTAATGCATGACCCCAAAATGATAGTGGTAAACCGATAAGAGACATCATAGATCGCACCATATCAAATAAAGTGCGGTTACGACGTTCGGACACACCATAACATTGTGGTGTTCCTGTATGGAGTCGTGAAACTATTCCACATTATTTTAATTGAAGACCAAACTCAGAACTCAATTATTCGTCTTTGCGATTAGATCGCAGAAACTTTATTTTCTTGTTACGATGATTTTTCCACTTCAATCTGAAATTCTTTGAACCTTTCAACTATTTCTGCATTTATGTTTCATCAAGTAGATATACCCATATCTCGCTCAAATTATCTTGTGAAAGTCGAAAATAATGATACTTGCCACGAGCATCAACACTCATTGGATCGCATACATCGGTATGTATTATTTCCAATAAGTCAAGAGTTTGTTCCATTGTTCCGAGAACGGAGTTTTAGTCATCTTGCCCAAAAGGCACGGTTCGCAAGCATCAAATGATTCATAATCAAGTGATTCCAAAATCCATCAAAGATGGAGTTTCTTCATGCGCTTTACACCAATATGACCTAAACGGCAAAGGCCACAAATAAGTTGCACTATCATTATTAACTTTGCATCTTTTGGTTTCAATATTATGAATATGTGTATCACTATGATCGAGATCCAATGAACCATTTTCATTGGGTGTGTAACCATATAAGGTTTTATTCATGTAAACAGAACAACAATTTATTCTCTTACTTAAATGAATAACCGTATTGCAATAAACATGATCAAATCATATTTATGCTCAACACCAAATAACACTTATTTAGGTTCCACATTAATCCCGAAAGTATAGGGAGTGTGCGATGATGATCATATCAATCTTGGAACTACTTCCAACACTCATCGCCACTTCCCCTTCAACTAGTTTCTGCTCATTCTGCAACTCCGTTTCAAGTTACTACTCTTAGCAACTGAACCAAAGATTCAAATACCGAGGGGTTGCTACGAACACTAGTAAAATACACATCAATAATCAGTATATCAAATATACCTTTGTTCACTTTGCCATCCTTCTTATTCGCCAAATACTTGGGGTATTTCCGCTCCCAAAGTGACCAGTTCCATTGCAGCAAAAGTACTTAGTCTCGTGCTCGTGTTCAGACTTGGGCTTCTTTACTCGAGCAGCAACTTGCTTGCCGTTCCTTTTGAAGTTCCCCTTCTTCCCTTTGCCCTTTTCCTTGAGACTAGTGGTCTTGTCAACCATCAACACTTGATGTTTTTCTTGATTTCTACCTTCGCCGATTTTTGCATCGCGAAGAGCTCGAGAATCTTTTTCGTCATCCCTTGCATACTATAGTTCATCACGAGTTCTACTAACTCGTGATGGTGACTAGAGAATTCTGTCAATCACTATCTTATCTCGAAGATTAACTCCACTTGATTCAAGCGATTGAAGTACTCGTACAACTGAGCACATGCTCACTAGTTGAGCGATTCTCCTCCATCTTTTAGCTATAGAATTTGTTGCGCATTTCATATCTCTCAACTCGGTATTTGCTTGAAATATTAACTTCAATTCCTGGAACATCTCATATGGTCCATGACGCTCAAAACGCCTTTGAAGTCCCGATTCTAAGCCGCTTAAGCATGGTGCACTAAACTATCAAGTAGTCATCATATTGAGCTAGCCAAACGCTCATAACGCCTCGTGATTCCGCTTCCTGCAATAGGTCCGCTACCTAGCGGTGCATCAAGGACATAATTCTTCTCAGGCAAAGAACGAGGATAAACCTCGGATCACGGATCCAATCCGCATCATTGCTACTAACATTTTTCAATACAATTTTCTCTAGGAACACATATAAAAACATAGGGAAGCAACAACGCGAGCGATTGATCTACAACATAATTTGCAAAATACTACCAGACTAAGTTCATGATAAATTAAAGTTCAATTAATCATATTACTTAAGAACTCCCACTTAGAAAAATATCCCTCCAATTCTCTAAGTGATTATGTGATCCATATCAACTACACCATGACCGATCATCACGTGTGATGGAGTAGTTTCAATGGTGAACATCAATATGTTGATCATATCTACTATATGATTCACGCCGACCTTTCGGTCTCCGTGTTCCGAGGTCATATCTTATATGCATAGCTCGTCAAGTATAACCTGAGTATTCTGCGTGTGCAACTGTTTTGCACCCGCTGTATTTGAACGTAGAGCCTATCACACCCGATCATCACGTGGTGTCTCAAAGACGAAGAACTTTCGCAACGGTGCATACTCAGGAGAACACTTCTTGATAATTTAGTAAGGGATCATCTTATAATGCTACCGCCAATCAAAGCAAGATAAGATGCATAAAGGATTAACATCACATGCAATCAATATAAGTGATATGATATGGCCATCATCATCTTGTGCTTGTGATCTCCATCTCCGGCACCGCCATGATCACCATCGCCACCGGCGCGACACCTTGATCTCCATCGTAGCATCGTTGTCGCCTCGCCAAACTTATGCTTCTACGACTATCGCTACCGCTTAGTGATAAAGTAAAGCATTACAGGTATGCATTGCATTGCATACAATAAAGCGACAACCATATGGCTCCTGCCATTGCCGATAACTTCGGTTACAAAACATGATCATCTCATACAATAAAATATAGCAACACGCCTTGACCATATCACATCACAACATGCCCTGCAAAAACAAGTTAGACGTCCTCTACTTTGTTGTTGCAAGTTTTACGTGGTCGCTACGGGCTGAGCAAGAACCGTTCTTACCTACGCATCAAAACCACAACGATAGTTCGTCAAATAGACTCGCTTTAACCTTCTCAAGGACTGGCGTAGCCACACTCAGTTCAACTAAAGTTGGAGAGACAGTCTTCCACAAGCCATCTATGTGCAAAGCACGCCGAGGGAACCGGTCTCGCGTGAAGAGTACGCTGTAAGGTTGGTCTGGATCGCCTTTCCAACAATACCGCTGAACCAAAGTATGACATGCCGGTAGGCAGTATGACTTGTATCGTCCACAACTCACTTGTGTTCTACTCGTGCATATCATCAAACCATAAAAACCTAGGCTCGGATGCCATCGCTGGGGAACGTAGTAATTTCAAAAATTTCCTACGATCACGCGAAGATCATGGTGATGCATAGCATCGAGATGAGAGTGTTGTCTACATACCCTCGTAGACCAAGAACGGAAGCGTTGACGCAACGTAGAGGAAGTAGTCGATTTCTTCACGATCCAACCGATCCAAGTACCGAACGCACGGCACCTCCGAGTTCTCGCACATCGCTCAGCTCGATGACGTCCCTCGAACTCCGATCCAGCCGAGTGTTGAGGGAGAGTTTCACAAGACGACGGGCGTGGTGACGATGATGATGTTCCACCGGCCAGGGCTTCGCCTAAGCTCCGCCACGGTATTTTCGAGGTGTAATATGGTGGAAGGGGCACCGACACGGCTAAGGAAAGATCTCAAGGATCAACTTGTGTGTCATGGGGTGCCCCCGCCTCAGATATAAAGGAGGGAAGGGAGGGCTGGCCGGCCAAGGAAGGAGGCGCACTAGGTTTCCTACTCCTACTAGGAGTAGGATTCCCCCAATCCTAGTCCAACTAGGTTTCCCCAAGTGGGAAGGGAGAGAGAGGGCGCCTTCTCCTAGTCCTAATAGGACTAGGGAAGGGGGAAGGTGCGCCAGCACTTGGGCCCCTTCTCTCCTTTCCACTAAGGCCCATGTTGGCCCATTAGCATTCCGGGGTTCCAACCTCCCTGCATTTCTTGGTAAAATTCCCAATTTCACCCGAACACTTCCGATGTCCAAACATAGACTTCCAATATATGAATCTTTATGTCTCGACCATTTCGAGACTCCTCGTCACGTCTGCGTGATCTCATCCGGACTCAACAACCTTCGGTACAGAAACATCATAACAACTCATAGTAATCGCCATCGAAACGTTAAGCGTAAGGGACCCTACGGGTTCGAGAACTATGTAGACATGACCGAGACACCTCTCCGTCAATAACCAATAGCGGGACCTGGATGCCCATATTGGCTCTTTACATATTCTACGAAGATCTTTATCGGTCGATCAAGATAACAACATACGTTGTTCCCTTTGTCATCGGTATGTTACTTGCCCGAGATTCGATCGTCGGTATCCAATACCTAGTTCAATCTCGCTATCGCAAGTCTCTTTACTCGTCCGTAATACATCATCTCACAACTAACTCATTAGTTGCAATGCTTGCAAGGCTTATGTGATGTGCATTACCGAGAGGGCCTGTAGATACCTCTCCGACAATCGGAGTGACAAAATCCTAATCTCGAAATATGCCAACCCAACATGTACCTTCTGAGACACCTGTAATGTACCTTTATAATCACCCAGCTTACGCCAGGACGCTTTGGTAGCACCCAAAGTGTTCCTCGTGCAAACGGAGTTGCATAATCTCATAGTCATAGGAACATGTATAAGTCATGAAGAAAAGCACTAGCAACAAACTATACGATCAAAAAGGTGCTATGCTAATGGAATGGGTCATGTCAATCGATCATTCAACCAATGATGTGATCCCGTTAATCAAATAACAACTCCTTGTTCATGGTTAGGAAACACAACCATCTTTGATTAACGAGCTAGTCAAGTAGAGGCATACTAGTGACACTCAGCAGGTTTATGTATTCACACATGTATTATGTTTCCTGTTAATACAATTCTAGCATGAATAATAAACATTTATCATGATATAAGGAAATAAATAATAACTTTATTATTGCCTCTAGGGCATATTTCCTTCAAATTTTGTTGCTTACAAGTCTCTAAGGCGTCGCCTCGCCTTATGCCTTAGCGCTTAGGCAGTGAGGCGCCCCCCCCCCCAGCGCCTCGCCTCGCCTTACCGCCTTAAAAAACATAGCTCGCTAAGGCATCATCCATCGACCAGTTTCAAAAAAGATCAACATTAGTGCAACCTGCAGCTTATAGCTTGCTCCGAGAAAAAAAAACCAAGTGTGTACTTCGATGTTGTAGCCAATTAATTGCGAATGGAAAAATATTGACCGGTTCCACCAATTAATCCAAACGCCTTGAATCTAAATCTGGTACATAAACAAATTCAATGGGTAGAAAGCAAGATGCAAGATTCCATGATTGGGGATTAATAAACTCATCATCATGCTCAAGGAGTGAGAGGAGCTGGTAACAGAGGAAGGTCCGAAAGTGTACCTATAGAGGGGTTCAGAATCGGCAACGACGGTGCAAAGGCCGATCGTGAGGGCTCGAAATTCACCCTTTCCAGTACATGTAGTACCAGCAGGACATGCACGTAGATGACAATGATTTCAGATTCGCTGAGCAGGTGGCCATTGTGACGCCCGGGTTATTAAGCTACAGTAATCCCCACTAATGATGCCACGTCACCTTTGTCACTGTAGTTAATCTCGGGTTAGTTCAAAAACCGGTTCGAATTTCAAATTCAAAATCGAGCAAACAATAAAAGTTTTCAAATATTAAAATTTAAATGTTCTGAGTGAACCAAATAATACATAGGTAGTTATGGAGGTGAAACCACATTTTTATAAAATGTTTAAATGCTCAAAGGAAAATAAAACAATGCAAAAGGAAAGTAATTAAAAGCCTTTTGTATTTTGTAAAATAATAAACTATTTTATTTAACTGTCCAAATTAATGTGGCAGTGGTATCTTTAACATACCATATTTAGGTGTTGTTCTCACATTTTTCAAAATTGAAATAAATTAAAACTTTAATAAAACCGAAAAGAAGAAATAAAAGAAAAGACAAGAAAAAAAGGAAATGGGAACAGGAGACACTTCACCTGGGCCACCCTGCCCAGCCATGGGCCTACCAGCCGGGCCCACCACCACCGGCCGACCCACCTGCCTTAACCCTGTGAGGGGAAACCCTAATCCTCCCCCCCGTGGATCCGTCTGCATGACGCCCGCGCCTCGCCGCCTGCCACGCGCCCCCGTCATCCTCCGCGGCGTCACCTCGCCGGTTCCGCCCCGCCCCCTCAACGTCGTGCCGCCTGAGCCTCACCGCCTGGCTCACCGCGCTGTCCGGACCACCCCAAGCTCGCCTCACCTCCTCGCACCCACCTCCGCCGCCACTCCGCGCCAGAGCCCTCCACGGCGCCGCCATACTCGAGCCCGACCACGCCACGCCCGGGGAGACCGCCGCCAAGCCGCCTCCTCGGAGAGGGCGGATCCCGGGCCAGTCGCGGATCCGGCCTCCCTCGCCACGGAGGCCCTCTTCGACCGGGCGCCCTCCTCTCCGACACTGCCGGCCGCCGCCGCCCTCGCCATCCACCCCGAGCCCCGCTGCCTCGACCCTACCTCCCCGTGAGCGCCTCCATCTCCCTCTCTCGCCTCAAGGCCGAAGTCGCCCTCGACGGACTGCGCCGGACCTCGCCGTCTCGCCCGCTGTTGCAGGCGCTGCCTCGCCGGGCGCCATCGCTACCTAGTCGCCTGCCTCCCACCTCGCCTCAACGCACTCCGCTCGCTTCAGGTCTCGGCTGCTGCCGCCTGGCTCACACTGTCGCCTCGGCTGGCCACTGCCTGCCCATAGCCGGCGCCCCCCTCCCATCGATCTGGGCATGTGCCCGCAGGGTGCATGCGCCCGGTAACCCTTTCCCAAACGCCCGGTTAACCGCCCCGTTAACCCCCTGGGACTATGACATATGGGGCCCACGCCCAAAAAAAAAGAAAGAGATTAATTAAATATTAATGGTTAATTAATTAGTTAACCAATTAATTAATTAGTAAGTAAATTAGTTAACTTAACTAACCTGCTTAATAACCTAATCAACCGGATAACCTAATCAAATGCTGTTTAGTAAAACATGTAACAATGACAAGCGGGTCCCATGGACCTTTTTGACCAGTCAACGGTCCAGTCAAACGCTGACTGGACATTTGACCAGGGTCCCACCTGTCAGCCCCTTAGACACACTCTGGGTACACTTCCTGTGTACCCATAGCATTTAAATATAAATTTAATTTCGAATTAACTTAAATCCATAAATTAGAAAATCAATTAAAACTTTAGAAATTAATATAAAATAATCCGTAGCTCGGATGAAAATATTTTCAACATGAAAGTTACTCAGAACGACGAGACGAATCCGGATACGCAGTCCGTTCGTCCACCACACACCCCTAACCTATCGAACATGCAAACTTTCCTCTCCGGTTCAATTATCTGACAGACGTCCGGAACCGGGAAAACTTTCCCGGATGTTTCCCCCTTCGCCAGTATCGCTTAGCGCTGCGTTAGAACACGCCTAGCTCATGCATTGTCCTGTTATGCACTTGCTCGCTATGTATTTATCGCTTTCTTCCCCTCTTCTCTCGTAGACCCCGAGACCGATGTCGATGTCCTGTGATCGACTACGCCACCGACGACCCCTCTCTCTTGCTGAGCAACCAGCAAGCCCCCCTTGATCACCAGATATCGCTTACTCTTCTCTATATCGCTTGCATTAGAGTAGTGTAGCATGTTCTTGCTTTCGCCATTACTCCTATACCGCTGCATAGCCTGTCCTTGTTACTTACATTGTTACCTTACATGCAATCCTATATGCTTAGTATAGGATGCTAGTATTTTCATCTGTGGGCCCTACATCCTTGTCCGTCTGCCGCTATATTATCGGGCCGTGATCACTGGAGTTGATCACGGTATATACTATATACCTTACACTATACATTACCGTGGTACTGCTCGGAGATGGGGCCGAAAGGACGGGTGGCTCCATCCCTAGAGGTGGGCCCGGGTTCCCGACGGCCCCGACTGCTACTTTATGGCGGAGGCGACAGGCAGGTTGAGACCGCTTAGGAGAGAGGTGGGCCTGCCTCGTTCGGGCGTTCGCGGTTACTTAACACGCTTAACGAGGTCTTGGTATTTGATCTGAGTTGGCTACGAAGCTTATACGCACTAACCATCTACGCGAGTAGTTATGGGTATCCCGGCCGTGGTATCAGCCGGCATTTCAGACGTCAATGACGGAGCGGCCACGGATTGGACTGAACGTCATTGGCTAGGGTTCTGCTTCCGGCCACAGACGCGAACGCAGCAGTGTGTGTACGGATGGGCCTGCACTGCGCGCTTAGGTTTAGACCAGCGTGTTGGCCTCTCTCACAGTGCCTAGGTGGGGCTGCGACGTGTTGATCTTCCGCGCCGGCATGACCCTGTGAAAGTGTGTCCGCCAAATGGGATCAAGCGTCTTTGGGTAAGATGGTGCACCGCAGGAAGTTAATCTATTCGAATAGCCGTGATCTTCGGTAATGTGACGACTTGGAGTTGTACCTTGAGCTTATGACAACTAGAACCGGATACTTGATAAAACACACCCTTCCAAGTGCCGACATAACCGGTGGTCGCTCTCGCTCGTGGATATGAGCAGGGATCGCCGGGTAGGATTATTGCTATGTGATGTTACTTGGAGGACTTCAGATTGTCCCTCCTACATGTTGCAAGACATGTGTCCGTGGTTTAGTCTTCGTTAAGACTAGCTATCCCCCTTATTCTCGCATTCTCGCAGTTCACCCACCGATATGGCCCTTTACACATATATCCATGCATATGTAGTGTAGCTCCTTGCTTGCAGTACTTTGGATGAGTACTCACGGTTGCCTTGTTCCCCTTTTCCCCTACCTCTACTCGATTGTTGCAACTGCATCGATGGAGCCCAGGGCCGACGCCACCGCCTATGACGACTACTACTACTGGAGGTGCCTACTACTACGTGCAGCCCACCGACGATGACCGTGAGTAGTTAGGAGGATCCTGTGCAGGAGGCCCGCTCCTCTTCGATCTCAGATCCCGCTTTGTGCTAGCCTTCTTAAGGCAAACTTGTTTAACTTATGTCCAGACTCAGATATTGTTGCTTCCACGACTCGCCTATGATCGAAAGCACTTGTATTCGAGCCCTCGAGGCCCTCGCTTGTATTATGATGCTTGTATGACTTATTTTATTGTAGAGTTGTGTTGTGATATCTTCCGTGGGTCCTTGATCTTGATCGTATACATTTGCGTGCATGATTAGTGTACGATTGAATCGAGGGCGTCACAAGTTGGTATCGAGCCAATCGCTCAGAGGGAATCCCCTTCCAACTCCTTGGCCGAAGTCGAGTCTAGACATTGCAAAACTTTTACTAACATGGCTGTGTGTCTTATGGGCACACGCCGCCATTGGGTAGTATTAGGATCTTTTACTCCTCGATCCTTACTCTGGGATTCTGAACTCTCTTCTATTCGGGTTAAATGAATTTGCTAAAAACAAGACTAACTTTAGGTTCTCGCAAGTACTTTCTCCCGGAGAGCCCCTCACTTCGGATGATCGTTTGCTAATCAGAAGATTCCGAAGATACTCTCTGATGTTCTCTCGAGACTTTGTGCCCATCACTTTTGCTATTCCTGACCACCGATAAATCCGTATGGATAACTACTTACACTTGCCATTCATACGATCATCCCCATTGATCTTGTTATTACAAGATACCTCAAGTTTCTCTATTGTTCCGAGAATACTTTGTGCCTACTGCCTAGCAGTTCCTTGCCACATGAATACCCCTTCAAATAAATCCTCGCACTTGCCGAGTATCCGCTCAACCCCAGTTGTTCATATGTGTCACAAAAGTCTTCAAAAAACTATTCGATCTTCCGAAAATCCTCTGGAGCCTTGGCTCTTGAAATTCTTGCTTGCTTGCATTATGGTTAATCCCATAAGTCTCGTAGTCATATTGACATTCCTTGTCATTATCATTTTGAGTCTGTTGACTCAATATGTTTGCGAATACCCGCAATCATCATTGATCCTTATAAATTACCTTTCTGGCTGAGCTGCCATTCTTTTAACTGGAATTGGTTCTCGACCAATCCAATTGTCGTTGATTGTACCCTAAGGCTATTCAACTTATCCATCCCTAATCAGAGCATTGCTTCTGATCCCTTGAATTGGGAATCATAATTCCTTTGCATTTGACAATTGAGCTAGTCATTGTTTCTATAATTTGATCTCCTTGCATTCTTCTTCCTCTAGTTGAGTAATCGATGCTCACGCTGCATCCCTTGTGGACCACCGTGATCCTTTGTTGGATTTTATCTCGACAACGCCCTTCATATTCAATAACCTTGTGAGCCTTTCCTCACGATACATAATGCCTTTTGGTAAATTGTATCCTCTCGCTTTCTCAACCATGCTCACTTCGAGCTTGAGTTAATTATTTCTAAAGATTCGGTATATGATTCCAAGAAGCCCTATGGGTAGAACATATGCCTTCACTAAACCGTGAACCCGAAAGTTTTCAATTTAATCATACTCTTCTGGTGCTTCGCCAGATAAATTTTTCAACACTGCAACTTCATCGAACGTGAGAAGTGAATGAAGGGTTATGCATTGGAGAAGTGGGAGTCGACCTTGAACTTTGTGTTCATGCCCATGGACACGATGTAGATCTTATTGTTAAAGCTTCTCTTAAATTAATTATTCCTTTGGTATAAGTTCCTCTTATATCTGGGATCTGGCCTTTTGCAATCATGGTTCCGACCATGTTCTCTTTTAAATATCATTTCTCGTGCAAGTTTAAGCACTTGTCTTGATGAGAGCAATACACCCGTCCAACCTTTACTTTGATCTTGTGTCGAGTATTACCCCCTGGTATCTCGAGATTATCATGGAACGGCATAACTTCTCATGAGTTCTTCATCAAGTGCAACCTTCCCACTGATTCCAATTTTCACGGGCTCTGAGTTAACAAACACTCAAGGACACCGATAACTGAACCGAGTCCGCTCTACGGTTCAACAACTCTTCAGTAAGCTTCTATAAGTACGAGTTTGTACCCAACCACGCCATTCCTAGCCTGTTGGGCTATATCATTGTCGTGATGATTTTAACTGTGCTACCCGGTCCTTCTTCTGGGAACACAATTTTCGACGGTGAATTAAGCTTACGTCGATTTTCCGCGTCATCCCCTTTCACCTTAAACAACAAGCTTGAGTTCGAGTTTATGTCGTAACCGTGGTTCCAACAACCTCTTGCTTCATCATTCCTTTGACTTGATGTCGTTGCTGATTGATTACATCTGCATGAAATCTCTCGACAATTGTGTCGTGATCATCATCAACCTTATGAGCTCTTCCAGGAATTCAATTGAATTCATGATGGGTAATACCATCCTTGCCCCTCGATGATTCTTGTTCTCATCGACCACTTTATTGCCTTCTGTTCAACACAAGTTGTTCGTGTTTTGGGTAAACCTTGAGATCCCTGCTATCCAGCATTTGTTCTTCCTTACCTTGGGGTATTACCATCTGTTAATATCAAGGATGTTGTGAGGACTGCTCCACCTCTTAAGAAATTCTTGGTATTGAGATGCTTCTCACCATCACCATTCTTTCTTGGTCCCCGTGTTGCTTCCAACCGGTGTACCAACAAGTGAACGGTGCTGTTTGAATTCTGCCCTTCTAGCAAGCCTCTTGCTTTTAAGTGAAATTCGTAGGCTATTGATTATTGAATCACCATTCTGACATTGGTCGTGCAACCCAACCCATCGGGCGCACCTTTCAACCAATGTTTACTTGTGTATGATTTCCTCGAGCATACTTCCTTATATCATTTGATCTGACAAATGTTATCTCCTTGTTCACTTATTTGTGGAAGTCCATCTTTTGGGAATCTCGGTGAATTGCCGTTGAGTTCACCAGACACCTCCTTGTCCTCTCCTTGGGTTAATGATGGACTCTTGTTAACGGAAATCACTACATTGTTCATTTCCCCGAGGATCTTACAATGTCATCTCGTCAATTTGCGTTACACCTTTTCTTCTCAGGTATCCCGACACCAATCGGATCTGAATCTCGGTCGATATGATGGTTGGGACAACTTTCCAAGAGTTATGATGTTGACCCTTTGATGACCTAAGAACATGATGTCACGCCTAGCACTTCTACCGGAGGGCCTATCATTATATTTTCCTTTTCAAAGCAAGGTTATTCATTCATCCATGAGGGAATTGTAATCGATTCTACAAGTTATTCCAGATGGATCCTTCGTGATTCCAAAGTCCGATCTTCACACGAAGGCCATGTCAATGCTATCTCGAAGCATGTCTGTGATACTCTGATTTCCAACAAGAACATTCGAAGCCCAATGCTAAATGTTTCTTGCTCAATTATCCGAACACCGTTGTATGGGTAATGTCATGAAAATTTCTCTCCCCTTACCTAAAGGGTTTTCTACATTATATCCTGTAATGGATATCATGCTCTGCTTATCCTTGGGAAGGATATACCCCTGAAATATGTGTTTAAACACATTTTTCCTTTCCGTTGTTCTGTTTAAACCTAATGATCACATTTTCCTTTCCATGGGTCTGTTTGACCCTTCTTGGGATATATATAATCTAAGCAGTGATAATCCCCTGCTTAGGTAAGCACCTCGTTGTACCACTCCGTAAGTAAGACCCTATTACTATTGTTGATGACATTCCGTAACCACCGGCGGACGAGAACCTTGCCTATTGGTCCGCCTCGTTCAACGAAAGCAGAAAATGGTTCTCTTCGCCCCTCGCCTTGGTACCTATGTTGTTACCGACATGACCCTCGACTCTCCTCCGACATGCCTTGCTTACATGATCGTGCAAGAGGTCACCAACCTCCTACTTTTAACCACATGGTGGGCCCATGACCCATGCTTCACAGGATCGAAACCTGACTCTCCCTGTACACCCTCGCTGCCGAAGTTATTCCTCACGCTTGACCTTGTATGTAATTCACGGGCCACTTGCACATTGATCAATCCTCGTATCGACGCGATACTTACTCTCGCTTCTCAACCCCTTTCTCACTCGTTCGTGCTTCGAGCAACTAACTATCCGCTTGGGGCCTATTATGGTACCTTTCAGACCTTACTCTCGAGGTATTTCATATGTTCAACTCGAGAGATAATCTTATACTAATTCATGG
Source organism: Aegilops bicornis (assembly GCA_021605145.1). Lineage (NCBI taxonomy): Eukaryota > Viridiplantae > Streptophyta > Magnoliopsida > Poales > Poaceae > Aegilops > Aegilops bicornis. The sequence goes on along the minus strand of CM038669.1, from coordinate 110,336,502 downwards.
GTTAACCCTGCATTGTTTCCCTCAAAAGCATTATGTCGTAGTGAGCTGCCCCTTATCTTTCGTAAGTACGATGGAGTTCCCGAAGAAATGATGACCAGCTTATCATGATGCATCGGAATAAAGGATTAAAGACATCAACGAAAGGGATTAACTTCTTCGAGAAGATCCGTTAGATTATCGTAACCAGACCTTTCCCCCTTGCTCCCCTCTTAAATCTCGGGACGAGATTTCTTGTAGTGGAGGAGAATTGTGACGCCTTGGGTAATTAAGCTACAAGAATCCCCACTAATGATGCCACGTCACCTTTGTCACCGTAGTTAATCTCGGGTTAGTTCAAAACCGTTCAATTTCAAATTCAAAATCGAGCAAACAATAAAAGTTTTCAAATATTAAAATTTAAATGTTCGGAGTGAACCAAATAATACATAGGTAGTTATGGAGGTGAAACCACATTTTTATAAAATGTTTAAATGCTCAAAGGAAAATAAAACAATGACAAAAGGAAAGTAATTAAAAGCCTTTTGTATTTTGTAAAATAATAAACTATTTTATTTAACTGTCCAAATTAATGTGGCAGTGGTATCTTTAACATACCATATTTAGGTGTTGTTCTCACATTTTTCAAAATTGAAATAAATTAAAACTTTAATAAAACCAAAAAGAAGAAATAAAAGAAAAGACAAGAAAAAAAGGAAATGGGAAAAGGAGACACCTCACCTGGGCCACCCTGCCCACCTGGGCCTACCAGCCGCCCACCGCCCACCTACCGACCCACCCCGCTTAACCCCTGTGAGGGGGAAACCCTAATCCTCCACCCCTGGATCCGGTCTCGGATGACGCCTCACGCCCTCGTCAGCCTGGCCACACTGCCCCTCCTCCACATGGCGTCACACTCGCCGGTGTCAGCCCACCACCTCAACGCCTTCGCCCGAGCTCACTGGCCACGTCTGCGACTGCTGGTCAGCCGGACCACCCCAAGCTTCGCCTCACCTCCTCGCACCCACCTCACGCTGGCCACTCCCGCCAGAGTTCTCGCCGGGCGCCAGATTCAGTTCGACCACGCCCACGCCCGGGAGACCGCTAAGCCGCCTCCTCGTCGGAGAGGGCGGATCCGGGCCAGTCACGGATCCGGCCTCGCTCGCCGAGGCCCTCTTCGACCGCGCCCTCCTCTCCGACACCTTCGCCGCCATTGCCGTCTCGTCATCCACCCCGAGCCCCGCCGCCCTCGACCCTACCTCCCCGTGAGCGCCTCCCCATCTCCCTCTCGACCGGGATGCGTCCTCGACGGACACGCTTTCGCCACGGACCTCGCCGCCCCTTTCGCCCGTGTCGGCTGCCCGCCTCACGGCGCCTTGCTACCTAGTCGCCCGGCCTCCACCTCTGCCCGACGCACGCCTGCCCTGTGTCCGGCGCCGCCCTTCGGATCTCGCCACTGTCGCCTCCCGGCCCGGCTGGCCGCCCATAGCTTCGCCCCCTCCCATCGATCTGGCATGTGCCCGCATGGTGCATGCGCCTGTAACCCTTTCCCAAACGCCTTGTTAATCCGCCTGCTAACCCCACAGGACTATGACATATGGGGCCCACGCCAAAAAAAAAAGAAAGAGATTAATTAAATATTAATGGTTAATTAATTAGTTAACCAATTAATTAATTAGTAAGTAAATTAGTTAACTTAACTAACCTGCTTAATAACCTAATCAACCGGATAACCTAATCAAATGTTGTTTAGTAAAACATGTAACAATGACAAGCGGGTCCCATGGACCTTTTTTGGATCAGTCAACGGTCCACCAAACGCCGATCGACATTTGACCGTGGTCCCACCTGTCAGCCCCTTAGACACACTCTGGGTACACTTCCTGTGTACCCACAGCATTTAAAAATAAATTTAATTTCGAATTAACTTAAATCCATAAATTAGAAAATCAATTAAAACTTCAGAAATTAATATAAAATAATCCGTAGCTCGGATGAAAATATTTTCAACATGAAAGTTACTCAGAACGACGAGACGAATCCGGATACGTAGTCCGTTCGTCCGCCACACACCCCTAACCTATCGAACCTGCAAACTTTCCTCTCCGGTTCAACTGTCTGACAGACGTCCGGAACCGGGAAAACTTTCCCGGATGTTTCCCCCGCCCAAGATGTCGCCTAGCGCTGCGTTAGAACACGCCTAGCTCGTCATCGTTGTCCTGTTATGCACTTGCTCGCTATGTATTTATCGCTTTCTTCCCTCTTCTCTAGAGACCCGAGACCGATGTCGATGTCCTCGTGATCGACTACGCCACCGACGACCCTCTCTCTTGCCAGAGCAACCAGGCAAGCCCCCTTGATCACCAGATATCGCTTACTCTTCTCTATCTTGCTTGCATTAGAGTAGTGTAGCATGTTACCGCTTTCGATTACTCCTATCTTCTTTGCATAGCTCGTCCTTGTTATACATTGTTACCTTACATGCAATCCTATATGCTTAGTATAGGATGCTAGTACTTTCATCTGTGGCCCTACATCCTTGTCCGTCTGCTGCTATATACTATCGGTCGTGATCACTCGGGGAGTTGATCACGGGTATATACTATATACCTTACACTATACATTACCCGTGGTACTGTTCGGAGATGGGGCTGAAAGGACGGGTGGCTCCATCCCCGAGAGGTGGGCCCGGGTTCCGACGGCCCCGATCGTTACTTTATGGCGGAGCGACAGGCAGGTTGAGACCGCCTAGGAGAGAGGTGGGCACAGGGTTCGTTTCGGGCGCTCATTACTTAACACGCTTAACGAGGTCTTGGTATTTGATCTGAGTTGGCTACGAGCTTATACGCACTAACCATCTACGCTGAGTAGTTATGGGTATCCCGCCGTGGTATCACCGGTACTTCAGATGTCGTGACCGGAGCGGCGGCGCGCCGGATTGGACTGGGCGCCTGGCTAGGTTCGCTTCCGGCGGCGTCACGAACGTCTTGAGTGTGCTTTCAGGCGATGGGCCCGGACCCTGCCGCTTAGGTTTAGACCGGCGTGTTGGCCTCTCTGTTGTGCCTAGGTGGGGCTGCGGCGTGTTGATCTTCCGCGCCGGGCATGACACAGAAAGTGTGTCCTACCAAATGGGATCAAAGCGTCTTTGGGTAAGATGGTGCACCCTAGGGAAGTTAATCTATTCGAATAGCCGAGATCTTCGGAAAAAGGAAGACTTGGAGTTGAACCATGAGCATATGACAACTAGAACCACATACTTGATAAAACACACCCTACCAATAGCCAGATACAACCTGTGGTCGATCTCGCTCGGTGGATATGAGCAGGGATCACGGGTAGGATTATTGCTATGTGATGTTACTTGGAGGACTTCAGATTGTCCCTCCTACTGTTGCAAGACAGTGTGTCCGAGCGTAGTCTTCGTTAAGACTAGCTATCCCCCTCTTATTCGTCATTCTCAGCTCACCCACCGATATGGCCCTTTACACATATATCCATGCATATGTAGTGTAGCTCCTTGCTTTAAGTAGTACTTTGGATGAGTACTCACGGTTGCCTTGTTCCCCCTTTTCCCCCTACCTCTACTCGATTGTTGCAACCAGACGATGGAGCCCAGGGGCCAGACGCCACCGCCTATGACGACTACTACTATGGAGGTGCCTACTACTACGTGCAGCCCGCTGACGACGACCAGGAGTAGTTAGGAGGATCCCAGGCAGGAGGCCTGCTCCTCTTTCGATATGTATCCCAGTTTGTGCTAGCCTTCTTAAGGCAAACTTGTTTAACTTATGTCTGTACTCAGATATTGTTGCTTCCGCTGACTCATCTATGATCGAGCACTTGTATTCGAGCCCTCGAGGCCCCTGGCTTGTATTATGATGCTTGTATGACTTATTTTATTGTAGAGTTGTGTTGTGATATCTTCCCGTGGGTCCTTGATCTTGATCGTACACATTTGCGTGCATGATTAGTGTACGATTGAATCGAGGGCGTCACAGCCATGACGGTGCAGTTGCGGCGGAGAGGCCTTGAAATTTGTGATGTCTGATACATGTAATACCACCTGGAGATACACGTCGACGATGAAGCTTCATTCAGGTTGATTTTTCGGGGCGTAAATTAACAAATCTCGAGAAGACGCAGATAGGTTGATGTTGTGGAAATGAAGGGAATTGAGAAGATAGGAGGGGGAGAAACTCGATCAGGGGCGTTGGCATGAAATACCTGAGACGACCGTCTATGGGAACGGAGCTGCTCCACTTCTCAACCGGGATAGCAATCATCGGTTCTTCTAGGGCGTAGATGGGTGGACTCGCATGCGCTAAAGGCATAGAGCTGGCGGCACGTCGTTGCTTCTGGGTAACCGGTCGGTGGTGGAGGTCGCTCTTGAGGAGGTCGTTGAGGTCGCCGAGGTTGAGGACGTCGAGGTTGCACCTCCGGCGGGCGGATCTCGACCGGCGCACTGGATCCGTGGAGGGCGAATGGCAACCAACAACAAAGAAGCTCAATCCTTGTCTGTTGGAGGCGGCGGCGTTCACGACAGGATCTTCTTTGGGCGACCTTGGCTGAATGCTTGGGAGGGCCGGCTGGCTGGGTTATAGGGTGCCGTCCATTGTTGCGTCGGTGCGGGTTGAGGGCGTCGCCTAGTCTGCCAAGATACATACGGAAAAGTAATTGATACGAAGAGATGGACCGATAGGCTTCTTTTATCAGTTTTTACACTGGTTCATTGGTAATGGAAGACGGAACATGCCCGCCTCAATTAATGACCGGGGTTTAATCACATGATTCGTGGAAAAAAATGATGAGATGGCATGATGATGATGTGGATAGTGTGCATGTTGAGAGAATTGGTAGAAGTGGGGATCAACTTCTTAAGAATGTTAGATGTTAGATGAGAAAATTAATCAAATGACCACCACATAGAGCAACAACCCGCAGAAATTACGAGTCTTGAAGTACCACCCCACTAAGCTGTCGGTTATCACTTGTTTGAAGAAGTCGCAAAACTTGTTGACGGCCTCTTGAATAATGTGCCATTGATGACCTAGCAACTTCAGATTGCAATCATGTATCAGTTACGAACAACATGGATTTTAGCATTTTTCTTCTCATGAAACCAATCATGCACACTTTGCGAAAATGGCATGCGCTTTCGCCCTATGTTATGAACAGGTCCACAGTAGTGGTAAACCATGCCTCACATATCAACTCATCCTCCTTGTTGGAGTATGTCGATCCCCTACTCCTCTTCTTTGGGTCGGCGCCCAGCAACTAGTAGTCGTTCGGTTCAAAGTAGAGTTGCTTGGTGCACACCTGCTGAGCCTTCGACTATGGCTATTGCTTCAGCTGAGAGTTATCCACTTTTCCTCGTAGCCGCTTCACTCGTGGATAATGTTCATCATCCCTCATCATTTGCTGTCGTTGCAATTGGTTGAGTCATTCTACCAAACACTGAGCGGACATCGATAGACAAGAAATCCATAATTGGATTCCGTGACTAGAAAAGTGTCGGTGATTGCTCCGTGAAGAAGTAGTCATTTTTAGGTCGACACAGAATGATGCTCAATGGCCATAGGTAAAAGAGGTCATGGACTGTTGCGGTGATTTATGCATGTAGGACGTACCGAGGTGTTGGGCGGCTTTAACTGGGCATGCCAGAGCTGTGATTGACTAGGTGGCATTGGCTTCTCCACCACCTTCTTCCGCTTTGAAGGATGAGCTACAACCTGAACCTCTGCCACCATTTTGTCTTCCTTCTTCTTCTTCGCCTTGATGCGTCATCCTTGGCGTAGCGCGAACGTGACCTCCATTTGGTCTGGGTCTTGCAGGATGATGAACATCATCTTCGACTCCTCTAACGTCTCCACAGCGGTGGCGGATGACAGAACAGGGGATGTCGACCACAATTGTGGCAGAGGCAGCAACAGGGGCGGGCTGTTGCTCGGGAGGATGGGCAGGATTGTGACAATGTGCAAGCTCCAATTCGGTTTTGGGCAGGTCCATGATGTTGGAATTCAACGTCGCGGATATTTGGACTCCCACAAACCTCCCCTCGGGTTGGTGCCGATTTGCAGGATTTCAGACGTCCGGACCGGTCTGGACAATTTTAGCGACTATCCTTAGATGGCTAAAAGTATTCGTACGGCCAGTCCAAACATTGGCAAGATGTTTGGTGATCCGCGTTGGAGTTGACCTAACACTTTTAGTCTTTCTACACTAGTTATTCCCTACTTTTCAAATGGACCACTAGATGTAGCATTCACTCTTGACAACATCAACATAACTATTAGCTAGTCCAGAAAAACATACCTTAATAATGGACTACTTTATCCAAAAACGAAAATTGGACTTAGGATTTTTCAACTACGCTGCAACGAAGGGGCAATTGCCTGAGACCTCCTCCTCACTACTCTTTGCGCCAGATAGTGACACAAATCTCATGTGCCCAACACACGTGGGCCAGTCCAACAACGCGAGCTGCTCGCAAGCTCGGTCATCTCCCCATCGCTCGCTTGGTTGATGGCTGACATGTCGACCGTTGACTTTTGACAAAAAAAATCATGGATTTAAAAAAGGTTCATTAATTTAAAAAATGTTCAGGAATTTGAAAAAAGTACACAAATTTGAAATTGTTCAGGAATATACAAATATTCAAAAATTTAAAAAATCACTATTTTGGAAAAAAAATCAAGAATTTGAAAAAAGGTTTGGAAAATAAAAAGAAATCACAAATTGAAAAAATGCCAATCTAAGAAAAGTTCATGGATTTGAAAACATGATCGTGGATTTAAAAATGTTCATGAATTTGATAAAAGTTCACCAATTTGAAAACTTTTCATGAATTTAAAAAGTTGAATTAGAAAAAAGTCTACATATTTGAACAAAACATAACAAATTGGCGAAAAGTTTGTGAATCTAAAAATTGTTCCTAAATTTGAAAATGTATAAGAATTTAAAAAATGTTCATGAATTTGAAAAAGGCTCCACGAATCTGAGAAATGTTCATGAATTTGGATTTTTTGGTGAATTGGACAAAAAATAAAAACCAAATAAACCTCGTCATGGAAAAACCAGAGAAAACCCGCCATAGAAAAGAACGAGTGGAACCATCTAGAAGGTTTCCAAAATCGGTGAGAAAAAAACAATATGGTCCGACCTATATAGGAACTTAAAAAATGAATTTGAAAAAAGTGCAGGAATTCCTTTTTCAAATTCATGAACATATGAAAACCTTTTAGATCATGGAACCATCTAGAAGGTTTCCAAAATCGTGAATTACAAAAGGTGCAGGAATTTAAAAATGTTCATGATGCGTAGGCATTGGGTATGGTTACCGCGTTAACCAGTGCGCCAAGTGCCAAATAGGAAAACACTAATTGCCTACCTAAGCTTAATATACTCCACAAAATTCATGGTTACAATCTTTTACAACGATGGGGGCCCAAAATTTGAGCATATATAGATTAGGGATTCACAGTAGAGGACGAGATGTGAGAGGTTAATACCACGAGGAGATCTAACCATCCACAACTGAAGTTGGCCGTCCATCATCTCCTACAAATCAACATTTTGTAGAGGGCACGTGGTTGAAGGCCATGTGCCAAATTCTCGAAGTGCGTTGAAGTGTCATGAACATGATTGTCTACGAAGCACGATGCTCCATATTTGGTGACAGGAGGAGATCGCAAGCCACGTGATGCTCCATATTTGGTGACAGGAGGAGAGTGCAAGCCAAATGTCTTCGACAGGGCACTACAACACGAAATGTTGATTGGCGAGGATTAGAAACCAAACAACTCAAAGAAGAAGGACAAAAAAAAGAAGTCGTCAAACTGTGTTAGCTGATGCTAGCGAATAAATGGTAGAACGCGAAGTCGAGTAAGGTGATGTTTTTACAGAAGACACAAGCCTAGTCTTACTCTATGGAAGAATCCACACGATCTTGACTTTTGTAGGAGCGAACAAGTCATGGAGAGGCATTGCCGCACCTGGAGGACCAAATCAATGTGTACCAATAACAAATATGCGATACACTATGCAAATACTTGCTCAACCGGCACATCCAACATAGAGAGCCACGAAAGCTCACCTACCGAACATAGGAGGAAATAGTGAATGCTCTCGGCCCTCCTATGCACCCATGGTAGGCGGAGCTTCGGGCTTTAAATTTTGTGCATAAAACTCCTTGAAGAGTCCTGAAATTTTGCCTGGGTCTAGGGCTTCGCTGATCACCGTTAGATCCACGATCCAGCGGTCGAGGATCTCCCACAACATGGAAGCATGGGAGGGCTGGGAGCTCTTGATATTTTCCTATGGACGTGCTGCGGCATAGGGAGCAGGACAAGCACTATCGTTCTCACAAGTTGAGTATTTTCGTCATCTAAGTTGGGTAGAAAAATATTTTTATTTTATACAAAACCAGTGCTGTCTGAATTCAAGACTAATTTGAGCACCATTCACATTTTATTCCTTTTTAGGGCAATTCACGTTTTATTCAAAACTGGTCGGACTTGAGTGAAATCCAAATGTCATTTTTGGAGAAACACCCGGGACCCAGCCTCTACATCCCAGCCCAGCGTGGCCCACCAACCTGACTAGCCTTCTCTCAACGCTGCCCGTTCTGGCTCCCTACTCTCCTCCGGTCTCAGTTCCATCCCCATCAGCTGCATCCGAAACGACGCCAGAACCCCCAAATTCCCCATCCCAGATGCCCAACACTCTCCGCCTGTCCAATCTCCACACATGAGGAAGAAGAAGGCGGCGGCCCCGGCACCGGCGCCTCCACCCGCGGCTGCCAAGACGAAAGCGGCGGCAGCGGTGTCCGCGGCTGCTGAGAAGAAGCCCCTGGCGAAGAAGAAAGCGGCAGCGGCCGTACCCGCGGCCAAGAAGAAGGCGGCGGCGGCGGCACCCACAGTCAAAAAGAAGGCGACGGCGGCCGATGTTGCCAAGAAGAGGAAGACGGTACCCGCAGCCAAGAAGAAGGCGGCGACGGCGGCCAAGAAGCGCGCATCCGGTGGAACGGCCGCGTGCAGGCCACGGAAACGGGCACGGCATGACAAGTGCGACGGCGATCTCATCGGCAACCTTCCGGACGCCATCCTCTGCACCATCATCTCTCTCCTCCCCACCAAGGACGGCGCTCGCACGCAGGCCATCGCACGCCGGTGGCGCCCCCTCTGGCGCTCCGCGCCTCTCAACCTCGACGCCAAGAACCTCAGCACCAATGATTTCAAGCAGCCGCGCCGCCGCCGAGGGCGTCGACCGTCGACGGAATCCATCATCTCCAGGATCCTCGCCGACCATCCTGGCCCCGCCCGTCGCTTCGACTTCCGATTAGCCTGCATCTCCCCAACAAAAAGAGAGTACGCCAAGAGTGTTGCTCAGATCGCGAGCTGGTTCCAGTCTCGGAGCCTCGACAACCTTGAGGAGCTCCATATCCACTTCCCGATCTTGCGACTAGTAGGTCCGAACACCCTGCTCTCATCTGTGCTCCGCTTCACATCAACTGTTGTCGTGGCCACTGTTGGCTACTGCGATGTCCCAGATGAGTTCGCTCCTTCATTGAATTTCCCCATCCTCAAGCATCTCACCCTGCGTCACGTTAACATCTCCGTGGATGCGTTCCATGGTGTTTTTTCCGCCTGCCATGTGTTGGAGACCCTATCTCTGGAGGGAAATTTTTATAATGGCTCCCTCCACATTAGCTCGCGAACTCTTAGGAGCATCTGCTTCAGTAATTGTCATATGGGTAAAAGCGAATTGGTTATTGAGGACACCCCTCACCTTGAAAGGCTGCTTTGTCCATGGTTGGACGGCGAGGCTATCCGGGTAAATAGGGCACCTAAACTTGACATATTGGGCCCTTTGTCACCTTGCATCTCCAATATTCAGATTGCAAACCTAGTCTTTCAGGTAGAAGTATCCTACTCAACTCTTGCATTTGGCATTCCTTCATATATTAGTTTTATGCTCATTCTTGTTTTACAGGGGTTGGTTCCAACCAGCTTCAACAATTTGATATGCACAGTGAAGGTTCTGGCTCTCGAGTTTTCTTGCGCTGATTTGAATGCGGTTCTTAACGTCCTCAGGTTCTTCCCCTGCTTGGAAAAGCTTTATGTTATGGTGAGTTTTTATATTTGCTTGCTTTAAATGTCAAAATGAAAACTGATACTTGGAAAAGAACTGATTGACACGTAATTTATAGTCTAGTTAGCAATTACTTTAACATCATCTTTTAAGTCTTCTTTCCTTTTACAGTGGAATGAATACTTAGAGGCAGACACTATAGGAAAAATAAAGAGACCTTTTATGGTACATCAGATTAATTTGGACCGTTTATTTTTTTAGTTCAATGGGCCAGATGAGCAGATACTACACTAGATTTTCGGTAGTATATTAAGTAATTAAGGGCGTTTTGGGTAGTTCAAATGTATCCATCCCGCAGGCACCTTCCCCTGAAATCTCACGCGGTAATTCTTTTTTTTTTTCGCGAATACGCAAAGCTTGCGTATCATTGCATTGATAGAAAGAAGTAGAATGAGTACAAAAGGGGTACAACACATAACACGAACGCAGGAAGACGTGTACATGGTGCCCAGAGCAGAGAGACAGGGGATGAGAGGATACAACACAACTAAATCAGCCAGATCGTAGCTAAGAATGGTAATGTCAAACCAACAAGAATTCCACCATCGTCCGAGCCGAAAATGGGGACACCTCGAGCGAGCAAGATAGTGCCTTCAAGAAGGAAGATGATGCCAGGACATCACCACTATCCGGTCCGGGGGACCCGGACCTAGGGTTTCCCCTGAGCTCGAAGAGGGGCTAAGATGAAGGTGTCGGTGTACTAGAGTAGGGGTACCCTAGTATCCCGAACTCGTGCACGACAGCCAGCTTACAGCGGGCTGGCCCGATAACCGCTAAGATCCTCAAGGCTCCTTTGGAGCCATTCAAGAACAAAGTAATCAAGACCCCTGCAAGAGGAGCTTGTCGAAGGCCACCGGTATGCCAAGGAAACAAGGCCCCCAAGAGGAGCTTCTTAGAAGGCTTGGTGAGCGATAAGCTCCTCGAAGGCGACAAGAACCTTGCTGCAAGAAAGTACTCGGCCATGTGACAAGTGACCTCTCTTCATCTCGCTCCACCACTCCGCCAACGTGTCACCACGGGCTCTCCCAAGCATCGCAGTCGACGGGCTGTGTCAGCCAATGAGGGGAGCGATAAGCGGGCCGACAGGCTACCATCGTGGCAAACGGAGGCGCACTTGACGGTCCCTGTTAATCGTTTCGAGGCGATCGAGACGGGCATTGATGACTCTTGTCCCTTTGCCGAGTTAGGTATATAGATTATCGTATTACCTTTGCATGAGCGTGTACCAACCTATGTTTTTACTATTTTACCCTTGTCTACTTGGTACATGTGGTGACCCCTTGTGCCTATAAAAGGAGGCCCAAGTGCAACGTAGAAAGGGTTCGGCTCAGCTCCGGCTTAGTTCATTCTACTCATACGAGACCACACTCAGGCTAGGTTTTGTAGCTCCCATTGCTCCCTAGCAAGAACACAAGATAATCCACAAAGCAAAGAAGAGGAGTATTATCTCTCAGGAGAGCTCGGCTGGGTAAATCTGCTCGTGTGCATCGCTCGATCCGCTTTGTGCAATCTCCGCCCTCCGAACCACAAGGGACCCAGTCCCGTAGGTGTTCGTGGGACACGATCGATTCTCCCGACATCTTTGGCGCGCCGGTAGGGGCGTCGAGGTGTGTGAACCTGATCCGTGGTTACACGAGCAACTTCATCAACACCTTCGTCGACATGGCGCCAAGAAGAAGTCTTCAGCAGCAGAGCCGTCCGCTGCGAACCCACCACCACCGGAGTCAGTGGTGGGGAAACGCCGGAGGAGGAACCAAGATCGCCGAGAGAGAGCCCACAATGCCGCCAGTCCAAGGACAAGGCAAAGCACAGGCGTCGGCGTCCGAATCCGCACCGCGTCGCTTCGCAGGAGGCGCGGACCGACAAAGATCATGATGCTCGCGGCACCATACGCTCGGCTGGATCAAGGCCAAATTTGGAGGATCCCGAGGCCCTCGAGACTCCGCATGCACCCCAAAGATGCCGGGTACGAAAGCGAGTATTTGCCGCCATGGATGTCGCTTCCTCCTAACTTGGTTAGGGAGTCCGAGCACATCCCGCTTCTTCGCTTCCGCACGCTGCTGCCGCCAACCACACCAAAGCCTTTGGCTAGAGCTCGCCATTTAGATTACCTCCAACGGCCGATAAGGTCGACGAATGGAGGCCACAATTCGAGTCTCATCGATTTCGCTTAACGGCGACGCCCCGCTGGCAACCGAAAGTGCTTCGCAGCCGCGGCAAGGCGACAAGGCGCAAGGCGATGGTGACGAGACTTGGGTGCACCCACCGTACACTCCCCTTCCCGAAGGCCAAGATCGCCGACTCACGGATCCACCTCGACAGCGACTCCACAGCGTCATCGGATCCGCGAGCTCGTCGCGACAGCGCCAAGTTCTCCGAGAACGGCAAGAAGAAGACGCCGAACCCGTGACGAAGCGCCAAGAGAAGCGCGTCAATCGACCAACGCGCCGCCCACTGTCGATATGCATGCGCCAGGAACCAGCGACTTGTCAGACGCTGTGAGGTCGCCTGCGTTCACTCGTGAGTCGCGGCAAGTCCGGTGGCTGACAAGAAAAACTTCAAACCAGATGTCTTGCCGAGAAGTATGATGGCGGGACACACCCATCGGAGTTCCTCAAGATCTACACCATCGCGTGCAGCGCGGGGACGAGACGACAAGATCCTCGCCAACTACTTTCCCGGTACTCAAGCCAAACGTCCGATCTTGGCTCATGCACTTGCTTATGGCTCTATTTCTTCTTGGGCGGATTTGTGCCACCAGTTTGTTGGCGCCTTCACAGGCGGCCACAAGCCTCATGGCCAGGAGAGTGACCTCCACCTGCTTGCCCAGAAAGAGGGAGAGTCCCTGCGCAAGTTCATCAAGAGATTTAGTCGAGTGCACTACAACATCCCAGACGTCCACCCTGCTGCAGTGATCAGTGCATTCCATCAAAATGTGTGAAACCGCAGGATGAGGGAAGAGATGGCGATGTGCAAAGTGAAAGACGTCAGCGAGCTCTACGCCCTGGCCGACAAGTGTTACGCTCTGAAGAAGGAAGAAGACTCCCAGGAGAGAATGTGGGGGCGAGAATCTCGGTGAGGAGATCGCCCCTAAGAAGGAAGAGCCCGTGGCGAAACAATGTAAGGAAGAAAAACCAAGAAGTACTAGTTGTCGAAAGCGGTCCGGCAAGGATGGTGCCGCCAACAAAGCTAAGGTCGGTGGCTCCGTGAGGAGGTTGCCGTTGACACCGACCGCCAAGTCGTGGCGGCCGACAAGCCCCGGCAGCCCAACAAGCAAGATCAGAAGATCCACCGCACTAAGGGCCACGATCTTCGTGAGTCGCAAGAAAGTCGAGCAACTTGTTGAGCTACGAGAGCTGAATACGAGCGGCGAGACAAGGAGAAGGCCCAAGAAGGTGCAGTGCAGCAAGTAAGAAGAGACCGGTGGGGAGGGCGTATGGCAAATAGCGGCGGCAAGAAGGAGACAGACCTCCCCATGGCCGCGATGAGGAAGAAGATGAAGATGAAGAGGACGAAGACATGGAAGACGATGAAGCAGACGAGCAAGAGTTTCAAAAGGCAACAGAGGTCCTTTGCGTTGACGGTGGTGCTTCTCTGCATATCTCGCACCGCCAACTCAAACAATGGATGCGTGAGGTTAATGCAGCAGAACCCTCCATAGAGTCGCGCAAACCTCTCAAGTGGTCCAAAGACGCCCATCATTTTTTTGACATCGAGGACCACCACGATCGCATCACGGCGGTCGGGTGCTTGCCGATGTTGGTCTCACTCAACCATCCGCAACCTCAAGGTCACAAAGATGTCAGGTTGACATGGGCCGGCCTCGAACTCGAGCATCCTTCAAGGGTGCTTCAAAAACTTCAAATCCTCGACAATGAAGCTCGAAGAAACCGGGTACATTCCAAGGAATCAACCCAGAAGGAGCAAGCCCAAAGGGAAGATCACGCCGCTTGCATTAACATCTGCAGCGAGCTCAACTACGTAATCGAGAGGGTCACGTTTGACGTTGTTGATTTCCCATCGCTCTACAATGGCATACTTGGCCGCCCAAAGACTCGCCAAGTTCATGGCCGCCTCTCATTATGCTTACAACCTACTCAAGATGCCCGCCCGATAAGCGCCATTTACATCCATGGCGACAAGAAGGACGCGCTTTATCTCTTGCAAACAAGATTTACCGATGCAAAGCAAGCAATAGAAAGCAAACCACTTGCCGTCAAGCTCCCGTGGGAAGAAGAAACCACCAAGCCCGGGCGAGAGTTCTTCGCACTCCGCAAGCGCACCTCCTGAGTGCTGCGCCACCGCCGAGGACGCACCATCGAGCTCCACCCAAGTACAAGAAGACGGCGATGGCGGCTCCGCCAAGACCAAGAAGGTGCCCGCCATGAGGAGGGCGGCAGTGGTACTCTTCACCATCGGTCTTGGCGCTTGACCCTAAATAGGAAGGCGAGCTTGTTGCTTTCTCAGGCGAATGTCGATGTGTTTGCGTGGCAACCATCCGACATCCCTGTTCCTGTGAAAGTAATTGAGCACCACCTAGTCAGTTCTGTCCTCACGCCGCCCGTCGAGCAAAAAGTTAGGAAACAGCAGTGAGCGCCAAGAGTTCATAGCGTAAGAAATCAAGAAGTTGGAAGCGGCCGGGACTTGTCAGGGGAGTACTTCATCCCACGTGGTTGGCCAATCCGGTAGTTGTACACAAGGCTAATGGGAAATGGAGACTTTGTATTGACTTCACTGATGTTAATAAAGCTTGTCCCAAAGACCCATTTCCTTGCCGCCAGATCAACCAGATTGTCGACTCCACGGTGGATGTGATCTGCTTTCATTTCTTGATGCATATTCAGGATATCATCGATCTTCATGGCGTAAGAGGATGAAGAGAAACCGCATTCATTACACCATGTGGCACGATCGCTTCATACGAATGCCTTTCGGTTTAAAGAATGTTGGTTCAACCTTTGCAAGAGTAGTCCATGATGCCTTTGAGCCGCATGAGATACGTAAATGTAGAAGCTTACATGGGTGACATAGTGGTCAAGAGCAAGGACAAAGCAACTCGATTCAGATTTGATGAGACGTTTGCAAATCTACGCAAGATCAACCTCAAGCTCAACCCCGAAGTGCGTGTTTGGAGTCCCTTCGGCAAGCTTCTCGGGTTCTTTGTATCTCAACTTGGAATCAAAGCAAATACCGACAAGATCAAAGCTATTGAGCGATTGAAGCACCAAGGCGTCAAGGACGTCGGAAGGCTTGCTTGGGTTCGTGGGCTCTCGGCGGAGTTTATCTCTAAGTCTGCTGAGCGCGCCCTGCCATTTTTCAAAATTTTGAAAAAGGCAGGTCCAATGAAATGGACTCCCGAAGCGGAGGCTGCGCTGCGGGACTTGAAGAGATACCTGTCCTCCACTCCAATACTTGTCGCACCTAAGCCACAAGAGAAGTTCTTTGCTGTATATTGCGGCAACCAATCAAGTGGTTAGTGCTGCGTTAGTAGCGAGAGAGGAAGCGTATGATGAGCCGGTAACCGAGGCAAAGCGCATCCAAATGACAAGCAAGGGGCTTCGCCCACAAGCTCGGGTCCCGATAAGGACGGATCAGCGTAGGTTGCGACAAGATACGAAGAAGATGGTGCGGCGCCCTACCTATTTTGTCGGTTCCCCTTCCGCGAGGGCTAGGTCAAGGTACTGTGTGCGTGTTGCTTTTCGGCCTCCTCATGGCCTCTCGAGAAAAGCTGCGCCATTACTTCCAAGCACATGAGATAACGATTGTCACTCGCTTTCCGTTGAAAAGGATATTACAAAATCCGTAAACAGCAGGCGGGAGAATCGTCAGTGGAGCCTTTGGGCTATCAAGCTTTGGTCTCAAGTTTGAAAGCACGTCAACGATCCAGAGCAGAGCATTGGCGGAAATCATAGCTGACTGGACACCAACGCAAGATGAAGAAATTCCAGAGACAAGCATCCCCGTCGAAGAAGCAAATAAAGAGTGGCTGATGTACTTCGATGGTGCCTTCTCGGCTGCAAAAGCGCCCGGTCTTGCGGCGTCTTTTATCGCACCCGGGAGAGCACCTCAAGTACATAGTCCAGATGCACTTTCCCAAGGAACAAGCAACAAACAATACCGCAGAGTATGAAGGTTTGCTTGCCGGTCTCTGTGGATTGTCAGAGACCTTGGGATTAAGAAGCTCATTGTCGGGGGCTAAAATCGGTCGTCCGCCAAGTAAATAAAGATTATCGAGCCCGTTGATGGAAGCTTACGTCGATGAAGTGAGAAAGCTAGAAGAGCACTTTGAAGGCTTGCAAATGGAACACGCTCCAAGAGCTCGAGAATGATATAGGCGATGGCCTCTCCAAATGTGCCGCATTTAAATTACCCGTGGAACCAAGAATTTTTGTGCTCAAGTCGACTCGACCCAACCGTAACAACATCAACAGATGAGCAAGAAGAGAAAACTGGTTTCCATGACTACTTTCCTAAGCAGAAGCTCCTGAAGCCGCCGCCAAGAAGGTCCCTAAAATCAACACAAATATCAATCGAGGAGCGATGCGCTCCGACAAACCATGCAGCTTTGTATCGTTGAAGCAAACGCCCCGACAAGTTTCGCTCGGCAAGCTTGCCGGGATCATCAAGCTCCGGCGGACCCACGTGTCCTTGCCAGAGAAGCTGATGTTCCCGCATGATGATAGATGAGCCTTTAGTCCTTGTTGTCGAGCCACGAGGCTCCGAGATGGGCACAAAGAATCGTCCATTTCCTTCAGACGGGAGAACTTCCCAAGAAGCAAGAAGAAGCGGAAAAAGTAGCACGCAGCGATCAAGTATGTACCAGTTTGTTGACAACATCACATGCATGTAAGAAGACTCAACGGTGTGAAATTGAAGTGCATTTGCGGGAAGATGGACAATGTTGGCGAGAGATACATGGAGGCATATGTGGTCACCACATTGGGCGCCAAGAAGGGCACTTGAAGCCAAAGCTTTCCTAAGAAGGTTTCTTCCGCCGAAGCCCTCCAGATGCAATCGCACAAGTAACAAAGTGTGAAGCGTGCGGTTTCATTCCAAACAGATACACCAACCAGCTCAAACTCTCCAGACGATCCCTTTATCCTGGCCCTTCTCGGTGCTGGGGCTCGACATCCTCGGCCCTTTTCCCCGAGCCGTCGGGTGCTTTGAGTACTTATGCGTCGTGTCGACAAGTTCACAAAGTGGCCGAAGTGGAACCATGAGGAAGTTGACAAAGACAACGATCGGCTGATCAAGTTCTTCAGTCAATTGTTTGCTGTTTTGGGATTCCTAACAGAATCGCCACCGGCAACGCGCACCACGATTCACGAGCCGCACCTTCATGCGTGACGCCCAAGATCTTGGCGCCAAGATCTGCTTTGCTTCGCTGCTCATCCGAGAAGCAGCGGTCAAGCCAGAGAGAAACAACGTTGAAGTCATGCGGGGACTCAAGACTCAAGACCAGAACTTTCGGCGAAATTGCGCAAGTCACGGAAGGAATCGGATCGAAGAGCTGCCAGTGGTTCTTTGGTCGTCAGACGACGCCAAATCGAGCCAATCGCCGGACACCTTTCGCTCTAGTCTCACGGAGCAGAGGCGGCTTCTTCCCACGGAACTTCGTAATGCAGGTCTCCTCGAGTGCTCGCTTATGATGAGCTTGAGCAAGAAGCAATTTGCGACAAGATGATGCGCTGCCCTCGAGGAAGATCGTCTTCATTGCTGTATCGAGCTGCTCGTTACCCGACAAGCTTTATGCGTCGCTACCATAGCCACAAAGTTAATGCCGAAGCTTCGAGGAAGGCGACCTTGTTCTTCGCCGTTCAATCCGCCAAGAATTCCAACAAGTTGACGCCTTGAAGTGGGAAGGCCCTTATCGGGTGAAAGCGAGTCACTAGGCCCGGCCGTCCGCCTTGAGACCGAAGATGGCCTTCCGTGAGCAATTCTGGAATATAGAGCATCTTCGCAAGTTTTACCCATGAGGCGCGGTTAGGAACCCGTTAAAGAACCACCCTTTTGTACAAGTCTTGCCGCTGTTGCATGTAATCCTTTGTACAAAGCCGGTATGAGACCATGCATCGATAAAAGCCTATGTGTTATGCACATTTTGTCAATACATGCTCTCATAATCATATATGCATGTGTTTACTAACATTTTGTGCAGCATCCGCACTTGATAGCGATAACGAGCCTCTAGGCTCCATAACTTTATTTTCTTCTTTCTTCTCAAACAAGAAGAAGGTTCATCCACCCACAAGTTAACCGGGGGAAGGAGAAGATAATGGTGGGCGCCAAGCGTCGCTTCGAGTAATGCTGTCAGCCTTGCCGGAAATGGACAATGTAAAAGCTAAGTTGCTAAGTTTAAGCGACCAGTTTTTAAATTTTTAAGTTATCTTCCTCGAGCGATAGTACTTTGTATGGAAAACACGTGCGGCGGAGGCAGGCTTCGCGACTAGCTTAACGCCCTTACTTTGTTTCGAGTCCGCTCAACAACTTAAGTGTCTTTGCAACTAGATGCGACAAGGTTGCTTGTCGGAAGCGACATCGCCGGCCAATTTCTTTGAAGTTCCGCACTCGGCGCTCATGGCAAAGGTGTTCATAGCCGACAAGTTTCCCCTAAAAGCGTAGGGTATAAACATACAAGGGAAGAAATCGAGTAAAGGAAATAACATTGCATTCGATTGCCTAAGATAGTGTATATTACATAATAACTTGTCGCAGATCTAATAGACTTTTTTTCCTAAAACATGATCTACAAATGACAAGAGAAAGATAGACTTGGCGGCCTAGTCCACGCGGTGCGCCTCGAAACCCTCTTAACTCCGCTCACCTGTCCACAATGGGTGCGACAAGGGCCTTGGCGCTTCAACATCGGCGGATGGGCGGGGACTTGAGGGCTTTGGTGAAGTCGGCGCTTTGGGTTCTTGAAGGCCACCTTCATCAACACCTTCCGAGAGCCTCGGCGCGAGACTTGGCGTGATTCCTCCGCCAGCTTGCTTGGAACCTCTTCCGGAGCCGGATACCCGCCAACACGCCTTTGAAGAATAATTTGAGCTTAATATTTGGGTTGGAGGTTCTCGTCGGTGGAGTATCCAAGATCCGTCATCCCCAACTCCATCGGCTCATTATGGATGCCGTGGCCCGGTGTCCACAAGACCTTCCATCCCGATTGCATTATCTTTGTCTCGAAGATTATTCTGGGCGGTCACAAGATTCGGCAAAGAACTCCTCGGTGGCCTTGATCTTTTCCAGCGAGGCCCTTTTCCCGATCCTTGGCGCCATTCAACGTCTCCGTCGGGGTGGTCACCGGCTCCAAATCCGCCTTGGCGTCCTTGGCGGCATCGATCTCTTGATCTTTTTGACCAAAAGCGACCCTGCAGCTTCGCCGAGGGTGTATCTGCGTCTTTCTCACCTTCAGCGCTTCAACCCGGCGACCTCGCCGGCACTCTTACGGAGGGTGGACTCCGGTGAGCCACCTCGTCTCCAATTCCCTCTTGGCGGCCTCGGCGACGCCGCGGCATCTTTGCCTCTGAAGTGGCCCGCCCGATCGTTTGCTTTCATGTGAGATCTTCCTCATCATAGCCGAGGTTGATCTTCACTGCGCCACCACCTTCTCGTCTGGAGAGCTTCTCGCCCGGCAAGCCTCTGCCGCTCTTCGACCTCGCCCTTCTCCAAGATGAAGGCCGTGCGCTCCTCGACAAAGCTGCTCCCGGCGCCTCACGCTATATTCAGGAGAGTTTCTTTGTTGGCCGGAGCTCTTCCGCGTTTCTCCAAGTCAGCTCCCGCCCTCGCGACAAGCGCCTCACTGGACTCGGTTTGGCTTGTCGGCGCGGTGAAGCGGCAAGAACTTCCTTAGCAACTCTCCTCAGGCTCACTTCTGCTTTGCTGCTTGGGCATCAACCGGCTGACGGCCCGTGAAACAAGCGATTCACGTCGAAAGTCTCCTCGACCGGTGCCACAGGCTTGATGCCCAGGAGCTTGATAAAGACACCCTCGCCCGGCCTTCGGTGGGGCGTGTTTGGGGCTCTTGGTCGGTAGCGTCGGTGGTGGGAGGATCATCGGTCGGTGCGGCGCTGGCGCTCCTGCGGCCTCGGGGCGTCGATCTGATCGCCAGATTCCTCCCTGACCCTCTGCGCCCGGCTGACCTCGGCCTCCTCGCCCGGCGGGCCCGTCAGCCTGACCCTCCTCCTCCATGTTGGCGGTGTCGACATTGTCGCCCTTGGCGTCTTCCTCGCCCGGCCCTCGGTCTCCATCGGATCTCCGTGAATGGATCTGATGGTCGGAAGAAAAGCACAAATCGAGCGGATGTTCGAAGAGAAGAATGTAAGAAGAAAGAACCCAAGGAAAATTATCAAACAAGAAAATCACCAGCGGGATCTGTTGCCGCGGTCTCCACTTGGGAGGGTCGTCGGCGCTGGTCCTTGTCGAAGCTCCCTTTGTCGGAGAGGCCTCCCTTGGGAGGCGCTCCCTTGGCGGAGAGTTTTCCCTTGGCGGCGTAGTTGAAGCAAGCGAGAACCGAGAGTGACCTCCGGTGCTTCTGATGAGGCCGCCTGCTCCTACACAATTCAACAAACCCGAGATATCAAGATGTGGAGAAGCACCCAAGCGCACTCCAAACTTGAGGAGTACACCATACACTTACTGGCTGGGGGCTGCTTTCTGTTGAAGGGTCTTAAAGGTCCGGCAAGGGAGTTCCAGACGTCCCCCCCTGTCGCCACAAGGGAGTCATCTGAGACGACAACCACCGGCGTCTTGGCCCTGAGCTAACGTCCTGAAGAAGAAGGTTCAGAGTGAAACCCGTCAGATATAAGGAAAAACAATAAATTGGAAGATTACAAGTAGCAACGACAAGATCTTACTCTTCTTCTTCTTCCTCGGGTCGAGGCGGAAAGACCAAACTAAACTCCGCTCGGCCGGATTGGGGGAAGATTCCCTCGGGCGCTTGGCGGAGTGCGAGGGCCGCGACTCGAAGACCCAGCGCCCGTCGCCGTGGCGGAATAAGGCGCTCAGCAGCTTGATGCTTGCAGCGGTGGGCGCGTCGGTAGCAGGCGGCTGTTGGACCGTATGCCACGCCACTTCTCCGATCTTCGGGCGTCTCCTTGGCGGGCGTGAGCTCCTCCTGCGGCAAGCTACTTGACGCAGCGGAGAGGCGCCCGGCGAGCTCGCTTGGTTCGTTGTCGGGTTGATGCGCTCGCTCTCACCGACGAACTCTTCTCGGTCGGCAAGGCTTGCCGCCTCGGCCCTCTACCTGCCTCCTCGATAGTGAACCCAAAGCGGCGGCAGCCGGCAGCCTCTGCAGCCTCCTCCAACCTCGTGGCGATGTGCGCCATCTCCTGATCAGTGGTGTCGCAGGTGAGCCGCCTCTGCTCGTCGGCGCGGATCGGCACTTCAACCAAGTTGTCGAAGAACTGTTGCACTATGTCATCGGCGGGCTCCTGCCAAGTTGGAGCGATTCCATGGGAATCGCTGGCAACGGCATGATTATCGCGAGATCTTTGTCAAGCGACAGTTGTTGCACAAGGGCACAACTCCCTCGGCAACATGCACCACCCGGTTATCCGCTTGAGCTTGAACAGCTCCATAACATGCCGTCAAGCTCCAAGGTAGTGAAATTCAATTCGGACACTGGCGCAACCTCATGATATCCGCCGCGTTTTGGAATTTCCCAAGCGAGCCTCCTCTCTCTTTCAAGGCGCGCAATACGGCGGCGAAGGAAGTCCGCGCCAATCGCCCCTACGGTAAGCCACGCTTGGGACGCAAAATCCTAGTCGTGGCAATCTTCAACTTGTCGTCCTCCGGCGCCAAGTTGCTCCGATCATTGCAGCGTACTATGGGGAGTTTCTTGCGAGGCGATAAAAGGCGTGGCTCCTCCTCTAAGATCCAACACCGATCGACTCTCCACTCCTCCCACTTCTTTGCGCAACTCTCCGTCGAATCGCTTCCTTCTTGCCGATCCTAGAGGTCCATGCAATTCCTCCGACAGCGGCTCTCCTCTCTCTCTGTGAGGTGAAGTAGTGGCGGAAGAAGTGCGACATTCGGATGGACCCCGACGAAGTTCTCGCAGAGGTGTCTGCGGCCATGGTGAGGATGGCGTTGGGGGTGAAGTCAAGGAGGCGGAGGCCATACGTGTTCATAACATCGCGAAGAATTGAGAAAAAGCGCGCAGAGCCCGCAGTGGAAGAAAATCGCGAAGAAGGGTACCCGATGGAGACCTTAAGCGGATGTGGCGGCGGAGATGACCCTCGTCTTGGCGCTGCGCCTGAGTCTCCGTCGACTGAAGAGATAGTACAACTCCCGCGGCTCCTTCTGTTGACGAGGGGATCGAAGAGGGCCGTTCCTTCCGCGGCGCCCTTGAGCAGCTGCGCCTCGGCCGATTCACGCCTTTTCCCTTATCGGCCTTCGGAGCCATACAGGGAGTGGTGGTGGAGGAAAGTCGGCGGCGTTGGTAGCACGGTGGCAATGGAGGAGGCGGGCGTCGCTTCTCTTTGGGCTCGAGAAGAAAGGGGAAAGCGGCGGGGTTTCGATGTGATAGCAAGGGCAAGTGGGCGTCACCTGTTCCCCCGCTTATAAAGGGAGAGGGGCCAGGCGTTCGATTTTCCCATTAAAGAAAGCCCCACGATCTACACGGCGCCACGTCCGGTGCGTGCCGTTCGTGGGAGGCGTGGTGGGTCCAAGGCAAATAACGGCGTAATCAAGACCACGCGCGTGCCCGTGCCTTGTTTTGGGCCTGGCCCAACAGAAGCTTAGCGCCGTGTGTGGCCCGAGCCGAGGGCTCCTGTCCGGTGTATTAGAGTAGGGGTACCCTAGTATCCCGAACTTCGTCAGACGGGCGATTCAGCGCCCAGCGGCGAGGTTGGCCAAGATGACCGCCAAGATCCATTCAAAACTGTAATCAAGACCCGGCAAGAGGAGCTTGCCGGAAGGCCACTCGTATGCGAAGGAAACAAGGCAGCGGCAAGAGGAGCTTGCCGAAGGCTTGGTGAGCGATAAGCTCCGGCGACAAGAACCTTTGCAGCGGCAAAGTACTGCCATGACAAGTGACCTCTCTTCATCTCGCTCCATTTCACCCGTAGCGTGTCACCACGGGCTCTCCCAAGCTGCAGCGATGTCGGCCAGGTGCGACCAATGAGGGAGCGGCGATAAGCGGCGGCTGACGAGCTACCATCGTGGCAAGCGGAGCGCGCCAGCGGTCCCACTGTTACCTTTGTTCGGGCGACTGAGACGGGCATTGATGACTCTTGTCCCTTGCCGTCAGAGTTAGGTATATAGATTACTGTACACTGTACAGAGCGGTGTACCAACCTATGTTTTTACTATTTTACCCTTGTCTACTTGGTACATGTGGTGACCCCTTGTGCCTATAAAAGGAGGCCCAAGTGCAACGTAGAAAGGGTTCGGCTCAGCTCCGGCTTAGTTCATTCTACTCATACGAGACCACACTCGGGCTAGGTTTTGTAGCTCCCATTGCTCCCTAGCAAGAACACAAGATAATCCACAAAGCGGCAGAGGAGTATTATCTCTCAGGAGAGCTCGAAGCTGGGTAAATCTGCTCGTGTGCATCGCTCGATCCGCTCTTTGTGCAATCTCCGCCCCTCCGAACCACAAGGGACCCAGTCCCGTGGGTGTTCGTGGGACACGATCGATTCTCCCGACAGAAGGCCTTGGCGGCGCCTCCAAGAAGGACCACGACACCCTTGAGCGCCGTCGGCCGCCAAGACCGCAAGCCGGCGAGGATCTCTCCACTGCCTAAAGTGAGCTATCCTGTAGCCGCCAAATCTGGAAGCGTAGATGGGGAGGCCAACGCTAATCGAAACCACCATTTCGATGGGGAAGGCGGGCTGCACTGCCGTCGGAGGTGGCACCTCCTCGAATCCACGAGCGTGAGATCGAGCAAAGGGGAAGCTTTGAGGCGTCTTGGGTAGGGCGGGCGACGAAAGCGAACCAGCGAAGTGCGAGGCGGCCAGCGTCCGGCAACGCCGACAAGCGAGGACTAGAGGCGCAGATCAAGCTGGCGTGGCCTTAGCCGTCGGGACATCGGCAAGCAAGGTGAGCTGGAAGGACGCAGACTACCTAGCCGCCAAGGGAAGCTGCCCGTAGCCGGACGGCGGAGCGAGGAACAGGAGAGACGCGGGCTCGAGGCTGCCGGGCCGGACCAAGACCGACAAGGACCACCGCGAGAAGCCTAGTGCCGACCACAACCGCAGATGTGTCGCCGCCTCCACACGAGCCCGTCCGTGGCTCGGGGAGGAGGAAAGGCCACCGGAGGCAGGGGCCGCTGCAGAAGGCGAGACCATGAACGCACCAGAATCGCCGCGAGCCTAAGACCAACCACGGCGGCGAAGCGAGGCCATGGGAGGATGAGGAGGCTGCAGGGGGTGGCGCCCATGGCAATGGCAGGAGGCGCCCGGGTCGCCCGCCGGCCCGGCGAGGCTCGTCTCAGCAAAGTAGGGTAAAAGGGCACCCGAGAATCGCCGGGAGGATCCAGGTCATGGCCGAGGGGTGGAGGCACGAGTGGTGCGGGGGTCCGCGGCGGTCGAGGGACGACGTGGGTGGCGCGGCCCGGAGAGGCCTTGAGGGGCAGCTGGGGACGGATCATTGCCCGCCGCCCGGACGGCGGGAAGAAGCGGCGCGCTGCTGGTGAAGCGATGCGTGGGGGTGGTCTTGGGCGTGGGAGAGGCGGATCCGCCCGCCCGCCACCTTCACAGGGCTCGGCGGCGGCCGCCCGGCCCGGCCCTCTGGCGGCGGCGATGCGGGAGAGGGCAGCGGGGGAGGTTGCTAGCGATGGCGGCTAGGGTTCCCCCCGTGTCGCCAGAGGAGGGCGACGCGGGGGGAGGGGGGGGGGTCCACGCGGTAATTCTCCATCCCACACTCGTTCATTTGCCATCGCCATTGCCAGCCCGCACCAGCACCATCGCTCGTCGCGTCCTAGCTAGCCGTCGGCAGCGGCGAGTTGTCATGCCTTTGTGTTACCCTCGAACCTACAGGATTTTGAGTGGGTCACCTGACGAAGACGAAGAAGGCGAGTGCGCCGCCCCGGCCGCATGCCCTCTTCCTCACCTTGCTGGCTGTCGTCCGCGGCTAGATTACCCGATTTTTGGTCTTCTCGTCAAGCCTCCGGGATCTGAAACTGGTCGCTGACATAAAGACGACAGCCTTCGCTTGGGCCGCATGACCCCGACCTTGTCCAGCCCGTCCCATGAATGACAATGCAGACACTAGAATACGAGGCCATATCATGGTAAGTATTCAACTCCATCGAGCTCTCTTCTTGACATCATGCCATGTGCATTCTTTTCCAAAATAAAAGCTAGCTAATTAAGTTAGTTCCTGCACGCCGGGCGGCCTGCAAGCAGCGTAGGCTGTGATTTTTGGCAGCGTTGGGATGACGATGCGCTGGGAGTAGTGCATGAGGTGTTGGGATGGAGGAGCCAGCCTGCCAGCGTCTGGATGGCCGAGAACATGGCGGCGACCTGCAGGCTGATAATTTTGCTAGCGATGGATGGCGGCATTGGGGACGGAGGCCTGCAGCGGCGGTCGGCTGCAATCAGTCTAATTAATTAGACGAAACATAATTACCAATATGTCCTTAAGTTAAAATCTGACGGTCTCATGCTGACCATTAGATTAACTTAATACTACCTGTTATGTTGAGTAGTATGATGTACCGTAAAATTTCCCAAAATAAATGAAGCCGAGTATGAAACATACTCGGCAAACACCGTTTTAACCTCGGCGACGTGTAAGCCAAGTGTTACACTCGGCTTAGCCTACTTAGCTTAATGTGTATTTGGTACTCCAAAAACAATTGATTGACATGTATAATCTAGTCTAGTTGGCAATTACTTTAAAGTTTTAAAATATGTATCTTATAAGTCTTATTTCCTTTCCAGTGGAACAAATACTTAAACACAGAGATGAACAATGTGCGTCATTATGACCCACAAGATCCAATCAAATGCCTTGAGACCCATGTCAAAACACTAGTCTTGAAGAATTACAAAGGCGACAAGCAAGATGTTAGCTTTGCCAAGTTCTTTGTTCTGAATGCGGAAGTGCTAAATGAGATCAAATTTGGCGTGAGTCACAAGTTCGACGAGAAATGGGTGGCTAATCAACATAGGCTGCTAGCAGTGGAAAGTGAAGCTTCTCCAGACCTCGAGTTTAAACATTGTTCATACTATTTGAATCCGCATTCAGATACCCATGACTTGTCAATTGCCGATCCATTCAACAACTCTTTTCTAGCTGAAGATGATGCCCTTCCAGTGATATCATGTTCTTTCAGTTCTGATGAGGATAGTACCTGAAGACCGTGTTGTCTTTTGCTCGTTTTTATGGTGCCGATGCCTGAATATTATGTTTCTTGCGGTTCAATGTTTGTTCTCTGTTTGTAGTTTAATAATGTTCCTTTGTAATTCCCAGCATGGTATATCATGCAACTAGTTGACTGTCAAAAGTTGTAACTGTGAGCTAGTGAACTCAGCATCAAACTCCTATTTTACATGTCTTCTGTCTGAGAAAGGAGTACTCGTTTCTGTCAGCAATGCATTCTTGGTGGTCAGATTTTGCACCAGTTGAATCTGACATTCATGAAACCTCTCAGTTGCCCTTTTCACACAAGCAAAAGGTCTACTTGCTACAGTTAATTACTTTTTGGTTCCCTTTGAGTTCGCTGTGCTTAAACGAGAATAAAGTCGTTGCAGGGATGCATATTTAGTTCCACACTAAACAGATGATAGTGGCAAGATTCATGGCCCATGTGATTTTTTTTCCTCTTCGCTCACTAAGGTTTAGGGTGAATAATATGCAAAGTCCTCATCTCCAGATACTGGAATCATTGATACACATAGCAATTTTCTTAAGCAGGGCTGCATATTTGGTTCCCCAACTTCAACAGGTGATAAGGGCAAGATTTATGGCATGTGAAATACAGTATTTTCATCCATCTTATTTACTGAAGTGTAGGGTGAATAATATGCAGAGTCCTCATCTTCAGATATTGAAATCATGGATATACATAGCAATTTGCATAGCGTGTCACGCACTCACTACCATTATGTTTTGTCCATATTCCTAGTTGCCCCCCCCCCCCCCCCCCAAGGGCTTGAAATAGCTCCGCCTGAGGGCGAACCGACGATAAAATCAGCGTGGGGGCGATCGGGTTCATAGCCGCTGCCCGAAGGTCGCCCCCAGACGCGGTTCTTTAAAAACCAAGCTCAGCCGAAATTCGGGCAAACACAACACAAATTTGGCCAAACTAGGCGATTTCATTGGTATTTGTACAAAATACTAAAAACATAATTTTAAAACAACTAAAACTGCTACTACTGCGTCGTCATCGCCGCGCCGTCTCGCTGGCCGCCCGTCCCTATTGCACCTGACCGAGTCGCCCGTCGTGGGGTTGGGCGGACCGGGTGACTTCTCGTCGTCATTGCCGAGGATGACGACGCCGCCTCCTCAAGGCCCGCAGCGATGTCGGCGATCTCCTCGAGGGCGCGGCGCTGGCGCGCCATCTCCTCGTGGACGTACTCCTCCCGCGCCCATTTGAGGGCGGTCTCGTCGGCGGCGGCCATGGCCTCGTGCTCCTTTTTCACGGGGAGAAGCGCCGGCTTGGTCTTTGGCCCGACGAGGCGGGAAGAGGGAGGAGAGGGGCCACGGCCGCCCTCGTTGATGACGAGGGCGCCGCCGCGGGTGCGGTGCCTGAGCGGCGTCTCCTGTGGCTCCGGCTTGACGGGGCGGAGCGCCGGCGATCCGGAGGAGAGGGAGCCCGACGACGAGGATGTCACCGTCTCCATTTGTCGCGGCGTCCAGTAGTTGCCGCGACGACGGGAGAAGGAAGGGGGCGTTGGGTACTCTAGGCGCGGCGTGTTGCCGGCCTCGATGTACTCGAGGACAGCCTCGAGGGTGCGGCCGTGGACGCCCCACAATTGGTGCCGCCTGTCGGAGTTGAGGCGCCCGCGGGACTCGACGCCTTTGTTGGAGGCGATCTTCTTCTCGTGGCGCCGCTCGAAGTACGCCGTCCACAACACGTTGCTGTCGGGGGTGTACCTCGGCTCGTTCCGCGCCGCTGCCGGCAGCGAGGACCGGGTGCGCGCGATTTTGGCGCACCTATCAGCTCCGATGGGTACTAGAGGCACCGAGATGCCGCCGGCGCTGAGCCTCCAGGAGTCCGCACCCGCATGCCCGACGGCGCTGGGTAGTCGGCCTCATAGAGGAGGCGTGCCTCGTCCTCGTGCAGGTGGCAGCGGCCGAAGGCGTTGGCCGCCGCACTATCGCCTAGGTAGCGCTCAACCATGCTTCATCGTCGGGGGAGAGAGGAGAGACGCGCGTCGGCGGTGAGAGGTCGAGAGGGCGAGAGGGTTCTGTGGCGATGGAGTGTGCGCTCACCGGCGAGGGAGGGGCAGCTTTTATAGCCCGCGTGGGCGGCGAGAGGGCGGCGGTCGTGCATACGCGTGGCGGGAGCGGGAAACATCTGATTTATATACTGTATTACAACAAACAACATCTGATTTCGGAAAACAAGTCCAGCTAGAAACTCCCAGCGGTGTTTCAAATCTACTAGTGATTAAGAGCAACTCTACTCGTTCGGCCCCCCGGTGCAGCGGCCGGCGCTATTTCGGACCTTCGCCCGGCGCTTTTTAGGCCCTGGGGATGATCTAGGTCCCAGCCACGCTCCCAGAGGCCGGCCCTAAGACGTTTAAATTCAAATCTGACATTTCCCGCTACCCAAAAAAATGCCACAAGTCAGGCGATCAGCGCCACAAGTCCACCATGCCACGGTTCGGCGATCAATACCTTAAAGTTCGGCGTTCAAAAGGAAGGACGCGCAGGCAATTCATCAGACGGTGGCGCCGTCCACCGGCGTCGGACTGGCGGGAGTCGGCGTGCGCGGGCTGGTCGGCGTCGGCGCAGCTTCTGGGTTGGGCGTCGCTCGGGCTTGGCAGCGGCGTTGGGGTCGGCGTGGGAGTTGGCACCGCCGTCGATGGCACCTGGTTCATGATGAGGCCATGCTTCGCCAGGTACCATGCCTTGACTTGCTCGTCCATCATCGCCATGTCCCCCCCCCCCATCAGGAAAGCCAGCTTGGTGTTCCTCTTCTTCGTGGCAACGTTGGTCCGAAGCAGGTCGAGCTTGACGGTGCTGTTCGTCACCAACGCCGACCATCGCGCCTCAGTTTTCTCTTTCCTCTGGGCGGTGCGGGTCTTGGCATCGGCTATGCAATGCTCGATGGACTCTTGCAGACGCGCGGTAGCCGGCGCAGTGTCCTTCGCCGACTTGGATCGTTTGTTGTCGCCCGGGCGCCCATCGGTGATGATAGCCTCCCAGCGCTGAACCTCCGCCTTCCAATCGGCGTTTGACATGCCCGGGGGCTTGGACGGCGGCGCCCTCTGCTTCCTATGCTTCGGCGGCATGGCGGCCGGATGGATGGGAGAGGGAGGAGAATGGCGGGAGAAGGGGGAATGAAGGGAAACAAAGGGGGGAAAGCAGGGGGATCGGTGGGAAAAGGGCCTTCTCTCACCGACAGAGCGGACTCACACGCCTTTTCGCTTCGGCCGGCGCCCCAGGGTGACCCATGGGGGCTTGGGTTCGGCTCGAGTTCGTCGGCTGTTATTTCAGCCCAAACCGATGATAAACGAGATCCTGGATGCGCGAGTGGACCGATTTTTAGGCGCCGGTGCTAAAAAATGGCCTAAAAGGCTGTTGGGGGCGTGGCTGGAGATGCTCTAAGGAAGAAGGAAGTGGTCCAGCGCTGGGCGTCCATCGAGGCCTTTGCCGTCGTAGTGAGAGAGGAACTCCCCCACCGTGATGCTCCTGTACAACGGCGGCGCCGACGAGGACACCTGTTCCTCGATGGGGCTGTACACCGCCGTTGTCCTCGGTCCTCCTCAGGTCGGCCTTGAAGAATGCCGCCACCGAGATCCTTGCCATGTCCCTGCTCCTGTTGGCCACCACCCGGTGATCCACGCTCTTCAGCCTCCCATTGCTCACCAGCTCGAGCCGGTCGCCGACGTTGATCACCAGAGCGCCAGGCACCGGAGGGACATACCACACACATCGCTTCTCGCCGCTGCTGCCGTCATCGTCGACGAGCACCTGGAGGCCGGCCATGTCGTCCTGGAGGAGCACAGCCACCTGGAGCTGAAGTGGCTGTCTGGCTTTACATGGTCTGGTGATCTATGTATCTTATCTGGGTTGGTTGTCCAGGAAAATCCCTATTTAATTGGCCACCCCCGCTAGTGAAGAGTGGATCCTCTTCTTTGCTGCAATCTTATCTAGAACACAAGTCCTGAAAGAGTTGTTGGTCGTTGGTTGGTTAGTTCTTGGGATGATGCATAATATTGTTTTTTGGATTGTTGTTGCTTTCCATTTATATCTTGTTATGGACATGTGGACACATATGTAATCATCAGCCAATGAATGTATGTATGGGTTGATGACATCATATTGTTGAAAAATGCAATCAAACCAAATGTGTCAGTTTACTTCTTTAAGGATCTAATAAAGGAGGACTTGTTGGTCACATACATGATCAATTTGTCCTTGTTTTACCAGATCCATT
Organism: Aegilops bicornis; assembly: GCA_021605145.1. Taxonomy (NCBI): domain Eukaryota; kingdom Viridiplantae; phylum Streptophyta; class Magnoliopsida; order Poales; family Poaceae; genus Aegilops; species Aegilops bicornis. The sequence goes on along the minus strand of CM038669.1, from coordinate 110,305,823 downwards.
TGCTTTGCTTGTAGACGCTAGCTAGCACACACTTGTTATATATTCTTGTGAAATAATAGAAAAGATACTGCCCTTGCCCATGCCAATGAACATCAAAGAATGACGGCTTGAATAAAGATTAGAAAGATAAATTACAAACATCCACAAAGAAAGCAGAATAGGATGGCTCGACTGACTTGGAAGTTCAAGTCAGTTCGCTAAAATGAAAAGTTAGTTTGCGAAAAAGAAGACCATTGTAAAAGCAAGTAATTTTCTTTTCAAGTTGTTGAAAAAAAACAACAAGGTACCGATGCCACTTAATTTCCTTTCTGGGAAGGAAATGGCAAAGGTGTATCATGCGGTGTGGTATGTGCCACCTCATAGATTCGTGGCATGGCCTGCCACCTCACTGATCCATGACATGACCTTTCCTCTGGCCATGGACCATGCCCTCCTCTCAAGTCCAAACCAACCTTCTAAGTTCATCTCTATCTCTCTATATATACTACAACAGTGATCCATCTGCGTGTGACTTAGACTTAGCACTTGGGCGACCGGCGACCACGAGAGGACATGTGTCGCTCCGTCTCCTCCCTCGACCACGGCGAGATGACATAGTTCTACTTCTTCACCTCATCAACCATTCGCATGTGAGGATGTTGTCATGAAGAGGAGATCCAGAATCTTCATGTCTTGCGGCGGCATAGGGAGTAGGAGAAACACTGTCATTCTCACAAGTTGAGTATTTTCATCATCTAAGTTGGTAGAAAAATATTTTTATTTATACAAAAACCGGTGTTGTCTGAATTCAAGACTGATTTGAGCACCATTCGCATTTTATTCCTTTTTAGGGCAATCCACGTTTTATTCAAAACTGGTCGGACTTGAGTGAAATCTATTCCTTTTTAGGGCAATCCACATTTTATTCAAAACTAGTCGGACTTGAGTGAAATCCAAATGTCAATTAATAGAACGTCCGTTCGTTGCTACGAGCTCTTTATATATAACAATAGTTCAACATCAGTTGAGTATAATATATACTTTACCCTCGTACTAATTATGCTTATGCATCATTGTTGATATTTTTGATGTAAAGAACCTCTTTCTCACTCTGTCTCTCATCTCCAACACTCCTCTGTCTCTCTCTCTCCATCCATTTCCCTATTGTGCCCTCATCTTCTCCATCCTCTCAAATTCCCTCAATCAGTTTTTTAAGTGTTCGACTCTACACAAAATAATATTTTCCAGTGTAATATTTTCAGGACTAAGAGCATCTCCAATAAACGATCCATATGTAAAGATAACCAACTTTTGAATCTTCTGAGGCAAAAAATATCTCTCCAACAGATGGTCCATATGCAAAAGAAATTACATTTCCGCCTCCATGAGATGTAAAATACAACACCTTGCGGTGCAAATTTACATCTCCGGAGGCAGGAGATGTGAAAACCGCGGCCGCGCACCAACGCCCCACCGCCCTTCAGTTCATTTCCCCCCTTCTTCCTCCCGCCCGCCCACCGCCGCTCCCCGACGCCGCCCCGCCGCAGATCTAGCCCCGTCCCTACCCCCGCCGCCGATACCACCCCGCCTGGACCGCCGCCCACCATTGTACGGGTGGATCGGGCCGTCGCCGCACCGCCCCGCCCAGCCCGTCCGCCTCCGCTCCGGCCGCCTCCGCCCCACCCGGACGGTCGCCTTAGCCCCGCCCGGCCCGCCGCCGCCCTGCTCCGGCCTCTGCCCTGCCGCACGCTGCCGCCCTCCGCCCTTGCGGCATTGCGCCGCCGCCCCTCCGCATGCCGCCACCCGCTCCCGCTCGGCCGCCGCCCGACCTCTCTCCATCCGCCGTCGCCCCGACTCGCTCCGGCCGCCGCCGCCACCCGATGGCGCCGAAGAAGACGCCGAAGGGCAAGTCGGGTTTTTTCAGCGTGAGGTTGAAGCCCTCCGGGAACTTCGGAGTGGAGTTCTCTGACGTCGGGGTTTGTGGCTCGACATGTATCCCACCGCCGACGAGGTTGCGCGTGCCTACGACGTGGCAGTATGGCGTGTCGGACGGCCGAAGACGGACCTCAACTTCCCGGCAATCGAGACCTGGGCGGTGGCGGAGTGGCTCGTGCTGCAGGGCATCTGGATGGAGGAGATGCCGACGACGAAGAAGAAGAAGAGACCGGCGGTTGTCGTCACTCCCGGTGAAAGATCGTGGATGTCGCCTAGAGGGGGGGTGAATATGCGCTTTAAAATAATTACGGTTTAGGCTTGAACAAATGCGGAATAAACCTACACTACAAAAAAAAGACACATCCCTGACATTTTGGGCCAAACGAATTTTTTTCCTGTCATACATATGACACTTCTATGACGATAATTATGACAAAACTCGGTATCATCATAGATGTGCTGGGCTCCTACTTCTATGACAAAAAATCATGACAGAAAATGGGCTTTTTAAATCTGGGCGGGCAGGCGCAGCTGCATGACATTCTTTGGGCCGTCCATGGCCGGAAAAACCGTAGTAGAAGCGAGGGAGGAAAATTTCGGGAGTTGCGGTTACGGTGGGAGGTCGGGGCCGGCGATGCGCTGCTTTCTCTCGTACGTCTGCGTGTGTGCGAGGCGTTCGCTCTAATCGAACCCGGCGAGGCGTTGGGCTCTAATCGAACCCGGCGATTACACTGCGAACTCTGGCGTTCTGCGAACCCGAGCGATCGATCGATGGCTGTTAATCGAAGCCGATCGGCGATTCTTCGCCATCGCTACTAACTAAAGCCGATCGATTGGATGAGCGATGGCGTTGCGAAGTGGATGAGCGGTGGCGGTGGCGTTGCCTCTGGATGAACAGGAAACCGTGGTGTGGAGGGCTGGATGAACAGATGAAGCGGTGAAGGGGTGGCCGTGGAGGGGTGGTTGAACAGGACCCGTGGTTTGGAGGCTGGATGAGCGATGAGACGGTGGAGGGGTGCCCGTGGAGGGTGGTTGAGCGATGGCCGGTGGAGTAGCGCGCGGTGGAGGCTGGATTAACAGGAGCCCGTGGAGGCTGGAGGAGGTCGACGGTAGCCCGTGGAGGCTGGAGGAGGTCGACGGTGGAGATGAACAGTATTCAGTGGAGTCCCGTTTTGCGGTACGCCACACCCCTCTAGATGAACAGGACCCCCGTTTTGATCGTAGCGCTCCAACACAAGTCCGTTGCGTCCGTTTTGCGGTACGCCACACCCCTCCCGATCAACAGGACCCTCGTTTCGACCGTAGGAGGTCCGTTTCCTCCGTTTTGCGGTATGCCACACCCCTCCCGATCAACAGGACCCACGTTTCGATCGTAGGAGGTCCGTTTTCTCCGTTTTGCGGTACGCCAGACCCCTCCCGATGAACAAGATCCCGTTTCAAACGTGGCCGGTCGAACACAAGGCCGTTTCGCCGTTGTCTTGATGCCAGCCTCATTTCCATCGCCTGTTCCGTCCAAGCCCTCCCGATGAACACGACCACGCATTCCGTTCCGACCCAGCCGCTTGGCTCCCACGCGTTCCATTGCCTCCCGATGAACACGACGCATTCCGTTGCCTCCCCATGAACACGACGCATTCCGTTGCCTCCCCATGAACACAACAACGACGCTGTTTCTCCGTTCCGACCCAGCCATGTAATGTGATGCGCCGAGTAGGCGTTCGAGACCCTGCCCGTATGTACGTACGTGGCCATATTTTCTTTCTTGCACCCTCGCCGTTGTATGTACATGTACATGCTACGTGCGCGCCTCTACTACGACACGTGCGCGCCTTTACATCCACCAGTATATATATACGTACACGTTCGCGACCAGAATGACAACGCAACGTACGCTTCGACCAGGTGGGTCCCGACTGTCAGGCACTTCCTTGCCTGCGAAGATGTAGCTGGTGGGTCCCAGCAGGGGGCGAATTTTTTTGCCCGGACGCACTTCCTTGTGTGCGAAGATGTAACCGTGGGTCCCAGCAATGTGGGGCGAATCGCTTTTGCTTTTTTTTGCCCTGCACGCACTTCCTTGCGTGCGAAGGTGTAGCCGGTGGGTCCTAGCGATCGGGGAAACGTTTTTCGCGAAATTATGGTGGCCCGTCCGGTGGGTCCCCGCTGTCAGGTGAAGGCATAATTATTTTGCGCGTAATAAGGAGGCACTTCCTTGCTGCGGCCGTGGACCTAGCTGTCAGCCTCTCCACGTATAGTCCATGTCCGATGGAAGCCGTTCCTTGACCACGTTGACCACGCCACGCCGAGAGCACCAGGGCGGTGGACGACGACGAGGCCTAGGAAGGGGACGACGCGGAGCCGTGGAAGACGCGGCAGTGGATGCCCACGCGTGAAAGTACGAGGTTCACCGTTCGCTGCGGTGTGAGGCTGTCGTTGCCTTGAGAATAACATGGGGTGTGGGTGAGTAGAGGGATGGCTTGGCGATGGTGGGAGTAGTAGGGGCGGTGAGGCCTCCGCCGCATCGCAGCCGCCACGGGAGGCAGGAGCACGAGGCACGACCGGCGCCGGTTTGGGCGGCCGGAGCAGGAAGACCAGAGGTTGAAGAAGCACTACGGCGGTGGATGGACATCGTCACGGTCCTTTGGAGCTAGAATCGTGCATATTGACTAAGTTGACAAAGCCCTCCGTCCCGTCAACTTAGTAGGCCCACAAGTCAGCTCGCCACTATACTTTGGGTCCCAACTAACGGGAGTATTCAGTTTTTGTGCGTAATAAGAAGGCACTTCCTTGCGTGCGAAGATATAGCTGATGGGTCCGAGCTGTCGTGGCGATAACGCTTTTTTCACGAAATCTGAGAGGCCCTTTCGGTGGGTCCTCGATGTCGGTGGAGGAATCATTATTTTGCGCGTAATAAGGAGGCATTTCCTTGCGTGCGGCCGTGGACCCAGCTGTCGGCCTCTCCACATACTGATCCACTTCAGATGCACGTCGGTCGTTGACCACGTTGACCAGGCAGCGCCGAGAGCACCGAGGCGGTGGGCGGCGGCAAGGCCTAGGAAGGGAACGACACAGGCGGGGAAGACTTCGGCGGTTGTTTCCCGCAGGGGAGTACGATCTGTTGTCTGAGGTTTCTTGGATTACGTCTGCCGTCGCCGGAGAATAACGGCGGTGTGAGTGAGTAGAGGGATGGCTAGGCCAGCGATGGGACTACGGTGGGGCGGTGAGGCACTGTCTTGGCAAAGACAACCGGCCATGAGGAGGAGGAAGCGAGCAGTCCGTTGGCGCTTGTTTGAGCGGTGGAAGCAGGAAGAGCAGAGATTGAAGAAGACGACGGCCGTTGGATGGACATCCAACGATCCTTTGCGTCGTCAACCTTTTTTAGGAAAGCCTCAAATATGTGGAAAACAGCATACAACCCATCTCGCCATTATTTCTAATAATTTACAACCCATTTGCTAATTCTTAAGGTTTTTTGGAGCCCATATTCTTTTTGTTAGCATTACAACCCATCTGTGGCCACGGTTAAAAATTATCTGAAATTTTGCATATTTCGGTCTTGATCCGAACTGTTTTAATCCCGAAATTTCGACTCACATTCAAACTGATTTTAAAAATAAATGTATATCAATATAAAATCCAACAAATTCTCCACGCATAAAAATTAATGTAATTTAAAATCTTGAAATGAAAAAAAAAGATATTTGAAACTAATTGCCGGTTTGATGTGTTTTAAAAATGTACAGCCCATTTCTCATTACTGATGGGCCATTTTCTCGGCCAGCCGAATGAAAGCTATCCTCGTCTTGAAAGATTTGCAACCCAACAGGTCTGACAAAGCGACTTACTTGGGAAATCACAAAAAAATTGGGCTGTGGCCATGGACCCAGCTGTCAGCCTCTCCACGTACAGTACCCTTCCGATGGAATGTCGTTGACCACATTAACCATGCCGCGCCGAGAGCACCAAGGCGGTGGACGACGGCGAGGCCTAGGAAGGGGACGACGGAGCTGGGAAAACGCGCGATGGATGCCCACGCGTGAGGAGTACGAGGTTCACCGGTTCGGCTATGGTGTGAGGCTGCCGTCGCCGCAGGCCACAGCTAGCGGTGGGAGTAGTAGGGGCGATGAGGCCTCAACGGCAAAGACAGCCGCCACCGGAGGCGAGGAGGCGGTCTCCCCAACTGGTTTGGGCGGTGGTGCAAGAAGAGCAGCGATTGAAGAAGCGGAGGACCGTTCGATTCAAATCCAACGATTCTGCTGCTAGAATCGTTTGTTGACTATGTTGACATGCTCTGCGTACGCGTCAACGTAGTAGGCCTACAGGTCAGCCTCCCAACCGGTGCGCCCGAGATGTCAGTGGGAGGAATCATTTTTTTTGCGTAATAAGGAGGCGATTGATTGCGTGCGGCCGAGGCCAGCGGAGGGAGTAGGGTGGGCCGGGAAGCTGCAGCAGTATCACAATGAGCCACAAGAGGAGGAAGCGGCGAGCAGTCCCGCGGTGCTAGTTTAGGCAATTTGGAGCGGGAAGATCGAGATTGAAGAAGACGCGTCGGCCGTTGGATGGACATCCAACGATCCTTCTTTGCTAGAATCGTGTGTTCACTGACAAAGCCTTGCGTAAACAAGTCAGCCTCGAAATCTGTGGCGTGTACAACCCATTTGCTATTATTTTTATAGTTTTTACTCATTTTCTAATTCATATGGAATTTATTGCAGCCCGTTTTCCATTTTTAGAATTGCCGGCAATTTTCTGGTCAGTACTAGGGTCAAAAAATTAACTAAATATGTGGTAAATTTTGAAAATTCGCAAATTTTGCTGGGGAACGAAACATTCTTAATCCAAAAATTAATAGCCATACTAAAACAAATTTAAAAATAAATTAATACTATGTCATGTTAAATCCAATGAAATACGTATAAGATATCAGTGAAGAACAAAATTCAAAAAAAAAATATCCCATTTGCTATAAATTTTTTGGAATTTTCAACCCCTTTTGATATTACTTTTAACAGACATTGACCATACTCTTTGGCCAGGGCGGAATGCATCCCTCCTCGTCTTGAAAGATTTGCAGCCCAATGGTCGGAGAAAACAAATAGGCCTAGCTGGGGTATTCTTCAAAAAGAAATCTTGGGCTACCTATTTTCCCAAAGAACTGGTGCATGAGCATTTAGCTTTATTTATTTACTTATTTATGTTTAGGGACCATGAGCATGTACTGGGCGGATTCATGTGAGAGCCTCCCTTCGATTAATTATGGGCTTCTCTATTGGGCCTTCATCGATTGGGCTGCATGTTATCAACAAGTGGAAAATGTGTTCCGTACGAAAAATAGTATGAGCTACATACGGTACGGGGCACTAAAGGATCGAACCGTGCAACGACTTCCAAAACAACACATTTATTCAACCAACAGACGAAATATACTACTGATTGTACATTGAAAACAACAACAGCAACAACTAGGGCTGGTGGTGCAATGTATAGCGATGGCGAGGCGGAAAGAGTGAAGACGCAGCTCTCTCTTCCAAACCAAACATCAGCCATCATTACAAAAGGGCTACCAAAAAGAACAAGTGTATGCATCAAACTAAATAAAGATCCTACTACACCAAGTGTACGCATCTAACTAAGCGGCTCGGTTAGACGTTACTATTTATTAAGGCTGTGGAGATTGGTGTGGCTTGAACCAGATGGGTGCTCGACGGGGAAACTCCACCAGTCGAAGTCCGATACTTGCGACCGTCTCTCCTACTTTGGGCTGCGAGGCGTGGCGGCACATATCAGGGTATGGTGCATGTAGAGACGCATGGTACGCTGTGTACACACATTTTTGCCTGATGAACGAAACCGCGCTGCCATCATGATCCTTGCCGTCGGTTATCTCCTGGTTAATCGGATAATTCAGTCCGAGAAACAGAGAGCATGTACCAAGGCTACTTGCCAGCCTCTAGTTAAAAATTCCTGAAGGCCCAGAGAAGCCGGGATCCTGCTCAAAGACCTTGCAGTGACTGTGATTGTATTCCGCGAAACAACACGTCCGGTACGTGCGAACGATCATCAATCTTTCGCCGTCGTCTGATCGAGCCAGGAACCACCTGCAACTGCCATGCCGCTTTTCTTTGAAAGGTTCTGGGATTAGGAAGGGTAGGGACACCATGCGGCCTACAACATCATATCAAGTTGGAGTCAAATAAAAAAGGGCTCTTGATTTAGTCAATCTTAAGAACAGCATGTTATGAGCATGAATATTTTTTAGTAAATGTTGATGATAATATAAGCAAGCCATCATGATATCATAGGAAAGTAACATACTGTTGTAACAGCCGTTTGTAGCGATGACTGGAGTAGGCCAGCAATACGTCTAGCCATAGAAGGAGTCGACAGCGTAAATGAAGCCCTTGTGTTCAATGTCATCAGAGAACCATGGAGGATGTATGATCCTGCGATGGACGTGCAGATTTATCCACTTACCGCAGTGACACATCGAGATAGGCGAGACCGCGGTTGAAGAACGCAATTAGCCTGAAATCTTTATAATTCGCAGATCTTGTGGGCACTTGGCGATTACAACCTTGAGCAAATCAAACTTGGTATCATGTTGGCTCCGTAAGATTTCGAGTATTCGGGGCATGTGCCAAAGCGGTCAAAGTGTTAATCAAAGGAAGGGGGATCAATCGCCGGGTGTAGACCTCCACGAGCATCCAGCTGCCGCGACCGTCGACGAGCACCATCCAAGACATGTTCATGGCAACCCAGTACATACCGTTAATGTAGCTGAGGCTGATGGGGATCGGATCGCAGTGAAGGGGTTTGATTCTCGCCACCCTACGATTGTTATGCTGCGTGACACGCCGTTTCTGAAGATCAGGCGGCATCAGCAAGCAAGGAGCTGGCTTAAAAGCTCGGCGGAGGGCTTTGAGTAAACGGTACAGCCCGACGAGCACGCCGCGGCGGCATGGTACTGAGATTGTCCACACGCGAAACAATGAGCTTGATTACCTCTGTGGGTAGCAAATTCCAGCCACTCTTTCGGCGGACGCTGCTCGGTTCTGCCATTGTTAGTGCTTGGGTTTCGAACGAGGGGGGGGAGGCGCCTTAGCGGGGATGGAAGCTTGGACGAGATTATGTGCGGACAAAGATGGAGAAGCGAATATGTGCTGCGGGAAGTGGACAAGTGATGATAACTACAACACACTGCTTGACTTACGAGACACATACCAGCAGCGTAAGGTCATATCGATGCCAGACAACTTGCTTGAGTGATCACAGTACCGGTACTCTCTACAGTACCTACTACAGTACTATGCCCTAGCACCGGAGGAGTAGTATATTCTAATCTAAAATAGTTACAAACTTCAAGGCCCGAGTGTGGAACGACTACGAGCCGTGCTCAAAGACCGTGTCTACGTGGTGTTTGGACTTATATGCAAAAAAATAGCAAGATTCCCGTGCATTGCACGGAACACCATCATCACCAACTCGGTTTTTTCTCTACTCCTACTCCTATAAAAGACTCAGTTGGTGATGATGGAGGCGAGGAGGCGTGTTCAGCCGGGCGTGCAGCCGGATGGCAAAGACTATTCGATTTGTTACAAAAAAGTAGTAGAGATAGAGACATAGGGAGGAGCATGAGGTTGTGGGAGATAAGGATGAGCGAGGCAAGGCCTTATCTGTAAATGTGGAGAGAGGTGCGGGTATCTTTTGTAAAATTGTCATAGTTGGCTTTCTATCCGTCGAGATATAGATCGGACGGTCTATATTACAAGATGGCGGGCATACCATCATCACCAACTCGGTTTTCTATAAGAGTAGATATATAGATATAGATAGATAGAGACTAGGGAGTACTAGTAACGACACCATCTACTGCTTCGTGTGCTACTCCTGCGCTCCATTCGGCGGCCGCATAGCGTCCCCTCAGCCACTCCCTCCTGCGCTCCATTCGGTATTTGTTGAAATCTGGGAGGCGCACTCTCGCGATCATGGCAGCCATGACTTCACCGACGACGACTTCTTCCCCGACCTCGGCAACCTCTTCCTCAACGACATGGGCGACAACCTCAACGCCAACGCGGTCTTTGCTCCGATTGCACCATATGTGTTTATGTCCTTCCTGTTTGAAATCGTGGTAGAATTCATGTTTCTACTCAGATCCTACTACTATGCTAGTCCACATGATTAGTTTCATCTCTGTTATAGCCGTCATGATTTATTTTGTGCTTATTCGGATTAAATCTCGTAGTAACTTGCTCATATATTCAACTGGCGCAACGTCCCCTACAGCCACTCCCGTTTCATGGATGGCCTGGTCGATGCCTCCAAGGAGCCCTTCATCCACTGCTATGAGTGCCCGATGCCGTTTTGTGGCTCGCGGCGGACATGGTGCATCACCTCATGGATGCGTGCAGCGGTCACCTTGGCCCTTGGCGGAGAACATCAAGTATGACACGTGCTACGGTTCACCATGCCGGAGTCGCCGGAGGATCACCGCTACCGCTAGTCTCGAAGGAGGACGGCAACGTCTTCCTCTTGATCGTGGGCACCGGCGAGGCCCGCGCAGGCCGCCGCCCCGTCTTTGTAACGTGCGTCAGGGGCGTCGCCGCTGACGCTGACACTAACACGAGGCAGATGTACGGGTGCGTGGTCAATGTTACTACCCCTCCGGGTCACGTGGGCAGCAAAACCGGCCTCATCGGACAGACTTGGACTCTGAGGAGCTGGGACTATCCCGCCAATGTGGACTTGGAAAACCCATGGCATCCGTTCCATCCTTTACCCGCCGACTCGGTGCACGGGGACTCCAAGGAGGTTCACCAGGACATACGCATTATCAAGTGCACTTAGAAAACATGTAGTGTGTGTGTGGGCGCTTATGGCCCGTGTCTTTGCCGCTTTTGATTCTGTAAGCTTGTCATTAAACTTGAGTGGCTTTCGCCCCGGTCCTTCCTTTGAACTGCTCCTCTCAGTGAGCTGATGTAAGACACTTTGGGTTTCATTTGATAATGGAACCGGGGAGGAGCCTCCCTGTTCTTCTAAAATACGCATTATCAAGTTAAATGTTGATCATTAGTCTTCGCTCAATGTAATCCGCTATCTAAGCATGTGGAGACTTCCATGCAGGATCTTGCTCTATTGGAGTATCGCGCATGAATAAAAGTGTATCCGTTTATGGTTTAGTCTAGAATCTTCCATGTATGAATTTTTACTACAATACTGGTGAAAGACTTACGATGAACCATTTCTTACATCTCCTCTGCCCCCTTGCAAGTCATCCTGATTTAATTCCTCCTGAAGGAAATATGCCCTAGAGGCAATAATAAAGTTATTATTTATTTCCTTATTTCATGATAAATGTTTATTATTCATGCTAGAATTGTATTAACCGGAAACATAATACATGTGTGAATACATAAACAAACAGTATGTCACTAGTATGCCTCTACTTGACTAGCTTGTTAATCAAAGATGGTTATGTTTCCTAACCATGAACAAGGAGTTGTTATTTGATTAACAAGGTCACATCATTAGTAGAATGATCTGATTGACATGACCCATTCCGTTGGCTTAACACTTGATCGTTTAGTATGTTAATGCTTTCTTCATGACCCATACATGTTCCTGTAACTATGAGATTATGCAAATCCCGTTTAAAGGAGGAACACTTTGGGTGCTACCAAACGTCACAACGTGAATCGGGTGATTATAAAGGAGTACTACAGGTGTCTCCAAAGGTACTTGTTGGGTTGGCGTATTTCGAGATTAGGTTTTGTCACTCCGATTGTCGAAGAGGTATCTCGAGCCTTCTCGGTAATGCACATCACTTAAGCCTTGCAAGCATTACAACTAATGAGTTAGTTGTGAGATGATGTATTACGGAACGAGTAAAGAGACTTACCGGTAACGAGATTGAACTAGGTATTGGATACCGACGATCGAATCTCGGGTAAGTAACATACCGATGACAAAGGGAACAACGTATGTCGTTATGCGGTTTGACCGATAAAGATCTTCATAGAATATGTAGGAACCAATATGGGCATCCAGGTTCCGCTATTGGTTATTGACCGAGAATGGTTCTAGGTCATGCCTACATAGTTCTCTAACCCGTAGGGTCAGCACGCTTAACGTTCGATGGCGATTCATTATGAGTTTATAAGTATTGATGCACGAAGTTTGTTCGAGTCCCGGATGTGATCACGGACATGACGAGGAGTCTCGAAATGGTCGAGACATAAAGATTGATATATTGGAAGCCTATGTTTGGACTTGAATGGTTCCAGTGAAAACAGGATGTTCTGGAACACGGGGTTACCGGAACCCCGGGGTATATGGGCCCTCATGGGCCTTGAGGGAGAAGGAGAAGGGCCGGCCAGGTGGGCTGCGCCCCCTCCCCTTCCAGTCCGAATAGGACAAGGAGAGGCGGCGCCCTTCCCCTTTCCCCTCCCAATCCTACTCCAACTAGGAGAGGGGAGTCCTACTCCGGTGGGAGTAGGACTCCTCCTTGGTGCGCCTCCTATAGGGCCGGCCACCTCCCCTTGTCTCCTTTATATCTGAGGGCAGGAGCACCCCAAGACACACAAGTTGATCTCTGGATCTTTCCTTAGCCGTGTCGGTGCCCCTTCCACCATATTCCACTTGGTCATATCGTCGCGGAGCTTAGGCGAAGCCTGCGCCGGAGAAGTCATATCGTCAGCGGAGCTTAGGCGAAGCCCTGCGTCAGTGGAGCATCAATATCGTCACCACGCCCGTCGTCTTGTGGAACTCATCCCGACACTTTGCTTTGGATCGGAGTCCGGGATCGTCATCGAGCTGAACGATGTGCGTAACTCGGAGGTGCCGTACGTTCGGTGCTTGGATCGGTTGGATCGTGAAGACGTCACGACTACATCAACCGCGTTGTTATAACGCTTCCGCTTTCGGTCTCACGAGTGCGTGGACGGACACTCTCCTCTCGTTGCTATGCCATCACCATGGTCTTGCGTGATCGTAGGAAAATTTCGAAATTACTGCGTTCCCCAAAAGTGGCATCCGAGCCTGGTTTTATGCGTTGATGTCATATGCACGAGTAGAACACAAGTGAGTTGTGGACGATACAAGTCATACTGCCTACCAGCATGTCATACTTTGGTTCAGCGGTATTGTTGGGCCAGACGATCCGGACCAACATTACGCGTACTCTTCTGCGAGACGGGTTCCCTCGACGTGCTTTGCTCATAGATGGCTTGCGGAAGACTGTCTCTACAACTTTAGTTGAACCGAGTGTGGATACGCCCGGTCCTTGAGAAGGTTAAAACGGAGTATATTTGACAAACTATCGTTGTGGTTTTGATGCGTAGGTAAGAACGGTTCTTGCTCAGCCCGTAGCAGCCACGTAAAACTTGCAACAACAAAGTAGAGGACGTCTAACTTGTTATTGCAGGGCATGTTGTGATGTGATATGGTCAAGACGTGATGCTATATTTTATTGTATGAGATGATCATGTTTTGTAACCGAGTTATCGACAATGGCGAGAGCCATATGGTTGTCGCTTTATTGTATGAAATGCAAGCGCCATGTAATTGCTTTACTTTATCACTAAGCGGTAGCGATAGTCGTGGAAGCAATAGTTGGCGAGGCGACAACGATGCTACGATGGAGATCACGGAGTCGCCCCGATGACGATGGTGATCATGACGGTGCTTCGGAGATGGAGATCACCAGCACACGATGATGATGACCATATCATATCACTTATCTTGATTGCATGTGATGTTTATCCTTTATGCATCTTATCTTGCTTTGATTGACGGTAGCATTATAAGATGATCTCTCACTAAAAATTATCAAGAAGTGTTCTCCCGAGTATGCACCGTTGCGAAAGTTCTTCGTCTTTGAGACACCACGTGATGATCGGGTGTGATAGGCTCTACGTTCAAATACAACGGGTGCAAAACAGTTCTTGCGCCGGAATACTCAGGTTAAACTTGGCGAGCCTAGCATATAACAGATATGGCCTCGGAACACGGAGACCGAAAGGTCGAGCGTGAATCATATAGTAGATATGATCAACATAGTGATGTTCACCATTGAAACTACTCCATCTCACGTGATGATCGGACATGGTTTAGTTGATTTGGATCACGTGATCACTTAGATGACTAGAGAGATGTCTGTCTAAGTGGGAGGTTTTAATATGATTAATCAAACTTAAATTTATCATGAACTTAGTACACGATAGTATTTTGCTTGTCTATGTTTGATGTAGATAGATGGCTCGTCTTTGTTGTTCCGTTGAATTTTAATGCGTTCCTTGAGAAAGCAAAGTTGAAAGATGATGGTAGCAATTACACGGATTGGGTCCGTAACTTGAGGATTATCCTCATTGCTGCACGTAAAAATTACGTCCTGGAAGCACCATTTGGGTAGCGAACTGCTGCAGAATCTTTGAGCCGAAGTTATGAACGTCCGCAAAGCAGAGCCGATGACTACTCTATAGGTCGATGTGCCATGCTTTACGGCTTAGAACCGGGTCTTCAACGATGTTTTGAGCGTCATGGAGCATATGAGATGTTCCAGGAGTTGAAGTTAATATTTCAAGCAAATGCGGATTGAGAGATATGAAGTCTCCAACAAGTTCTATAGCTGCAAGATGGAGGAGAATAGTTACGTCGGTGAGCACATACTCAAAATGTCCGGGTATAACAATCACTTAATTCAGCTGGGAGTTAATCTTCCGGATGATAGTGTCATTGATGTAATTCTCCAATCACTGCCACCAAGCTACAAGAGCTTCGTGATGAACTATAATATGCAAGGGATGACTAAGACAATTCTGAGCTCTTCGCGATGCTAAAAGCTGCGGAGGTAGAAATCAAGAAAGAGCATCAAGTGTTGATGATCAACAAGACCACTAGTTTCAAGAAAAGGGCAAAGGGAAGAAGAAGGAAACTTCAAAAGAACAGCAAGAAAGTTGTTGATCAAGAGAAGAAACCCAAGTCTGGACCTAAGCACAGAAATCGATGTGTTTTTGCAAGCAGACCGGACCTTTGAAGCGGAACTGCCCCAAGTATTTGGCGGATAAAAAGGATGGCAAGGTGAACAAAGGTATATGTGATATACATGTTATTGATGTGTACCTTACTAATACTCGCAATAGTACACAGGTATTTGATACGGGTTACATTGCTAATATTTGCAACTCGAAGCAGGAACTACGGATTAAGCGAAGATTGGCTAAGGGCGAGGTGACGATGCTTGGCGTTGGAAATGGTTCCAAAGTCGATGTGATCGCAATCGCACGCTACCTCTACATCTACCTTCGGGATTAGTTTTAGACCTAAATAATTGTTATTTGGTGCGGCGTTGAGCATGAACATTATATCTGGATCTTGTTTAATGCAAGACGGTTATTCATTTAAATCGAGAGAATAATGGTTGTTCTATTTATATGAATAATATCTTTTATGGTCATGCACCCTTGAAGGATGGTCTATTCTTGTTGAATCTCGACGGTAGTGATACACATATTCATAATGTTGAAGCCAAAAGATGCAGAGTTGATAATGATAGTGCAACTTATTTGTGGCACTTTGCCGTTTAGGTCATATCGGTGTTAAACACATGAAGAAACTCCATCTTGATGGGCTTCGGAATCACTTGATTATGAATCACTTGGTACTTGCGAACCGTGCCTCATGGGCAAGATGACCAAAACGCCGTTCTCGGAACTATGGAGCGTGCAACTGATTTGTTGGAAATCATACATCTTGATGTTTGTGGTCCAATGAATGTTGAAGCATCGCCGGATATCGTTATTTTCTCACCTTCATCGATGATTTGAGCAGATATGGGTATATCTACTTAATGAAACACAAATCTGAAACATTTGAAAAGTTCAAAGAATTTCAGAGTGAAGTGGAAAATCATCGTAACAAGAAAATAAAGTTTCTACGATCTGATCGTGGAGGAGAATATTTGAGTTCTGAGTTTGGTTTACATTTGAAACAATGTGGAATAGTTTAGCAACTCACGCCACCGGAACACCACGGAGAAATGGTGTGTCCGAGCGTCGTGTCGTACTTTACTAGATATGGTGCGATCTATGATGTCGATTTCCGATTTACCGCTATCGTTTTGGGGTTATGCTTTAGAGACGGCCGCATTCACGTTAAATAGGACACCGTCAAAATCCGTTGAGACGACTCCTTATGAACTGTGGTTTGGCAAGAAACCAAAGTTGTCGTTTCTTAAAGTTTGGGGCTGCGATGCTTATGTAAAGAAACTTCAACCAGATAAGCTCGAACCCAAATCGGAAAAATGTGTCTTCATAGGATACCCAAAGGAGATGTTGGGTACACCTTCTATCACAGATCTGAAGGCAAGATTTTCGTTGCTAAATTTGGATCCTTTCTAGAGAAAGAGTTTCTCTCGAAAGAAGTGAGTGGGAGGAAAGTAGAACTTGATGAGATAATCAGTATCTGCTCCCTTATTGGAAAGTAGTTCATCACAAGAAATGGTTCCTGTGACAACTACACCAATTAGTGAGGAAACTAATGATGATGATCATGAAGTTTCAGATCAAGTTACTCTTGAACCTCGTAGGTCAACCAGAGTAAAATACGCACTGCAGTGGTACGGTAATCCTATTCGGAAGTCATGTTACTTGACCATGGCGAACCTACAAACTATGAAGAAGCGATGGTGAGTCCAGATTCCGCAAAATGGCTGGAAGCCATGAAATCTGAGATGGGATCCATGTATGAGAACAAAGTATGGACTTTGGTTGACTTGCCCGATGATCGGCAAGCCATTGAAAATAAATGGATCTTTAAGAAGAAGACTGACGCCGATGGTAATGTAACCGTCTACAAAGCTCGACTTGTTGCGAAAGGTTTTCGACAAGTTCAAGGGGTTGACTACGATGAGACTTTCTCACCCGTGGCGATGCTTAAGTCTGTCCGAATCATGTTAGCAATTGCCGCATTTTATGATTATGAAATTTGGCAAATGGATGTAAAAACTGCATTCTTGAATGGATTTCTAGAAGAAGAGTTGTATATGATGCAACGGAAGGTTTTGTCGATCCAAAAGGTGCTAACAAAGTGTGCAAGCTCCAACGATCAATTTATGGTGCAGTGCAAGCCTCTCGGAGTTGGAATAAACGCTTTGATAGTGTGATCAAAGCATATGGGTTTATCTGAGACTTTTGGAGAAGCCTGTATTTACAAGAAAGTGAGTGGGAGCTCTGTAGCATTTACGATATTATATGTGGACGACATATTATTAATTGGAAATGATATAGAATTTCTGGATGGCATAAAAGGATACTTGAATAAAAGTTTTTCAATGAAAGACCTCGGTGAAGCTGCTTACATATTGGGCATCAAGATCTATAGAGATAGATCAAGACGCTTAATTGGACTTTCACAAAGCACATACCTTGATAAAATTTTGAAAAAGTTCAAAATGGATCGAGCAAAGAAAGTTTTTGCCTGTGTTGCAAGGTGTAAGATTGAGTAAGACTCAATGCCCGACCACAATGAAGATAGAGAGAAAATGAAAGATGTTCCCTATGCTTCAGCCATAGGCTCTATCATGTATGCAATGTCGTGTACCGGACCTGACGTATGCTTAGCTATAAGCTTGGCAGGAAGGTACCAAAGTAATCCAGGAATGGATCATCGACAGCGGTCAAGAACATCCTGAAATACACGAAAAGGACTAAGGATATGTTTCTCGTATATGGAGGTGACAAAGAGCTAGTCGTAAATGGTTACGTCGACAAGAAGCTTTGACATCGATCCGGACGATTCTAAATCGCAAACCCGGATACGTGTTTTTATTAAACGGTGGAGCTGTCGGTTGGTGCGATTCTAAACAAAGCGTCGTGGCGGGATCTACATGTGAAGCGGAATACATAGCTGCTTGAGCAGCAAATGAAGGAGTCTGGATGAAAGAGTTCATTTCCGATCTAGGTGTTATACCTAGTGCATCGGGACCGATGAAGATCTTCTCGTGACAATCTTTGGTGCAATTGCCTTGGCAAAGGAATCCAGATTTCACAAGAGGACCAAGCACATCAAGAGACGCTTCAATTCCATTCGGGACCAAGTCCAAGAGGGAGACATAGAGATTTGCAAAATACATACGGATCTGAATGATGCAGACCCGTTAACTAAGCCTCTTCCACGAGCAAAACATGATCAGCACAAAGACTCCATGGGTGTTAGGATCATTACTTTGTAATCTAGATTATTGACTCTAGTGCAAGTGGGAGACTGAAGGAAATATGCCCTAGAGGCAATAATAAAGTTATTATTTATTTCCTTATATCATGATAAATGTTTATTATTCATGCTAGAATTGTATTAACCGGAAACATAATACATGTGTGAATACATAAACAAAGCGGTATGTCACTAGTATGCCTCTACTTGACTAGCTTGTTAATCAAAGATGGTTATGTTTCCTAACCATGAACAAGGAGTTGTTATTTGATTAACAAGGTCACATCATTAGTAGAATGATCTGATTGACATGACCCATTCCGTTAGCTTAACACTTGATCGCTTAGTATGTTAATGCTTTCTTCATGACCCATACATGTTCCTGTAACTATGAGATTATGCAACTCCGTTTACCGGAGGAACACTTTGGGTGCTACCAAACGTCACAACGTAA
The DNA here is from genome assembly GCA_021605145.1 of Aegilops bicornis. Lineage (NCBI taxonomy): Eukaryota > Viridiplantae > Streptophyta > Magnoliopsida > Poales > Poaceae > Aegilops > Aegilops bicornis. Next base: position 110,287,249 of record CM038669.1, on the reverse strand, counting down.
TCGGGTGATTATAAAGGAGTACTACAGGTGTCTCCAAAGGTACTTGTTGGGTTGGCGTATTTCGAGATTAGGTTTTGTCACTCCGATTGTCGAAGAGGTATCTCCGTGCCTTCTCGGTAATGCACATCACTTAAGCCTTGCAAGCATTACAACTAATGAGTTAGTTGTGAGATGATGTATTACGGAACGAGTAAAGAGACTTACCGGTAACGAGATTGAACTAGGTATTGGATACCGACGATCGAATCTCGGGTAAGTAACATACCGATGACAAAGGGAACAACGTATGTCGTTATGCGGTTTGACCGATAAAGATCTTCAGAGAATATGTAGGAACCAATATGGGCATCCAGGTTCCGCTATTGGTTATTGACCGAGAATGGTTCTAGGTCATGTCTACATAGTTCTCGAACCCGTAGGGTCCGCACGCTTAACGTTTCGATGACAGTTCATTATGAGTTTATAAGTATTGATGCACGAAGTTTGTTCGAGTCCGGATGTGATCATGGACATGACGAGGAGTCTCGAAATGGTCGAGACATAAAGATTGATATATTGGAAGCCTATGTTTGGACTTGGAATGGTTCCGAGTGAAAACAGGATGTTACCGAACACCGGGTTACCGGAACCCCGGGGTATATGGGCCCTCATGGGCCTTGAGGGAGAAGGAGAAGGGCCGGCCAGGTGGGCTGCGCCCCCTCCCCTTCCAAATCGAATAGGACAAGGAGAGAGGCGGCGCCTTCCCCTTCCCCTCCCCAATCCTACTCCAACTAGGAGAGGGAGTCCTACTCCCGGTGGGAGTAGGACTCCTCCTTAGTGCGCCTCCTATAGGGCCGCCACCTCCCCTTGTCTCCTTTATATCTGAGGCGGCAGGAGCACCCCAAGACACACAAGTTGATCTACGGATCTTTCCTTAGCCGTGTCTGGTGCCCCTTCCACCATATTCCACTTCGGTCATATCGTCGCGAGCTTAGGCGAAGCCTCGCCGGAGAAGTCATATCGTCATGAGCTTAGGCGAAGCCCTGCGTCGGTGGAGCATCAACATCGTCACCACGCCGTCGTCTTGTGGAACTCATCCCGACACTTTGCTGGATCGGAGTCCGGGATCGCCATCGAGCTGAACGTGTGCGTAACTCGGAGGTGCCGTGACGTTCGGTGCTTGGATCGGTTGGATCGTGAAGACGTATGACTACATCAACCCGCGTTGTTATAACGCTTCCGCTTTCGGTCTACGAGGGTACGTGGACGGACACTCTCCCCTCTCGTTGCTATGCCATCACCATGGTCTTGCGTGATCGTAGGAAAATTTTGAAATTACTGCGTTCCCCAACACCTCCGTCTAGATGTATAAGGGCATGGTTAATATTACTTAATAGTATAACCAACTGTTGACTATAAGAAAGTGCCATTTCATCTGTAGCCAACATGTATAACAATCGATACTCAAAAACTAATTCTTAAAGATCATTTCTTGCAAAGCACAATAAGTGTTATTTCTTCACAAGTTTTGGATGCAGGTTGAACGTTGAACGCTTTTGTTTGCAAAAGATACCTTTTTATCTATTTCACCCGGATGTTTGTGAGCTCTAGAGATGAGATAATATCCGAAGAAACCTATCGACACCCGTTACACATGAGATGACCCCCACATCCTTTGTCAAAATAAACAACTCCCCGATCAATGCATTTCACTCTTGATTGCAATGCACGGGCACCTTACTACTATAGATTAGTAATGCGACCAAAAATTGAACTAACATTATATATAGTACGATAAATATTGATGCATGTCACCTAAAATTATATCATTCAAAACTATGTTCAAATATGAATCCAACGATATAGTTTTTGTTGACATGCACTAACATTTTGTCAGTTAAATCTTCAGTCAAATTCAATAGGGGACTAATAAACCACGACCGATGTAGTACAAGTGTAGAGGGCGGCGCTGCACGGGAGTCTCACCTCTCACTCGTGGCGCGACAGTAAAGCCGTCATATCACAAAACCCAACCACTCCCAGTAATAAGTGGCCTGGTAAAATAAACGAACAAGCAACCATCACATCCCTCCGTCTTTTTTGCATTTCATCTCTCTGCATTTACTTTCTCCGGTTCATCTCCCACACTCGACCCCTAGCTACTACTCCTAGGGCCAGTTCTTTTGGCGGCTTCCCCAGCTTTTCCCACAAGACTAGTCACAGTGGAGAGTAACAATAAGGCGCCTCACTCATTTATTTGGACTTCTAAACTACTACTCCGTCTTGGTTTATTCCTCACTATTGTAATTTGTGCTAAATTTTGACCACATATTTAACTGATAAAATGTTACTCAAAACACTTAGGCGTGGTGCATCTAGGTGTGTAAGTCATCTTACGAAAACCAAATAATCCCAAAACACTTAGGCGCGGTGCATTAACTTCTACCTCGTTTCTTGTTTCTTGACATATCAACCAATAAGAGATAAAGAGTGTGCATGCTTTTAATGACTTGAGATATCAAACACGACATGCAGTCATTAGTTCATTGCATGTAATACTATTAATTAGCAAATAAACATTAACGTTTCTCGTTTTCTCCTCCTCCTTGGTCACGGTGCACAGCCTAAGATGACTTACTCACCTAGACGGATGGAGTAGTGCATGTGACATGCACTAACATTTCATTAGGTAAATTTATGATCAAAATTTAACATAGATTACAATGGGGACCAATAAACCAGGACGGAGGTAGTAGTTATGGGATTACTAATCTAGAAGCCTAAAAGAACCGGTCCCTAGTACTCCTACTAGTAGTAGTACTCACGTTGGAATCGTTTCATAAGCTTGACTAGTGATGTTTTTCCACTTTTACAAAAACCGCATCATAATGTTAAAACATGCATTTGCACGTACATAAGTAATAGTAGTGCTCCCTCCGTCTAGGTGTACAAATCTTCCCTCCTTGGTCACCGTGCACAACCAAAGATGACTTATTGACCTGGACGGAGGGAGTAGAAAAGTCTGCAAGCATATATCGAGAGAGACGTGTAGTCCGATAGTATATAGTAAAGTTTGTGCTATATGCACGTACTTGAAAAATACGTAATAATACACAACGTTTCCAAACTTTCCCTTTTACATACTTAATTATGGGCGCTAAAAATTCCTGAACGTTCGGGATTTATCATTTGCGTCCCAAAACTAATGAGATCGCCTTACGAAACAAAAATTATACTCCTCCTAAACGCCACGGCGCTCGCAGGAGCGCTTGCGGCGCGCCACGAGTGCCCTAGTACGCGGCCGTTTCCCAGCGCGCCGACACAACGCCTCTTCATCAGCCTCGCAACTCGCAAGGTGCTGATTGGCGGCTTGCCGACGGGCGAGCGCGATCTCACCGGTGTGGTGATCCGGCGCCAACAGGTACTCCTCCTGGCTGGAAGCGTGCACCCGGTCCACGTACCGCCAAGCGTAGATGAGGCGCTTGGGCCCGGCGCACTGTATGCGTCGGCACGGGCGTCCTCCGCCACCCTCACGGCCCTCACACGAGCCTTCCGCCAAAGAACCAATTGCTTGACTCTCTCGGACGCGACATAGATCTCCCCAAAGCTTGTTGCGCGGTGCGCTTCTCTTCCTCTGCCTTCTTCTCCGCCTCTATTTTGGCGCGCTCTGCTGGAGGCAAAGCCTCCCACAAGGCGACATCCATTTCTTGCCAAAGCTCCTCAAGGCTGGGGGTGGCGCGGCGTTCTCCTCGTAGCGGGGAGCCGACGCGTCCTCCGTCGCGCGTGCTGGGGAGATTGGGAACGCCGACGCATCCACCTCGATACGTCGCGGCGAGGACCAGAACGCCAACGCGTCCTCCTCGACTAGTGGCGGCGAGGAACGGAACGGCGACGCGTCGCGTCGCAGCGAGGAGCGGAATGCCGACGCGTCCTCCTCGACTAGTGGCGGCGAGGAACGGAACAGCGACGCGTCGCGTAGCGGCAAGGAGCGGAACACCGACGTGTCCTCCTCGACTAGTGGCGGCGAGGAACGGAACGGCGACGCGTGACCGTCCGCGCGGTGCAGCGAGGGGCTCCTAGGGCTTGGGAGGCGATGCCATGGTGGTCGGCGTGAGAGGGAGGAGGAGATAGCGATGAACGTGAATGTCAGGGGGAGGAGATAGCGATTTCATGGGAGGCGCAGTATTTATAGCGAGCAATGGCACACCTACGTAAGATATGGATTGAGCTGCACTGACTTAACTGCAGGTCCAATTGCATCACTAACATGTGGGCCAGTACACTGCTGGGCCCGTATGTCAGTGACCCAATGCACCTGAAGTTAAGTAAAAGCTACGTGGGCATATTTGTTGGAGTAAATTACGGGGGAGCGAAGGGGTGGAAATATTGCTGGTCACAACGGATTGGACGAGCGTGGGGGGAGGAGGGTCATGCATGCAGATTTTTTCACACGGGGTGGAGTGGTGGGACCGCCGAAGGGAGAAGGAGAGTTTGGCAGGCATATTGTTTCCACACATGGAGAGGAAACGATTTGGAGACGAACGGGCTTCCTGCAGGTATGGGGAACGGTGCATAATAAGTCATCTTGCATACGGGCTAGGTATACTCTCAAGTCATTAAAAACATACATGCCCCACACATGTTCATATTTCAAGGTGCACTAAATTATTGCATGCGATGATTAAGGCTGGCCATAATGGTGGTAACTTAGCTGGTATCATGCACACGGAATAGCAAACATGCCGATGTGGCAAAGAATTAAAGAATAGAGGGGGTTAGAGTAACTAGTGTTCATGCATGCATTGGTAAACACATTTTTTGTGAAGAACGACAACATTAGTTGAGTACTTTTGCAGACTTCAAAACTATTCCACCGCCTCTACTATCTTGCTAAGAGTAGGTGAAATTTTTGAGTCGAGCCCTTTAAACTAGAAGGGAGGTAGTGGTACTCTAATAGCTAGGTGTGTAAGTCATCTTACGAAAACCAAATAATCCCAAAACACGAGGCGCGGTGCATTAACTTCTACCTCGTTTCTTGTTTCTTGACATATCAACCAATAAGAGATGAGGGTGTGCATGCTTTTAATGACACGAGACTATCAAACATGACATGCAAGGGTTAGTTCATTGCATGCAATACTATTTAATTAGAAAATAAACATTAATGTCTCTCGTTTTCCCCTCCTCCTTGGTCACGGTGCACAGCCTAAGATGACTTACTCACCTAGACGGAGGGAGTATCAACATTCACAATGTCAAATCAATATTTTTACACTCATTATAAAACGTAATTCTTATACTCATTATAATCAGTATTGTAGATATTGATATTTTTAGTATAAATTTGGTCGTGGGATTTCATTGATGCCTGTCAAAGCGTGGAGCAACCGGAGCTTAGGGCTTGCATTGTCGGTCTCTACATAGGTATTTCTCTTCATAATCCTGTAATTTTATAGACTGATTGCGCTTTTGTGGTAGCGTCTCTTGCATCGGGAGACTATGACAGGTCTGCTATGCGTGACCTGAAGATGAAAGCGTTGAGCATCTCGAAGTTGATCAACAATCTTCAATTGTCAAAGATTAACCATTCGGCCAATAAGGTGGCACACTTAATCGCTAAGTATAAGCTTTGACAATAGATTAGATGGTATTCTTGTAAATAACGTGCATCACATGTGGTGAATATAGTATCGAATGAGCGTACTGGTGTGGCTGGTTAATTAATATAAGGTGGTGTTCAGAAAAAAAGTATATATTTGGTCAAACACTTTGCAAACGGTTGACGGGAGTAAAAAGGACCAGAGGGAGTATCATGCATGCGGAGTAGGCAAAAAAATTTGCTCATTTATAGCGGTCGAAGTCCCAAAGGGCGCAACCGCGCGAGGGAGGCGAAGGTCGTGGGCGGCGCGACGGTTGACGGAATTAAGTGAAGTTACATCCACGTGCCGGCATGGCGTGCGAACAGTAAGCTATACCGTCGGGCCCTACGATATGGGTCTAGTAGACATGACATCTAGTGGGTCCCGCATAGTTCTCGAGAACTCTTTGGGGGCTTGCAGCCGTTTATCCACCGGGCAAGCCAGCAACCCCACGCCATTCGCACGCCCTACTCGTCCCCGTCTTCTACCTCACAATAGTTCGCTCCCAGTCGTCCCGTCCTTTCACATTAGTTCGGTCCTTGTTTTTGCGGGGTACAACAGTTCAACTTCTCCTAACCCTCCTCCAAAATCCATGGCCTCCCAAATCTCCATGGTCGCGGCTGAGTACCAGGTTAGAGCCATCACCGGCGATCAATTCATCGTCATCTACACACGTGGATCCGCGACGGTGAAAGCATGGCTTGCTCGCTTCTTACGCATGTTCAACAGTTCAACGGATGAGTGGGTCATTTGGGCTAGATGTTGAGTACACCACGATCTGGGACGAGAGAAGGATCTAAAGGACGAAGAGAGGAAGAATCCCGCCGTGATCCAATTTTGCGTACATAATGTTTGCTTGGTCTACCACATATGCCATGCCGATGTTGAGTGCCAGGATTTTAAGAACTTCCTCAAGGACAAAAGAGAGAAATTCGTTACTGTAGGCTTTAAGAACGACAGAGATGTCCTGCGTCGGATAGGTCTCGTTGTAGGCCAGCCCTTCGATCTCCGTAGGCAAGCCTGGTGTCCTCCTCTCAACTTTCAATCTTGACCACAGCAGCAGCCATGATTGATCCTTCGTACGCTAAACTGAAGAAACCTCATCACGAGTTTCATCATGCATGGGAGTCGAAGACATTAGATGAAGATCACATCCTGTACGCAGCAATTGATGCCTACCTTTGTTTAAGTATCTACATGGGTTGGACGAAGAAGCGAGCCCAAAGGTCCGTTCAAGCAAAGAAGCGTCGGCGAAGAGGAAGAGGAAGAGGGGCGAGGGCGAAGTCGAGGACATGTACTCGGACTCCGGTAGGTGGCGATGCCGTCGCTCATGCTGGTTCTCTTGCGATGTCAAGTGGACTAGTTGCTTAGTTTATTTTCAAGGGTGTGTTGTCTTTGAGGCCCCAGCAGAACTATGTTTATGTTCTTTCTCGTTATTTGAACTCTTTAGTACGTAGAGTAGTACTAGTACTATGTCTTACTACTGTTCTTCTTGCAGTTGGTACTACTGCTCGTATCTTCATGTTCCTACTGTACTTAATACGTTCGTACTAGTAGTATAATTTGGATCAGTCGATTTGTGAAAGAAGTTTGACGGAGCGAAGGAAGAAGATGGCAGAAGAGGTGGAAGAAGCCCTTCTAGCCATCCATGTTGCATCAAACGGCTCACATGAGTCGACTGACCCAATTTGCTCCTTCAGATTGCAGGATCCACGTGGCATTCAAGGTCTCGAAGGTAGATTCCGCGTCCGCACCCGGATTGCGGGCTTGACGCGCGCGCGACCGGCTTCCGCCGCGACAGCCACCATGCACGCCTCCTCCGCGCGGGCGGAGACGACAATGACACGCTAGTTCCTCCTCGCCGGCGTGCTGGAGCACGCACTCGTCCTCCTCTTCGTACGCTTCATGCATAGACGCGGCTCCACCAGCTGCTCGCATGCTTGGCAGCACGGCGGCATGGCGAGGAGGGACTGCAGATGACGTGAGCGGGCGAGCCTTCGGCTTCATGGCACAGGGATGGCGGCGACACGGCGGTGATGGGCGAGAAATTGTTGGTCGGGCGGTGAGCCCGGCATGCGCAACGGCGGCGCCGACATATTGATGAGTGCGCGTATGGGAGCTTACTTTAGTTTTATATAAGGTTGGTCAAACTTAAAAGAAAACCATACTAGTACACGTAAACATTAGACTTAGGCAACACTTTTATTAATTTTTTTGAAGTTAGTACCACAGCCACGATACGGAATCCTGTGCAAGCGCGTGAACCGCTGACATGGTCGATCGATCGAGCAGTGCGTCACCGTGTCGCTCGAAGGACATCCACCGAACCTTTTGTGTGTGTGAAAACAATCCTCGAATATTACTCAAGTTTTTTTCACAGGGAAAGTTCTTGACGCTGCAATATTTCCATATATTTGAATTTAGCTCCAGTTTGTGTTTATTTGGATTTGGACGTTTTAGGTGCGCACTAGTTTTTTAATACTTATTTTGTGTGTGTGGACTGAGAGAGAACGTGTGTATGTGTCCATATGTGTGTTGTGGCGGAAGGGCAATGTGGAGACGGTGTGCGTGTGATCTGAGACATAGAGAGGTGTGAATGTGCAAACGATCATGCATGAGTGAGACATAGACAGATGCCGATACGTTGTGTATACATGAGAGAACGGTCTTCTAGTTTACTTGTGTGTGTGTGTGTGTGTGAGAGAGAGAGAGAGAGGAGCATCCGTAACACAACAACCATCTCTCTCGATTCGTCCGTCCCTCGCACGATCGCATGCAACACATGCATCAACGCGCACATTTTGACACCCTCACTCGGCCCCTGCCCACCTCAAGGCCCGCACAATCTCTTCGTGAATACCCATTTCTCTCCTTAGGTTTGTTTTTGCTCAATATCCGACACACACACACACACACAGCAGCCTTACACACACACACACGCAACACAACACACAGGCACACTCCTCCGAGCACACAATTCATCCCCATCCAAGGTTATACGACGACCACTCTCGCTTGTGCTTCTTTGCACCCCAACATGCACAACACCTCAATCTTCAAAGATGGCATCGAGCAGATCGAAGACGGCGACCACACCGCACTAGAGAATGCGGGGTCATTTGGAAGCAGGGTGATGTGACGACGGTGGCCCGACTCCTCCCCACCCTCTCTCTCTCTTGCACAAAATTACCAATCCCTCTCTCCCCCGCACAAAATTGTCAATCCCTCAACCCATGAGATCCTTCCCCTCTCATCCATGTTTTTCCAGCTCTCTCATCAAACATGTTGTCTCTTCTCCTTCCACGTATACAGAATCCGGATGCACACGCATCTCACGTATATTACATGTCTCCATCTTTCTCACAGACCTAACTTCTTCCTCTCTCTTTCTCTCTCTCTCTCTCTCTCTCTCTCTCTCTCTCTGTCTCGTTAGGTTTGTCTCCTACTCTCTCGTCCACATACATACAATCTTTCCCGCCCTATCTGCTCCATCTTCAAAAGCTCTCTTTGCACGTTTCATTCACACAATGGGATATGTCAAAATGTTGCTTCTATAATGGCTGATGTAGAGTTTTGGTTGTTTTTGTTGCATCCTACAAAGTAATAACTATGAAATGCATTTATATTCTCATTTGACTGGGATTATGTGAGTTTGAGCATGTTGTGAAGTACTATAGACCTTGTATACATCTTGGGATTCGACAATGATTGTAACTATTGAATTGTATAGACCATTACATTCGAAGTCAATACCCTAATATATTTATTTCACAATTTCAACAAATGATTAGTTCACTACAAACTAAGAAAACAAATGTGTACTCCCTCCGTTTTTATTTAAGTCCGTGTATTAGCATTGGTCAAAGTCAAGTTTTGTAAACTCTTAGAAAGCTTATAACAAAAAATATTAACATATACAATAACAAATAAATACCATTAGATTCATTATTGAATGTACTTCCACATCATACATATTTGTTATGGTAAATGTTTATATTTTTATATAAACTTGGTCAAACTTTAGGAAGTTTGACTTTGGCCAAACCTAATATGCAGAGTTTACTACTACTACTCGCTAGTTGCTTAACTGAATCACTCAACACGCCACACGGGTAGTCTAGTGTCACAAAATTTTGAGGTCGGCGGGAAAATGCCCCGCGTCCCTGATTCGAGCAGTGGGAAGTTACCATCATAGCCCTCAGAACAGGTCTACGGACGATGCTTGGTAGGGGGCTGTTTTCGTAACTTCAGGTTCACCCTACCCAGCCAACCCTGATGTCTACTACACAACCTTCTTCTTGTAGACATTGTTGGGCCTGCAAGTGCACAGGTATGTAGGACAGTAGCAAATTTCCCTCAAGTGGATGACCTAAGGTTTATCAATCCGTGGGAGGCGTAGGATGAAGATGGTCTCTCTCAAGCAACCACAACCAAATAACAAAGAGTCTCTTGTGTCCCCAACACACCCAATACAATGGTAAATTGTATAGGTGCACTAGTTCATGAAGAGATGGTGATACAAGTGCAATATGGATGGTAGATATAAGTATTTGTAATCTGAAATAATAAAAAAGCAAGGTAACAAGTGATAAATGTGAGCGTAAACGGTATTGCAATGATAGGAAACAAGGCCTAGGGTTCATACTTTCACTAGTGCAAGTTCTCTCAACAATAATAACATAGATAGATCATATAACAAGCCCTCAACATGCAACAAAGAGTCACTCCAAAGCCACTAATAGCGGAGAACAAACGTAGAGATTATGGTAGGGTACGAAACCACCTCAAAGTTATTATTTCCAATCAATCCATTGGGCTATTCCTATAAGTGTCACAAACAGCCCTAGAGTTCGTACTAGAATAACACCTTAAGACACAAATCAACCAAAACCCTAATGTCACCTAGATACTCCATTGTCACCTCAAGTATCCGTGGGCATGATTATACGATATGCATCACACAATCTCAGATTCATCCAACTAACATAAAAGTACTTCAAAGAGTGCCCCAAGGTTTCTACCGGAGAGTCAAGAACGTGTGCCAACCCCTATGCATAGGTTCATGGGCGGAACCCGCAAGTTGGTCACCAAAACATACATCAAGTGGCACATGATATCCCATTATCACCACAGATAAGCACGACAATACATACATCAAGTGTTCTCATAAAAGAGTCAATCCGATAAGATAACTTCAAAAGGGGAAACTCAATTCATCACAAGAGAGTAGAGGGAGAGAAGAAACATAAGATCCAACTACAATAGCAAAGCTCGGGATACATCAAGATCGTGCCATAGAGGGAACACGAGAGAGAACACGGGAGAGAGAGATCAAACACATAGCTACTGGTACATACCCTCAGCCCCGAGGGTGAACTACTCTCTCCTCGTCATGGATAGCGCCGGGATGATGAAGATGGCCACCGGTGATGGGTTCCTCCCCTCCGTGGTCTTGAACGGGCTCCCGAGAGGTTTTTGGTGGCTACAGAGGCTTGCGGCGGCAGAACTCCTGATCTATCTTCTGTTTTGGAAGTTTTACGATACGTAGGTATATATGGGTGAAAGAAGTACGTCGGTGGACCGAAGGGGGGGCCACGAGGCAGGGGGTGCGCCCCAGGGGCTGGGCGCGCTACCCACCCTCATGAGCACCTCCCTTCTTTCCTGACGTGCACTCCAAGTCCATCGGGTGGCTTTCCTTCCAAAAATAACTTCTCCAGTTGATTTCGTTCCGTTTTGACTCCGTCTGATATTCCTTTTCCTCGAAATACTGAAATAGGCAAAAAACAGCAAATCTGGGCTGGGCCTCCGGTTAATAGGTTAGTCCCAAAAGTTATATAAAAGTGGAAAATAAAGCCCAATATTGCCCTAAACAGTAGATAATATAACATGAAGCAATCAAAAATTATAGATACGTTGGAGACGTATCAAGCATCCCCGAGCTTAATTCCTGCTCGTCCTCGAGTAGGTAAATGATAAAAAGATAATTTTTGATGCGGAGTGCTACTTGGCATAATTTCAATGTAAATCTTCTTAATTGTGGTATGAATATTCAGATCCGAATGAATACAAAATAAAAGTTCATATTGATAAAAGAAATAGTAATACTTTAAGCATACTAATCAAAGTAATCATGTCTTCTCAAAATAACATGGCAAAAGAAAGTTCATCCCTACAAAATCATATAGTTAGGCTATGCTTCATTTTCGTCACACAAAGATGTTCTCAACTTCTATACCCCCGATGAGAAGCCAAGCAATTGTTTCATACTTAAATAATCTCAAACTTTTCAACCTTCACGCAATACATGAGCGTGAGCCATGGATATAGCACTATGGGTGGAATAGAATATAATGATGGGGATTGTGTGGAGAAGACAAAAAGGAGAAAGTCTCGCATTGACGAGGATAATCAACAGGCTATGGAGATGCCCATCAATTGCTGTCAACATGTGGAGTAGGGATTGCCATGCAACGGATGCACTAGAGCTATGAATGCTCAACAAAATAAAACTAGTGGGTGTGCATCCAACTTGCTTGCTCATGAAGACCTAGGGCATTTGAAGAAGCCCATCGTAGGAATATACAAGCCAAGTTCTAAAATGAAAAATTCCCACTAGTATAAAAAGACAACTTATGAGACTCACTCTATGAAAAACATGGTGCTACTTTCAAGCACAATATATGAGACTCACTACATGAAGAACAAGGTGCTACTTTGAAGCACAAGTGTGGAAAAAAAGATAGTAGCATTGCCCTTTTTATTTATTTTCTTTTTTTTTGGCCTTTCTTTTTTTATTTTTGGCCTTTCTCTTTTTTTGGGCAATGCTCTAATAATGATGATCATCACACTTCTATTGATTACAACATAAGGATTACAACTCGAAACTAGAACAAGATATGACTCTATATGAATGCCTCCGTGATGTCTTTGGGATGGTGCAATGAATCAAGAGTGACATGTATGAAAAATAATGCACGGTGGCTTTGCCAAAAATACGATGTCAACTACATGATCATGCAATGGCAATATGACAAAAGTAAAGTATGTCATGATGATGAACGGAACGGTGGAAAGTTGCATGGCAATATATCTCGGAATGGCTATGGAAATGCCATAATTGGTAGGTATGGTGGCTGTTTTGAGGAAGATATAAGGAGGTTTATGTGTGATAGAGCGTATCGTATCACGGGGTTTGGATGCACCGGCGAAGTTTGCACCAACTCTCAAGGTGAGAAAGGGCAATGCACGGTACAGAAGAGGCTAGCAAAGGCGGAAAGGTAAAAGTGCGTATAATCCATGGACTCAACATTAGTCAAAAGAACTCATATACTTATTGCAAAAATTTAGAATTCCTCAAAAATCAAGTACTACGCGCATGCTCCTAGGGGGATAGATTGGTAGGAAAAGACCATCGCTCGTCCCCGACCGCCACTCATAAGGATGCACAAGCCAGGTACACTTCATGTTTCAAATTTGTTACACAACTTTAACCATATGTGCATGCTACGAGACTTGCTAACTTCAACACAAGCATTCCTTAAATTCGTAATCACCCAAATAGCATGACTTTAATATCACTACCTCCATATCTCAAAACAATTATCAAGTATCAAGCTTTTCTTAGTATTCAACGCACTCAAAAGAAAGTTTCACATATCTTGAATACCAAGTATATTAACATTAAGCAAATTACCATGCTATTAAATACTCTCAAAATAATATAAGTGAAGCATGAAAGATCAATAGTTTCTTTAAAACAAATCCACCACCGTGCTCTAAAAGATATAAGTGATGCACTAGAGCAAATGACAAACTACTCCGAAAGATATAAGTGAAGATCAATGAGTAGTCAAATAATTGTGCAACTATGTGAAGACTCCCTAACATTTAAGAATTTCAGATCTTGATACTTTATTCAAACAGGAATCAAATCTAAAGAAAATGACATGACACTCCAAGCAAAACACGTATCATGTGGTGAATAAAAATATAGCTCCAAGTAAAGTTACCGATGAACGAAGACGAAGGAGGGGATGCCTTCCGGGGCATCCCCAAGCTTAGGCTCTTGGTTATCCTTGAATATTACCTTGGGGTTCCTTGGGAATCCCCAAGCTTAGGCTCTTGCCACTCCTTATTCCATAGTCCATCGAATCTTTACCCAAAACTTGAAAACTTCACAACACAAAACTTAACAGAAAACTCATGAGCTCCGTTAGCGAAAGAAAACAAAACATCACTTCAAGGTACTGTAATGAACTCATTCTTTATTTATATTGGTGTTAAACCTACTGTATTCCAACTTCTCTATGGTTTATAAACTATTTTACTAGCCATAGAGTCATCAAAATAAGCAAACAACACACGCAAAACAGAATCTGTCAAAAACAGAACAGTCTGTAGTAATCTGTAACTAACACAAACTTCGGGAACTCAAACAATTCTACCAAATTTAGAAGACCTATACAATTTGTTTATTGATCAGCAGAAATTGGAATCAGTATTTTATCACATTCTGGTGATTTGTAACAATTCGGGCACTGAGCGAAAAGTTTCTGGAAATTACAGCAAGATCAAATAACTATCATCCAAGAAGATCCAATAGGTTTAACTTGGCACAAACACTAATTAAAAAATAAAACCACATCCAAACAGAGGCTAAATGTATTATTTATTCCTAAGCAGAAGCAAAAGCAAAAAACTAAAATAAAATTGGGTTGCCTCCCAACAAGCGCTATCGTTTAACGCCCCTAGCTAGGCATGATGATTCCAATGATGCTCACAAAAGGATAAGAATTGAAACATAAAGAGAGCATAATGAAGAATATGACTAGAACATTTAAGTCTAACCCACTTACTATGCATAGGGATTTTGTGAGCAAACAACTTATGGGAACAATAATCAACTTGCATAGGAAGGTAAAACAAGCATAACTTCAAAACTTTAAGCACATAGAGAGGAAATTTGATATTATTGCAATTCCTACAAGCATATATTCCTCCCTCATAATAATTTTCAGTAGCATCATGAATGAACTCAACAATACAACCAGCACCTAAAACATTCTTTTCATGATCTACAAGCATAGAAATTTTACTACTCTCCACATAAGCAAAATTCTTCTCTTGAATAGTAGTAGGAGCAAACTCGACAAAATAACTATCATATGATTGAAAATTAAGATCAAGATGACAAGTTTAATGGTTATCATTATTCTTTAAAGCATACGTGTCTTCACAATAATCATCATAGATAGGAGGCATGCTTTCATCATAGTGAATTTGCACATCAAAACTTGGGGGACAAAAAATATCATCTTCATCAAACATAGCATCCCCAAGCTTGTGGCTTTGCATATCATTAGCTTCATGGATATTCAAGGAATTCATACTAACAACATTGCAATCATGCTCATCATATAAATATTTAGTGCCAAACATTCTAATGCATTCTTCTTCTAACACTTTGGCATAATTTTCTTTTCCTTCATACTCACGAAAGATATTAAAAAGGTGAAGCGTGTGAGACAAACTCAATTCCATTTTTTTGTAGTTTTCTTTTATAAACTAGACTAGTGCTAAAACAAGAAACAAAAATATTCGATTGCAAGATCTAAAGATATACCTTCAAGCACTCACCTCCCCGGCAACGGCGCCAGAAAAGAGCTTGATGTCTACTACACAACCTTCCTCTTGTAGACGTTGTTGGGCCTGCAAGTGCACAGGTTTGTAGGACAGTAGCAAATTTCCCTCAAGTGGATGACCTAAGGTTTATCAATCCATAGGAGGCGTAGGATGAAGATGGTCTCTCTCAAGCAACCCTGCAACCAAATAACAAAGAGTCTCTTGTGTCCCCAACACACCCAATACAATGGTAAATTGTATAGGTGCACTAGTTCGGCGAAGAGATGGTGATACAAGTGCAATATGGATGGTAGATATAAGTATTTGTAATCTGAAATAATAAAAACAGCAAGGTAACAAGTGATAAACGTGAGCGTAAACGGTATTGCAATGATAGGAAACAAGGCCTAGGGTTCATACTTTCACTAGTGCAAGTTCTCTCAACAATAATAACATAGATAGATCATATAACAAGCCCTCAACATGCAACAAAGAGTCACTCCAAAGCCACTAATAGCGGAGAACAAACGTAGAGATTATGGTAGGGTACGAAACCACCTCAAAGTTATTATTTCCAATCAATCCATTGGGCTATTCCTATAAGTGTCACAAACACCCCTAGAGTTTGTAATAGAATAACACACCTTAAGACACAAATCAACCAAAACCCTAATGTCACCTAGATACTCCATTGTCACCTCAAGTATCCGTGGGCATGATTATACGATATGCATCACACAATCTCAGATTCATCTGACCAACATAAAAGTACTTCAAAGAGTGCCCCAAAGTTTCTACCGGAGAGTCAAGAACGTGTGCCAACCCCTATGCATAGGTTCATGGGCGGATCCCGCAAGTTGGTCACCAAAACATACATCAAGTGGCACATGATATCCCATTGTCACCAGAGATAAGCACAGCAAGACATATATCAAGTGTTCTCATAAAAGACTCAATCCGATAAGATAACTTCAAAAGGGGAAACTCAATTCATCACAAGAGAGTAGAGGGGGAGAAGAAACATAAGATCCAACTACAATAGCAAAGCTCGATACATCAAGATCGTGCCATAGAGGGAACACGAGAGAGAACACGAGAGAGAGAGAGAGAGAGAGAGAGAGAGAGAGAGAGAGAGAGAGAGAGATCAAACACATAGCTACTGGTACATACCCTCAGCCCCGAGGGTGAACTACTCCCTTCTCGTCATGGATAGCACCGGGATGATGAAGATGGCCACCGGTGATGGGTTCCCCGTCCGGCAGGGTGCCGGAACAGGCTCCCGAGATGTTTTTGGTGGCTACAGAGGCTTGCGGTGGCGGAACTCCCGATCTATCTTCTGTTCTGGAAGTTTTACGATACGTAGGTATATATGGGTGAAAGAAGTACGTCGGTGGACCGAAGGGGGCCACGAGGCGGGGTGCGCCTGTGGGGTGGGCGCCCCCACCCTCGTGAGCACCTCCCTTCTTTCCTGATGTGCACTCCAAGTCCATCGGGTGGCTTTCCTTCCAAAAATAACTTCTCCAGTTGATTTCGTTCCGTTTTGACTCCGTCTGATATTCCTTTTCCTCAAAATACTGAAATAGGCAAAAAACAGCAAATCTGGGCTAGGCCTCCGGTTAATAGGTTAGTCCCAAAAGTAATATAAAAGTGGAAAATAAAGCCCAATATTGCCCAAAACAGTAGATAATATAGCATGGAGCAATCAAAAATTATAGATACGTTGGAGACGTATCAAACCCCACCCCGGCACCCAGAGTAGTACACCTGAATACTCCCCATTTTCTATCCCCACCACAAAATAGACTTCTCCACGACACCGCAACCTTCGTGCTCCTCCCATTTACATCGGCGCACTCGTCCACCGCAGCGCATCTGCCTCATCGACGACCTCGTACGCCGCACTGAAGCCGGTCCACCGTCCTCGTGTTCGTAGACGGAGCCTCTTCCCGGCATCGTCTTCCACGGTCTCGGATCTGCTTCCCGGAAGCCGACGCCAAGCGCAGAAGTACCACCGTCGTGGACAATGAACTGACTCCCGTTGCGGACCATGACTTACAGAGGCCGCCGCGACCATCGTTCTCCTCCTCGATTGGTAATGTGTGTATTGAATCACTTAGCAGTACATGTGCAGTTCCAATTTTGTTCATACCTACCCTTCAATTTTCTTGGGTGCTATTGTTCCCGTAAAAGCAATTGGTTATAGCCTCCATTGTCCAACAAAATATCAGCTGGTAATTGTGTGTCGCTCCTGTATCGCGCTGTGCTTGGGTAGTTTTTTCATCTGCAACCTGTAGTGTGGCAAATGATGGAAAGGTTTTTAGAACTAGCAAGATGCCCATCACTACAAGAAATATGTCAACTTATGACCTTCTGTCAGTGACCCTGGAAGAATTGGTCATAGATTTATGACCATTTGAGACCAATTGGTCAAAAGCTGTTCGAGGAGCTCCAAACCCTAAACCATTGCGACCATTTTGGTCGAAGGTCATAATTTCCTTACATGAAATGGTCATAAAGCTAACGATTGCTAGTCCGCTGCCTTATTTCTAGTTGTTAACGACCAATAGAGATGGTCATAGCCTTGTAAATTGTGGTGGGTTGCTATGACTAGGCGCCACCTCATCAGTTTGCCTATGTGTCATGTCCATGTGGCAATTTTGCCCTAGGTTGTGAAGCAACCTATATTTCTATCATTCCCAAAATTCCCAAAAAATCTCATAAATTCTTTGGGTCATATCTTCGTCAAATATGTAATAACCTTCCTTGCCTAGTTCAAAAATAATTTAAAAATATTCATTTTCCTATTCTGTTCAGAGTAACAGTTTGTGAAGGAAGTACCACTTTGGCATGTCCAAATAGTATCCATTTTCTACAATGCTTTCCTATGCCCAAATAACCATCCTCCACCAAATGCCAGCTCAATCCATTCATTATTTTGAGCCGAGCTTCAACATTCGTATTTATGTCCAGTGTGGTGGTTTGCAAAGCAAGTACCAGCTAGGATCCTCCTTTTGAGCTGAAAATTTGTGAAAACGGTCTTCTTAGTAACTGATCATCTTCAGCCAAAACTCACGCCCATTAGCCATGTACATTTCCCGTACCGCTAAGCAAACACTTGGCTGCTAATTCATGTTTGAACATCAATTGGTCTCCTCGTGAGAATCTTATGTTGTAATTTTCTTCCTAGCACCAACCTGGGGAGTGCCCAACCCACTAGACATGCCTAGGCCGCCCAGAACACATGGCAACGCCACGGTCACCTGGTGACCACGCGGCGAACATCTTGAGTTCTGGCGCTCTAGAGTTGGGGCCCTCGGCCACCGCCCAAACCTCGAGGTATCGCCACCAAACCATGTATTTATGATTAAATAGGTCCTTATGTAACTAGAAATTATTTTTGGAAAAAATAAATAGCAAACTATGAGGCAGCTGCAGTTCAAATTTGACCCGCTTCAAATTTAATCGGCAGAATTTGTCTTTTCCACGAGAGGTGGATCAAAAAATTTACACCAGACCATTTTGTCAATTGTGCATTAAATATGTCCTAGTATTTTATAAAATGATTTGGTCCAATTTTGCAACAATTATTTGGTAGTTCCTTCACAAAAAACCTCCTTTCGCACTCGAAAAATGGAAAATGGTTTTTTCGTCCAACGAAAATGAAAACTTCCTTAGGCAACATTGTTTGCTATTCCAATATGCACCCTTGTGCACAATATGAGATCATTTGAACAAACTATGCCATCAATGTGGCCATAAGATTGATCATTTGGCTTGAAAGCCATGAATCTTCACACTTGATAGCTCATTTCTGAGAACATTTTTTTAAAATAATTACCGTATTACAAGTTTATTATTTTTCCTGGAAACTTGGTCACATATAATGACACAATGCGAAGGTTTTCCAATTTTTTGATTTTTTTTGATTTTTTTATGCCCGTTTGAAAATGCGGTCAAAACGGCGGGCTTGACCGTTCCTAGCTAGTGGTTGAATCTTGGAATTTTTTTGGTGTTTCTATGATTAAATAGATACTTATGTACCTAGAAATGATTTTTGGAAAAAAATAAAGAGCAAACTATGAGGCAGCTGCAGTTCAAATTTGACCCGTTTCTAGCTGAATCGACGACAATTTGTCTTTTTCATCAGAGGTGGATCAAAACTTTTTGCACCCAACCATTTTGTCAATTGTGCATTAAATATGGCCTAGTATTTTAGAAAAATGTTTTGGTCCAATTTGGCAACAATTATTTGGGAGGTCCTTCACAAAAAAACCTCCTGTTGGGCACTCGAAAAATGGAAAATGATTTTTTCGTCCAAAGAAAATGAAAACTCCCTTAGGCAACATTATTTGCCATTCCAATATGCACCCTTGTGCACAATATGAGATCATTTGAACAAACTATGCCATGAATGTGGCCATAAGGTTGATCATTTGGCTTGAAAGCCATTTGGTGGATAAAAGCTTTTGACACCCAACCATTTGGTCAATTGTGCATTAAATATGGCCTAATATTTTAGAAAAATGATTTGGTCCAATTTTGCAACAATTATTTGGTAGTTCCTTCACAAAAAAACCCATTTTGAGCACTCAAAAAATGATTAAAAATAGCTAGAAATATGAAAAATGCATACAAATTGGTCCTAATCCATAAAATGTGGTCTAACTCTAGTGAAAATTTGTGTGGTGCCCTTTTGCAAAATATTTTTGATAGCTACTTCATAAAATCTCTCTATTTTTAGTACTTAAAAACTATTCTACATCACTGATTTTCTGAAACAATCATAACGCTGTCCACGGATCGATGACATGGCGTCCATCCATCCATCCACCCATCTCTCCATCCCACATCCATCCATCCATCTATCTACAGAAAAGAAAAAAAAGAAAAGAAAAAGAGATACCCACCACCCGCAGCCCAAACCCTAGCTCAGATCGACCCCTCCCCCCGTCGCCCCCTTCCTCCCTCGTCCCCATCTCCTCGCCGCCGCCCCCTTCCCGATCTAGATTCCTCCTCCGCCGCCCCTCCCTTCCACCACCTAGTCGCCCCCTCAGCAGATCAAGCGAGCCGCCCAACCTCACCGGCCTCCTCCTTCTCTTACAGTCGATCCGACGGCACATCTTCCTGCAGCCCACGGCGACCACCCGGCCTCCACTCCACCGTCGGCATCCTTTCCCCTCCCTCTCCGTAGATCCTTTTGAGCAGCCACCTCGAGGGTGTCGCCGCCACCAGCGGGAGGGGGAGGGCGCCGCCACCAGCGGGAGGGGGAGGGCGCTGCCATCAGCTGCGGCGGAGAGGTGGAGCCCCGGTACCCCCGACGGCTTCGCCATCCCCAGGAGCCACTTCATCCCGCGCGTGAGCGCCAGCTGCTGCTCCTATCGCGTCACCGCGTGGGTGAGCAGCGGCGGATTCCCCGTACGTGAGGGCGAAGCAGGCGCAGGTAACACGACCGACCACCACCGCTACCATCAGGTGTGATCCCTTTCGCTTATCTGCTGAGGATGGATGGATGGATGCAGGTTCGTGTGGGACGAGGGAAAGTACCCCGTCAACGCCCCGCTCAAGGAGACCGTCGCCAGCATCCAGTCCCAGGTCGCCAAGATCGAGGATGACATGAAGGTAACTAACTCTGCTTCTCTCTCTATTCATTAGCCCACTTCTTCTTCATATCGACCAAATCACGCATGGATGCCGGTGAGATTTTGGAACATTGGAAGCAACTTAACACTTTGCATTAGCTAGGCTAGTTGGGTACATATTTTGGATGTTGTTGATCTTGCCTCGCCAAGTGCGATCTTAGTTTTATACATACCTTCATTTTATTTTGTGCTCATAGATGCAAATAAGTGTTTTGGTTGGATGTTACATTTACAGAAGGACTGAATATGCCCTTTTGTCTAGTACACCCAACACCACCTGAGGATCAAATTCACTGTTAGAAAGTTAGAAATTGATATTACAGGTTCCTTATAGTGCAAACCAAAGCAGCTACTCCAACAACCATCAAATGAAACCATGTTTTTAAAAATTAAAGGGTCTGATTGATATTGGTCCTTCTTTTGACAGATATAATATGTATACTCTATTCTCTTACAACTAATAACATTTTTAAACTTCTTTTGGTCGTGCTTTCGCTTTCACTACAGACCATATCAGTGGTGAACGAAAGAAACAAGTGCACAACTAGTATCAGTGGGCTTGTATTTTTCTTGTGTAGCTGCTCTGCACTTGTTGTACAACAAGTTGATCACTATCTACCTCCGGGAATTTTCACTTTATATAAAATTTTGAGAGGCAAATGCTGGCTAGGAACTCAACTCGCTTCTTGTTGTTGGAGTTTCAGGCTTGTTGCATAGTTCAGTAGCTTCAAGTGTACTACGGCTTCTAGCCACAGTGCACTACAAATTATTATAGAATTACAAAGTGTACACAACATTGCACCTTACACATTCTTCTCTTGTGAAATCAAATGCCATGACTGGGCATTCTTTTATCAACTTGCTGTACATGTGCTCTGCTTTAGGCTACTGTATAAATTGTGCCTTTTAACTTGATGTACATAGCATGCAATTTTTTACTGTATCACATTCACACATGATACTCTTAATATAGAGTTGTTTTCCGAGCTAGTTCTGTTTACTCTTAATATAGGTCTATTTGTCACCAATACTTGCCTGCTATGCTATAGTAGACCTTGTTCATATTTATTAGCTAAGTTTGCTTGTCCTTGGTATCTATATGCATGCCATTTGTGTTTCAGGATTTCTCTAAAATGAAATAATAGGACTATTAGTCACCAATACTTGAGTTAATCTAACTCCTTACCCGCTATGCTATAGTAGGCCTTGTTCATATTTATTAGCGAAGTTTGCTTGTCCACAGTGATCCATATACATGCTATTTGTGTTTAACGTTCTCTGAAATGAAATAATAAGATTCACACTCCATGGACCAGGCGACCACGGGACCTCGACGGCGATGATGAAGCTCTGCACATGGTCGAGCTCGATGGAACAACGATTGCCTCGGTGTGGTGCGGCCGAGTTGGGCCACTCCGGTGCATCAGAACTCTGCATGCTGCTGTCCTTTGTCTCATCATCTTAACTTCATTGTCCTTTGTCTCATCATCTTAACTACTACAGTAGTAGGAGTATTTTATATGTTGTTCATTTCTTGGCCGCCCAAAGATGTTTGCTAATCATCCATCTCGCCTCATGTTATATGATCCCTACCTAGTAACTTCATTGTATGCAGACTTGTGGTGTTGGTTCAATTTAGTCAAATTAATATATATACTGCTATGCCACAACTACTACTACTGTCTGCATTTAATCCTGATTAGTAGCTTCATCCATAAGTGGCAAACAAAAAAAATGTTGATTTTCATCTTATCTCTGTGACAACCAATGGAGTTGAATTGCAGCATGCATGTCAAAGCTGGGTTCAATTCTTGGGCAATATATGGTAGTTTCCACTCTTCACGCCCAAGATTAGTATCTTTGCTCTCCCTCCTCACTCCATACATCCAGGTACTAGTTACCCAACGAGCAGCCCTGCACCTCGCTGGATCTCGCCCAAACCCCGCTCATCTTGCTGCTTGTGGCAGGGAATACTCTCTATTGAGTATTTTGAGGAATGAATATCTGTTAAATATGGAGTTAGGATCATCTAATAAAATTTCTACTATATATAATATATATGCATGAAACTGAGATTGCTAGCATCATTTACACAAGATACACCCTTTGAATTGAATTGATTGGTTCAGTTTCGTATATTCTTCACCCAACCTTCTATCATGCTTATAACTAGTGCTCTGCTCATGTTGTTAGACAGGATTTTCACTTCCTACCATCCCAACCTTCTATCATGCTTACAAGATTTTTCTTTGCACGGCGATGCTTCAGTACCTTCTTGCTGTTGGGAGCGGAAGGGAGCTGTTCCATGCATTGAATCTGGGGAGAAAATCACCTTCGGCATGTACACCATCACCTTGGGCATGCTTGTGCCGCTGCTGCTCGGCCTCAACATGTCCTGGAGTGCCATTAGCGCCGCCCTCACGCTCATCTTCCTCGACTTCAAGGACGCTCGCCCCTGCCTCGAGAAGGTAATTGTGTGTCCATCCGTCTGCAGTTAACTAAGTTGTGCCCCATTGATGTCCTACTAATGTTAATTGTTACTACCATGGTGCTGATGCTGTTCAGAATATGATATGTGCCTTAATTCTAAGTTCTGGTCTCTCTTAAGAGACATTTCTAGCTTTTCTGACTCAAAGTTGTTAACTTGGTACTGCATGAGTTTTACTACTGCTAACACAGAGAGTATTTACTACTGTACTGCTAACACGGAGATTTTGTATGCATGCTACACGATGAGTGCTTTCTTTGTAATATTTCACCTTCGTATGCATAGGTTTATTCGGTTTGAATTCTGCATGACATGAAATAGATATTTACAAATGTTTTTCTCAACTTGTTTTCACCGTCACTTGATATATACTTGCTTGTACTTGAAGTCAGGTTAATGTTGGTGGTTTTGTTCTACTTGGATGCATTGGTACCCATCATCGAGCGAACGGATGCAACAGCGGCAAGAAGCTCATGGCTGTGTGCATCTAAAGCACACCATGGACACCATCCACTTCCTCATAAATGCTAACTCAATCCAGATCATCGTCGACACTATCATCCACAGGTATCTTCCTTGGTTCCCTTTATTCTCTCCTGCCTTTGTGAAGTTTAGTATGCGTGTGCTGACGAGTATTGTTAGATCTTGCCAGTTGAATGTATGGTCGTGATAGTAGAATGGTATTTTGTTTTAGGCGCAATGTGTTGTAGTGCAGTTTTTTTACACAACCTGCATATGTGCCATGCATATTCATATTGTTTCTCTGTTTCTTATATGAACTACTATCTCATTTTAACTAGCTCGACAACAAAAAGCATGGTACTAGCTGAATGTTGAATGGTCTGTTCTTGAATGGCCTGTTCATAATATATTTGCCCCTGTTTTTCTCATTCTTTTCTAATTCATGTAACAGATGATGAGAGGAAGCCATGTTGTTGTTTTGTTTGGTCTCAAATTACGACTATCGCCACGAGCGAGTCCGGCGTGTTGTTCATCCGACTATGGTTCCAGCCCGACTACCAAGTTTTTGTCCTGTTGAAGTTGCATAGAAATATGAGAGAGTCCAATGAGTCCAGGAGCTTGTGAAGTAGTACTATATTACACTTGTAGAGCTTGTAAAGTATTGTATTATACATGGCCCTTTGTCTTGTACCGGATAGAGCTTGTAAAGTATTGTATTATGTGATCTGGTTGCTCTTGTTTAAGTATTATGTGTGTTTTTTGTCTCTGCGAATCTGAATACTGCTTGAAATATGAAGAATATGAGTCTGATAGATGGGACCCACTTACCTGACAAATTGAAACCTGTTACCAGAACCTGACAACTGGGACCCATCTGACTAGTGGACCCATTTAATAAAAAAGAAATGAAATTGTTTAGCCAAAGGCCGCGGCCCAACAATAAAAAAGGCTGCCATATTGGGCTTGGCCCATGATCCTGACCAAAAATTGATGAAAAAAAACACAAATAGGCTGAATTGTTGGGCTCGGCCCATGTAGAAAATCGAATTGGACCGGCTGAATCTTGTGCCACATCGACACTTGCTTGGATGCCTACGTGGCGTGGGGGAGGTTGCTAGTGACCAAAACGCCACAGTAGGAATATTTTGGTCGTAAACGTCTTTGACCATTCCAGAAGAAAGGTCGCTATAGTCAGTTTACGACGCCCAGCTTTTGACCTTCTGTTTTTGGTCACAAAAAGGTCATAAATGGAAATTTGTGACCTTTCAGTGACCAATAGTGGTGGTCATAAGTTGACATATTTCTTGTAGTGCATGCGTTGCAGGCATCAAGATGCATTTGTATGAGTAGTTTATCTTGTGGGAGAAAAGGATGAACGAGGGAAGGCCTTATTTGCAAATCTGGAGAGGGGTATGGGTATGTTTCTGCAAAATTCCCATTTGTTTCCTTCCTATCTGTCAGATATAAATCGGACGGCCTATATTGCAAGAAAAAAAGTATAGAGAAAAAAGTAGACAGTAAAGGAAGTAGAGATAAATATTAAATATTAAATATAAAATAAATATAACCGTAGAGAAGAGAGTAGAAATAGCAGAGACGTCGGGAAAGGATTGCGCGCGCACCGGAAAAAGCGGCCGGGCGTGCGCTAGTTTTGGCGCGCGGCGTCCGGCGCGCTTTATAAAATCCAACGCCCTCCCACCGCTGTGCCTTGCCACCTCTCTGTGCCTCGCCACCGCTCTCTCGCTCTTTTTCGCCTCACCGCGGCCGCGCCACCATGCCGCCGCGTTGCCGGGAAACTTGGGGATACCGTGGCGTTCGCGCGCGCCCCTCCGGCGGCTTCTCCGCCGAGATCCGGTTCCGCGGGATGCGCCTCGGCCTCGGCAATTTCGACACCACCAACTTGGCCGCCCGCGCGCACGACGCGTCGGCGTGGCACGTCCGGTGGCCTCATAGAACATTGAACTTCCCCAACGTGCCGACGCGGGAGCGGGGGGCAGGAGCTCGCGCCTCTGCCGTGGCTTAGCACCGACGAGGATCGTCGCGACAACCGGAGGCGGGAGCACCGTCTCGGCGTCGCTGAGATGGACGAGGAAGCCATGGCGTTGTGGCGCCAACACTTCCCGCAGGACATCATCAATGAGCACGAGTTCTACGCGCAAAGGAGGGCGGAGAGGGATAAGAGGAGGGCGGAGCGAGCCGCCTATCGCGAGGACAAGCGTAGGCGAAAAGCGGACGCTCAATTCAACATGAGTCTAGGAGCAGCGTCGCCCTGGGAATCTGATGACGATCAGTATCTTCACGCCTACGGTCAGATGTCGGAGGAGGACATCACCGAGGAGGAGTCGGACGACGAGGAGTAGTTGAATTATCTTTTTTTTATCTATCTATGCTGAGAACTATCCTCTACTCTCTAGTATCTACTTCTCGATCTCAAAGATCAGAACGCTTTTTTAAAGCGCCCGCGTTCTTGATTCTGTTGGAGATGCTCTAACATGGCGTATTTAGTGCTTTAATGTTGCCCACAAGATGCGCGAGTATTACTAGTAGTATTTTTCTTGCCATGTTGAGATTTTAAAACCACGAGTGTGAACATGCAGAGGAGCAATGAAGACCAAACACGGGATATTCGGGACATCTTCAAGGAGCGCGGCAAGTTAAAGAGGAGTTGCACCGAACCTGTAAAACGAGCTTTGGTAAGTAACACCCTTTCAATTACTTTCGTTTAGCCTTGTGTTCTTCGATGGGTATATGTTGTAGTTTCCGTTTCTCTTAAGCGTGGTGCTCTCCGATGTGTAATAAGAAGAGTCTTAATCGTCCTAATGCTTTCGTTTTTAACTTGATGTAGGAAGTGGGTGTTCTCACCTTGTAGTCTGTTTTTATATTTCTTTTCCTTTTGAATTCACTTCTCCGAGTTACTTTTATCCGCTTCTACTAAATGGATCTAGGTTTCTCTCGAGTATTGATCTAAAAAGAAGTAACTTCATGTCGATGCAGTTCTTGCGAGGAGGGAAGTATGGTCAACCTCGAGATCATGTTTCCGAATGAGGTTGGATTACACACAAGGTGCCGCTTCCTAATGATGCTGGATTAGACACAAGGTGCAAATTCCCGGATGATGCCGGGATTACACACAAGCCGTGGAGTCGCCGTTGTTCGTGTCCTCGTGGCATTAGTAAAGGCTGAAAGAAAGCGTGCAGCAGCCCTTGAGAATGTAGCTGAGTTCCTGAAGAAGCGAAAAGAGCAATCAGATGCTCTCTTCACCCAAGCCAAAGAAGAGATGGAAGAAGCGAGAAATAAGCTAGCAGAGGCAGAGCAGGCTAGGCGTCTCCTGCTATCTAAAACTGTTGTCAATACAAAATTTCCTTCATAATAGCGAGGTTCAAATGTTTATCCAACAAGATGCCTGTTGTGATGTCTGTGCATCTACCGATGTGGCACAAAATGTTTTTGGGTTCATGTAATAACAGCAATTACTTTCCAAACAATAACAGACGAAGCATTGGACATGGTATAGTTCACGCGTAAGCCCGACATTCCAAGTTCAACTTCCACATCAAACTCATGTTCACAGATATCTGCACATTCATACATAATGTCCACAACCATGATTCACTTCAAAGCCAAAAAAATGTGAGGAGAGTTATAAATAAAGAAAAACCTCTACTAGTTCCTGCTACCAGTGCGAGCACAATAAGTCAAGACCATGCGTAAATTAATTACTCCCTCCGTCCCATAATATAAGATGCTTTTTGACTCTAGTATAGTGTCAAAAAACGTCTTACATTATGAGACGGAGGGAGTATATTTTAGTCATGTTTTCTGTTCTAAAATGCCTGCCGGCTCGTGGAAGGACGTGTTGCCGGCACACGCGCGGATTCAATGAAGGCAGGCGTGGTAGTCTTAAGCTGGTTGCACGCAGCGAGGAGGCATGCTCAGCCGGGCCTGCAGCAAGTGCGGCCCTCTTGGCCGGCGCGCCGGTTCAATGCCTGCGCTATGAGAGGTTGCGTCCGTGTCAGAGCAATCACTCCCTCCAGTCCTTTTTTCTTTGGGTATAACAAAATCTCGTTTTCCATTCACATTTTACAAGTAAAATTCATGGACAAACTTTGACCGAAAGTACGATGGGGACTAGTAAACCATAATGGAGGTAGTAGTTTTTTTAAATCAAAGAAGGGTTTCCCCTTCCGACATCGAAAACCAAAGCATCTAAATCTAAACCATAGTATTTGCCCTAGAACTACCAGGTTCAACATCTCGCAACATAAACCCATACAACCATACGCCAAGTAGGTACGTAGTACTATGAATTCCATTTTTGCTCCATACCAATCGTTCTAAAAACTACTTACTACTTATAACGTGCCATTGAAAATCGAAACTCTTAACCCCGCTAAAAAAACTATATTTTAAACGTGGCTACTCGATCTGTGGCAACTGGTGAGCCATCGCACTGCAAGTCATTCACCTGTGGTCCCGACCATCAACTCCTACAAAGTTGCTCCACCACGTACCCGGTACCCGCGAATGCAGCAATCGTGCGCCTAGGGTTTTAGGGTTTATTTGTTAACGTCGCCTTTACGTAACACTCATGTGTGCGAGACAGCGAGATGCCGATCAAGTGTGCGCCTCTTCTCTTCGTATATGTACTCCACCGTTTGTCTGGTGTCCAAAAAATTATAATAACTACTAGCAATGTGCCAATGCGTTGCCACACAATCAAAGTAGATTAATACATATTCACCGATTTGATAGAAAAAAAGTCTAGTTTTGAAATACGTATATCACTAAAAATATGTTATGTTTCACTCAAAATATATTCCTTTGGCGGTTTTGATGAGATAAGGGAGGAATGTTGTTGGTTTCAAGATTAGAGAAGTGGTATATGTCTAATTTCTACTCTTACTAGCAAGATGCCCGTGCGTTGCACGGAACATCAAGATCTTGTGGGATAAAAGGATGAACGAGGGAAGGCCTTATCTGCAAATGTGGTGAAGAGTGCGGGTAAATTGCCATATTTTCCTTCCTATCCGTCAGATATAAATCAGATGACCTACATTGCAGGATGGCAGGCCCACCATCATCAGCAACTCTCTTTTTTATCCCTACTCTTATAAAAAGCATTGTCGGTGATGATCGTGTGCCTACCATCCTGCAATATAGGCCGTCCGATCTATATCTAACGGATAGGAAGGAAACTATGGCAATTTTGCAAAAAGATACCCACACCCCTCCACATTTGCAAATAAGGCCTTCCCTCGCTCATACTTTTCCCCACAAGATAAACTACTCATACAAATGCATCTTGATGTTCCGGTAACGCATGGGCATCTTGCTAGTTGTTGCAAAAAGCCCATGTGTGTGTGAGAGAGAGAGGGAGAGTGGAGGAGGACGGAGTGCATGTGTGACAAAGACACAAGTAGTGTGTGTGCGATATGTATCAGCTTAAAATGAGGCGATAGTGTGTCTGTGCACGATCGAGAGGGCGTGTCTCAAGAAGAGAAGAAAAAGCTACATAGATACAAGGAGCGGGAGAGACATGTATGCGATGGTGGAAGCACGAGTGTGCGGGTGTATAAACCTATCTAGAGGCTAGCCCGGTCGATAAATGTTTGTGAGAGAAATACGAGTCAAAAGGAAGCGAGAGTTTTGTGTGTGTGTGAGAGAGAGACGGTAGTCGGGAAGGGGAGTGGAAGCAGGAGTTGTGTGTGTGTGTGTGTGTGTGAGAGAGAGAGGAGACGGTTGTCGGTGTCAAAACCGGCGGATCTCGGGTAGGGGGTCCCGAACTGTGCGTCTAGGTGGATGGTAACTGGAGACAAGGGACACGATGTTTTTACCCATGTTCGGGCCCTCTCGATGGAGGTAATACCCTACTCCTGCTTGATTAATATTGTTGATATGGGTAGTACAAGAGTAGATCTACCACGAGATCAAGTTGGCTAAACCCTAGAAGCTAGCCTATGGTATGATTGTTGTTCGTCCTACGGACTAAAACCCTCCGGTTTATATAGACACCGGATAGGTTAGGGTTACACAGAGTCGGTTACAATGGTAGGACATCTACATATCCGTATCGCCAAGCTTGCCTTCCACGCCAAGGAAAGTCCCATCCTCGACACGGGACGAAGTCTTCAATCTTGTATCTTCATAGTCTTGGAGTCCGGCCGTGATGATAGTTCGCTATCCGGACACCCCTAGTCCAGACTCCTCAAGAGCTCCCTCGAACCAGCTTCAATGACGATTTAGTCCGCGCCGATATTGTCTTCGGCATTGCAAGGCGGGTTCCTCCTCCGAATACTTCATAGAAGGTTTTGAACACAAGGATAGTGTCCGGCTCTACAAAACAAGTTCCACATACTACCGTAGAGAGAATAACTTTTGCACAGATCTGCTGACGTATTCCACGGCGTGACATCACACCACGGCCAGGCCTTTATATGAATCGTTTTTTACTGTTCCACCTCAGCGCGTTTAGCGAGGCTTCCCCGCACGCGTCTTATCAAAGCATAGATCGTGCCCCCTTATTCCGGGATTCTCATCAATACGGATGTGGGTAACCCATCCGCGCCATTGATTACGGTGCTTGGGAGATAAGCGAGTTTTACCAGGCTGGTGGGGGACGCATAGCTTCGTCCGTCCATATAAGGGGATAAGGATCCACATTTTTCACCTACGCCTTCTTCCTCCTTTGCTCATCCATTTCCGCGCACTCGAGCTCCAGCGCCCAAGTCCGCACATCCCACCTCAACCTTCTCCAACTATGTCCGGAGCAGGAGGAAGGTGGATGGCCTCCTCCGTCACGGAGGGGCACATCACAAAGCTGCGGGAGGCCGAATACTTGTCCAGCGACATCGCGCACCGGCTGCCCGACGCGGGGCAACTCATTCCAACCCCCAAGCCCCATGAGAGGGTGGTGTTTCTCCCCCACTTCCTCCGCGGACTAGGTTTTCCACTTCACCCATTTGTCCGGGGGCTCATGTTCTACTACGGCCTGGACTTCCACGACTGGCCCCGAATTTCATCCTCAACATCTCGGCGTTCATCGTCAGGCGAGGCCTTCCTCTGCATCCAGCCCCACTTCGGCTTATGGCTGAAGATCTTCAATGTCAGGCCGAAGGTAGTGGGTGGCTGCCAAGCGGAGTGCAGAGGCGCCATGGTTGGCAAGATGGCGAAAGTCCTATGGCTCGAGGGATCCTTTGTGGAGACAATAAAGGGGTGGCAATCGGGGTGGTTCTATATCACCGAGCCGCGCGACCCCAAATGGGCGGCGGCCCCCGAATTCAGATCTGGCTTCCCCACACGGCTCTCGTCATGGAAAGAGACGGGCCTGACGTGGGGGAATTCGAACGAGCTATCCGGACTCCAAACATGCGTCCGAAACCTGGTGGACAAGAATCTCGGGCTTGTCAACGTAATCCAGGTGATGCTCATCCGCCGGATTCTCCCATGCCAACAACGGGCCTTGAAATTGTGGGAGTTCGATCCCAAGACAACACCCAACTCTGAAAAGGCTCTTCGACACTACGCACGAAGATGCCCGGAAGGTGTTGTTCAAGGGCGTCGAGGTTCTACATCCGCCATCAAGATCGCGGATTCAGCTCGCAGCGTCAAGCCAGCGAGGTGAGTTATTTTACCCTTTATGGGACTCTTTTTCATAGTTTGACTCTATGCGGGATCTAAAACTCCCTAACCTTTAACAGACTGGTTGAATACGTCCGAACAGGTTAACTGTCCGGCTCCTTTGCCGGAAGACCAGCGGACGCCTGATTGATTGGGGGGCTGCTGGCTCCGGTACCTCATGTGGTGCCGGAGAAGAAGGCCAAGAAGGAGGCAATGGGAACTCAAGGAGCTCCCGACGCTGGTAATCGATTCTGAAGCGTAATCTTCTCCGAGAACGAGGAGGAGGAAAAAGAAGCCTCTCCCCCAGCGGGGGAGGAGAGGAAAAGGAAGGTCGCCCCAACTGGGGAGGCTGGAGGGTCGAAGAAGGGAAGAACCCTTTCTCCGGACTTCTCCACCAACATCGACAACGACGAGGAGGACTGGCCAACAAGGGCCAAGCCCCTGGCGAGATCGTAAGAGTTCGGATACCCATGACTTTTTTATTGCATAGTGTTCTCTAATGCCGAACAATCATGCAGCCCGCCCAAGGGCGAGTTCGCCGCTTCGTCAAAGACAACAGCCACACAGACCCAGCTATAGAGCAGGGTGAACCGATGGACGACGAACATGCTATCGAGCAACAGTCCGAACAGGACAATCTGGATAAACAACCCGTCCCCGGCGAAGATAACAGTCCGGACGATCTCACGCCGGACAAGTTGCTGGAGCAGAAGAACCTCCACAAAAGGCTCGTCGCCACAGCACGTAGCCTGAAAAAGCAGAAGCGGAAGCTCAAAACAGCGGAAGATGCACTCAGAATCAGATGGAGCAAAGTACTCAACACCGCAGACAAATACGGCGACAGTCGCCGAACAAAGAGCTACCCAAAGCGAAAACTACTGCCCGAATTTGATGAGGAGGCCGTAGAGCCCCCACAATCAAAAAACAAGGAGGCCACCCGGTCGGATGGACGACCCCATGGCAAACAGAGAGCGGCAAACGGCGCCGCACACAAGCCGGCACGCGATCCGCACAAGGATTCGCATCAAAAAGATGGCCCAGTTAGATCTATCTACGGGCCAAGAAAGCAAGCTCTAGTAAGCAAGGCAACACATCAAGTATCCGAACATCATGGTACACCTAAATATAGGGGTGCCGCACACCCCCTATGTTTCACCGATGAGGTGCTGGGTCATGAATTTCCAGCGGGATTCAAGCCCGTAAGCATAGAGGCATACGACGGAACAACAGACCCTGGAGTCTGGATTGAGGATTACATCCTTCATATACACATGGCTAGAGGAGATGATCTCCACGCCATAAAATACTTACCCCTCAAGCTCAAAGGGCCAGCCCGTCATTGGCTTAAAATCCTTCCCAAAAACACCATGGGAAGTTGGGAAGAGCTCGAGGATGCCTTTCGGGCAAATTTTCAAGGGACCTATGTCCGACCTCCGGATGCCGACGATTTAAGTCACATAGCTCAACAACCCGGAGAGTCAGCCCGGAAATTTTGGAACAGATTCCTTACTAAAAAGAACCAAATAGAACACTGTCCGGACGCCGAAGCCTTAGCAGCTTTCAAACACAACGTTCGAGACGAATGGCTCGCCAGACACCTCGGCCAAGAAAAGCCAAGAACAATGGCCGCATTAACAAGCCTCATGACCCGCTTTTGCGCGGGAAAGGATAGCTGGCTAGCAAGATGCAGCACCAGCGACCCAAGTACATCCGAAGTCAGGGATGGAAATGGGAAACCACGACGCAGCAAAGGGAAACAACCCGAAGAGCACGACAGTCAACGCCGGATTTAAAAGCCCTCGGCAGAATCATAAAAATCTGCCCCTTAAGGATAACAGGGACGAGCTATCTAACTTAAACAAAATCTTGGACAAGATATGGCAAATCCACAGTACTCCCGGGAAGCCTGCAAACCACACCCACATAGATTGTTGGGTCTTCAAGCAGTCCGGCAAACTCAACGCCGAACACAAGGGGCTCGACACACCAAGCGAGGACGATGACGAACCCCAAAAGTAGAGCACCGGAAAACAAAAGAATTTCCCACAAGAAATCACAAACCGTGAACTCACTTCACGTGAAAAAAGGGAAAAGTAGAGCGGCGCCCATAGAGGAACGCGCCAGACGGCCTATCCCGGAGGAGTCCTGCCACTGGTTGTTAAAACCAATCATCTTCGACCATCGGGATTACTCTAGAAGTATACGGAACGCAGTTTGGACTGCCTTGATATTAGTTCCGATAATTGGCGGACTCCAATTTTCACAAGTCTTAATGGACGGCGGCAGTGATCTAAACCTGCTGTATCAGGACACAATCCGCAAAATGGGGATAGACCCAACCAAATTTCGCCATAGCAACACTTCCTTTCAAGGGGTAATGCCAGGCCCATATGCCCATTGTACGGGCTCTCTAATGCTAGAAGTTGTGTTCGGCTCACCCGATAACTTCCGCCGCGAAAAGATAACCTTCCACCTCGCCGCATTTACAAGTAGCTATCAAGCACTATTGGGACGCGAAGCTTTCGCCCGCTTTAACGCAATATCGCATTATGCATCTATTACACTTAAAATGCCCGGTCCACGTGGCATCATCTCATTAAAGGGAAACATCGAGGGTTCCTCGAGTCCGGAAAATTGTGCGGATGCCTTGAGAGCCCCAAAATAAACCGGCTTCACCAATACAAGCACTTAGACAGGTCGTCCAGACCTCGGACACGGCTGGACGAGTCCGGCGTAAACATACAAGGGCTCGCTAGACGCATACCCCCGTACAAGGGGCTCCGTGCATCCACGACAAGAGACAATAAATCTCAATTTTGTTCATTCTTCGAATTGTACTTTGTTTATTTAGTATAACGTACATTTTCGCACGATCTTTTTCAACTAAGTCCTCTCTTTTACAGATGAACACCGTGCTACACCTGTCCAGGATACGGCACAACAGAGACACAGACGCAGACGTGCAGTAGGGACCCGTTGCAAGGATTCTTTTCAGATTAAGACCCTGCATAAACCTTTTTCACTGTCTCTTGTTGATACACATCCCCCGGTTTCTTGCTATAACCGAGGAGGAGGCTGGCGTTTTGGCATAGGCCACGTCAGAATTTTGCGCGTACCTGGACACCAGGGGCTTTTTTACCAAGGGTGATTGTTCGACCCGTTTTCATAAAGACCGAATACCTTAGGGAGTGTTCGGCGTCTCGAGTTAGGCCTTATATGCATCAGCTCCGAATCATGCCTTTGGTCAAATGTTGGGTTTGCCCGGCTCCTGTGTTTTGCTGCCTTATGTTCCGCTCTATCGGCTAATGCGGCACTGTGGAGAACTATCGCGATTGTGCCCCGGTTCGGCCAGGGAGCACCTCGAGAGAAAGCCAAAACTGATCATTCATGATATAGCGTGAGACTGGTCAACCACTCGATGACCTGCTGGAATCTTTAGAATTCCTCCACATTGATGAAGGGTCGTTTCCCGGCCAGGCACATATGCGCCCCGAATTTGGGTGAGCACGGTGCCCCTAGGGGCTATATAGTAGCCCCACTGTCGAACTCCTATGGCTAAGTGAAAGTGATAAAGCATTATAGTCCGGTTGCCTAGTTTGCTGCGCTATCACCTCCTTTGTAGGACCAAGACATTGGATCAAGTGTGAAAATGCGTTTTCTGCAAACACCCCCGCATTATATGCGTGGGGGCTGAAGCCAAAGACTGCCATCTTTCAGGTTATATACACATATACATTAATGGCCGCACGGGAGGTATTTTTAATTCTTGAAAGCACAAGTATAAAAACCTTTTATATTCCATCGAAACATTGTTTCACAATAATACATGTTATTCGAACATAATATCCTTCGAGCACTGCGCCTCTATTAAACGAGCGTCCTGAAGAACTTCCTGAAAATAGTGCTCGACAGGTACTCGGCTTTCGTCCGAATCTTGGGATGCAACATCGGTGGCCTTCATCTCCGCCCAGTATGTCTTGACACGGGCAAGAGCCATCCACGCACCCTCTATGCATGCTGACCGCCTCATTGCTTTGATATGCGGCACCGCACCAAGGAACTGCTGCACCAAGCCAAAATAACTCTTCGGCTCGGGCCTTTTCGGCCACAAATGAGTCACGACATTCTTCATGGCAAGTCCGAACAACCTGTTCAGCTCCACCCATTCGGCCAAACGATCGGTTAATGGAAGTGGACGCTCTGGACTACGGAACTGCGACCAAAAAAGCTCTTCCATCTCGTGATCCTTTTGATCTCCGAAGTGTTCGGCCGCGTCCGCGGCACTCGCCGCCAAGTCCAGATAAGCATCCGCACTACTCCACAGCCGGTCCAACTGAGCATATTTAGGATCCGTGAACTTCCTCCGCAGTAGAAAGGGCTTTCCAGCCGCGATATCTCCGGCCTGACATAGCTCCTCCTTCATAGCTCTCATCGCAGAGCGAGCATCCTTGGCCTCGGTGGTGGCCTTCTTCAGGTCCTCTTGCTCCGCTCGACCTTCTTTTTCAAGAAACTCGCAGCGGTCGGCAGCATTCTTCAACTTCACGGCCATTTCCTTTTTGCTTCGGCAGTGAGCAGCCTGTTCGGCTTTTAGCTCTTCGGCCGCCTTTAAGGCAGCCGCATCACTTTTTCTGGCCTACTCCTTGGTTCGAGCAAGCTTACCAAGATTCTCCATGGCAGCGGCACCATCTGCATCAAGCATACATGTTGTAAGGCACGGGCATCAAGCTCCCTTACTAGGTGTCCGCGGAGAAACTGCATACCTTGTGACTCGTCCAGCCGCTTATTGACAAGCGCGATGTCGGCATCCGCCACGTCAAGTTGCCTCTTTAGTTCGGCAAATTCATCAGTCAGGATAGCCACCGGACGCCCACGCCACCTACATAGGAAGGGCGACATATTATATCTGGGATTATGATCCTCGGCACGCTGTCATTTTTGACAACGCACCGAGTCTCAGGGGCTACTATCTACACGGGGCGCATCTTATATATGCGGAACCGTCAAAAGGTACATCATTGCACGTACCTCAAAACCCATCAGTAAACTCCTGGCGGCCTCGTACAACCCGCTTTCCGCGGACGAAATCTTTTCAATCACCGTACCCATCAATGCACGGTGATCCTCTGAGATAGACACTCGCCCGAGGCAAACACTTCAACTCCTCCGACCGTGCACCAGGAGGTGCCGGACTCGTCTGATGGCCTTTTTTGAAGGCCGGACATGGAGGGCTCTGGGGGGCCCTACGACCGCCCTCCACCCTTGCCGGATTCGGGGAAACCCTCCGCGACGACACCTCAGGATCGTCCACCTCGCTATGCGGTACGGTAGGGGGAGGCGTTCCGCTCTCCATCATCTCCGGACGAAGATCCCCCCAAGACGAGCTCTGCTGAGAAGGGCTGAGATCCGAACTACAAGGTAAAATTTCGGTCATCTTCAAAAATAAAACAGGGATGTCTTTTATTTTATAAACTCCCCTCTCTACTTACGGCTCTCTGGAGGGCTGATCTCCTTGGGGAAATAATGCGGCCGGGGCATCTTCCGGCGGAGGACCCTTTGGCGAGGATTTCTTCCCGCGCTTTGAGGCCTTGGTCTCCGGATCTTCAGAGGCGGTCCTTTTCTCCCCTTGGATGGAAGGATTCTCGATCCCTCCTTGCTTGATAACCTCCTTCGCGGAGACAGTAGCTTCCTTCTTCCCCCCTTCGCCTTCTTCTAAAGGCGCAGCCTCCAGCATCTTGGTTAACACGGGATCCGGCGTGGTCGCAGGGAGGGGGGCCGGACACCTGATCAGTTTTTCTTTCGTTATCCACTCCTGTTTAGGGGACAGCTCTTTTAAGGGCAAGTTTATGATAAATATACGAATAGTGTGTCCGGGTACGGGACTACTTACTTGAGCATCCGGGCGATTGCAGCTCAGACCTGCGTCCTCGGTCAAGTCCGGACACATTGCTTGTGATCCGAAGAACAGTTTGTACATCTCCACGGGCGTTGCGCCCATAAAATGTTGAAGAGCTCGTGGTCCCTCCGGATTGAACTCCCACAGGCGGAGGGGGCGACGTTTGCAGGGCAGGATGCGACGAATCAGCATGACCTGCGCTACTACGACCAGATTGATCTCTCTTTCTAGGAGGTCTCGAATACGGCCTTGCAACAAGGACACGTCCTTGGACGGCCCCCAGTCAAGCCC
Source organism: Aegilops bicornis (assembly GCA_021605145.1). NCBI lineage: Eukaryota > Viridiplantae > Streptophyta > Magnoliopsida > Poales > Poaceae > Aegilops > Aegilops bicornis. Next base: position 110,249,620 of record CM038669.1, on the reverse strand, counting down.
TTTATTGACCCATGACGCCAGCTGCGGTGGAGGACCCGAGCGAAAGGCAGGTGGCGCCACCCATTTGGTGCCCCTGGGAGCTGTGATATAAAACCACTCTTGTTGCCATAGGCTGAGCTCCTCTTGAAAAGAGCCCTCGGGCCATGGAGCGTCAGCATTCTTGCTTATGAACGCCCCACCGCACTCTGCCTGTTGCCCCCTGATCATCTTCGGCTCCACCTTGAAGGTCTTGAGCCATAATCCGAAGTAAGGGATAATGCGGAGGAAGGCTTCGCACACGACGATGAACGATGAGATGTGGAGGATGGACTCCGGATCCAAGTCGTGAAATTCCAGCCCGTAATAAAACATGAGCCCCCTCACGAAGGGGTCCGTCGGGAAGCTTAGCCCTCGAAGGAAGTGAAACGCGAACACCACGCTTTCACCGGGCTTGGGAGTGGGGATAACCTGCCCTTGAGCAGGCAGCCTATGCGATATTTCGCCGGTTAGATACCTGGCATCTCTTAGCTTTAGGACGTCTTCTTCCGTGATGGAGGAAGGCATCCACCGGCCTTGGAGGTCGGAGCCGGACATCATCGAAGGTCCGAAGCGCCTGAATTTGGAGCTTTGGGTGTTGGAACTCGAAGCGAGGGGCGGATTCGGTGGAGATTGATAAAAAGGATCGGGGCCTTGGTCTCTTTATAAAGAGGTTGAATAGCAGGAGCCCTCCCCGTGACCGTTCGGGACTCGCCTTCGATAGAGGAGGCGTGCCAACGGGCACGATTGGGTTACCCACGCCCGTATTGATGAGAATCCCGGAATAAGGGGACACGATCTCTACTTTGACAAGACGTGCCAAGGAAACTGCCTCGCTAAACGCGCTGAGGTTGGACAATAAAAACGATTCGAATAAAGGTTTGGCTGTGGTGTGATGTCTCGCTGCGGAGTACGTCAGCAGATTGAACTTGTGTAAATATTATTCTCTCTACGGTGGTATGTGGAACTTATTTTGCAGAGTCGGACACTATCCTTGTGTTCAAAATCTTCTATGAAGTATTCGGAGGAGGAACCCGCCTTGCAATGCCAAAGACAATATGTGCGCCGGACTCATCGTCATTGAACCCTGGTTCAGGGGCTACTGAGAGAGCCCCGGATTAGGGGGTGTCCGGATAGCCGGACTATGACCTTTGGCCGGACTCCTGGACTATGAAGATACAAGAAGACTTCGTCTCGTGTCCGGATGGGACTTTCCTTGGCGTGGAAGGCAAGCTTGGCGATACGGATATGTACATCTCCTACCATTGTAACCGACTCTGTGTAACCCTAACCCTATTCGGTGCCTATATAAACCGGAGGGTTTTAGTCCATAGGACGAACAACAATCATACCATAGGCTAGCTTATAGGGTTTAGCCTCTCTGATCTCGTGGTAGATCTACTCTTGTACTACCCATATCATCAATATTAATCAAGCAGGAGTAGGGTTTTACCTCCATCGAGAGGGCCCGAACCTAGGTAAAAACATCGTGTCCCTTGTCTCCTGTTACCATCCGCCTAGACGCACAGTTCGGGACCCCCTACCCGAGATCCGCCGGTTTTGACACCGACACCTCCGGTTAATATGTTAGTCCCAAAAATAATATAAAAGTGGATAATAAAGCCAATATTGCCTAAAACAGTAGATAAAGTAGCATGGAGCAATCAAAAATTATAGATACGTTGGAGACGTATTAGTTGCAAAGTTGCCTTTGTCCGGTTTGCACCTTCAGATCCGCCATGGCACGCTCAACACTATACTCCCAATGCTTATGGTTTTACCCTTTTATATTCCACACTAGTTAAATCACAGTAGACTAAATTTCAAAATTGGGCTACCGATTTTCCAGAGCTCACGGAGTTCGCGGTGCGATCCAAGGGCTCGGGTGGTTGTGGGGCCTCACGAACGAAGAAAACTCGATCTTGGTGGGGGTGGGGTGGAGGAGGAACATAGGCGGTGGGGCCGTGGTCCGCCATGTCTGCAAGGTGTTCTCAGATGGGAAGAATTAAGAGACAAGGAAGAAGAAGGGTTAGGAGACGTGGGATCTTCATCCAACCGCTCAAATGGTCGAGAGACACCGGGAGTTGCATTCTTAATGCGCTCTGGTTCATCTTGTGTGGGCAATCAAGCAAACAACATTTTATTATCCAAAATCTGCTTGCTCTTCTTTACCATGTTCCTCTTCCGTTCTTCTTTAATATGTACACTCTCCGTTCCTAAATACAAGTCTTTGTATAGATTCCACCATGGACTACATATGGAGCAAAATGAGTGAATCTACACTCTAAAATGTATCTGGATACATCTGTATGTGATCCATAGTGGAAATCTCTACCAAGACTTATATTTTGGAACGGAGGGAGTATGCTAGTAGTACAGTACGTTCCTTGTACTGAACATGAGCAGGGACATTTGCAGTGTAGAGGTCTATACGGTCGGTTGTGATGGACACTTTGAGCCTCTTTGATTCGTAGGATCTTGTAAACATAGGAATAGGATTTGTAGTGGCCTGCCCACTTGAATCCTATAAGAATAGCAAGGAAATGCGTGGAGCTGTGTCGCCTTTGAGAGTTACACCGATATTAATAAAGACCGCACCTTCACTTGAAGAGAGCTGGTATCCGAAGCCTTTCTAGCCGCACGCAACACTAGCACATATATTCCAGCAAGTTCCACTTTGCTGATTTTACTCTGATGCTTAAGGTTTTCCCGTGATATCTACAATATGATCTGTGTAGCTGCTTTGTGTCGCACTAGCAGCAGTCCACTCTTGAAGCTAAACACTGCAATGACTTACAAAATTGGCACCAAGGCATTGAGTGCCATTCTGGATGCAATGAAACTCATACGCTCCCCAATTGCTGACTCTTGTTCGTAATATGATCCTAATGACTATTCTAACCTCGAGGAGTCAAAGGCGTATGGCATGTCCCTGTTCACCCATCAAGGTGCCTGTTCTAATTTCGCAATGTTTTATTGATTGCGGGTATCTTGCATATGTTGTCTTGCATTTCTTCTACTTTGTTGCACCGCCATCTTCTTAGTTTACTCATCATATATGTCGAGATGCCATGCCCATCCATTATCAATGCATATTACATCTGTCATCATACCATGTTTTTTCACTCAAATGTTGTTCATGTGCATCAGACATCAAAAAGGAAGAGAGTGATTGCCGAACTCAAGGAGCACCAAAGAAAGTCCTTGAAAAACATGGTGGTGCCGAGAAATCAGACAAGACACCCACTTATATTGGTTGTACAACCAAAGGACACAAAACGAGGGACCAACTCCAGCAGATCATATCCATACTTCATCGCCACACCACTAGCCCCACCACACAGGACCTGCACTCCAAAGAAAAGGTATACCGATTTCATTTGCCATAGCACCAAATTGTACCACGTAAAAATCCACTCCAAAGAAAAAGTACAAGAAGTCCACCGTCGAAGACCTATCCCAACTGCAGAGACGGCCAATTCCTGCAGATTGGAACCCCATTCCATTTATTCCTAGTTTAAAAGACAATGCTTTCAATGTTGTTAGGGACTACATGCATATATTCCCATCATGGGAAGATTATTGTGAAGACAAACACCATTTTCACATCTTCCTGTCCAACTTACGTGTAAGTGCTATTATTCATGGTTACTATTTTCCTATTTTTTGCTGATTGAACACATCAACGATTTACATTACATTGTTGTAACTAGGCGAGGGTCAATCTGGATAGTCATGACGAGCAAAGCTTGCTTGTGCTTTTCAAGGAAGCATTGCAGCAGTATCGGTGTTACCTGAGGAAATCACACTTTGGTGGCAAGTCTATAAACGAATTTCCGGTGAAGTCTCCTGTGCTAAATTTAGAAGACATTGAATGGAAAAACCTTGTTATGCACTGGTCTCATTCCTGTATGAGGTACTGTCTATGAAATCACATGACAATTTGAAATTCTACTTTTCCGCATGTGCCTTATGGATCTTTTTTTGCAGGAAATCTGCTCAAAAAGAATTCCGGTTTGAAAAGAACGACAGGATATCGCAAATATGTTGCCCGTTGCTTTGCTCTTGCTAGTACCTGTTGTCCTGTATCACTGTACTTGCATACATACCTGGTTCATTATGTGACAAAGAATATGCATGATAGCTTGCTTATCAATTGTTCGCTCCAAATTATCGATCTGTATGAATGGTTACATTAGTGTAGAATATATCCAATGCCAATGTTTTTTAGCTCTGCATTGTTCTTGTAAGTACATGCTGTCCTTTATCGATGTACTTATAATGACGGGTAGTTGTTCATGTACCATCACTCTGCAGCTTATTTTTCTTTGCCCTCCATTTTCTACACATCAGATCTATATTTACTCTTACCATAAGGTTGGTACTGAAGAAGTTTAGCTGTGCATTGCCCTTGGCTGTACCTTTTGCCTGTATCGCTGCACTTACATTTATAGCTACTTCGTTATGTAGCATCACTCTTCATCTTATCTTAAATATTCTCCATTTTTTTCGTATATTATCACATCTATATTTACTCTTAACAAAATGTAGAATAAAGGCAATGCTTTTGAAGAAGATTCTGTGGTAAACTTCTTGAATTGCCCCCCCCATCAGCATGGACAAGGCCTTTATAGAGCTTGTCTTCACCAATAATGTAAGTTTGTCCATCTCAAGCCTTCAAACTTTGTTGTATATATTTGGTTAGGCATGACTACAACAACTATTTATTTTTGGTGTTTGCATCAAATTGCTTATTTAAAGTTTATTATGTAGTTCATAAACAAAAGTTTGTCCTTCCTCAATTTAAGTTTTCAGTTGTACAACCAAGTTCCTTCTTCATACCATGTAAATTAAACTATACAGAGCAAGTGATCTTCTTTTGCACTACATGTATGCTTCTGTTCTTCATCCGTAATCCAAAGGTGTGGTGAACCTACCCACTACAAAGACAATGTCATATTCTGCAATGTCTTAACTATGAACAATGTCATATCATTCTACTATTATTTAAACCATCTCTTTGTTCGCCAATTTGAAATGGTATAAATTGACATCACACTAACCATTGATACTTATGAGTTCTTGATCTGTAATCCAGTGTTGTCGTGAAGCTGCCAACTCCTTCACAATGTCATTTCCTGCCATGTCTTGACCTGAACAATACCATATTGTGTTAATGCAATTTTAAACTGTGTCACTTTATTCGTCAATAAGAAATGTGATGAATTGTCAAGACCGATACTTTTACGTGCAAAACATGTCATCTATCTCGCTTGTTTATCTTTCAGAGTGAGGAAGATATAAGTGTTGAACAAGCGCAGCCTCATCATCTTGCTCAATTGTTTTATGCAGCTCCAAAGAGGGCTAACCTTTCTTGAACTCTATTGAAGTCTTTGTCGGTTTTGTATATTATTTTGTCGGTGTGTATATTTGCACCGGTGGCGATCTTTGATGCCCGATGTATGTAATCTGGTCTGCTTGTGCTTTATTATCATAGTGGCGAACTTTGATGCCCAAAGTGGATGTAATATGCCGTAATTTCTTTTGTTGTATAGTCTAGGTTTTTCTTATTCATGATGCTGCGGTTATTTTATCAGATATATATCCTGTCTTCGCAGTAAAACGGCCAAACCATAAAATTACGGTACATAATCGGGCCGTCATGCAATCACGATGTAGGTTGGGCCTGAAATGTGTCGAACAGCTCACGGGCCGGCAGGAGCCCGAAATGAACCCCGGCCCATGATTGTGCGAATCAAATCACGGGCTTTTAACAGGCCAAAATTGTCTCGGTCCTTGTTTGGCCCAATCAGATATCGGTTGCGAGCAGGCCGGATGCAAATCGTCAACCGTAGTTAGGCCCAACTATATGACGGGCTTTTAACACCAAATTAATATAGGGCGAAATGTTAAACGTGCCCTTAATGTGCCAAAACTAATATCAAGCCGAATTACTAAGTGGTCCTTTAGCAAGTGGGCCCAAAAGCATAGTTTCCAGTTGCCGTGCCGAATTTGATTATGGTCCATAATTGAGCACAAAGCCTCTTAAAGGGCAGGACTGATCCGGCCGTAATTTGGCCCGTAACGTGGTAGGCTTATAACGGGCCGGATCTCATATGGGCCACTTTTAGGCCCGGAACGTGGCAGGCCATTAATGGACCGGATCAGATATGGGCCGGCATTTGGCCCAAAACATGGCAGCCAGTTAATGGGCCGACCTACTAGGGTCCTCAAAATCTTGTGGGCCTACAGCTGGGCCGGCCCATTAATGTCGGCGAAATCACGTGGGCCTATAGCTGGGCCGACCCATTATGATCCGCAAGAATCTTGTGGGCCTTTACCTGGGCCGGCCCATTATAGCACACAAAAATCTTGTGGGCCTTTAGCTGGGTCGGCCCATTATGGCCCGCAAAATCTTGTGGGCCTTTACCTGGGCCGGCCCATTATGGCCCGCAAAATCTCGTGGGCCTTTAGTCGGCCGCCCATTATGGTCCGCAAAATCTTGTGGGCCTTTAGTCGGGCCGCCCATTATGGTCCGCAAAACTTGTGGGCCTTTAATTGGGCCGGCCCAATTAAACTTGTTGGGCCGTGCCGCGTGTCGACGTATCATAGGCGCCTTCTGTCCAATGAATGGATGACATATGTCCCAGCGGTGAGCCAACACATGTTTCCTCCAGCCAATGATGATTTTACACGTGGAAAATCTCCATTGGTCGGGGCTGTTAACGGGTTATCGGATCCAAAACCCGACCTGATAGCTTAACGGCGTTCCGTTACGGTGAATGCCACGTGTCGGTCACCCTTGACGAAAGCACTTCTGTGACGCGCGATTTATCGTCATGGAAGTGGACACTTCCGTGATGATAATTTTCGTAATGTCATGGAACACTTCTACGACAGCATAGGTATGAGTATCTTGATTCTGTCATAAATTTTTCATGGATGTACATGCATGACAAAAAACGCGACCTACTGTGACAAACACGTATCATCACGGAAGTGTATTTTTTTTGTAGTGCTAGCGGTTAATTTGTCAAGCACAAAACCTACAACAACTAGGCTCACCTATGTGCACAACCAACTTATGCTAAGCAAGATAAACTACTAGGTGATAGCAAGACATATGACAAGAAACAATATGGCTATCACAAATTATAGTGCATAAGTGAAGAGCTCGGGTAAGAGATAACCTGTAGCGACCCGACCTCAGACGGTCAAGCCTCTGTGTTTCTATGCCATCCCTGGATCAGTATGCTGGCACACACAGTACATCAATGTATATATCAAAGTGCAATCACATGCATAAATAATCGTAAAACTGATATATACCTCATAATACTCAGCGGAAACAATCAAACGGGTGTGGAGTCCCATCAACGCCATCGGCAAGTTGAGTGTAGACCGTAACCCTGTATCGTAACTCTTACTCGTCGAGGAAATATACGCAACATGATACGTTGCAGCCGTGTAGGTCAAGACATTGAATGTACCGGCAAGATCACAATGTGAGAAGACAGATGATAAAACTATACTATATGCAATATGGCTTTATGGCTCAGATCTGAGTTTTGTTTATGCGTAAAAGCTGATTTTATTTTACCTACATCAAAGGAATAGAATGAAGTCTGTACTAAGGAGTTTTCTATCATGACATGGTTCCGCCAACCGATGTCTCATAGCCCAAAATTCATCATATGTTGCCCACAATTAAGTTATCAATCCGGTGTTGAGAGTTCCGAGATAGATCCAAGTCCAGATGCTCAAATTGTCCGTAACCGGGGACACGGCTAATCGATTAGGTTTAAAACCCTCTGCAGAGGTTTGTACACTTTACCCGCAAGATTCGATCCCTCTCTTTACGTTCTCGCACTTGAGTGTTTGAGAACAAGATGACCGAAACATGGTCTTCCAAAGAGTTCCTCGACCACTGTCCGGTACTCATCCCATCCTACCGTAGTTCTACATCTGCTAGTACCGTCCCAGCCAGTAGTCACCACTAAGGTCAACCAAGCCAGAGCCCATAATGACTTGCGGTTGCACAAGAAGCTTCCGGCCATGAAGTATTCTTCCGTCTCTTTGAGTCTGGGTGAAGCTTTCCGCAAGATGTCATGGCGCTTCTCCATGCATCCCGCCAACCACCGGGTTCCTCCAGGTGCCCACAACCGCCCTTCACCTAGTAGTGTGTATTGAATTCATGTCTCGAGTCTTGAAGTCTTGAGGTCTTGAAGATGCAGTCCTTGCAGATTCCATCATGGAGTTGTCGTCATTGACGTAGAATCCTCCATTCTCACACCACTCCCGAGTACTCATACCAAACCCCGTCTACTATAGCGTAGCATTAAAATAAAATATCGTCCCGGCTTGGTAACAGGGGATGGTTTCCTACCTCATGCATACTACTCAACTACAAGGATTCAATAACACTACCGAGGGGTGGTTGCAAAGATGTCACTAAATGCAATAAAACATAGGTATGAAAGCATGGTCAAAGTGAACTTGCCTTGTTGACGATCTTCCAAACTAGGGATTCGTAGTAGCAAGCTCCGCACTCCGGAAATTCTACAGAGGCAAACAATAACTATAATAAGCATATAGCATGAGATCACTTAACATAGCAACATAGTAACATAACACACCAAACAAACAAATCAAAACCCAAAGGGAAAACTCAAAGAAAACCAATTCAAAGTTTTCCTACTTCAAGCAACAACTAAAACTAGTTCTATATGACAAAAAAATTCTTAACATAACCTAATCATGGTTTTATGTTAACTTAACAGAAAAAGATTTCATTAAGCAACTAGGAGCAAAAAGAATTAATTTAAAACCTATTATGAAACTCCTATTAGGCCTAATTCAATTTCTATTAAGAAAAATAAAATAAAACTTTTATTTATAATAAATAAAAGTTCATCCTATAAAGTGACAGAAACTATCCTAGAATAATCAATCACATGTTAAAAATAAATTTATTTACTAATTAAAATAATAGGAAAAGCAGTAGCTAGTTAATTAATTAGGATTAACAAGATTCTGCTTAAAACTATTTTTTATTAATCCTAAAATACCCAAATTAAATCCTATGGTTTGGCAATGTCAAAATAAAGTTGGGGAAAAAGAATCATCCAAAAATAATTTTTCTAACTCAAGTTATAACAGATTTACTATTCTGACTAAAACTAAAATAAAGCAATTTTAATTACTTTTAACATAGCTAAATATATTTTCTACAGAAACTATGGAAAATTTGCAAACCAACAAAAAAAGAATCACCTAAACATATTAAACAGAATAAAAGATATGAATTTTTCAAAACAGGAACTATTCTGCTAAAACAGAAAACAAAAATAAATGAAGAAGGGCCTAATGGGCCTAAACTACGCACTGAGCGTAATATAAACTAAACGGGCCTAGGGTTAAGCTGAATCGGGCCGGCTAAATAAAATAAATCCTAACTAAATAAACCGTAAACGAACCGGCCGGTTTTATTTAAAAAAAATACCCTTGGTGTTCTAATCTACTCAGAGATTTGAGATCCCGGCGAGGAGGGATTCCGGGTGGCTTACCGGAGCTCGGGCGGCGGGCGGGCGCGGGCGAAAGTGCGCTGGCCTCCTCCGTCGCCGGGGAGGTCGGTGGAGGACCCGGGAAAGTGACGAGCTCGGGAGGTGTTTGGTGGAGTCGGTGGAGGTCGGGAGGGGCTAGAGGCGGCAGCGACGCAAATGGCGGCAGTGGTGGCTCGGGCTCAGCGAGGTCGAGAGGGAGGAGGAGGGGTTCCGTGAGGGGCGAGGGGGGGAATGGGTGCGGGGAGGGCTAGGGCGGGCGACGGCGACGCAAATGGCGGCGGGCGGAGGTTCGGCTCCCATGACGGCGAGAGAGGAGGAGGGCTCCAGCGAGGGGTAAGGGGAATGGGGTGGGGCCCGTCTTATATAGGCGGGGCCTTGTCGGGCAAGGGAGGTGATCGAGGGGATCGGATCCCGGATCTCATGAGATCCGCGATCGATGGCGGCCGTGGCGTGGCGGGGTTGAAGACGGGCGGGTCCACTGCGAGAGAGAGAGAGAGGGTGATGCGGTCGGGCGACGGGCCAAACGTTTTAGGCGAGGGGGTGGTGCGGTTCAGGCTGGGCCGGCTCGGTGGGCTGGCCTGGTGGGTGGCTTTGGTATTGGGCCGGGGGCTGGTGGCGCTGGGGGAGTTTTCTTTTTAAATTTTTATTTTTAAATAAAACAAAAACAGAGATATCCTTTAAAATATAAATATTTTATATAGGACATATATATACCAAAATGACCAGGGGAATATTCCCTATCATTTGAACATTTTTCCAAAGGCAAAATCCAAACTTTATAAAAATTCAATTTTTTTTTCAAATTCAATTAAAACTCAAATTTGAATTCAAAACTTTTGGCATTGTTTTCCTCTGATATTTTTGGAGTGTCATATTTACTCCTCTCATACTTTTGCTCAAGTATTTATCAGGCAAAGATTTTGATATGATTCCCATTTGCCAAAGTTTGAATTCAAATTCCAAAACTCAAATTTGAAAGAGGGTTTCAAGGCATTTTCAAATGACTTTCAATTTGATACTTTTTAACTTCCAACTCATATTTCATATAATTAAAGAAGTCATTTTATCTTCCCTCATGAAAATCATTGAGTTGCATAAAGCTTTGAATTTGAAATATTCCCAAATGAAATTCAAATCTTTCTCCAAAACCCTATTCATTTCAAAATGGAAGAAGTCATGTCATCTTCACTCTAGGGTTTGGTGTTGGAATGAACTTGAATTCATTGGGATCCAAAAGACAAAGGGGAAAGTTTTGGGAAAGTCATTTCATTTCAACTTTCAAAAGTTTCATATTACACTCAATTTCACTCAATCAGTCAAACAATCAATCGCATAACAAGCATGGTTATTTATTTAATATAACATTCCAAAATTTAGAATTTTGGGATGTTACAAACCTACCACACTTAAAATGAATCTCGTCCTCGAGATTCGAAAAGGCGAGCAAGAAAGAGGTTAGGGGTTGGGGGTCTGCTAGCAAATCCGTCGATCGGAATGGTCTAGTGTGCTACCACACTCAAAACAAGGTTACAGTTCCAATAAACTCAGACACTTCCTCTGGAGTGCCGACATTGTATGTCTCTTCACATATCTTGCAATAGCTCCTTCATTAAAGCTCTTCTGTCAGAAGCATAGAGTTTTCCTCAAAATCGTGGGTCGGTTCGTCAAAGTTGAAGTTAAATGCTTTGGATCTACAAGCTGATAGGTCTGTGTCCATTCTAGACAACTATCGAAACACTCATGGTGGTCTACCATTAATGGTTTCTCTTGCAGAGAACGGGTCTGGGTTGAACCTCACCGTATAACCTACGATTGGCAACGGTTGCCTGTAAAGGGTTCCATCGTACTACCATTCTATGGTTTTATGGCTTATCGTGTCGACACTCTTCTAAGGTTTTCAAGGGCTCTGATTTTCCATCAACATATGATAGTCCATGATAGAAGTCTTCGGTATGGGGCCAATCCATCCCGCATTTGAATCATTACCACATATGTAAATATCGAATCACTTATTCTAACACTTTGGCATACTCACAAGCATTGCAGAATTTCTCTTGTTGACGAGCTGAGTTAGTATAAATCCATGGTTTCTGCAAGCCAAACAAAACATCTATCGTTACTTCACCACTCTCAGGTTTTTGCGTAACCTCCTACGGAACGATATCTGATTGGATCACCGATTCTTCCAAATTTCTTCCTTCATCAAGGGTACATCTGTTCCTTTTCAAAATCCACAGGCCTGTGGGTTATGGCCCACTTCAACACTAGTGCAGCTTTAACTCATCCTTGGAGTAACTCTCATGTTACACCTCCTTTAAATCCAATAGTACTCTGTTTCTTCATACCATCATATCAAAAAGCAAAACTCCAACTTATTTTGTCCAGCTTCCTTCTATGGACCGTCATGAATAACACATTTCTTTCTTCATTGATCCTGTGGCTTTACGGAGTACAACGACATCAATGAAAATGCACTAGTTTATCCATAAATCTCATTATTTTCATATCAATCTTTCATTACATCCTTAACCATTTTCAAATCCAAATTCCAAAAGTACTTTGTTACAAATGCTGCCACCCACATGGTTTGGTATGGTCGACATTACTTCCAACTTTATTTATTTATCCTCCTCGAGGATTCTTGATCCCAATCGAAGTGTGCGACATGAGCCTTGAAATCTTCAATCTTACGTTTCATCGTGGTGGCCTTGAGCTTCATCTCCATCATCTCTCGCATGCACATCGCTTAGGTATTCCTGAGTATAACGGAGTCTTGCTTCAAGTATTTCTCCGATCTGGCGTATGGCTTCCATGGCTGCTTCACGAACAGCATCGAAGAAAGTTGCTTGTGGCACACGTGAAATGAAAAAATACTGCCCCATCATCTTTGGGCAAACTCCTTTCAAATGGTGGAGGTGTACCTCCACATACCAAAGTTCCACTCCCTTTTGCATGAAAGGGTAGCCTTTGTAGACCGCATCTCCTTCAAGGTGAATATGCTTCATCATGTCCTTCGTGATCTTCGGGTAATCATGATCACTCGTCAAGGTCACGATAGTTTCCGGACCCTTAAGGAAGGACTCATAAAGGGTTGTCATCTGCATGTGTAGAATAAGAGGGGTGCTCAGAACAAGGAATGTATCTCCATGGGGAAATTGAAATTGTCTCCGTAAAGGTTTGGTGTTCGATTGTCCATGGGTTCAAGATTTCGGTCTGGTTGAGATAGAAAGAGAAAAGCAATTACCCACTCATCAACAAAATTATCGTTTGTAATGGGCCGTTCTACTATGGTTTCGTTTCTAGGTCCTCATTTCTTCAGGTCTTCAATGCTCGGGAGTTTCCAATTCCTGATGTTGTTGTCAGGACCCCGATTCCAAGTCACATCGACCTAGCTGGTAACACCTCATATCACTTTGTGGCCTCACGCACGGTATTCCCACGGATGTCGCCTTACCATGGCCCGGGACCGTTTGCGCCTTTTGGCTCACGTATATGATAGTGTCGCTAGCATCCATATGACAAAGAACCCGGGCCGACATGGCTAGTCGTGAACCCAAAGCGGCACTAACCTATGGGGACAGGCATACATGAATCACTTCGAGCATGTCGGTCATCAACGTATGAATTCGGGCTGTAGCACTGGCTAACAGGACTCCGTATCCCGGCTGTAGCAGGCTAGGCAGACTCGAATATCACCGCGTGACATTTCCCGAAGGGATAGACATAGGAACGAAATGAAACACATGCCGGCTAGTCAAGTGTCCAAGCAGTAGTGCTGGGCTAGCAGGACTCGGTGAACCGGGTCAGAAGCGGACTACTATCGCTCGGAAGCACGAGACTACATTTCCCCATATGAGAGGCTGCCAAGGATAAACAACTAGTTTGTCGGATCCCACCCATACCAAGCATTTCAATCATACACGCAATATGCCCGATATGAGTAAATACAACAAGGCATCACAACAAAACTCTACAACTCAAGTACTTTATTTAAAAGGCTCCGAGCCATACATAACATAGTCATACAGGTAGGGGTCACATGACCCAACACTCAAGTCATACAATCATACAAGCACATGCGGAAGCAAACTAGTCTGAGTACAGACTCTAGAAAGAAAGAAAGCTTGTTGGAGCCTTTCTATCTACAATGGCCCTTCACAAGTCTTAGATCGCCACCTGGTGGCTAGCTTACTCGTCGAAGTCAAGATCTACATAGAATCCGTCGGAGGGGTAGTATTGTCCTCTGAAAATATTGATTAAGCAAACATGAGTACAAAAGTACTCAGCAAGTCTTACCACGTAATCCTATCATACATGCACATTCTCAAGAAGGAGGTGGAGTTATTTGCAAGAAGCCAGCTTTGACTCTTGGCTAAGCTATCCCACGTGACACACTTTGTAAAGCATTTGTCGCTTTACGAGTCCACTACTCACCATCACAATACTCCACCGTGGATCCTCTCTCGTCATCCCCGAGAGGGCCATCCACGATACTCACACTTATCTTGAGGCTTTTAGTAGTATCCATTTACTTGTCTATGAACTGATATAGGTAACCCAGAAGTCCTTCTCCGTGGACACGGCTATTCGAATAGATCATAGTTAACCCTGCAGGGGTGTACTTCTTCACACACGCTCTCACCACTTACCGTCGTTTACACGACATGTACTCGGCAACCTTCAAGCGGAAGCCCAACGTGGGTGTCGGCCACAGCCTACCTAAACACTCAAGTCCCTAGTCCGGGTTTATCGCCTATTCGGGTTCCATCCGCAGGAGTCCGGCCGAGGTTTCCCATACGGCCCCGAACGATGTGTACAGGGTTCCCGAGACACCAAACGGGCGAATCGGTACATCAGACACGGTGCCTACCGCAACACAACCCACCCCTAAGGTCAGCGTTAAATGCGGCCCCAAAGATACTACAAACACGAAACTACTTGCAACTCCCGGACTAAGAACAAGGGTGGTTAAGAAGCCGAGAGGGTCAATTAAGGATCCCAATGTGTGGTAGTAACTGTCTCATGGATCACAAACACAGATCTCAGTTCTTAGGTTCGGCTTCAATGAAACAACCCACCATGTACTCCTACATGGCCTCTCATCGATACCTTTACCAAATCGTGTTCAACATTTTCACTCTCGAACCAACACAACCTTTCACTCCAGTTCATCATCCCGATGAGCCGGACTGACACAACTCTAAGCATAGCAAGCATAGCATGGTAGGAACAACACAAACATGGCTCAACCAACTCCTACACATACTAGTGGGTTTCATCTAGTTCATGGCAATGACAGTCATGCAAAGGAAGTGGGTTCAACTACCGCAGCACACAACAGTTTGAATCGCGTTGTCTTAATGCAAGAACGAGAGCGAAGCGAGAACATGGGTTTGTATCGGAATGATCAACGAGTTGCTTGCCCGATGGAACTGGGGTAGAGAACTGCCCTTCGGATGGGTAGTCGAGGTTATCTTGAGGCGTAACCTATCATGAAAACACACCAAATAAACATACAAACAATATGCAACAATATGATGCATGCTATGACATGGCAATATGGATGTGTGTTGGCCTAATGCAAGTTGAAGGAACAGGGATGAACTCATTTGAATCAAGATTCAAATGATAGCTCATTTGAGTTAGTCCTAATGGTGCAATATCTTATTCTGGTTATTCAGCATAGTTAACTTGTTTTAACATGCATGACACCTGTACCAATGGATAGAGTGTATTTTTCTGATAAATTTTCATATATAAATCTTTGCATTTGGATTTATAGAATAAAAGTTATAAGCATTTGAAATTTGATTTATATTCTGGAATTTATTATATAAAAATAAATCCAGAATTTGAGTTAATGCGTCAGCATGAGGTCAGCGTGACGTCAGTGGTCAACGGGGTCATCCAGGTCAAACTGACCAGTGGGACCCGCATGTCAGGGTTAGTTTAACTAATTAAATTAATTAGAACTAATCCTAATTAGTTAACCGGGGGGGGGTCCACCGGTCAATGACTCGTAGAAGCAACAGGCCCACGGCCTGATGGGTCGATGGTCAACTCGCTGGCGTCTAGCCGGGCGAGGCCAGACGCTGGCGGAGCAGAGTGCGTTAGACTTTCCGCCACCAAATGGGGCGCGGGGAGCATCTATGTGAAGCTGGAGGTGAGCCGCGGTGTTTGGTGGGGTTAGTCGGAGTCGGGGTGGCCGGAGTGGGCGCCGGCGACGAGTCGGGCGGCGGCGGGCTCGGGTGATGTCGGGTTAATTGCTAGGGGGCTCGGCGAGGCGCGAAGTGCATAGTTAGGCCAGCGCAACTCGGTGAGTGCGATGGGATGTGGTGGCGTGGCGTTGGGTGGCCGGAGCCTCGTCGGCGCATTTAGCTCATGGCGGTGCGTTCGGGTGATCGCGGTTGGGTTGTTGTGGTGCACGAAGAAGAGCGTGGAGAGGATGGGAGAGGTAGCCAGGCTCACGGTGATCCGTAGAGAGCCTCAAGGGGTCGGGATGCTTCGATGCGGGCGGCGACGGCGATGGGGATCTCCGGCGCCTTGAGCTCGGCCGAGGTCGGTGTAGTGGCCTCGGGGTGCTTAGAGCGAGTGGGACTCGGCTAGCTAGGGGTAGTGGGGTGCGGCGGAGCTGCTGGACATGGTGGGGAGGGGCATGGACGGCGGGAGCACGGCGTCGGCAGTGGCGGCCGGCGATGGCGTCGGCCGGGTTGGGGAGAGCGAGAGAGAAGGCAGGGGAGAATGGGGTGTCCAGGGGTTCGGGTGGCGGCGTGGAGGTCGCCCAGGCGGGCGAGGCGGCGAAGGGGTGAAGCAGGCGGCGGCCAAGGCGCTGCGCCGGGCCGACATTGTTGCTGTCTGGCGAAAGCTAAGCAGCTACATTGGCCGGCTGTTGGCCGGGGGCAGTGGGCCGGGCGGGCGACAGGTAGGGTTTTTTCCTTTTTTAAGCCTTTTCTATTTTCTGTAACTCTGTTGGGTTTTTTTTTTAAATACCAAAACACTTTTAAAAAACATCAAAATGCTCCTGGTCACTTGTTGGAATATTCCCAACATGAAACATTTTGGTTTGGCAATTTTTGAACATTTAAAATAATTTTCATAATTTAAAATGCTCATTTCAAAAACTTGTGAATTAATCTTAGAACCCTTAGATGACCTAGAAAATGGTACACCTCCTTTGACATGGGTTCGAACCAAAACAAAGAGGATGAACATTTTGAAGGGCATTTCGTGTTCATTGAAATAATTTTAGTAAACCCTAGTTGTTTTAAGGGGTGTTCTGGGTTTCTGCCTTCCCATTTCAAATTCAAATGAAATTTAAACATGATGCACACCCTAATGCGTGGTCTATCCGGGATGTGACAACTCACCCCCACTCAAAAGAATCTCGTCCGAGATTTAGGATCTGCTATGAAAAAGGTGGGATACTCAAGTCGAAGACGATCCTCCCTTTCCCAAGTTGCTTCTTGCTCGGAATGGTTTGACCATTGAACCTTTAGAAACTTGATATCCCGACGTCGAGTGGTACGCTCGGCTTGATCGAGAATATGAACGGGATATTCTCGATAGGTGAGGTTATCTTGGAGATCAAGCGTTTCGTGGTCTACTCCACGGATAGGATCCGAGAAGCAACGCTCGAGTTGGGAAACGTGGAAGACATCGTGGACTCTGAAAGATGCGGAGGTAGTTCCAATTGGTAGGCAACTTCTCCTCGCTTGGCAAGAATGCGAAAGGGTCCAATGTAACGAGGAGCCAACTTGCCTTTGATACCGAATCGATGGGTTCCCTTCAAAGGAGTAACCCGAAGGTAAGCTCGCTTCGCCAATTTCATAAGCCATAGGCTTATGCTTGCGGTCATATTGGCTCTTTTGACGAGATTGGGCTGTTTTCAATTTCTCACGAGTAACGCGAACCTGCTCTTCTGCTTCCTGAATCATGTCCGGGCCAAAGAGTTGTCTCTCCCCGGTTTCGACCCGATTAAGAGGCGTTCGACATTTCCGTCCATAAAGAACTTGAAAGGGCTTTGCCCAGGCTGGCTTGATAACTATTGTTATAAGCGAACTCGGCGAATGGAAGGCATTTCTCCCAATTCATGCCGAAGAGATGATGAAGCTCAAGCATATCCTCTAGGATTTGATTGACTCGTTCTACTTGACCACTTGATTGAGGATGGAAAGCGGTGCTAAAGGAGAGACGAGTTCCCATAGCGTTTGGAAACTTTCCCAAAATCGAGAGGTGAAGAGACTTCCACGGTCTGAGTTAATCTCTAATGGAATACCATGAAGAGACACTATTCGAGAGATATACAACTCAGCTAGCTGGCTAGCGGTTATACTCTCACGAACGGGTAGGAAGTGGGCTACTTTGGAAAGACGATCAACGATTTATTTAAGATAGCATTATTCCCTCTCTTGGTCCTGGGAAACCCGGTAATGAAATCCATACCGATTTTATCCCATTTCCATTCAGGAATTTCCAAAGGTTGAAGGGTACCAAAGGTCGTTGATGCTCTGCTTTAACTCGACGACGTATCGCCGCAGCTTAGCAATGTATTGAGCAATTTCTCTCTTCATCCTAGTCCACCAAAACCTCCGGGCGTAGATCTTGATACATTTTAGTACTACCAGGATGAATGGTGAGAGGAGAGTCATGAGCTTCCTTAAGGATCAATTGCCGTAGCTGTTGTTTCTTGGGAACCACTAAGCGGTTCTCAAAGAAGACAACACCTCGTTCATCTATGGAGAAACACTTAGCAGCTCCGCTAGCAATGTTCTCCTTGATCCGAGATATTCCCTTATCATACTGCTGAGCAGCTATGATTCGATCCGTAAGGTTGGGTTTCGCCACCAGGGTGGAAAGGAATCCTCGAGGAACAATGTGAAGATTAAGCTTACGAAATTCCTCGTGGAGAAATGGTTGACTTTGTTGTAACATCAGATTGTTACAATAAGATTTGCGACTTAGGGCGTCGGCCATGACATTGGCTTTGACTGGGGTGTAAGATATTCCTAAGTCGAAATCTGTAATCAGCTCGACCCAACGCCTTTGCACGAGATTCAAATCCGGTTGGGTAAAGATATATTTCAGACTTTGGTGATCGGTGTAGATTTCGCAACGATTACCCGTAAGGTAATGTCGCCAGGTTTTGAGTGCATGAACCACCGCCGCAAGCTCTAGATCGTGTGGGATAGTTATCCTCATGTGGACGCAATCGTCGAGAAGCGTAGGGCAATCACATGACGATCTTGCATGAGTATGCAACCTAGTCCTTGTCGCGAGGCGTCGCAATAGATAATAAAGTCCTTAGAGAAATCTGGTGGGACAAGTACGGGAGCAGATGTCGAGCGTCTTTTCGAGTTCTGAAAGCTGAACTCGCCTTTGTGGCGTCCATTCGAACTTCTTATCTTTCTTGAGGAGTTCGGTTAGAGGTTTAGCAACTTTAGAGAAATTCTCGATTTGCGGCGGCAATAGCTCGCTAAACCGAGGAAACTCCGAACTTGCTTGACCGATTCAGGTGGAGTCCAATCAAGGACGGCTTGAACTCGCCGGGATTGACAGCAATGCCCTTACCAGAGATTACATGGCCTAGATAGGTCACTTACGGTAACCGTAATTCACACTTAGAGAATTTGGCATAAAGGCGGTGCTCTCAAGTTTCATCAATACTAGCCTTAGATGTTCGGCATGTTCTTCCTCATTCTTGGAGTAGATGAGTATATCATCGAGGTATACCACACGAATTTATCCAAGTACTCCATAAAGATTGAGTTCATTAACCGAGAGAAGGTGGTCGAGCATTGGTTAAACCGAAAGACATGACGGTGTACTCGTATTGGCCATAACGAGTAACAAAAGCCGTTTAGGTATGTCCCGTTCTTGATTTTGATTTGATGGTAGCCCAACCTCAAATCCATTTTGAAAAGATCGAGGATCCAGCCGAGCTGATCATACGTGTCGTTGATCCTGGGGAGCGGATACTTGTTCTTGATAGTGACCAAATTGACAGGTCGGTAATCTACAACCATCCGATCCGTACCATCCTTCTTCTTGACGAAGAGGACGGGGCAAGCCCATGGAGATGAACTAGGACGGATGAAACCTTTTTGCAAGGACTCATCGAGTTGTTTCTTGAGTTCAGCTAGTTCTAGGGGTGCCATCTTATAAGGTCTTCTAGAGATTGGGACGGTTCCGGGAATAAGATTTATCACGAACTCGACATCCTCGCTGTGTGGAACACTGGCAGTTCCTCCGAAAGACATCCGGAAATCACGGACTACCGGAATATCTTCGAGGTCCGGAAGGGGTTGGCATTTAAGGAGTAAAGCCGCGCTTAGACACTCGGGTTAAAACATCCACCGCCTTGCCCAAGGATGGGTAAGTTGAACGGTTCTAGTAGAGCAATCAATCTTGGCATAATGGGCTGACATCCATCCATACCCAAGATGATGTTTATGTCCGAGGACTTGAGAGCTATTAAGGAAGCAAGAAAGACTAATCATCGACAAGAATTTCATTCCCATGACTTATTCTAGAGGTTTGCCATCTAGAACCGGGAGTTTGAATTTCCATGGAGGTAGGCATGTCACGAATCGTGGTGTTGTGCAATCGAGCATAGCTCTCGTAAATAAATGAATGAGATGCTCCAGTATCAAAAAGAACGGTTGCCGGATGGCAATTAACAAGAAGCGTACCGAGGACGACGTTGGGATCCTCATAGGTTTCTTCAGCAGAAACATAGTTGACATGGCCACGAGCGGTGGCAACTGGTTTAGCATAGGGCACCTTCCCTGCTGGCTTGCCACGGCCAACAGACTTTCCAACTTGACTGGGGTGGTTCTGGGGACACTCGCGGATGTAGTGGCCTGCCTCTCCACATTTGAAACAAGTTATCATATTGGGGCGTGGAGCAGCACTAGCAGCGGGCCTCCATAAGTCTTGGGCGGAACATATCGCTGGTTGGGGCGAGGCGCCGCAAAAGATGGCCTCGGGGTGAACTCGGGTGGTAGAGCAAGATTTGGAATCCAAACCCGGCGCTTCGGGATCCAGAGCGGATGAAGATCCAGAGTCACGGATGTGCTTATGAAGCCTCAAAATCAGTCTGCCCAGCCGCAATCGATAGCCTTATTGACTAGCTTCGGAAAGAGGTACACTCATGCGGGCGAAGATCTCGGCGTAGCTCAGGGCTAAGTCCCTTGCGGAACCTTGCCTGCTTCTTAGCATCGGTAGAAACTTCTTCGGGGCATAACGTGCTAACCTCCCAAATTCACGGTGTAGGCATCCAATCGATAGCCTACCTTGGGTGAAACTGCAGAATTCCTCACGCTTATGCGGTCCATAAGACCTTCCGAATATGATGCTCGCGAAGGCGGCACTGAATTCAGCCCAAGTTGTAACTTGTCCAACCGGACGCATAGCCTCATAATTTTCCCACCAGAGACTAGCGGGGCCCTCCAGATGATAAGCGGCAAAGGTAACCTTGTCAGCCTCAGCCACGTTGGCGGAACGCAGCTTGTGGTGGATGCTGCGAAGCCAATCATCTGCGTCGAGTGGCTCGACGGAATATTTGAACTTTGGCGGATATAGCTTGACGAAATCGTTGAGTGAAACCACATCGCTTTCTCGGCTGGCGTGCTGTGTTTTGTTCAATCCGCTCCAATAAGCGGTTGGTCTCACGCTTATTGCGTTCTGCTTCCAGCATCACCTCAGCCAAAGATGGCGGTTGCGGCAGATTCACATTTCTGGCTGCACTAGCCTCCCCCTGTTCTGGAACAGCAGGAGTGTTGCGAGTGTTGACCATCCTGGGAGACAAAGTAAAGGTTTAAACCAGGATGGCAGAATTAAGCAAGGAAGTGCGGAAGGTAATGGATAGCATGGAATACAAAGATGTTCATTCGTATGACATGGTAATATAAAACGATATATATACCAACGGTCATACACACCATTCATAGTTTAGTACAAGCTGACGGAGTACAACTATAAGGAAAGGCGTTACATCTCATCGGAAGCATCCCAACTTCTATACATTATTTTTCTACACTTCCTAATGATACACACTAAGTCGTATTCCACAAGTCACGCAGACGGCGGAGATACAACTATTACAATACTAGGGATACTACTACTACTCGAGACAGCTCCGTAGTAGTCCTCATAGAAGTCACCTCCCAATCACGGAAGTGGAACATGATCATCCGGAAACAGACAATCCTGTGGAGCTTGTGGACCATAGGGACTCGGATGTGGCCGTGGACCCACAAACGGGTGGCGCACGAGGCCCACGAGGAGGAGTGATGCCTCCAACCTCACGCCACTCCATGAAGTCCGGCAGACTACGCCCGCACGGGTACAAGTCTCTCATGTCCATGTATCCGGCTTGCACGGCAGTGCAAACCGAGTCAGAGTAGCCCAGTGATCAGCACGGGCATTAAAGAGCTCCATACACAAGGCCCGGTTCTCACGGTCCTTGTCTTCCAGCATCTCCGTGGTGGTGCGAAGAAGTGAGTCCTCATGGGATGCATCGCTGTACAAACCCTGAAGGTAGCCATGCGCCCGTGGAGGGATGCTTGGCATGTAGCGGAAATCACCATGACCAGCAAGGCAGTTCTCGCTCGGATAATAGTCATCATAGAATAGGCTGCATCTTGCACAAACATTCCAATAGTGATCCCAAGTCCATAAGAACAGTGGAGCGGTTCAAGAGTCTCGGGATAGGATGGATAAATCCTGACCGTGCATAGATATTGGCTTTGATTGAAATCCCTAAACTGCTCCTCGACGGTATATTCAGGATACCATCGGTAACCTGTCTCGACCATCACCCGAACCAACATTGCCGTGTGACCACACACACCAATGCAACGGGTCAGACGAACCACTTGGTTCTGGGGACGGGTGGCCATCTGAAAGCACAACCACAACGCAAAGACATTAGAATTTCTAGGGAAAATCGGGCAGCATAACATCTCAGAATGCTCAAAATCAGATTTGAGACATTCAAAATCAGATTTGCAAAACCACTCAACAACATCATATCAAGGTTCTGGTTCAAATGATAGCATACTAAAATTTAGTAGCACCGAATCGAGGATGTAACCAACAATCCTATAAGTTACTACGGATTAGTAACACGTGAACTTTGATAGAGAGAAGAGAGCCTAGTCCTATACCCACGTCGAATGAGAAGAGGATGACTCAGATCGAGGGCATAAGGTAAAGGAGTAAAAAGAGCCTTACGTTCCTCCCACAATCAATTCCCCTACGTATAACTAAAGCATTTCTAGACTCAACATCGACCAGTTTGGCTTAGCGAACCTCTAGCAGCCCCGCTCTGATGCCAACGCTGTCGGACCCCGATTCCAAGTCACATCGACCTAGCTGGTAACACCTCATATCACTTTGTGGCCTCACGCACGGTATTCCCACGGTGTCGCCTTACCATGGCCCGGGACCGTTTAAGCCTTTTGGCTCACGATATGATAGTGTCGCTAGCATCCATATGACAAAGAACCCGGGCCGACATGGCTAGTCGTGAACCCAAAGCGGCACTAACCTATGGGGACAGGCATACATGAATCACTTCGAGCATGTCGGTCATCAACGTATGAATTCGGGCTGTAGCACTGGCTATGAGGACTCCGGTATCCCGGCTGTAGTGCTAAGGCAGACTCGAATATCACCGCGTGACATTTCCCGAAGGGACGGACATAGGAACGAAATGAAACACATGCCGGCCAGTCAAGTGTCCAAGCGGTAGTCTTTGGGCTAGCAGGACTCCGGTGAACCGGTCAGAAGCGGACTACTATCGCTCGTAAGCACGAGACTACATTTCCCCATATGAGAGGCTGCCAAGGATAAACAACTAGTTTGTCGGATCCCACCCATACCAAGCATTTCAATCATACACGCAATATGCCCAATATGAGTAAATACAACAAGGCATCACAACAAAACTCTACAACTCAAGTACTTTATTTAAAAGGCTCAGGAGCCATACATAACATAGGCATACAGTAGGGGTCACATGACCCAACACTCAAGTCATACAATCATACAAGCACATGCGGAAGCAAACTAGTCTCGAGTACAGACTCTAGAAAGAAAGAAAGCTTGTTGGAGCCTTTCTATCTACAATGGCCCTTCACAAGTCTTAGATCGCCACACGGTGGCTAGCTTACTCGTCAAGTCAAGATCTACATAGAATCCGTCGGAGGGGGTAGTATTGTCCTCTGAAAAATATTGATTAAGCAAACATGAGTACAAAAGTACTCAGCAAGTCTTACCACAGAATCCTATCATACATGCACATTCTCAAGAAGGAGGTGGAGTTATTTGCAGCAAGCCAGCTTTGACTCTTGGCTAAGCTATCCCACGTGACACACTTTGTAAAGCATTTGTCGCATTGCAGTCCACTACTCACCATCACAATACTCCACCGTGGATCCTCTCTCGTCATCCCCGAGAGGGCCATCCACGATACTCACACTTATCTTGAGGCTTTTAGTAGTATCCATTTACTTGTCTATGAACTGATATAGGTAACCCAGAAGTCCTTCTCCGTGGACACGGCTATTCGAATAGATCATAGTTAACCCCTGCGAGGGTGTACTTCTTCACACACGCTCTCACCACTTACCGTCGTTTACACGACATGTACTGCAACCTTCAAGCGGAAGCCCAACGTGGGTGTCGGCCACAGCCTACCTAAACACTCAAGTCCCTAGTCCGGGTTTATCGCCTATTCTGGTTCCATCCGCAGGAGTCCGGCCGAGGTTTCCCATACGGCCCCGAACGATGTGTACTGGGTTCGAGACACCAAAGCAGGCGAATCGGTACTGCAGACCCCACGGTGCCTACCGCAACACAACCCACCCCTAAGGTCAGCGCTATGCGTGCCCCAAAGATACTACAAACACGAAACTACTTGCAACTCCCGGACTAAGAACAAGGGTGGTTAAGAAGCCGAGAGGGTCAATTAAGGATCCCAATGTGTGGTAGTAACTGTCTCATGGATCACAAACACAGATCTCGGTTCTTAGGTTCGGCTTCAATGAAACAACCCACCATGTACTCCTACATGGCCTCTCATCGATACCTTTACCAAATCGTGTTCAACATTTTCACTCTCGAACCAACACAACCTTTCACTCCAGTTCATCATCCCGATGAGCCAGACTGACACAACTCTAAGCATAGCAAGCATAGCATGGTAGGAACAACACAAACATGGCTCAACCAACTCCTACACATACTAGTGGGTTTCATCTAGTTACTGTGGCAATGACAAGTCATGCAAAGGAAGTGGGTTCAACTACCGCAGCACACAACAGTTTGAATCGCGTTGTCTTAATGCAGTAAACGAGAGCAGAAGCGAGAACATGGGTTTGTATCGGAATGATCAACGAGTTGCTTGCCTGATGGAACTGGGGTAGAGAACTGCCCTTCAGATGGGTAGTCGAGGTTATCTTCGGGGGCAGAACCTATCATGAAAACACACCGAAATAAACATACAAACAATATGCAACAATATGATGCATGCTATGACATGGCAATATGGATGTGTGTTGGCCTAATGCAAGTTGAAGGAACAGGGGATGAACTCATTTGAATCAAGATTCAAATGATAGCTCATTTGAGTTAGTCCTAATGGTGCAATATCTTATTCTGGTTATTCAGCATAGTTAACTTGTTTTAACATGCATGACACCTGTACCAATGGATAGAGTGTATTTTTCTGATAAATTTTCATATATAAATCTTTGCATTTGGAGTTATAGAATAAAAGTTATAAGCATTTGAAATTTGATTTATATTCTGGAATTTATTATATAAAAATAAATCCAGAATTTGAGTTAATGCGTCGGCATGAGGTCGGCGTGGACGTCGGTGGTCAACGGGTCATCCAGGTCAAACTGACCAGTGGGACCCGCATGTCGTGGTTAGTTTAACTAATTAAATTAATTAGAACTAATCCTAATTAGTTAACCGGGGTCCACCTGTCATTGACTCAGTAGCGATCAACAGGCCCACGGTCGAGGTCGATGGTCAACTCGCTGGCGTCTAGCACGGCGAGGCCAGACGCCGGGCGGAGCAGAGTGCGTTAGACTTTCCGCCACCAAATGGGGCGCGGGAGCATCTATGTGAAGCTGGAGGTGAGCAGCGGTGTTTGGTGGGGTTAAGTCGAGTCAGGGGTGGCGGAGTGGCGCGCCAGTCGAGGCGCGGCCGGGCTCGGGTGATGCTCGGGTTAATTGCTAGGGGCTCGGCGGCGCGGGAAGTGCATAGTTAGGCCCAGCGCAACTCGGTGAGTGCGATGGGAGGTGGCATGGTCGTTGGGTGGCCGGAGCCTCGTCGGGCGACGAGCTCCGCGGGCGGTGCGTTCGGGTGATCGCGGTTGGAGTCGTTGTGGTGCGAAGAAGAGCGTGGAGAGGATGGAGAGGTAGCCAGGCTCACGGTGATCTCGTAGAGAGCCTCGGCGGGGTCGGGGATGCTCTGATGCGGCGGCGACGGCGATGGGGATCTCCGGCGGCTTCGAGCTCGGTCGAGGTCGGTGTAGTGGCCTCGGGGTGCTTAGAGCGAGTGGGACTCGGCTAGCTAGGGGTAGTGGGGTGCGGCGGAGCTGCTGGACATGGTGGGGAGGGGCATGGACGGCGGGGAGCACGGCGTCGACGGTGGCGCTGGCCGATGATGGCGGCGTCGGCCGGTTGGGGGAGAGCGAGAGAGAAGGCAGGGGAGAATGGGGTGTCCAGGGGTTCGGGTGGCGACGTGGAGGTCGTCCAGGGCGGCGAGGCGGCGAAGGGGTGAAGCAGGGCGGCGGCCAGCTGCGTGGCGCCGCCCCTACCAGCTGCTACTGGCCGAGCCAAGCCGGCCATTGGCTGGCTGGGCTGGGCAGCAGTGGGCCGGGAGCGTGTAGGGTTTTTTCCTTTTTAAGCCTTTTCTATTTTCTCGTAACTCTGTTGGGTTTTTTTAAATACCAAAACACTTTTAAAAACATCAAAATGCTCCTGGTCACTTGTTGGAATATTCCCAACATGAAACATTTTGGTTTATAATTTTTGAACATTTAAAATAATTTTCATAATTTAAAATGCTCATTTCAAAAACTTGTGAATTAATCTTAGAACCCTTAGATGACCTAGAAAATGGTACACCTCCTTTGACATGGGTTACGAACCAAAACAAAGAGGATGAACATTTTGAAGGGCATTTCAGGTTCATTGAAATAATTTTTAGTAAACCCTAGTTGTTTTAAGGGGGGGTGTTCTGGGGTTTCCTGCCTTCCCCATTTCAAATTCAAATGAAATTTAAACATGATGCACACCCTAATGCGTGGTCTATCTGGGATGTGACAGTTGTTCCCATATGAATACTTTCTACCATTCTTCCGTAACTTACGTCTCTCATGGTTGAAATAAATACAAGCCTACGAATATCGCATCTATCCAACCATTCAATAAACACACAAAATTAATAGCAACCAAGCATTCATTTATTCAATCAATTCTACAAAGATCGCCACCCACATAAATTGGTATGGTCAGATACTTAAATCGAGGAAGCGTTCATCTTTATTTCTCTCATGGTGGGATACTACTAAGCTAATTTACTAGGAACTTGGTCATTGTCCCCACTGGGGTTTCTTCTTAGTGGACTTGATCTCCTCCATTCTTCTGCTAGATTTTCCACATCGACGCGGAGTTTCTTGTGACGACCTGTATGTCCTGAAGTTGTTCCTTGAGCTTCGGATTTCAACATCCTTGGCATGAGACATGGTCCTGCTGCTTTTCGGTTCTCGACGTATTCTCGAGATCTCGAGGTTCTCCTCCTCCAGCTTGTTTACCTTCGTCTACGAGTCTTGACCTCTTCTCGTAGTGCTTCATTGTCGAACAGGGCTTCCAGGAGGTCCATCTGAAGATTCTTGACGTATTGTTCCAGATCTTGCTTGTACACTAAAAGTGGGGAGAACTTCATCTTTTGCGCTTCCGTCAAGGCAATAGTTGCTCCATCAAACTTCTGCCATCCCATCCTTCCAAAGAAGTGTGGGTTTAGTGCAGCACGATGACGATAGCATAAACGTGCAATAGCATCATGGACGGCGATGTTGATGCCCATATCACGATCACCATTTATAGTTCAAGATGATGTCTGCAGTCTTGGGGGCTTCTTTACGACCAAAAACTTGGGTCTTGACTCCCCACGATCTGGGCGTCCTCTAAGTTGCCTTGATCTCGTGTATCGGTAACTTCAGCACTGACTAGCTCCACAAGGAAGGGGCCTCCAAGAACCTTCTCGTAGTGTTTTCTTTTGTTCGTAATGTAGCTCTCCATCTATAGTTTGAAATAAGGAAGGTTCAGTAATAGGAATCCGTGTTACGAGAGTAGTACAAAACAAAGGTCATTCCTATTGGGGTCTTCATATTACTAAGTCATTTTCTAGGGTCACGTTCTACAGCCAACATGTGCTCGATACCATCTCTCAAGCGACCGACCTCGAGACGGTCAAGCCTCTGTGTTTCTATGCCATCCCTGGATCAGTATCTTTGGCACACACACAGACATCAATGTATATATCATAGTGCAATCACATGCATAAATAATCGTAAAACTGATATATACCTCATAATACTCGGCGGAAACAATCAAGCGGGTGTGGAGTCCCATCAACGCCATCGGCGGGTTGAGTGTAGACCGTAACCCCAGATCGTAACTCTTACTCGTCGAGGAAATATCTGCAACATGATACGTTGCAGCCGTGTAGGTCAAGACATTGAATGTACCGCAAGATCACAATGTGAGAAGACAGATGATAAAACTATACTATATGCAATATGGCTTTATGGCTCAGATTCGAGTTTTGTTTGCGTAAAAGCTGATTTTATTTTACCTACATCAAAGGAATAGAATGAAGTCTGTACTAAGGAGTTTTCTATCATGACATGGTTCCGCCAACCGATGTCTCATAGCCCAAAATTCATCATATGTTGCCCACAATTAAGTTATCAATCCGGTGTTGAGAGTTCCGAGATAGATCCAAGTCCGGATGCTCAAATTGTCCGTAATCGGGACACGGCTAATCGATTAGGTTTAAAACCCTCTGCAGAGGTTTGTACACTTTACCCGCAAGATTCGATCCCTCTCTTTACGTTCTCGCACTTCAGAGTGTTTGAGAACAAGATGACCGAAACATGGTCTTCCAAAGAGTTCCTCTGACCACCGTCGGTACTCATCCCATCCTACCGTAGTTCTACATCTGCTAGTACCGTCCCAGCCAGAGTCACCACTAAGGTCAACCAAGCGAGCCCATAATGACTTGCGGTTGCAGGTAAGCTTCCGGCCATGAAGTATTCTTCCGTCTCTTTGAGTCTGGGTGAAGCTTTCCGCAAGATGTCATGGCGCTTCTCCATGCATCCCGGCCAACCACTGGTTCCTCCAGGGTGCCCGTCAACCGTCCTTCACCTAGTAGTGTGTATTGAATTCATGTCTCGAGTCTTGAAGTCTTGAGGTCTTGAAGATGCAGTCCTTGCAGATTCCATCATGGAGTTGTCGTCATTGACGTAGAATCCTCCATTCTCACACCACTCCCGAGTACTCATACCAAACCCCGTCTACTATAGCGTAGCATTAAAATAAAATATCGTCCCGGGCTTGGTAACAGGGGATGGGTTCCTACCTCATGCATACTACTCAACTACAAGGATTCAATAACACTCTTGAGGGGTGGTTGCAAAGATGTCACTAAATGCAATAAAACATAGGTATGAAAGCATGGTCAAAGTGAACTTGCCTTGTTGACGATCTTGAAAACTAGGGATTCGTAGTAGCAAGCTCCGCACTCCGGAAATTCTACCGAGGCAAACAATAACTATAATAAGCATATAGCATGAGATCACTTAACATAGCAACATAGTAACATAACACACCAAACAAACAAATCAAAACCCAAAGGAAAACTCAAAGAAAACCAATTCAAAGTTTTCCTACTTCAAGCAACAACTAAAACTAGTTCTATATGACAAAAAATTTCTTAACATAACCTAATCATGGTTTTATGTTAACTTAACAGAAAAGATTTCATTAAGCAACTAGGAGCAAAAAGAATTAATTTAAAACCTATTATGAAACTCCTATTAGGCCTAATTCAATTTCTATTAAGAAAATAAAATAAAACTTTTATTTATAATAAATAAAAGTTCATCCTATAAAGTGACAGAAACTATCCTAGAATAATCAATCACATGTTAAAAATAAATTTATTTACTAATTAAAATAATAGGAAAACAGTAGCTAGTTAATTAATTAGGATTAACAAGATTCTGCTTAAAACTATTTTTTATTAATACTAAAATACCCAAATTAAATCCTATTTTTTGGCAATGTCAAAATAAAGTTGGGGAAAAAAGAATCATCCAAAAATAATTTTTCTAACTCAAGTTATAACAGATTTACTATTCTGACTAAAACTAAAATAAAGCAATTTTAATTACTTTTAACATAGCTAAATATATTTTCTGCAGAAACTATAGAAAATTTGCAAACCAACAAAAAAAGAATCACCTAAACATATTAAACAGAATAAAAGATATGAATTTTTCAAAACAGGAACTATTCTGCTAAAACAGAAAACAAAAATAAATGAAGAAGGGCCTAATGGGCCTAAACTACGCACTGAGCATAATATAAATTAAACGGGCCTAGGGTTAAACTGAATCGGGCCGGCTAAATAAAATAAACCCTAACTAAATAAACCGTAAACGAACCGGCCGGTTTTATTTAAAAAAAATACCCCTTCGGGTGTTCTAATCTACTCAGTAGATTTGAGATCCGACGGGAGGGATTCCGTGGCTTACCGGAGCTCGGCTGCGGCGGCGAAAAGTCTTGGGCCTCTCTGGTCGTCGGGAGGTCGGTGGAGTGGCCAAGTGCAGACGAGCTCGGGAGGTGTTTGGTGGAGTCGGTGGAGGTCGGGAGGGCTAGAGGCGATGGCGGCGACGCAAATGGCGGCAGTGGCGGCTCGGCTCCCATGAGCTCGAGAGGAGGAGGAGGGTTCCGGCGAGGGGCGAGGGGGAATAAAAGGGAAGGGCTAGGGCGGCACGGGCGACGCAAATGGCGGGCGGGAGGTTCGGCTCCCATGACGGCGAGAGAGGAGGAGGAGCTCCGGCGAGGTAAGGGGAATGGGCTGCGGGGGCCCGGCTTATATCGGCGGGGGCCTCGTCGGGGCAAGGGAGGTGATCGGGAGGGGGATCGGATCCCGGATCTCGCGGGATCCGGCGATCGGCGGCGGCGCGGCGTGGCGGGGTTGAAGACGGGCGGGGTCCACACGAGAGAGAGAGAGAGGTGATGCGGTCAGGCGGGGCAACGTTTGGGCGAGGGTGGTGCGGTCGGTCTTGTTGGGCCGGCTCATTGGCCTTTGGGCCTCGGTGGGCCTGGTGGTGGGTGGCTTTTTGGCTGGGCCAGGGCTGGGCTGGCGCCTGAGAGGGAGTTTTCTTTTTAAATTTTTATTTTAAATAAAACAAAACAGAGATATCCTTTAAAATATAAATATTTTATATAGGACATATATATACCAAAATGATCAGGGAATATTCCTATCATTTGAACATTTTTCCAAAGGCAAAATCCAAACTTTATAAAAATTCATTTTTTTTCAAATTCAATTAAAACTCAAATTTGAATTCAAAACTTTTGGCATTGTTTTCCTCTGATATTTTTGGAGTGTCATATTTACTCCTCTCATACTTTTGCTCAAGTATTTATCAGGCATAGATTTTTATATGATTCCCACTTGCCAAAGTTCGAATTCAAATTCCAAAACTCAAATTTGAAAGAGGGTTTCAAGGCATTTTCAAATGACTTTCAATTTGATACTTTTTAACTTCCAACTCATATTTCATATAATTAAAGAAGTCATTTTATCTTCCCTCATGAAAATCATTGAGTTGCATAAAGCTTTGAATTTGAAATATTCCCAAATGAAATTCAAATCTTTTTCCAAAACCCTATTAATTTCAAAATGGAAGAAGTCATGTCATCTTCACTCTAGGGTTTGGTGTTGGAATGAACTTGAATTCATTGGGATCCAAAAGACAAAGGGGAAAGTTTTGGGAAAGTCATTTCATTTCAACTTTCAAAAGTTTCATATTCCACTCAATTTCACTCAATCAGTCAAACAATCAATCAGACAACAAGCATAGTTATTTATTTAATACAACATTCCAAAATTTAGAATTTTGGGATGTTACATAACCGAGGCACACAGAGACAATGATGTATCCCGAAGTTCACACCCTTGCGGATGCTAATCTCCGTTTGGAGTGGTCTGTAGGCACAATGCTCCCCAAGAAGCCACTAGGGCCACCGTAATCTCCTCACGCCCTTGCACAATGCAAGATTCCGTGATTCCACTAAGGGACCCTTGAGGGCGGTCACCGAACCCGTACAAATGGCAACCCTTGGGGGCGGTCACCAAACCCGTACACTTTGGCAACCCTTGGGGGCGGTCACCGAAACCCGTCAAATTGCTCGGGGCGATCTCCACAACCTAATTGGAGACCCCGACGCTTGCCCAGATCTTTACACCACAATGGTTGAGCTCTGAACACCACAAAGGTTGGGGCTATCTCCCCAACGACACCACGAAGCTTCACCACAATGGAATATGGCTCCGAAGTGACCTCAACCGTCTAGGGCGCCCAAGCACCCAAGAGGAACAAGCTCAAGGGTACCAAGCACCCAAGAGTAATAAGCTTGTCAACTTGTAACTTCCACGTATCACCGTGGAGAACTCAAACTGATGCACCAAATGCAATGGCAAGGGCACACAAAGTGCCCAAGTCCTTCTCTCTCAAATCCCACCGAAGCAACTAATGCTAGGGAGGAAAATGAGAGGAAGAACAAGAAGGAGAACACCAAGAACTCCAAGATCTAGATCCAAGGGGTTCCCCTCACATAGAGGAGAAAGTGATTGGTGGAAATGTGGATCTAGATCTCCTCTCTCTTTTCCCTCAAAAACTAGCAAGAATCCATGGAGGGATTGAGAGTTAGCAAGCTCGAAGAAGGTCAACAATGGGGGAAGAACACGAGCTCAAAGATAAGGTTGAATGGGGAAGAAGACCCCCTTTTATAGGGGCTCCCGAATCCAACCGTTAAGGCTCAGTCCGCGCACGAGCGGTACTACCGCTTAGGGGAGCGGTACTACCGCCCAGGCGGTAGAACACAGAGAGCGGAGCAAAACAGAGGGTGAGGCAGAGTCGTATGAGCGGCACTACCACTAGAGCCAGCGGTACTACCGTTAGCCGCAGCGGTACTACTGCTGGGACCGCGCACAACGCCTACCACGAGCACAGGGAGAAGGAACAGTGAGGAGGGCCATTGAGCAGCACTAGGGGCGGTGGTAGCCGCGGTACTACCGCACATGAGCGCTACTACCGCTCCTACTGCCGCTCCTACTGCCGTTGAACCCGACACGAGAAAACCACGTCTCGAGTCAAGGCGGTATCAGCGCGGAACCGGAGCCGTACTACCGCTTATGGCCATGGACGGTACTACCGATGTGGGACAGCGGTACTACCGTTTGTGGCGATAAGCGATACTGCCGCTCCGGCCCAGCGGTACTACCGCTGGCGCCATCCTTATGCCACTACCACGAAAGCAAGTAACCTCCATGGAAAACCAGAACTGCCATAACTTCTACATATGAGCTCCGAATTGAGCAAACTCAAGCTTGTTGGATACAAGACGACGAGTAGCATCAAAACAGCGGCAAAACCTCCAACCGACCCCACATCGGTAAGAAGAGGAGCTATGCCTAACAAATAGAGGAGTGACACCTCCAACCGAGAAGAACCGGCAAAACCTCCAACATCGAAAACATCATAGAAGATGCAAGTGAATTCCGTTTTCGATGAACTCGAGCTTGTCATTAAGATGACCATAAGCTCCAAAACTCACAAAGAGAAGCAAACAAGAACCAAGAAAGATGATGCAAGGATGCAATGGTTTGAGATCTCTACGAACAATACGATCAAGCTACTCATCGAGAGCCCCCCTTGATAGTACGGCAATCGATCCTATAACCCGGTCTCCCAACTACCACCATGAGACCGGTAAAATAGAAAACCTATCAAGGGCAAACCTTTGCCTTGCACATGGTCCACTTGAGCTAGATGACGATCTTGATTCCCTCAATTTGGACCACCTTTATTGATTGCGTTGGTTCGATGAAGACTAGTTGATTGCTCCCCATACTCCACTATGGGTGAGCCACTCTTCCGCACATCTTCACAAGTCCATTGTCACCAAAATGGACGGAAAGCTTCAAGCATTTGATCTCTTCATGATGCTTCACTTGAATTTGCACACCACAACCTAATCCCACAAAGAACTCTCACGAAGATCATGGGTTAGTACACAAAGTGTAATTGACAATGCTTACCATACCATGGGATCGCTTGATCCCTCTCGGTACATCTTCTACGCTTTGTGTGTTGATCAACTTGATTCACTCTTTTACTTAGTCTTGATCAACCTCTCACAAGACCAATCTTTAGGTAATTCCTTGAATAGCACCTTGGTCATCACAAACTCTCCTTGAAACCAACAAATGTACTCCAAGAAAAGCCTATGGACAAAACCTTCAAATATAACTCAAGGCAACCATTAGTCCATAGAGATTGTCATCAATTACCAAAACCAAACATGGAGGCACCGCATGTTCTTTCACCCGCTGAGAGCGATGAGGCGGCGATGGCTCAGTTTGCGTGGGAGCATCCCGAGTATGCCCAGGCCGAGCAGGACTTCTACTGGAAGCGTGATGCCGAGGAGAAGAAGAAGAATAAGAAGAATAACGAGGAGGAGGAGGTGAAGAAGGAGGACGAGGCCGGCCCCTTGACGGTGATCCCCATCCTCCATCATCGTTGGAGGAGGATGAGGAGTTCTGGGGGCTCTCGGATGACTCCGAAGAGTCGTTCTGGATGCCCTCGGACAACGAGTAGTTCTGCTAGTTTAAATTTATGGCATCTATGTTTGAATTATGTTTGAATTTGGTGTTTGAACTATGTTGAGATGAAGTAGTAGTTGGTCATTTTCAGAATTTTACATCTTCGTTTTGGACCATCTGTTGGAGTTGCTCTTTTACATCTCCATTTTGGACCATCTGTCGGAGTTAAGCCTTTTTCGGAGATGTAAGAAGCACTTTTTGGTGATGTAAATTTTTACATCACCGGTTGGATCACCAAAATATACATCATCTATTGGAGATGCTATAAGCATTATATTTGCCACCACAACAAAAGGAATTTCATGGAAATTGTTTTGGGTGATTCGCTCTATCCTTAAAAGTTTTCAGGGTCATGAGAAATATTTTGTGGAGCACTACAACACACTCCACACATATGGTGGCGTAATTTTTCATTTTCTGATACGAAAACGTATATTTTTTTATCTATTTGTGTGAAGCATTGTAAGCAGGATAGTTAGGTTTGTGTGGATGTCATGATACGAACCGGAATATCTGCAAGTTTAAAATATTTCATGGCAATAATCTATGTACTCTCTTTATAGTTTATTTTGCACTATCATAAACCAAGTCATTACAAACACTACTTGCCTTGGTCCATCAAGTATTCTCTTAGCCCATTGAATATCCTTAGCAAGAAAAGCTTTACACTGAGCGAAGTGCTAATATTTATACATCAAATACATCAAAGCTTAACCAGCCTGTAGATTTTTCCTACATTAAAACCAATTAACTCTTCTATGAGGTAGTTATTTCACCACATGCAAATTTCTTCTGATTACCTCCATCCCCTTATAGCAGCACCCCTCATAAGCACTCCTACTTCCTATGAAGTTGAATCCTCATCAAATGTTAATGTCTCATTTTCTTCATTGGCGTCTTATACTATTTATTTTCATGGATATAGGGTGCTTTGCTTCCACTGTGGTGATATTCTGCTATGCCATTTGTAAAAAAACATGTCTACTTTGTAGTATCCAATGTATCATGCACTTGTGTCTTCTCGTTGTATTGTCTCAACTGCAGATAAGGCTTCAAAAACAACGGTCACGTGTAAGATCGGGGCTATTTACTTAAGTGACATTGATGGTAGCTATCTTCAGGTTTTCTTCAGTCAACAGCTCCGACTGGCGTACCCGCTGATAATTCTACCTTGGTCGTAGGCAAGTAGGCTGGTATGTTCATCTATTATCAGGAACTCCTCTTCACATCTGAATTTTGTCGGAACAACAATTCTACTGAGACCCTGGCATTAAAAGCAGCGCGACAAAGACCGACAAACAAATTTTGTCGGATAATAGAAATTTAGAATCATTGAGGGACATAATAGCACTCTGCTATCAAATGGAGCATAATTGCATCACAAAATATTTGAGCTAGCATGTCTTATTTTCCCAATCAAATATATGCATTTCTTTTCTCAAAGCTAGTCTTGCTATAAAAATAACTTTATACTTTTTCTTTGCAGTTTGAATATGGTTAGCTCTTCTGCTGAGATTATGATGGTTTTATTCTATCTATGTAGCTATGGGATACTGTTGGACTGAAAAGGTCAAGAGTCTTGGTGTTGCATAACAGCAGAGTATGATTAATTGTCAGTCTCACCTACAAATCTAGCTTGTGTAGGATACAGTAATTCTGATACCCAGAGACCAAAAAGTGGTGCCTGAATAATACTATGAAAAGGACGGCCTAAATAAAATTTTGCTCATAAGATTGCATGCGTAGCAAATTGCTGACAGGAAATAAATTTCACTAAAAGGATGAACAAATCCGACTTTATGGGAAGAGAGTGCAACAGTTATGAAAAGTGGAGTATATTATACCTAATATGTGCTGCCAAAGGTAACGCCTTCAAGATGAATTATCAAACGGATACTCAAGTTGTATTATTGACGTGAAGTACCAATACATGGGAGCAATGAACATGACGATAGAGGTCGACGACTGCACAAAGGCGACCGCCGTTCAAATGTGTTGAAACGTGATATCTTTGTATTTATTTCCGACTGATTCTCCTCTTATCTCTAGCCTTGTATAGATTGATCTCTAGAGATATTGTAGGGTTAGTTGGCTTGTCACGCAAGACACCACCTGTATATATTGTAACCGACTCCGATGGAATACAATTGAGTTGCATCCTATAGTCTTCTACATGGTATCAGTTTTACCGTGATCCTCTCTCGCTTCCGCACCTCTCCGCCGCCGCGCCTAGCCCTAGACGCCGCCGCGCCAACTCCTCCTGCCGCCGCCGTCGCTACCCCTCCGTAGCCACCGCCGCCGCTTCCTTCCCATCTCCCTTAGCCGCCACCACCGCCGCTTCTCCTCTTCCCCCTGCCGCCACTACCTCCCTCCCAAAACCCTAAGGGCCGCCGCCGCTCCTCCCTTCCTCCTGTTGCCGCCGCCGCCCCCCACTTCTCACCCAAAAACCCTAACCACATGCCGTCCCCATGGCCAAGGCACGCCCGCATCCGACGCCGCTCCTTCTCCGTGCCATGTTCACCTCCAGTCGCCTCAACGAGATCCACATCAAGGACCACGTCCCGGTCATCCTCGACCTCGACTCGCCGTCCTACAACGCATGGCGCACGTACTTCGCGCTGCTGTTCCGCTCTTACCGTCTCATCGAGCATGTTGACGGGAGCGTTGACTACCGCGACATGAAGGACGACGACGAGTGGCTCGCCGTGGACGCCTGCATCGTCAAGTGGCTTTTTCTCACCATCTCTCCAGGTCTCTTCAACATGGTGAACTCCCGCGATCCGTCGGCGTACACTATGTGGACACGGCTGTGCGATCTCTTCCTCGACAATCAACTCCAACGCCGCGTCTTCCTCCAAGGTGACTTTTTCACCATGCAGCAAAATGATCTCTCGATCGACGAGTACTGCACGCGGATGAAGGTTCTTGCGGACGAACTCCGCGACGTCGGCATGAACATCGACGACTCCGTCCTCCTCACCAACCTCCTTCGAGGCCTCCACCCCGACCTCGGCCAATCCGCCGCCAACCTCTCACTCATCACGCCGACTTACACCAAGGCGGTCACGTATCTTCGCATGGAGGAAAAGCGTCTTCGTCACGCGGCGCGGCAAGCTCCTCTCGCCGCCCTCCACGCCGGCACCACCAAGGGGCCCGCCGCCCTCCCGCAGCCTCCTCGCTGGCTCCACAACCGCCCGCCGTCCTGACCAGGGCCGCCCGGAGAGACGGGAGGTCGCGGCGGTCGTAACGCAGCGGCGGCTCTCGGCCCGCCAGCGGCTCCACCGCTCTGCTCGGCTGCGGCACCCCGCCATGGCTCACGGGGTACAACCCCTGGACGGGGGTGGTGCACGCCTACTCGATGCCCCTTCCGCGGGCACCTGCTCCGGGCTTACTTGGCCCTCGCCCGGGCCTTCATCAGGCTCTCTTGGCCGCGCCAGGTGGCTCCGGCCCTGGCGGCTCTTCGGCGTACACCGGGCCCATGGCTCACGGCGCTGCCGCGTCACCACCCTACGGCGCTGCACCGACCGGCTACACCTACGACCCGGCGCTCCTCGCCGCCCTCCACGCCGCCCCTTCCCCAAGAAACTACTCCGGCGGCGGGGACTGGTATATATACACAGGCGCCGCTGCTCATATGGCGTCGAACCCCGGTATCCTCTCTCATATCTCTCCGTACCCTCTTTCTTCTCGCATCGTCGTCGGTGATGGATCTACGCTTCCCATCACCCACCACGGCGCATCCTCCCTCCCTCTCTCATCATCTTCCTTACCTCTCAATAACGTACTTGTGTCTCCATCATTAATCAAAAATTTATGTTCTGTCCATACTCTTACTCGTGAACATCTTGTTACCGTTGAGTTTGACAAACATGGTTTTTCTGTCAAGGATGCCCACTCCCGGAAGGTTCTACACCGATGTGATTCCCCCGGCGATCTTTACCCGTGTGGCCAAACGACAAGCAGTGGTCCCGTCGCACTCCACGCCGATGTGTCTCTCTGGCATGCTCGCCTTGGCCATCCCGGCGCCAACGATCTTCATAAAGTTTTGCAGACTTTTCCCTTTTCATGTAATAAATCGGCAGCACACACTTGTCATGCCTGTCGCATAGGAAAACACATTCGTTTGCCGTTTTCAACTTCATCATCCATTGCTACTTTTCCCTTTGATGTTATTCATTGTGATGTATGGACATCTCCCGTGCCTAGCAATTCGGGTTTATCATACTACCTTGTGATTTTTGGATGATTTTTCTCACTTCACTTGGACTTTTCCGTTGCGCCGCAAATCCGACATCGCTTCCTCCCTTCATGCCTTTTACGCCTATGTTGCCACCCACTTTCACCGCACCATTGCCCATCTTCAAACCGACAACGGAAAGGAATTTTATAACCTCGCTATTCGCACTCTTTTATCCACTCATGGCACCATTTTTCGCCTCACATGCCCATACACCTCTCAGCAAAACGGTCGTGCCGAACGTGTTCTCCGCACTCTTAACGAGAGTGTTCGCGCATTGCTCTTCCATGCACACATGCCTGCTCGATTTTGGCCAGATGCCCTCGCCACAGCTACTCTTCTCCTTAACATCCGGCCCTGCAAACCCCGATGGAACTACACCCCTCATCACCTCTTATTCGGGTCACCTCCGTCATACGATGATCTTCATGTTTTCGGTTGCCTTTGTTATCCTAATATCACCGCCACGACACCACATAAGCTCGCGCCTCGCTCTATCGCTTGTGTCTTTCTTGGCTACCAACCAAACACAAAAGGCTTCCGTTGCTACGACCCGGAGTCCCATCGTGTGATCGTGTCTAGGCACGTGTATTTTGATGAGGTTGTTTTTCCGTTTCAGCAGGCTGCGTCACGTCCCTCGCCACCTCTGGACGCCTCTCCTCACCGGCCTCGTGGAGCCCTTGTGCTCCCACCGCCTCGCCGCTCGGGCGCGGCTGCGACTTCGTCACCCGCTGTCTCGACGCCCTTGGCGTTTCCTCCGCCGACTCAGGAGGAGTCGGCCTCCCCGGCCACGCCAGGCCCCCGCCTCTTGGCTCTGGAGGAGCCGGCTTCCCAGGCCTCGTCGGGTCGTCGCCTTCCGGCTCTGGTGGAGTCGGGCGCGACCCAGCCCGGGCTATCAGCGCCTCGTTGGCTCGGGAGGAGCCGGGCTCTTCGGGCTCGTCTACGCCCTCATCGCCGTCTACGACCGAGCCAGAGCCTCCTGGCTCCCTGTCGGCTCTGGAGGAGCCGACCCTCTCGGCCCCGTCGGCCGGGCCCTCTCATGCCTCGCCGCTGCCCTCGACACCAACACCCGTCGCATCGCCGGTATCTTCTTCGTCATCCGAGCCGGCTGTTGTGGCGCCTCGGCGCCGCGGTCCACGCCCGCCTCCTCCGCCGCCTCACCATCATATGGTGATGCGTGCCAAGGCCGGTGTGCACCAGCCGAACCCGCGCTACCACAACCTCAGCGTCACGACCCTCTCTCCGGTTCCGCGATCGGTGCGTTCTGCGTTGAGTGATCCGCATTGGACCGCCGCTATGCGTGCTGAGTATGATGCTCTTGTCGCCAACCGGACTTGGACCCTTGTTCCTCGTCCCCCTGGAGCGAACATCATCTCGGGCAAGTGGGTTTTTCGTCACAAACTACACCCGGATGGCTCTCTGGATAGGTACAAGGCTCGCTGGGTTGTCTGAGGATTTGCACAACGCGCTGGTGTTGACTTCTTAGAGACTTTCTCTCCCGTCGTCAAACCCGCCACGATTCGTGTGGTTCTTCAGCTGGCTGCATCTCGCCACTGGCCCGTACATCAGCTCGACATCAACAACACTTTTTTGTACGGCCATCTTCAGGAGCGAGTCCTCTGTCAGCAGCCGACTGGGTTCGTTGACCCTCAGCGACCGGATGATGTTTGCCTGTTGTCCCGGTCATTATATGGCCTCAAACAAGCTCCGCGCGCCTGGTACCAGCGCATCGCCGGATTCCTTGGTCTTCTCGGGTTTCGCAGCACCACATCTGACACATCGCTGTTTATGCTGCATCAGGCTGATCATGTGGCTATGCTTCTGCTCTACGTTGATGATATTGTCATCACTGCCTCCCGCACGGATCTTCTTCGCGACATCATTGGTCGTCTCGGTTCCGAGTTTCGGCTGAAGGATCTTGGCGCGTTGCACTTCTTCCTCGGCATTAATGTGCGACGTGATGCCACTGGGTTCTTTCTTCATCAGGGATAGTACGCCCTTGATCTTCTGGACCTTGTCGGCATG
This sequence comes from Aegilops bicornis, assembly GCA_021605145.1. Lineage (NCBI taxonomy): Eukaryota > Viridiplantae > Streptophyta > Magnoliopsida > Poales > Poaceae > Aegilops > Aegilops bicornis. The sequence goes on along the minus strand of CM038669.1, from coordinate 110,208,796 downwards.
ACTGACTGCAAGCTAGCCGCCACACCTGCTGAGGCCAAGCCGAAGCTCTCCGCCACCGCCTGTCAGCCCGCCACCGACGCTGCTCTTTACCGCAGTATTGTGGGCGCCCTTCAATACCGCACGCTCACCAGACCAGACATTCAGTTCGTCGTGCAGCAAGTCTGCTTGCATATGCACTCGCCCCGTGATGTCCACTGGTCTTTGGTCAAGCACATTCTTCGGTACATTCGTGGCACCCCGACCTATGGTCTTTGTCTCCGTGCATCCGCCTCGACTGAGCTCCTTGCTTATACTGACGCGGATTGGGCTGGCTGTCCAGACACTCGCTGCTCCACGTCTGGCTATTGCGTCTTCTTCGGTGACTCTCTGGTCTCCTGGTCCTCTAAACGGCAGCCCTCATCTCCCGTTCGAGTCTTTGAGGCCGAGTACCGAGCTGTCGCCAATGTCGTTGCGGAGACTTGTTGGCTTCGTCATCTTCTTGGTGAGCTTCGGATTTCTCTTCCGAAGGCTACTATAGTCTTTTGTGACAACGTATCGGCTACCTATCTCGCGGCTAATCCGGTGCAGCACAAGCGCACCAAACACATTGAGCTTGATGTTCACTTTGTGCGCGAGAAGGTTCAGTTGGGTCAGCTTCGTGTACTTCATGTACCGACCACCCAACAGTTTGCCGATATCATGACCAAGGAATTGCCTACCGCTGCATTCCAGGAGTTTCTTTCCAGTCTTTGCATCGCCGATGCCGACGCTTCGACTGCGGGGGGGTGTTGAAACGTGATATCTTTGTATTTATTTCCGACTGATTCTCCTCTTATCTCTAGCCTTGTATAGATTGATCTCTAGAGATATTGTAGGGTTAGTTGGCTTGTCACGCAAGACACGACCTGTATATATTTTAACCGACTCCGATGGAATACAATTGAGTTGCATCCTATAGTCTTCTACAAAATGAATAACACACTTGTTACAGAGACCCCGCGTCGCCATCTAGAGGAGAATCATTTGGAGGAAACATAGAGTGGAGGGCCGGAGGGGAGGGAGAGGGCCGGCCGCCAGCCGCCCTCGTTGCCGCACACGGAGGCCTGCCTTCTCACCGGATCGGGTCGCAGCGGCGTCCAGAGAGAGAAGATGCACACGGTGTCCGCCCCCTCGATCTACCTCTCCTAGCGCGGCCCATCTCGAGGAGATGTGGCCGTGATGGATCTGGCCGCTGCCCCGCTAACTTCCTTGACTCAATATGGGGCCTCCCCGCTTTAAGAAAAGAAGGTGAGTGGAGGGCGGCGCCGGTGGGGAGAGGGCGGCTTTGGGTGGGGGAGAGGGAACAGGGCGGCTGTGCACGGGCGTTTGAGGGAGGAAAAATCCTATGAGACCGGGTCTCATAGGCTATTAGGTGAGACCCATTTGGATGGATGACATGCGACACTTATGATCTCAAAGCACCTAATCCCATTTTGTAAGTGCATCTAGTGCCCCTTAGTGATTTTGGTGTATTGAAGACTTATAGGTTAAGGAACTAATGCGTTTGTGAGTGTACACAGGTCTATAAGTCTATGAGGAGTTTGATATTTACAGAGAAAGTCGACCCTAAAAATGAAGTTCTTCAACCCAAGACTTTGATATTCAAGACTTTCTCAAGACTTTGAAAGTGAAGAAATTGGTGTGACCTTGAAGACTTGGTATTCGTTTGAGGAACATGAAGCGTGAAGACTTTTGTTTTCGTAGTTTCATTTTCTCTTTCTTGAGTCATAGGAAACACCGTCTTTGTTAAAGGGGGTCGAGGAAATACTAAGGAAAAATTTCCATGTGATGCTCAACTCAAAATCCTACACCTACCAATCCCTTCAAGTGAAGCCTTTGGAAATCTCATACAGATTCAGTCAATTTCTTCAAAGGATGTAGACGAAGTTCTTACAGTCGCCGAGAATTTGTCTGGACCGAGGAGTTAGGAATTCGCCAGTCGGATTGCCTACACAAAGGAGGATCATGATAGCCCCGAGGAATTTGATATTCAAATTTCCGATCGTTCTTTGTCTTCTTGCCAGCTGTCCCAAAATATCTTATCCACCTAACGGTCATATCATTGAAGGGCATTTATGTCTTATCATGTCGGGCTGCTCCCTAGGCTATAAATAGCCGCCCCCTACAACCACTAGCTGGTTGGCTACTCCGAGAGAACTTGACACTTGTCATTTGAGAGCAACCCATCCTCCGAGGACTTTGAGCGAAAATCATCAAGTGAGGAAAAACCCAAAACCAAACCCCTACAAACCCAAAGTGATTGAGCATCACTGAAGAAATTGATCCTGCGTGGATCCGACGCTTGTTACCTTTGAAGATTGTGCTTCTTCCAGACGGTTAGGCGTCATGGTCTAGAGCATCCAAGAGGAATTGTGGATTGCCGAGTGACCAAGTCTGTGAAGGTTTGGAAGTCGTCTGAAGACTTACCACGAGTGATTGGACGAGGTCTGTGTGACCTTAGTTCAAGGAGAATACGGTGAGGACTTGGTGTCCTGAAGCTGCGTGCTTTCGGTGGATCGGGTGTCCGGACTGTGTGTCCTCGAGTTTAAATACTCAGCCGCTCCAACCAGACGCATAAGCTGAGACAGCAGTTGGAACTGGTCTACCAAATCATTGTCTTCACCAACCTAATCGGTTCTATTTCCTCAACCCTTTCATTTCCTCATTCTTGTGTTGAGTGTTTGTTCATATCTGTGTTTGAAGACTTTGATCAAGACTTTCTCAATTTCCTCAGTTCAATTTCTTGATCTGTTTGTCTTCATCTTGTGTTATCCTGTGATTACGCTTTACAGACTCTGTGATTTTCTTCATTTCATAATGATGACTATGCGTGTATTCTGTTATGCTTACTTCTGAGTACTTATTCCGCTGCACGTAGTTCTTCGCTTAGGAATTTCCTCACCGGCAAATTCCTCAGTGAAGAATTCATAAAAATCGCCTATTCACCCCCCCTCTAGTCGATATAACGCACTTTCACATTTTGCCTGTCATTTTTCAATCCCGACTCCAATCCTATGTAGTACGCTACGCTACGCTCGAACAGGTACGTAACACAAGTACACATCGAGCTGGGATTTCCTTGCTCTCGGTCTCGTTCATGGCGGCCACGCCGAATGACACCGTCGCCAGCGGCCGCACGGAACGACGTAGCGGCAACTTCTCGTCTAGGGCCGCGCCGAAGGATCTCGTTGCCACCGGCCGATCCATTGCCGTCTGCGTGGCGGACGTAGGCCACGCTGCCGCGATGGACTCCATGTTCATAAGCGGCGGCGATGCAAGGATGTCGCTGCGGCGGCGGCTATGCGTGAAGATGATGCATCAAGCTGCTCCTTGCAGCTGCACTCGCTCACGTCCGCGCCGGCGAACCCCATGACACTCGACGTGGTATGTCCGTGAGTCCGTTTAGACTAATTCGATCAGGGTAAGTGTGATATGCATGTATACATAAGGGTCTGTCTAGGGCATAATTGTATACATAATTATCAGAGTATACATGTGCATAGTCACGCTGAAGAGGACAACAAGCAAATGTACATGTGGCAGTATCTTTTCAGCCTGAATTTTTGTAGTGGGTTTGTTGCACCAAATAATTGAAGTGAGGGCTTGTTGCACTAAGCACAGAACAGTGAACACAATGATTTTTTTTATTTTTTTGCGAGGAAGTGAACACAATGATTTCATACACAAGAGAAGCAGTAAATAAAAATATTCGTAGTAGTTCAGAATACGAGCTGCAATGCAACAATACACTTTGCATATGTTTCACTACGGGAATCGCACCCTATGCCGACGGCCAGGGCCGTCGGCATAGCCCTGACTAGCCGTCGGGACAGGCCTATGCCGACGGCCCCCGTCGGCATAGGGCCGTCGGCAACATATCCGTCGGCGTAGCCAGGATGACCGTCGGCATAGAATGGTCGTCGGCATAGACTCTATCCCGACGGTGGCCGTACATCTATGCCGACGGCGCTGGCCGTCGGCAACGCCATCGCCTAACGGCGGCTACCGTCAACTGCTGAGCAACGGCGGCTCGCCACGTGGCACCTCTATGCCGACGCCCTGGCCGTCGGCTTAGTTTAGAACTATGCCGACGGCCTGGCCGTCGGCATAGAGGTGCCACGGGGCGCCGCCGCTGTTCTCTGTAGCCTATGCCGACGGCCAAGCCATCGGCTTAGTTTAAACGATGCCGACGCGGCTGGGCCGTCGGCATAGACGTGCCGCGGTCGGCAATCGGGCACTCTGAGGGTAGAACTAAAGCGACGGCCAGTCGTGCCGGCATAGGCTTCCACGTGTCAGCCATCGGAGCTCACGCCGGGGCCTATGCCGGCCTGGGCCGTCGGCATAGTTTACGTCGATTTTTTTTCTTTTTTCTGTTTCTTTTCAGCTCAATTCATTTGAATATACACAGCATATATAAGAAGCAGCATATATAAGAAGCAGCATCACGTAACAGTAAGGAGCAGCATAGCACAACAATATATGCATAAGCATCATCACAATCATAAGCATAAGCACAATCATAAGGCATAAGCACAATCATAAGGCATAAGCATATAGAGAAGCACACAAGTCATCTAAAGGATCATCACCACACACAAGTCATCTAAAAAACATAAGCATAAGCACACAAGTCCCCGAATGGCTTAAGCGCCAGGACGTCGAGCACCGCGGAGGTCGTCACCGCCAAGAGCGCCGAAGCCCAGGTCGTCAGTGCTTCCGCCAGCGCTACCGCCAAGACCGCCTCCACCTCCGTGGATCGGAGTGGTCGGGCTCCGTGTCTCCGGAGTGCTGCGAAGACCACCGCCAACGGTAGATCCACCTGTTCCCTGGATGTTGAAAAGACATATTAATGGGATATATGACTGTGTTGAAAGGCATGACATGCTTGGGGTGAATAGATTGGGGATGAACTAACCGCGAGGGTTAGCGTTACGTGCCACAAACTCCTCAAAGGTCGGCCTTCTTTGGTTGTCTTTGGAGGGCGTGTCTTTGGCTGGCCGAGGACACCTGCCGGCCGCCATTTCTGAAAAGCCTGCTCCGGTGGCGATCCCTCTGCACTTGGTGTTCATGAAGCCTCGATGCCACGCCATGGTCTCTGGCGTGTGTACTCAGTGTAGGCCTACGGTATGACATGATGGAACTCATAAAACTACTAGATGCGGAAAATAAAGTGAGCAATGAAGATAAGAGGAAAATACTTACAGATTGTTGCTCTGAAAGATGGACTGTGAACTGGACACCTTTGGCTGGCTCATCTTGTTGGCTCGAGGCTCGGTCGATCCGGCAGTGTGTGTAGGAGATAGTCGGAGTGACCACAAGATCGAGAACCGCCTCCCGACCGTGCTCCTTGGGCCCCATGCTCACCACCGCCTGTCGTCCGGATCCGCCGCCAATGGGGTCAGTGTGTCGGATGTAACCAGATACACTGCAGTAGTAGGCCTCCTTCCTCCACGCTGGTCTTCTTGCCGTAGTACTTGGGCTCGCCCGAGCTTGGGGTCCTTCCGCGTATGGGCGATCTCCCACGCCTGCATGTCCGAGAGCGCCCGCCTGGGTTTCTCCTCCTGCACCACCAAACAGATGTTAGTCATACATAAGAAAGTGATGGTAAATAGAAGAAGAAGAATGTTTAATGGGGTTAGTCATACATTAAGCGCCTTGTGGAGATAGTGGTTTGGTTTCCTGAGCATGTACTCCCTCATTCCCTCGGTTAGCCTTATTTTTGATTCTCATAGCCGCCTGTGCTCCAGCCCCATCACACCAAAGATCCACCAATGCCGCCCAGACTCGTCTTTTCCATAACACCAATTTGGACACACCTACATAATAAAGCATAATGGCATGTCAACATGAAGCGGTGAAATGTACCACATGGTAATGAAAGCATAATGAAAGCATAATATATGAAAGCATAATGAAAAATCTTTTATACTTACCGCCAAGTACTCGTGCCTCTCCAAGGTAATGCCCATCCTCCGCGCTTCTTCCTTGGTCATCTTCACACCAAGAACATCGTGGTAGTATGTCGAGATGGCCACATAAGCGCTCTCGTCTTTACATCTGGCGGGCCTTCTTCTTGCATTGGTGTAGCACGATCTGGTCCACTCTAGCCCTGCTCGGAAGAACTCGATAGAATTTCTACAATCATGCATGAAACAAGAATGGAAGAAGCCATGAGTTAAATCATTCATGAAACTAGAATGGACTTGTGCTTCTGAAGAGAACTCACCCAGAAAGTAACTCATGGTCCGCGTGGAGGGCCTCTTCCCAGTGGTCCCAGCTCGTGGCCAAAACCCGACGGTCCGGCTGCCTGACTGGATCCGGACAGTACAACCCTGGCCAGTATAACTTCAGCAAGACGGTGATGAGGCCGTTGGGAATACGGACCCCTTTAGAATATATCCAGTTGCTGCAAAGAATGAACTATTAGCATGTGACAAGCAAAATAAATAACAACCGGAATATGCATGTGACAAGCAAAATAAGGAACCGCTTACTCTTTTCCGTGGGCTCAATGAGCCACTTACGCTCCTCGATGGCAGAGGAACCTGCTTTGGTAGCTGCGTTGCCACGCAGCCATCCCTTGTTGTCAACCCCCTTCCCGTCACCACCATCATCCCCGCCACCACCACCCTCCTCGCCTGCCTCTCCCTCCCCAACCTCCTCCTCCTCCTCCTCCTCCTCCTCCTCCCTAGAGTGTACCTCACTAGAGGAGGGTACCTCACTAGAGGAGGGCCTCGAAGACAACACCCCTAAGTCGGTGAGGGTGCGCTCTTTCTGGCCGCGACCCCCTGTAGTGGCTCTCCCCCCAGCACCTCGTCCTCTAGAGGCTCTCCCCCCGCCCCTCCTCCTCTAGGGGCACCTCTCCCTCGACCTCCCTGTGAGGAGTCATCGTCAAGTAGCCGAGGGGGAGGATTACGTGCTCGACCACTCCGACTAGGCAGGCCGGCGACCTTGCGTGAGGAAACCCACGCCGTCGGCCTTCCCCTTGCCCATGTTCCACGAACCTGCATTGAAAAGAGAAAAGCAATTAGTAAATTAATGAAATGAAGAAAAGTCATGATAATAAACACATTAATAAAAATGCATAAAAGGCATATTCCTAAACTTGAAACGTACATCTACTAGAACCCATATGAATCATCACTGTTGTAACCTCTTTCTTGGTCCATCTCATCATCACTATCAATCATATCATCTTCGTTTGTCCGACGGAGGTGGAGGCTCTTCCTCCTCGTCGGCGTCTTCGCTTAACTTTTCTAGCATAAGTATGTCATTTTCATTGACAATGGTCTCACCATCATTCCGTGCATCGTCGACGTTTGGGTCCACATCATCATCACCCAATGGTCTAGCGTCATCGTTTCTAACCACATCATCATCATCATCATCAGGTTGCTCTTGATAGAACACTCCCTCGTATGTCATGGGGTTAATGTTGTAGTAATCGTCTTCATTCGGGTCGGTAGCTTACCATGTGGCGACACCTTGAACACAACTTCCCAACCCTTTAGATACACTTTACGGCATGGGTAAGGCGGATAATATACTTGTGTAGATTGGGTAGCCGCAATGAAGAGATCGGCTCCGGCATAGATGGTTGATGGTTTAACCGACCAAACCAATGGAAGGCGTATGTTTTACCCCTCCATGGATCGAACCATCGGCATTTGAACACAGACAGACTTAGGGTCTCACGCCCTGGCGGAATTTAACCTCGTATATATTTTGTACCCTTCGTAGTAGTCTCTTGAATTTTGACCGGGGTGTACACTCCAGTATTTATAGTTTTCGGATCGGGCGGCTGTTTTGGTGCTCCTCTGTATGGAAGCGATACCCATTCACATCATATTTTGTACATGTCATGACGGCAGGGTCAAAACCCATGGAAACCCATCTCAATTCATCATCCATAAATATGTTCGGATCTTTTCCCTACAAGTATAATGGAAATTGTTGCGTGCATTAGTTCGGTTAACTAATAAATGTTGAAGTAGGTATTTAATAGGGGAGTGTGGAAATTTACTTTCTCCATGAACCAAGCAACAAAATTTTACGTCCAGGGTTTCCATGACGGAGAAGAGTAAGTGCCTCCGCCTCAGTAGGAGGATTCACTCCCGTCCATTCCTCTTGAACGAAATCACTAAAAAAAGATAAGCGGTGTTACACCGGGACTAAGTGAACATGAAACATGATGATGTGGAAGACATAAAGGAATGGTGTAGTGGTATTACCTCATCCACACTTCCTCAACTTCCTTGATGTTGTGCAAGATATAGAACATGAGGTCCTCCCACTCTTGTCGTGGCATGTTATAAGATTTCGAGGCCCCAGCCCTCCCACCTTCTTGCCGTTGAATAGATCGAGCACAGGTTGATACTTGGGTTCTTCTATATTGTATCGAGGCACCTTGTTATGAAGATGGGGAGCATTAGTGCAGATAGTATGATGTCACGAGGTCGACACCTCCTCTAGGATAAGCGCCTCAACTATGGAAGCTTCAATCTTAGCTTTGTTTCCACATTTAAAATCGGAGATGCTTGTTCGCCTCTCGAGACGTCACGCCACCCCGATTTTGCACGGGGCCCCCAACAATACCTCGTTCGCGAGGTGCAGAATGAGATGTGTCATCGGAGTAAAGAACTGGCGGAAAGATCTTCTCTAGCTTGACTATCAACTCTGGTGCCTTCTTATGCAATTTTCAATCACCTCTTTACTTACTTCTTTAGCATAGGCGTGCGGAAGAAATGGCTAAGCTCGGCAAGCACTTTTCGCCCGGACATGCTCGGGGACATAGCCTCGAACCATCACCGGCATTATCCGCTCAATCCATACATGGTAGTCATGACTCTTCAACTCGGTCACTTTGCCCGTTGAAAGATTGACTCCCTTACTTATATTCGATGCATAACCATCGGTGAACTTCAAAATTTGTTTCAGCCGGATAAGTACTTCTTTTTTTACGGCGGTTTAAGGACAAAGTCGGCATCTCGGCTTGAACTAGTTTTTTTCGACCGCCTTTGTGGGAGGCTTCATGTTCAGGCGTGGTCTATCACAAATTCTCCGTTGATCGGCTCTAGCTTTTACATTATCCTTCGTCTTATCAGGAATGTTGAGGATGCGTGTGGAAAAGGGACTCTGCCACATTCTTTTGATTGTGCATCACATCAATATTGTAAGGAAGTTTGAGGTCCTTGAAATAGGGAAGCTGCGAGAAGGGGGTAATGTGAGTCCAGTTGTGCGTCTCACCATATCCCTCGAAGCCTTTGTCTTTGGCTTTGCCTTTGGCTTTGCCTTTGCCTTTGACTTTAGGCTTCAGAGCTTTTAGCTGAGCAAGAACATCTGCCCCCGAAAATGTTGGAATCTCGGTTACTTCATGAACAACCCGGCCTTTCGTGAAGATCTTCTTGTCTTCCCTGTCTGGATGGCATGGAGGGAGGAACTGTCGATGCAGGTAAAAGGCTACATACTTGCCACCCTTACTCAGCCAAATCATCCGCATGAGCCTGCATGCACACCGGCATGGCATCTTACCACTTGTACACCATCCATGAGAATAGAGCATAGCCGGAAAGTCATGCATGCAATAGTGCAACCAAACTTTCATCAAGAAATTTCTCTGCAGATCCCGGTCGTATGTCAACCTCGGAAAGTACCAAGAATGGTGCAAAGCATCCACTGGCGGCTGCATAAACACACCCAATTGCTTCCCGGGTAGTCGGGCCCGGAATGATGATGAGCGACAAGAACATGGTCTTCCGTTGCATTAGGGCACCGGGAGGAAGATTGAGCGGAATTACAAACACGGGCCAGCGGCTGTATGGATTGGACGACATACCATATGGATTCAACCCATCACGATATGGCTATTCGACATTCCCAGCCTCGGCTGCTTCCTCGGGTATTCTTCATCGAATGACTTCCATGCTTCCCCTCCCGATGGATGTACGATTTTTTTTTGGATTGTACCTTATACCTTCCTTGTGCCACTTCATCATTTTGGCAGACTCCTTCGTGATGAAAAGGCGCTGCAGTCTTTTTATAAAATCAAGATACCGAAGAACCTTAACGGGGATGGTTAGCTGCTTTTCTCACCATCCTCACCGACCACCTCAATGTACCGAGAGCGAACCGCACTTCCCTCTGATTACTTGTCATCCACATACTGCGCTGCCTAAACAAAAGGCAATTCTTGAGCGAACATCTATTTTCTCATAATCCATAGAGAGTGCCTTCATGATTTTCTTTGTATCGTACATGCTTTTCGGCAGTTCATGACCCTCGTGGAGGCTGTTAGCCCATACTCCCAGAATGCTTGAAGCATTTACAGCTACGGCCGTACTCAGCCTTGACTGCAATCAGTTGCGAGATGGCATCCAGGTGAGATATTTTCGCACCCGCATAAAGAGGTTTCTTCGACGAGGCCAAGACCTCCAAGAAGGCCGTTGCGGTTGCCTCCGGAGCCTCCGGTGCAGTCTCTGAAGGTGTCGCATTTGCCGTTTCTGCAACAATGACATCATCTAGCATGTCCCCGACCCCGTCGTCCTCCATATCCATCGATGCGTTGTCGCATCACCTCCTCTCTACCACGGTCCTGATCGGCTATGTTTATCGGCGGCATGTCAAAGTTTGGCATATATCCGTATGCGTCGAAGGTGCTCTCACTCATGTCCGTCTGATTTCTACGGTGACGTCGGCACATCTCCACATGTGGGCATGGTGGGATAATTCTCATTGAACTGACGGAATATCTCCTTCAAATACACATCGGTTTTCACGATCCACTACTTGATGTTACTCGATTCCGACGGATAAAACCACTTGTACATCCGCGATTATCTGCCATCCTCTCGCTATTTTGCAAACCACACAACATAATTAAGGATTCACTTAAATTAATCACATCAAATTTTCAGTTTCTACTGGCGTTGAATCCACCTACATCTCTAATAGGTAAAGATGGGTCCTAATCCCACCCGAGGATGTGTAGATTGAGTACGTTCTCCATTCTACCCGTTTGAGACAAAATTTCGGCAGCACCTCCCGCTGTTCTCCGGATACACGTCTCGTCAAATAGCCGAGAGAATGTGCTCCGGAGAACAATGGGGAGGCGCCGCCCGAAATCCTGTCTCGGGCAAGGGGTAGAACATGGAGAATATACCCAATCTACACATCCTCGGGCTGTCCGTGGAAAAGCGCTGGACAATCCGAAACAGCCGCGGTGATAAATATGCAATTGAATGCATATTTATCGATGCAACTCCTTTCAGACGGAGACGCCTAGGTTACGCCCGATTGACTTGAGAATGAAATCTAGTGACATCAAAAAATGGAGGAGATGGACTTGTAGCTCACCCTTGGCTGTAGGGGAAGGAGTCGAACAACAGAGGGATGCTCAGGGAACAAAGCGTCGGACGACGGTCACTTTGATGAAATGCAACACCACAAAGCCTACAAATTCCATCGGGACAAAAAAATTAGAACATCGCAACTCATAGAGCATATTTAAAACATTTAAACATGCATTCATTTATTTTTGCATCATGTAGGCAAAAAAACTAAAAACATTAACAATATATTCATCATCGTCATCACATATTCACCATCATCATTATCACCTATTAATCATAATCATTGATTCATCTCATCAGAACCAGAATTTTTTTTTGAAAGATATGCAACATATAGCATCTCATCTAACCAAATTTTTTTACTACCTATCTCACTATCTATCTAACTATCTAACTATCTACCTACTAACTATCTCACTATCTATCTAACTATCTAACTATCTACCTATCTAACTATCTATATAAATATCTATCTAACTAGGTATCTAACTATCTAAATATCTATCTAAATACCTATCTAACTAGCTACTGAAATTACTAAAAAACACTAAAAATACATAAAATTTTCACCTTGAGAGGGCTGCCGGAGTTGGGGCGGGAGGCGCGAGTCGGGCGGGAGGTCGACGGGGTTCGGGCGGGCGGGAGGCCGGAGGGGGGGGTCGGAAGGCGGGCGGCCAAGGGGGGGTCGGGCGGCAAAGGCGGGGTCGGGCGGGAAGGTTTGAGGCGGGCGGGCGGGCGGCCGGGCGCTGGACAGCCTTGGGCGGCCAAGGAGGGTCGGGCGGGCGGTGCAGGGGTCGGGCGGAAGGTCGGAGGCGGAAGCGGGCAGGCAGAGGCAAGGCCAGCGCCACGGAGTCGAGGCGGCGAAGCCCTGCCGCCTGGGTCGGGCGCGGTGGCTCGGGTCGGGCGGGAGGCGCGGGCTACGGCGGGCTCGGGTGGGGCGGTGTGGGCTGGAACGGAGGCGCGGGCGCCGGCGCGTTTCTGGGCTGGGCCGGCTCGGGCGTGTGCAAGTGGCGGAGGAGGTGGGGCGTATGCCAGTAGGGCTCAGAGTCGGGTGCGTTGAGGGAGAAATGAGTGGAGGAGGTCGGGTGCGGTGCGGATAAGGTTGGCCCCTATGCCGACGGGCATGGCCGTCGGCATAGGCCTGGCCCCACATGTCAGCAGCCCGGGAGTGGATATCGCGTGCACATATGCCGACGGGATAGGCCGTCGGCATAGGTGGGAGACCTATACCGGCAGCTAGGCCGCGCATATATGCAAACCACAATTTTTTTTAAATAGTCCCACCTCGCCGAGGGGAAAGCAATTTGACCTGTTTAATTAGTTCACTAATCCACACGTACAAGCTCCGGTATACATGCAGGGTGGTCGGGTGGCATGTCCGAAGAGGCGGCACGCGTCTCCGGGGTATGCCCCCTCACACGGACGGCGTCGCCGCCGGCACCTGGAGGGGAAGCAGACGGACGGCTGGTCTACACGGAGGGATCTTCTTTGTGGGTGTGGCCGGATGTTGCTCTAAAGTGTTCGTATGGGCTGACCTAACATGACCGGGTGGATAGGCCTGAGTGTCAAATCCCGTCAGTGCAAAGTCAAAGGGCTAGATCCGATGGTCAAACGCACAGGTTAGGCGGGGCCAGGGGCCCTGGGGTAGCAATGCCACGGACCGTCGCGCAGGCCCTCATACATGCGGGTGGTGGTGTGGTGGCATGTCCGAGAAAGAAGCGCCGCAGCGTCTCGAGGGTGTGGCCCCCCCCCTCACGGACGGCGATGACACCACGGAAGTAGGCGTTCTCTTGAAAAGCGATGCGGCGTGAATATTATTAAATACTCGGAGGGCGATAAAATCATGAGTTTTTTACATGACGTGGGCACATGTGCTATAGGACCGATGGTAATTTTTCATAATTTTTCGTGATGGAGAAGTATCTGAACACTTCCTCTGTCTTGCGGATTGCTCTTGGCGTCTCACGACTGTGGCGGCGGCCTCCGGGCTAGTATACCGTCAAATCTTGCGTGGCCGGCGTCTCTACAAGTCCGGAAGTGTTGTGGCGGTTTGCAAATGCCCGGCACGCAGCGTCTCCGGTGTGCCCCCCCCTCACGGACGGCGCGCGCCGGGCCGGCACCTAGAAGGGGGAAAGCAGGCCGTCGGGTCTACACAGTGGATGTAGCTATGGGTTTGGCCGGATGTTGCTCCCGTATCCCTATGGGCGACCCGACACAACGGGTGGAGAGGTCCACTGGTCAAAGACCGTCCGTGGGAAGTCAAAGGTAGATCTCGTGGTCAACCGCTCGAGGTTAGCGGAGACGGGGCCACAGGGGTAACAATGCTGCCGGGCGTCGCACCGGCCCCTCATACATGCAGGGTGGTGTGGTGGCATGTCAGAAGAGGCGGACCAGCGTCTCGGGGTTCGCCCCCTCCGACGGCGCCGCCCGCCCGGCACACAGAGAAAGCAGACGTCGGGTCTACACTGGCGAGGATCTTCTTTGTGGGTCTGGCAGGATGTTGCTCCAAAAGTGTTCCTATGGGCTGACCCTAACACCACCGGGTGGAGAGGCCCACCGGTCAAATCCCGTCCGTGCAAAAGTCAAAGGGCTAGATCCGTGGTCAAACGCTTCTGAGGTTAGGCGGGGCCAGGGCCCCTGGGGTAGCAATGCCAACGGACCATCGCATCGGGCCCTCATACATGCGGGGTGGTGTGGTGGCATGTCCGAAGAGGCGGCGCAGCGTCTCACGGTGTGGCCCCCCTCACGGGCGGCGATGACACGGAAGTAGACGCTTCTGCGGAAGCGATGCGCGCGTGAATATTATTAAATACTCGGGGCGATAAAATCATGACTTTTTTACATGGCGTGGGCACATGCGCTATAGGACCGATGGTAATTTTTCATAATTTTTCGTGATGGAGAAGTATGTCGAACACTTCCTCTCTGGCGGATTGCTCTTGCTGCGTCTATGGTATGGGCGGCCTCCGGGGCTAACATACCGTCAAATCTTGCGTGGCGGCCTCTCACAAGTCTGGAAGTGTTGTGGCGGTTGCAAATGCTCGCACGCTGCGTCTCCGGTGTCCCCACCTGCGGACGCCGCGCCGCCCGGCACCTGGAGGGGGAAAGCAGACGCGTCGGGTCTACACGGAGTGGATGTAGCTGTGGGTTTGGCCCGGATGTTGCTCCCGGGTGTCCCTATGGGCCGAACTGACACAACCGGGTGGAGAGGTCCACTGGTCAAAGCCCGTCCATGGGAAGTCAAAGGGTTAGGCGGGACGGGGGCCCTGGGGGGTAGCAATGCCACCGGAGTGTCGCACCGGCCCCTCATACATGCAGGGTGGTGTGGTGGCATGTCCGAAGAGGCGGCTGCAGCGTCTCCGGGGGTTGACCCCTCACGCAGACGAAGCGCCACGCCCTTGGCACTTTGGAGAAGCAGACGCGTCCGGGTCTACACGGCGGGATCTTGTTGTGGGTCTGGCCGGATGTTGCTCCAAAGTGTTCCTATGGGCTGACCTAACACCACGGGTGGAGAGGCCCACCGTCAAATCCGTCCGTGCAAAGTCAAAGGCTAGATCCGGTGGTCAAACGCTCTGAGGTTAGGGCGGGGCGGGGGCCACAGGGGGTAGCAATGCCACCGGATCGTCGCGCCAGAGCCCTCATACATGCGGGGTGGTGTGGTGGCATGTCCAAGAGGCGGCCTGGCGTCTCGGTGTGGCCCCCCTCACGGACGGCTATGACACGGTAGTAGACGTTCTGCGGAAACGATGCGGCGTGAATATTATTATATACTCGGAGCGCGATAAAATCATGAGTTTTTTACATGACGTGGGCACATGTGCTATAGGACCGATGGTAATTTTTCGTAATTTTTCGTGATGGAGAAGTATGTGAACACTTCCCTCTACGCGGATTGCTCTCCGGCGTCTCTGATCGTGGCGGCTGACCTCCGGGGCTAGCATACCGTCAAATCTTGTGTGGCGGCCTCTCACAAGTCTGGAAGTGTTGTGGCGGTTGCAAATGCCGGCACGCAGCGTCTCTGGTGTGCCCCCCACCCCTCGCACGGACGGCGCCCCGCCGTCACCGGAGGGGGGAAAGACGCAGACGTCGGGTCTACACGGAGTGGATGTAGCTGTGGGTTTGGCCCGGATGTTGCTCCCAGGTGTCCCTCTGGGCTGACCTGACACAACCGGGTGGAGAGGTCCACTGGTCAAAGCCCGTCCGTGGGAAGTCAAAGGGCTAGATCTCGTGGTCAACCGCTCCACGGGTGGGCGGGGCCAGGGCCCCAGGGGTAGTAGCAATGCCACGGGCGTCGCCCGGCCCCCTCATACATGGTGGTGGTGTGGTGGCATGTCCAGAAAGAGGCGTACGCGTCTTCGGGGGTTCGCCCCCCTCACAGACGGCGCCCAGCCGCCTTTGGAGGGGGAAAGCAGACGCGTCGGGTCTACACGGAGTGGATCTTGCTGTGGGTCTGGCCCTGATGTTGCTCCACAGTGTTCCTATGGGCTGACCTAACACCACCGGGTGGTGATGCCCAATGGTCAAAGCCCGGCCGTGCAAAGTCTAAGGGCTAGATCAGGTGGTCAAACGCTTCTGAGGGTTAGGCGGGACGGGGCCACTGAGGTAGCAATGCCACTGGGACCGTCGCATCGTGCCCTCATATATGCGGGGTGGTGTGGTGGCATGTCCGAAGAAGGCGGCACGCAGCGTCTCGAGTGTGGCCCCCCCTCACGGACGGCGATGACACGGAAGTAGGCGTTCTGCGAGAAGCGATGCGGCGTGAATATTATTAAATACTCGGAGCGTGATAAAATCATGAGTTTTTACATGGCGTGGGCACATGTGCTATAGGACCGATGGTAATTTTTCATAATTTTTCGTGATGGAGAAGTATCGAACACTTCCCTCTATGCGGATTGCTCTTCGGCGTCTCGACTATGGCCGTGGCGGCCTCGGGCGCTAACATACCGTCAAATCTTGCGTGGCGGCCTCTCACAAGTCTGGCAGTGTTGTGGCGGTTGCAAATGCCCGACGCGTCTCGAAGTGTGCCCCCCCTCACGGACGGCGCCGCCCGCCCCGGCACAGAGAAGCAGACGCTTGTCCGGGTCTACCGCAGGAGTGGATGTAGCTGTGGGTTTGGCCGGATGTTGCTCCGGGTGTCCCTATGGGCGAACAGACACTGGCCGGGTGGAGAGGTCCATGGTCAAAGCTCCGTCAAGTGGGAAGTCAAAGGGGTAGATCTCGTGGCCAACCGCTCGAGGTTTATGGACGGGGCCAGGGGGCCACAGGGGTAGCAATGTCACCGGAGGCGCCGCCCCTCATACATGCAGGGTGGTGTGGTGGCATGTCCGAAGAAAGCGGCACAGCGTCTCAGGGGTCGGCCCCCTCACGCAGACGGCGCCACCGCCCGGCTGGCACAGGAGAAGCAGACGCGTCGGGTCTACAGCGGGGATCTTCTTTGTGGGTGCAGCCGGATGTTGCTCCAAAGTGTTCCTATGGGCTGACCCTAACACACGGGTGGAGAGGCCAGCATGGTCAAATCCGTCAGGTGCAAAGTCAAAGGGCTAGATCCGGTGGTCAAACGCTACGGGGTTAGGCGGAGACAGGGGGCCACAGGGGTAGCAATGCCACCGGACCGTCGCATCAGGCCCTCATACATGCGGGGTGGTGTGGTGGCATGTCCAGAAGAAGCGGCCGCGTCTCCGGTGTGGCCCCCCCTCACGGACTGGCGATGACACGGTAGTAGGCGTTCTGCTGAAGCGATGCGGCATGAATATTATTAAATACTCGGAGCGCGATAAAATCATGAGTTTTTACATGGCGTGGGCACATGTGCTATAGGACCCGATGGTAACTTTTCATAATTTTTCGTGATGGAGAAGTATGTGAACACTTCCCTCTCACAGCGGATTGCTCTTGGCGTCTACCACTTGTGGCGGCGGCCTCGAAACTTCTTATGCGTCAAATCTTCGTGGCGGCCTCTCACTAGAAATGCAGAAGTGTTGTGGCGGTTGCAAAATGCCGACCGCGTCTCGGTGTGCCCCCCCTCCACAGACTGACCTTGCAGCCAGCACACAGAGAAGCAGACGCGTCGGGTCTACGGAGAGTGGATGTAGCTGTGGGTTTTGGCCGGATGTTGCTCTAAAGTGTCCCTATTGGGCGGCCCGGCCTGGCAGATGGTGGAGGTCCTTGGTGAAAAGCCCGTCCATTAGAAGTCAAAGGGTAGAACTCGTGGTCAACCGCTCAGGAGGTTAAGCGGGGCACGGGGGCCACAGGGGGTAGCAATGCCACGAGGCGTCGCCTCGCCCCTCATACATGCAGGGTGGTGTGGTGGCATGTCAGGCGGACAGCGTCTCAGGGGTTCCCCCTCACAGACGGCGCGCCAGCCCGGCTTTGGAGAAGCAGACGCGTCCGGGTCTACAGCGGGGATCTTCTTGTGGGTGTGGCCCGGATGTTGCTCCAAAGTGTTCCTATGGGCTGACCTAACACCACCGGGTGGAGAGGCCCTTGGTCAAATCCCGTCCGTGCAAAGTCAAAGGGCTAGATCCGGTGGTCCAAGCGCTTCTGAGGTTAGGCGGGGACGGGGCCACAGGGGTAGCAATGCCACCGGACCATGTCGCTTTGCGCCCTCATACATGCGGGGTGGTGTGGTGGCATGTCAGAAGAAGCGGCCGCAGCGTCTCGGTGTGGCCCCCCCTCACAGACCCGGCGATGACACGGAAGTAGGCGTTCTGCGGAAGCGATCGCGCGTGAATACTATTAAATACTCGGGCGATAAAATCATGAGTTTTTACATGGCGTGGGCACATGTGCTATAGGACCGATGGTAATTTTTCATAATTTTTACCATTGATGGAGAAGTATGTGAACACTTCCCTCTCGCGGATTGCTCTTGGCGTCTCTGTTGTGGTAGGGCGGCCTCCGGGCTAGCATACCGTCAAATCTTGCGTGGCGGCCTCTCCACAAGTCTGGAAGTGTTGTGGCGGTTGCAAATGCCATACCGCGTCTCGGTGTGCCCCCCCCCTCACGACGGCGCCGCCCCTACTGGAGGAGAAGCAGACGCGTCGGGTCTACGGAGTGGATGTGGCTGTGGGTTTGGCCGGATGTTGCTCTAAAGTGATGGCTGACTAACATGACCCGGGTGGAGAGGTCCACTGGTGAAAGCCGTCCGTGGGAAGTCAAGGGTAGATCGCAGTCGCCCGCTCCGGAGTTAAGCGGGGCGGGAAGATACGAGGGGGGTAACAATGCCGGGACGTCCTTTCAGCCCCCTCTTATATGCAAGGTGGTGTGGTGGCATGTCAGAAGAAGCGTCTCGAAGTGTGCCCCCTCACAGACCGGGAGGAAGCAGACGCGTCGGGTCTACGGGGGATCTTCTTGGGTGTGGCGGATGTTGCTCTAAAGTGTTCGTATGGGCTGACCTAACATGACCAGGGTGGATAGGCCCTTGGTCAAATCCCGTCGATGCAAAGTCAAAGGGCTAGATCCGGTGGTCAAAGCAGCTTCTGAGGTTAGGCGGGGCCGGGGCCACAGGGGGTAGCAATGCCACGGACCGTCATCGGGCCCCTCATACATGCGGGGTGGTGTGGTGGCATGTCCGAAGAAGCGGCCTGGCGTCTCCGAGGTGTGGCCCCCCCCCCTCACAGACGGCGATGACAGGAAGTAGTAGGCGTTCTGCGGAAGCGATGCTTGGCGTGAATATTATTAAATACTCGGGGCCTTGCGATAAAATCATGAGTTTTTTACATGGCGTGGGCACATGTGCTATAGGACCCGATGGTAATTTTTTCATAATTTTTACGTGATGGAGAAGTGTCTGAACACTTCCCTCTATCAGCGGATTGCTCTTGGCGTCTCTGGCGTGACGTGGCGGCCTCGGGAGCTAACATACCGTCAAATCTTAGCGTGGCAGCCTCTCACTGAAGTCTGGAAGTGTTGTGGCGGTTGCAAATGCCCGGCCGCGTCTCCGGGTGTGCCCCCCCCCTCCACGGACGGCTGCGCCCGGCACTGGAGAAGCAGACGCGTCGGGTCTACACGGAGTGGATGTAGCTGTGGGTTTGGCCGGATGTTGCTCCCGGGTGTCCCTATGGGCGAACTAACAACCGGGTGGAAGGTCCTTGGTCAAAACCCGTCCGTGGGAAGTCGAGGGTAGATCTCGTGGTCAACGCTCCAGGGTTAGGCGGGGCCAGGGGGGCCCTGAGGGGTAATGCCAATGCCACGGGCTTGTCGCCGGCCCCTCATACATCTTGCAGGGTGGTGTGGTGGCATGTCAGAAAAGAAGCGACCTTGGCGTCTCGGGTGTGCCCCCTCACGGCGGCGCCGCCCGCCCGGCTTTTGGAGAAGCAGACCACGTCGGGTCTACGGAGGGATCTTCTTTGTGGGTGTGGCCGGATGTTGCTCTAAAAGTGTTACCTATGGGCTGACCCTAACATGACGGGTGGATAGGCCCTTGGTCAAATCCCGTCCGTGCAAAGTCAAAGGGCTAGATCCGGTGGTCAGCGCTTCTGAGGTTAAGCGGGGCAGGGGCCACAGGGGGTAGCAATGCCACCGGACCGTGCGCATCGAACCCTCATACATGCGGGGTGGTGTGGTGGCATGTCAGAAAAGGCGGCACGCGTCTCGAGTGTGGCCCCCCCTCACGGGCCGGCGATGACACGGAAGTAGGCGTTACTGGAAGCGATCTGCGGCGTGAATATTATTAAATACTCGGGCGCGATAGAATCATGAGTTTTTTACATGGCGTGGGCACATGTGCTATAGGACCGATGGTAATTTTTCATAATTTTCGTGATGGAGAAGTATCCCGAACACTTCCCTCTACAGCGGATTGCTCTTAGCGTCTACTGGTATGTGGCCGGCTGACCTCCGAGGCTAGCATACCGTCAAATCTTGCGTAAGCGGCCTCTCACAAGTCTGGAAGTGTTGTGGCGGTTGCAAATGCCCGCACGCGTCTCGAGTGTGCCCCCTCCCCCCAGACGGCGCCCGCCCGGCACTGGAGAAGCAGACGTCGAGGTCTACGGAGTGGATGTAGCTGTGGGTTTGGCCGGATGTTGCTCTGGGTGTCCCTATGGGCGACCCTAACATGGCCGGGTGGAGAGGTCCACTTTGGTGAAAGCCCGTCCGTGGGAAGTCAAAGGGTGGAATCTTCGTGGTCAAGCTCAGGGTTAGGCGGGGCCAGGGGGCCACGAGGTAGTAATGCCAGGAGGCGTTGCACCGCCCCTCATACATGCAGGGTGGTGTGGTGGCATGTCAGAAGAAGCTGACCGCAGCGATCTCCGGTGTGCCCCCTCACACAGACGGGCAGCCCGCCCGGCACCTGGAGAAAGCAGACGCGTCGGGTCTACCGGAGGGGATCTTCTTGTGGGTGTGGCCGGATGTTGCTCTAAAGTGTTCGTATGGGCTGACCCTAACATGACTTTGGGTGGATAGGCCCTTTGGTCAAATCCCGTCCGTGCAAAGTCAAAGGGCTAGATCCGGTGGTTAAGCTTCTGAGGGTTAGGCGGGGCCAGGGGCCACAGGGGTAGCAATGCCACCGGACCGTCGCTTGTCGGGCCCTCATACATCTTGCGGGTGGTGTGGTGGCATGTCGAGAAGAAGGCGGCCGCAGCGTCTCCGGGGTGTGGCCCCCCCTCACGGACCGGCGATGACCGGTAGTAGGCGTTCTGCGGAAAGCGATGCGGCGTGAATATTATTAAATACTCGGGAATGATAAAATCATGAGTTTTTACATGGCGTGGGCACATGTGCTATAGGACCGATGGTAATTTTTCATAATTTTTTCGTGATGGAGAAGTATGTGAACACTTCCCTCTGTGGTTGCTCTTGGCGTCTCTGGCTGTGGCGGACCTCCGAGAACTAACACAAATACCGTCAAATCTTGCGTGGCGGCCTCTCACAAACAATGGAAGTGTTGTGGCGGTTGCAAATGCTTGGCAGCAGCGTCTCCGAGTGTGCCCCCCCCCTCACCAGACGGGCGCCGCCCGGCGTTGGAGAAGCAGACCTTGTCGGGTCTACAGGAGTGGATGTGTGGGTTTGGCCGGATGTTGCTCTAAAGTGTTAACCGGGTGGAAGGTCCACTGGTCAAGTGGTGTGGTGGCATGTCTTTGGAGAAGCAGACTGTCCGGGTCTACGGAGGGGATCTTCGCTGTGGGTGTGGCCCGGATGTTGCTCTAAAGTGTTCGTATGGGCTGACCCTAACATGCAAGGGTGGATAGGCCCATGGTCGAATCCCGTCCGTGCAAAGTCAAAGGCTAGATCCGTGGTCAACGCTACAAGGTTAGGCGGGGCCAGGGGGCCACAGGGGGTAGCAATGCCACCCGGGACCCGTGCATCAGCCCTCATACATGCGGGGGTGGTGTGGTGGCATGTCGAAGGCGGCACAGCGTCTCCGAGTGTGGCCCCCCTCACGGGACGGGCGATGACACCGGTAGTAGGCGATTCTGCGGAAGCGATGCGGCGTGAATATTATTAAATACTCGGGCGCGATAAAATCATGAGTTTTTACATGGCGTGGGCACATGTGCTATAGGACCGATGGTAATGTAATTTTTCGTGATGGAGAAGTATCGAACACTTCCCTCTCTGGATTGCTCTTGGCGTCTCACTGTGGCGGCGGCCTCACGAGCTAACTATCGTCAAATCTTGCGTGGCGGCCTCTCACAATGCTGAAGTGTTGTGGCGGTTGCAAATGCCGGCCGCAGCGTCTCCGAAGTGTGCCCCCCCCCTCACAGACGCCGCCCGCCCGGCAGCTGGAGAAAGCAGACAGCGTCGGTCTACAGAGTGGATGTAGGCTGTGGGTTTGGCCGGATGTTGCTCTAAAGGGTGTCCCTATGGGCGAACTGACACAACCGGGTGGAAGGTCCCACTGGTCAAAGCCCGTCCGTGGGAAGTCAAAGGGTAGATCTAAGTGGTCAACCGCTCGAGGTTAGGCGGGGCCAGGGCCACGGTAGCAATGCCACCGGGCGTCGCCGGCCCCTCCATACATGCGAGGGTGGTGTGGTGGCATGTCCAAGAAGGCGTACAGCGTCTCCGGTGTGGCCTCACAGACAGACGCCCGCCCGGCTTTTGGAGAAAGCAGACGCGTCCGGGTCTACAGCGAGGATCTTCTTTGTGGGTGTGGCCGGATGTTGCTCCAAAGTGTTCCTATGGGGTGACCCTAACACCACCGGGTGGAAGGCCCTTTGGTCAAATCCCGTCCGTGCAAAGTCAAAGGGCTAGATCCGGTGGTCAACGCCTTCTGAGGGTTAAGCGGGGCCAGGGGGCCTGGGGGTAGCAATGCCACGGACCCGTCGCATCGGGCCCTCATACATGCGGGGTGGTGTGGTGGCATGTCAGAAGTGCGACGCAGCGTCTCCGGTGTGGCCCCCCTCACGGGACGGCGATGACACACGGTAGTAGGCGTTCTGCTTGGAAGCGATCTTGGCGTGAATATTATTAAATACTCGGGCCTTGATAAAATCATGAGTTTTTACATGGCGTGGGCACAAGTGCTATAGGAACGATCCTAATATTTCATAATATTTAGTGATGGAGAAGTATCTGAACACTTCCCTCTATCTTGGATTGCTCTTCGCGTCTACAAGTGGCGTGACCTCAGAACTAACATACCGTCAAATCTTGCGTGGCGGCCTCTCACAAGTATGGAAGTGTTGTGGCGGTTGCAAATGCCCGGCAGCGTCTCCGGGTGCCCCCCCTCACAGACGGCGCCGCCCGCCGGCACTTTGGAGAAGCAGACGCTTGTCGGGTCTACGCAGTGGATGTAGGCGTGGGTTTGGCCCGGATGTTGCTCCGGGTGTCCCTATGGGCGGTGACCTAACATGACCCGGGTGGAGAGGTCCAGTGGTCAAAGCCCGTCCGTGGGAAGTCAAAGGGTAGATCTCGTGGTCAACCGCTCGAGGTTAAGCGAGGCCAGGGGGCCACAGGGGGTAGCAATGCCACTTGGAGCGTCGCCTGCGGCCCTCTCATACATGCAGGGTGGTGTGGTGGCATGTCCGAGAAGCGACGCGTCTCGGGGTGTGCCCCCTCACGCAGACAGCCGCCCGCACTTTTTGGAGAAGCAGACGCGTCGGGTCTACGGAGGGATCTTGCTGTGTGGTGTGGCCGGATGTTGCTCCTAAAGTGTTCCCTATGGGCTGACCTAACATGGCCACGGTGGATAGGCCCCTTTGGTCAAATCCACGTCAAGTGCAAAGTCAAAGGGCTAGATCCGGTGGTCAAAGCGCTATGAGGTTAGGCGGGACGGGGGCCCTGGGGGTAGCAATGCCACCCGGACCGTCGCATCGGGCCCTCATACATGCGGGGTGGTGTGGTGGCATGTCAGAAGAAGGCGACGCAGCGTCTCCGGGTGTGGCCCCCCCTCACGGACGGCGATGACCTGCGGTAAGTGGGCGTTCTGCGGAAAGCGATGCGGCGTGAATATTATTAAATACTCGGAATGGCGATAAAATCATGAGTTTTTACATGGCGTGGGCACATGTGCTATAGGACCGATGGTAATTTTCATAATTTTTTACGTGATGGAGAAGTATCCCGAACACTTCCCTCTATGCGGATTGCTCTTGGCGTCTGTATGTGGCGGCCCTCCGGGAACTAGCATACCGTCAAATCTTGCGTGGCTGACCTCTCACAAGTCTGGAAGTGTTGTGGCGGTTGCAAATGCGACCTGCAGCGTCTCAGTGTGTGCCCCCCTCCTCCAGACGGCGCGCCCGCGCCGGCACAGAGAAAGCAGACGTCAGTCTACGGAGTGGATGTAGCTGTGGGTTTGGCCGGATGTTGCTCCTAAAGTGTCCCTATAGGCGACCTAACATGACCGGGTGGAGAGGTCCACTGGTCAAAGCCCGTCGGTGGGAAGTCGAAGGGTAGATCTAAGTGGTCAACGCTCGGGGTTAAGCGGGACGGGGCCACTGGGGAAGTATAATGCTGCCGGGCGTCGCTCCGGCCCCTCCTCTGCGAGGTGGTGTGGTGGCATGTCGAAGAAGCGGCCGCAGCGTCTCGAAGTGTGCCCCCTCACCGAATACGGCCCGCCCAGCTTACCTGGAGAAAGCAGACCTTGTCGGGTCTACGGAGGGATCTTGCTGTGGGTGTGGCCGGATGTTGCTCCAAAGTGTTACGTATGGGCTGACCCTAACATGAGCCGGGTGGATAGGCCCTTTGGTCAAATCCCGTCCGTGCAAAGTCAAAGGGCTAGATCCGGTGGTCCGAGCGCTTCTGAGTTAAGGCGGGCCAGGGGGCCACTGGGGGTAGCAATGCCACCGGACCGTCGCGCCGGGCCCTCATACATGCGCGGGTGGTGTGGTGGCATGTCAGAAAGTGACTGCAGCGTCTCCGAGGTGTGGCCCCCCCTCACGGACGGGCGATGACACACGGTAGTAGGCGTTCTGCGGAAGCGATGCGGCGTGAATATTATTAAATACTCGGGGCGCGATAAAATCATGAGTTTTTTACATGGCGTGGGCACATGTGCTATAGGACCGATGGTAATTTTTCATAATTTTCCTAAGTGATGGAGAAGTATCGAACACTTCCCTCTGTAGTTGCTCTTGGCGTCTCTGACGTGGCGGCGGCCTCCCGAACTAACATACCCGTCAAATCTTGCGTGGCGGCCTCTCACAAATGCAGAAGTGTTGTGGCGGTTTGCAAATGCGACGCAGCGTCTCGAGGTGTGCCCCCCCCCTCACGCAGACGGCGCCGCCGCCCTTGAGGAGAAGCAGACACGTCCCGGGTCTACGGAGTGGATGTAGCTGTGGGTTTTGGCCGGATGTTGCTCCCAAAGTGTTCGTGGGCGGACCCTAACATGGCCAACGGGTGGAGAGGTCCACTGGTCAAAGCCCGTCCGTGGGAAGTCAAAGGGGTAGATCTCGGGGTCAACCGCTCCAGGGTTAGGCGGGACGGGGGCCCTGGGGGGTAGCGATGCCACCGGAGCGTCGCTCCGGCCCCTCATACGTGCGGGGTGGGGTGGTGGCGTGTCCGAAGAGGCGGCAGCGTCTCGAGTGTGCCCCCTCACAGACGGCAGCCACGCCCTTGGCACTGGAGAAGCAGACGCTTGTCGGGTCTACGGAGGGGATCTTGCTGTGGGTGTGGCCGGATGTTGCTCCAAAGTGTTCTATGGGCTGACCCTAACATGGCCAAGATTGGAGAGGCCCACTGGTGAATCCCGTCCGTGCAAAGTCAAAGGGTAGATCCGGTGGTCCAAGCGCTTCTGAGGTTAGGCGGGGCCAGGGGCCTGAGGGGTAGCAATGCCACCGGACCGTCGCATCGGGCCCTCATACATGCGGGGTGGTGTGGTGGCATGTCGAAGAAAAGCGACGCAGCGTCTCCGGGTGTGGCCCCCCCTCCACGGACGGCGATGACACACGGAAGTAGGCGTTCTGCGGAAGCTTGATGCGGCGTGAATATTATTAAATACTTTACGGGGCCTTGATAAAATCATGAGTTTTTACATGGCGTGGGCACATGTGCTATAGGACCGATGGTAATTTTTCATAATTTTTTCGTGATGGAGAAATGTCTGAACACTTCCCTCTATGCGGATTGCTCTTGGCGTCTGGCATTTGTGGCGGCGGCCTCCGGGGGCTAACATGCCGTCAAATCTTAGCGTGGCGGCCTCTCACAAGTCTGGAAGTGTTGTGGCGGTTGCAAATGCCCGACGCAGCGTCTCGGTGTGCCCCCCCCTCACAGACGGCGCCCGCCCGGCACCTGGAGAAGCAGATGTCGGGTCTACGGAGTGGATGTGGCATGGGTTTGGCCGGATGTTGCTCCCGGGTGTCCCTATGGGCTGACCTAACATGGCCAGGTGGAGAGGTCCTTTGGTCAAAGCCCGTCCGTGGGAAGTCAAAGGGTAGATCTCGTGGTCAACCGCTCTGGGGTTAAGCGGGGCAGGGGCCTGAGGGGTAGCAATGCCACGAGGCGTCGCTCGGCCCTCATACATCTTGGGGTGGTGTGGTGGCATGTCAGAAAGAGGCGGCACCGCGTCTCAGGTGTGCCCCCCTCACCGGACGGCGCGCCCTTCCGGCTTTTGGAGAAAGCAGGCCGTCCAGGTCTCTTACGGCGGGATCTTGCTGTGGGTGTGGCCGGATGTTGCTCCTAAAGTGTTAAGTATGGGCTGACCTAACACCACCGGGTGGATAGGCCTTGGTCAAATCCCGTCCGTGCAAAGTCAAAGGGGTGAATCCGGTGGTCAAAACTACTGAGGTTAGGCGGGGCCAGGGGGCCACAGGGGTAGCAATGCCACCCGGACCGTCTTTCAGGCCCTCATACATGCGGGGTGGTGTGGTGGCATGTCGAAAAAAGGCGACGCAGCGTCTCGGTGTGGCCCCCCTCACAGACGGGCGATGACACTGCAGTAATGGAAGCGTTACTGCGGAAGCGATGCGGCGTGAATATTATTAAATACTCGGGAATGCGATAAAATCATGAGTTTTTACATGGCGTGGGCACATGTGCTATAGGACCGATGGTAATTTTTCATAATTTTTCGTGATGGAGAAATATCTCGAACACTTCCTCTAGCGGATTGCTCTTGGCGTCTCGGTATGGCGGCTGACCTCCGAGGCTAACATCACCGTCAAATCTTACGTAGGCGGCCTCTCCACAAGTCTGGAAGTGTTGTGGCGGATTTGCAAATACTTGACATCGCGTCTCCGGTGTGCCCCCCCCTCCACGGACGGCGCCGCCCTTGGCACCTGGAGAAGCAGACGCGTCGGGTCTACACAGAGTGGATGTAGCTGTGGGTTTGGCCGGATGTTGCTCTAAAGTGTTCTATTGGCTGACCCTAACATGACCCGGGTGGAAGGTCACTTTGGTCAAAAGCCCGTCCGTGGGAAATCGAAGGGTAGATCTAAGTGGTCAACCGCTCGGGGTTAGGCGGGGCGGGGCCACAGGGGGTAGCAATGCCACGGAGGCGTCGCTCGGCCCCTCATCTATCATGCGAGGTGGTGTGGTGGCATGTCCGAAGAAGCGGCCGCGTCGTCTCGGTGTGCCCCCTCCACAGACCCAGCGCCGCCCGCAGCACTGAGAGAAGCAGACGCGTCGGGTCAGATCTACGGAGGGATCTTGCTTTGTGGGTGTGGCCGGATGTTGCTCTAAAGTGTTAAGTATGGGCTGACCCTAACACCACCGGCGGTGGATAGGCCCACTGGTCAAATCCCGTCCGATGCAAAAGTCAAGGCTAGATCCGGTGGTCAAATGCTCACTGGGGTTAGGCGGAATGACGGGGGCCACAGGGGGTAGCAATGCCCTTTGGACCGTCGCATCGGGCCCTCATACATGCGCGGGGTGGTGTGGTGGCATGTCCAGAAGCGACGCAGCGTCTCGAGTGTGGCCCCCCTCACGGGCCACGGCGATGACACCTGATAGTAAGGCGTTCTGCGGAAACGATGCGGCGTGAATATTATTAAATACTCGGGCGATAAAATCATGAGTTTTTACATGGCGTGGGCACATGTGCTATAGGACCGATGGTAATTTTTCATAATTTTTTCGTGATGGGAGAAGTATCTCGAACACTTCCCTCTATGCGGATTGCTCTTGGCGTCGTCTCTGTTGTGGCGGCGGCCTCCAGGGTTAGCATACCGTCAAATCTTGCGTGGCGGCCTCTCACTGAAATCTGGAAGTGTTGTGGCGGTTGCAAATGCCCGGCAGCGTCTCCGGTGTGCCCCCCTCACAGACGGCGCCCGCCCGCCCGGCACTGGAGAAGCAGACGTCGGGGTCTACACGAGTGGATGTAGCTGTGGGTTTGGCCGGATGTTGCTCTAAAGTGTCCCTATTGGCTGACCCTAACATGGCCAGGGTGGAGAGGTCCACTTGGTCAAAGCCCGTCAGATGGGAAGTCAAAGGGGTAGATCTAAATGGTCAACCGCTCCGGGGTTAGGCGGGGACGGGGGCCTGAGGTAACAATGCCACGGGCGTCGCTCAGCCCTCATACATGCAGGGGTGGTGTGGTGGCATGTCCGAAGAAGTGACCTGCGTCTCAGGGTGTGCCCTCACACGCAGACGGCGCCGCCGCCCGGCTTCTGGAGAAGCAGACGCGTCGGGTCTACGGAGGGATCTTGCTGTGGGTGTGGCCGGATGTTGCTCAAAGTGTTCGTATGGGCTGACCCTAACACCACCGGGTGGATAGGCCCCTTTGGTCAAATCCCGTCCGATGCAAAGTCAAAGGGCTAGATCCGATTGGTCAAAGCGCTTCTGAGGGTTAGGCGGGGCCAGGGGGCCACAGGGGGTAGCAATGCCACCCGGACCGTCGCATCGGGCCCTCATACATGCGAGGTGGTGTGGTGGCATGTCCGAAGAAGCGACGCAGCGTCTCGAGTGTGGCCCCCCCTCACGGACGGCGATGACCTGCGGAAGTAGGCGTTCTGCGGAAGCGATGCGGCGTGAATATTATTAAATACTCGGGTAGCGATAAAATCATGAGTTTTTTACATGGCGTGGGCACATGTGCTATAGGACCCGATGGTAATTTTTCATAATTTTTTCGTGATGGAGAAGTCCTCAACACTTCCCTCTCAGCGGATTGCTCTTGGCCAGCGTCTCTGGCCGGTATTTGACCTCCGAAACTAACATACCGTCAAATCTTGCGTGGCGGCCTCTCTCACAAGTCTGGAAGTGTTGTGGCGGGTTGCACAAATGCCGACCGCAGCGTCTCAGTGTGCCCCCCTCCACGCAGACGGCGCCCGCCGCCCCTTGGCACACGGAGAAGCAGACGCGTCAGGTCTACAGAGTGGATGTAGTTGTGGGTTTGGCCGGATGTTGCTCTGAAAGTGTTACGTATTGGCTGACCTAACACAACCGGGTGGAGAAGGTCCACTTTGGTCAAAGCCCGTCCGTGGGAAGTCAAAGGGTAGATCTAAGTGGTCAACCGCTCGAGTTAGGCGGGCGGGGCCACAGGGGTAGCAATGCTGCCACCGGCGTGTCGCTCAAGCCCCTCATACATGTCTGAGGTGGTGTGGTGGCATGTCGGTAGTGGCGGCACGCGTCTCCGGTGTGTGCCCCCCCTCACAGACGGCGCCATTACCGGCACCGGAGGGAGGAAGCAGACCCGCAGGTCTACGGCGTGGATCTTGCTGTGGGTGTGGCGGATGTTGCTCTAAAGTGTTCGTATGGGCTGACCCTAACATGGCCACCCGGGTGGATAGGCCCTTGGTCAAATCCCGTCTGTCAGTAAAGTCAAAGGGGTAGATCCAGGTGGTCAGCAGCTCTGAGGTTAGGCGGGACGGGGCCACAGGGGGTAGCAATGCCCTTTGGACCGTCGCATCGGGCCCTCATACATGCGGGGTGGTGTGGTGGCATGTCAGAAGAAGCGACCTGCAGCGTCTCGGGGTGTGGCCCCCCTCACGGACTGGCGATGACACGGTAGTAGGCGTTACTGCCGGAAGCGATGCAGGCGTGAATATTATTAAATACTCGGGAATGGCGATAAAATCATGAGTTTTTACATGGCGTGGGCACATGTGCTATAGGACCGATGGTAATTTTCATAATTTTCGTGATGGAGAAGTATCTCAACACTTCCCTCTACAGCGGATTGCTCTTCGGCGTCTCTGTTGTGGCCGTGACCTCCGAGGCTAGCATACCGTCAAATCTTGCGTGGCGGCCTCTCCTAATATGGAAGTGTTGTGGCGGTTGCAAATGCCGTACAGCGTCTCAGTGTGCCCCCTCACAGACGCCAATGGCCGCACGCCTAGCCTGGAGAAGCAGACGTCCAGTCTACGGAGTGGATGTAGTAGCTGTGGGTTTGGCCGGATGTTGCTCTAAAGTGTTACGTGGCTGACCTAACATGACCCGGGTGGAGAGGTCCCTTTGGTCAAAGCCCGTCCGTGGGAAGTCGAAAGGGGTAGATCTAAGTGGTCAACCGCTCGGGGTTAGGCGGAGACGGGGCCACAGGGGTAACAATGCTCGGGGCGTCGCTCCGGCCCCTCATACATGCAGGGTGGTGTGGTGGCATGTCCAGAAGAAGCGCACGCCGTCTCAGGGTGTGCCCCCCTCACAGACGGCGCCCGCGCCCGGCACACTGGAGAAGCGGATCGTCCAGTCTACGGAGGGATCTTCTTGCCGTGGAAGTGTAGCCCGGATGTTGCTCTAAAGTGTTCGTATGGGCTGACCCTAACATGCCACCGGTGGATAGGCCCACTGGTCAAATCCCGTCCGTGCAAAGTCAAAGGGCTAGATCCGGTGGTCAAAGCGCTACTGAGGGTTAGGCGGGGCCAGGGGCCTGAGGGGTAGCAATGCCAACTGGACCGTCGCATCGGGCCCTCCTTGTTATGCGGGGTGGTGTGGTGGCATGTCCGAAGAAAGGCGGCAGCGTCTCCGGTGTGGCCCCCCCTCACGGACGGCGATGACACCACGGTAGTAGGCGTTACGCGGAAGCGATGCGGCGTGAATATTATTAAATACTCGGGCGCGATAAAATCATGAGTTTTTACATGGCGTGGGCACATGTGCTATAGGACCGATGGTAATTTTTCATAATTTTTTCGTGATGGAGAAGTATCGAACACTTCCCTCTGGCGGATTGCTCTTGGTGTCTCACGTTGTGGCGACCTCAAGGCCTAACTGCATACCGTCAAATCTTGCGTGGCGGCCTCTCACAAGTCTAGAAGTGTTGTGGCGGTTTGCAAATACCCCGACGGCGTCTCAGTGTGCCCCCCCCGCAGACGTGACGCCGCCCTTGACACTGGAGAAGCAGACGTCATCGGGTCTACAGAGGGATGTAGCTGTGGGTTTGGCCGGATGTTGCTCCTAAAGTGTTGATTATAGACCTAACATGGCCAGGTGGAGAAGTCCAGTGGTCAAAAGCCCGTCCGTGGGAAGTCAAAGGGTATATCTTCGTGGTCAACAGCTCGAGGTTAGGCGGGGCAGGGGGCCACAGGGTAACAATGCCACGGAGGCGTCGCAGACCCCCCCTCATACATGCGGTGGTGTGGTGGCATGTCCGAAGAGGCCGCACGCGTCTCAAGGGTGTGCCCCCCTCCTGCAGACGGCGCCGCCCTGCCCAGGGGGAGAAAGCAGACTGTCGGGTCTACGGAGGATCTTCTTGTGGGTGTGGCCGGATGTTGCTCTAAAGTGTTCATATGGGCTGACCCTAACATGACCGGGTGGATAGGCCCAGCTGGTCAAATCCGTCTGTGCAAAGTCAAAGGGTAGATCCAGGTGGTCCAAAGCCTTCACTGAGGTTAGGCGGGGCCAGGGGGCCACAGGGGTAGCAATGCCAACCCGGACCGGTCGCTATCGAGCCCTCATACATGCGGGGTGGTGTGGTGGCATGTCCGAGAAGAGGCGGCACGCGTCTCAAGGTGTGGCCCCCCTCACGGACGGCGATGACACACGGTAGTAGGCGTTCTGCGGAAAGCGATCTGGCGTGAATATTATTAAATACTCGGAGGCGCTGATAAAATCATGAGTTTTTTACATGGCGTGGGCACATGTGCTATAGGACCGATGGTAATTTTCATAATTTTTCGTGATGGAGAAGTATCCCGAACACTTCCCTCTACAAGGATTGCTCTTGGCGCGTCTCTGTTGTGGCGGCTGACCTCCGAGGGCTAACATACCGTCAAATCTTGCGTGGCGGCCTCTCCTGAAGTCTGGAAGTGTTGTGGCGGTTGCAAATGCCCTATGACGCGTCTCAGGTGTGCCCCCTCCACAGACGGCGCCGCCGCCGGCTTGACCGAGAGGGAAGCAGACTTTGTCGGAGTCTACGGAGGGATGTAGGCTGTGGGTTTGGCCGGATGTTGCTCTAAAGTGTTACGTGATGGCTGACCCTAACATGGCCAAGGGTGGAGAGGTCCATCTGGTCAAAGCCCGTCCGATGGGAAGTCAAAGGGCTAGATCAGCGTGGTCAAATGCTTTTTCTGAGGTTAAGGCGGAGATGAGGCCACAGGGGGGTATAATCTGACCCGTCGTCTTAGAGCCCCTCATACATGCGGGAGGTGGTGTGGTGGCATGTCCAGGAAAGAAGCGTACGCAGCGTCTCCAGTGTGGCCCCCCCCTCACGGACAGCGATGACACGACGGTAGTAGGCGTTCTCGCTTGAAGCGATCACGGCGTGAATATTATTAAATACTCGGAAGCGCGATAAAATCATGAGTTTTTACATGGCGTGGGCACATGTGCTATAGGACCCGATGGTAATTTTTCATAATTTTTCTTGATGGAGAATGTCCCGAACACTTCCTCTCTATGCGGATTGCTCCTCGCGCGTCTCTGTGTGTGGCGGCCTCGAGAAGCTAGCATACCGTCAAATCTTGCATGAAGCGGCCTCTCACAAATCTGGAAGTGTTGTGGCGGTTGCAAATGCCCGGCTTGGCGTCTCCGAGTGTGCCCCCCCTCCGCAGACCGAAGCGCCGCCGCCACGGCACCTGGAGAAGCAGACGCTGTCGGGTCTACGGAGTGGATGTAGCTGCGTGGATTTGGCCGGATGTTGCTCTAAAGTGTTCGTATTGGCTGACCCTAACATGACCCGGGTGGAGAGGTCCCTTTGGTCAAAGCCCGTCAGTGGGAAGTCAAGAAGGCTGGATCTGCGTGGTCCAAGCGCTTCTGAGGTTAAGCGGGATTTGGGCCACAGGGTAGGGGGTATAATGCCACATGACCCGTCGTCGCAAGACCCTCATACATGCAGGTGGTGTGGTGGCATGTCAGAGAGAGGCGGACACCTGCGTCTCGAGTGTAGCCCCCCTCACGGACTGGCGATAGCGATGACACACGGTAGTAGGCGTTCTGAGAAGCGATGCTTGGCGTGAATATTATTAAATACTAAGATGTGATAAAATCATGAGTTTTTTACATGACATGGGCACATGTGCTATAGGACCCGATGGTAATTTTTCATAATTTTTCGTGATGGAGAAGTATCTGAACACTTCCCTCTCTGCTGGATTGCTCTTGGCGTCTCTGGCTATGGCGGCTGACCTCCGAAGGGCTAACATACAAATCAAATCTTGCGTGGCGGCCTCTCACAAATCTGGAAGTGTGTTGTGGCGGTTGCAAATGCAAACGCAGCGTCTCGGTGTGCCCCCTCACAGACGGCGCCGCCTTGTACAGCACAGAAGAAGCAGACGCGTCGGGTCTGGAGGGATGTAGCGGCCGGGTTTTGGCCGGATGTTGCTCTAAAGTGTTAAATGATAGCTGACCTAACATGGCCGGGTGGAAGGTCCAGCTTTGGTCAAAGCCCGTCCGTCAGAAAATCAAAGGGCTAGATCGCGTGGTCAAAGCGCTCTGAGGAGTTAGGCGGGAACGGGGGCCACAGGGGGTAGCAATGCCGCATGGCCCGTCGTACCGACCCTCATACATGCGGGGTGGTGTGGTGGCATGTCCGAAGAAGCGTACCCGTCTCGGTGTGGCCCCCTCACAGACGGCGATGACCTACGGTAGTAGGCGATTCTGCGGAAAGCGATGCGGCGTGAATATTATTAAATACTCGGGCCTTGATAAAATCATGAGTTTTTACATGGCGTGAGCACATGTGCTATAGGACCGATGGTAATTTTTCATAATCTTTACGTGATGGAGAAGTAATCGAACACTTCCCTCTCTGGCGGTTGCTCTTGGCGATCTCACAATTGTGTGGCGGCTGACCTCACGAGAACTAACATCTTGAGTCAAATCTTGCGTAAAGCTGACCTCTCTGAAGTCTGGAAGTGTTGTGGCGGTTGCAAATACCCGACGCAGCGTCTCAAAGTGTGCCCCCTCACCCAGACTGGCCTTGCTTGAAAGCCACCTGGAGAAAGCAGACGCGTCGGAGTCTACGGAGGGATGTAGCTGTAGGTTTAGCCGGATGTTGCTCCTAAAGTGTTCGTGATGGCTGACCCTAACATGGTATTTGGTGGAGAGGTCCATTGTTCAGCCCGTCCCAGAGTGGGAAGTCAAAAGGGCTAGATCGCTGGTCAGTGGTCCAAGCGCTTCTACGGAGTTAAGCGGACAGGGCCTATGGGGTAACAATGCCCGACCCGTCGTCTGCGAGCCCTCATACATCGCGAAGAGGTGGTGTGGTGGCATGTCCGAAGAAAGCGTACGCGTCTCAAAGGTGTGCCCTCCTGCAGACAGCGGCCGCCCATACGCTTACAGAGAAGCAGACGCGTCGGGTCTACGGAGGGATCTTCTTGTGGGTGTGGCCCGGATGTTGCTCTAAAGTGTTCGTATGGGCTCACCTAACATGTCCCACGCATCCGTTTCCCCCCCTCCAGTGCGTGTGCCCATCCGTGGTGAGCACCCCAGAGCCCAAGGCGAGGCGTGCATGCATGAACACTTTCACGCCCTGCACTTCAGGACCCGTCGATGTTTACCGATGACATAGCTTCACCCGGAATCCCCCACCAGCAGAACTCTTCCGTGTCGTAAAGCCGTTTACTCCGTGACTGCAATGGCGATGTTAAATGGCAGAAGGGGGCAATCGATATACCATCGGTATGTTTTTTAGATAAGGCATAATTATCATATCAAAAAACAAAAACTAAAATAAAGTAAAAATAAAAAAGCAGAGTAAAAATAAAAATAAAAAAAAGTAAAATACGTATCTTAAATGACCGGCCAGCACATACTGTCTCTACCTACGGAGGTTGTCCACGGATCGTTGGCGTGGCGTGGCGCCGCGGATCGGCCCGGCGTGGCGAGAGGGGCCTATCTTGAAGCCGGATTGGCCGTGAGCATACCTCTGCCAGCGATATCTTGACGACGCCCGTTCTTGCCCGTCGGCGTGGGGTCAGCAGCCGTCAAATGGTCGGCCCGGCCAAAGGCGAGGTGGTACGGACGCTATCTTGAAGCGGCCTGCCCTATGCCCGACGGACCCGTGGGCGTACCTCCGAAGCTGATCCCGGCGGCCTTGTCTATCTGCGGCAGCCCGTCGGCATAGGTGGATTTATCTGCGACGGCTTTCTAATCTCTGACCTTTAAAGTGGCCCGTCGGCATAGGTCCATAGATGCACCGTGAGAGACATGCGGCATAGATTTAACGTCGGCAACCCAATTTTTCTGGTAGTGTTGAGAACTAAAAGCGGTTTAAAGTTGAGAGCTTTAAGTCTATATTGGAGAGTGTCACAAGTTTTTGATCCTAAAGTACACCTTGGTTTGCGGTTCTGAAGGAAGAATGCATAAGGGAATTTTGAAACATTGCCGGGGACGGACTACGGAAGAGACTTGTTATTTGGAGTGAACAGTTTATGGCCATTTCGAGTAAGAGAATTGTTAATTAATCCGGTTGCACAAGCCATACCCATCTATGTTATGAGTGTGTTCCGGTTACGATTAATACATTACGAATGATCTCACTTTCAGTTAATCGCGGTAATATTGGTGGGAGGTGGAGAAAAGGTAAAAGAAAGATGGCTTGGTTGAGTTGGGATAAAATAGAGACTCCCAAAGTCCAAAAGGTGGTATGGGTTTCCGTGACATGCGTGCATTTAATCGGGCATTGCTTGCAAAGCAGGCGAACTGGCGACTATAATGTTCCGGACAATTTGTGCTTTCGCTTATTACGTCTGCGAAGTACTACCCCAATGGAAACCTGTTGGATACGGTTTTATTGGAAATCCTTATTTGTATGGAAGGGTTTTTGAACATGGTCTAAATTTGGTTAAAAAGGGATCATTTGGCGGGTTGGAGATGGTTCTTTGATACAGACATGGAGGGACCCTTGGATTCCCCGTGGCCCTAATTTCTGACCTGTTACACCTAAAAGGAATTGTCGATTCAATCGTGTGTCTGATTTTGTTGATGAAGCGGTGCATGGATGGTTACAGCGATTGAGCGACCGCCACTTACGGCGATGGGCGTCACGTGAAATCCTCAAAATTGTACCTTATCGAGACAACGTCAAGATTTCTTTGCACAGCATCCAGGAGAAGAATGGCCAGTTCTCGGTGAAGTCACGTACCACTTGGCGAAGAATGCATGATGACCAGTTAAGCGGAGGCGTCAGGCGCTAACCACGGCGGAACCGACCCATCTGGAACCTGATATGGCAATCTTGATTGCGGCTAGCGGATGAAACATATCTGGCATGGCCGGCCGGGGAGCACTTGCTACTGCTACGTGCATGCAATATAGGCACCTAGCGACGCGCAGTACGTGCCCAATTTGTGGTATTGTTGATGAGGATAGCTACCATGCTTTGATTGCGTGCAGCCATGCACGTGGAATCTGGGAGGCCATGAGGAAGGTTTGGTTGCTCCCCCAGGACCAACTACTTATTAATAGTGGCAAAGAATAGTTCTTGAGCGTCTTTGTAATTGTACCAATCTGAGGCGTGTTGTATGATTATGCTTATTTAGGCGTATTTGGCAATTACGTAATGATCTTACTCATGATAAAGAGGTTCCTCCGGTGGCAACTTCGGTTGATTTTTGAATGAGTTATATGAAGTCTACTCGAGATGCTAAAGGTTGATCTGAAGGAAATAATTAAAAGGTAAAATGTCGGTTGCTGATTGGGCTTTGCACAGTGAGACCTGCCCCTAGTCCTAAACCTTGGCCTCCTTCGTCTACTTAGTATGTTGCTCTATCGAGTTGATAGTTCTTTCTCGATGGAATCCGTGGTAATTAGCGGAATGATTCTTAGAGCGACATGACGGTTCACTTATTTTTGTAGCATATCGGTTTATTTTTCAATTATAGTGATTCTACGGAAAGCTGAGATTCATGCAATCATGCAAGGGATGGCGCTAGCTATACAACATTCCACTCTTTGGTCATCGTTCAATCGGCTCAAGTGAGGCGTTGTTAAGCCTATCAGGGAACGGACTTCTTCGTTCTGCCTATGGTCATCTTGTGGCTGAAATTAAGGAGTTGATGAGACATAGGGAGTTTATTCCTCAGAAATTGAATAGGGATCAAAACAGAGTTGCCGATCGTTTGGCAAATTATAGTCGTATAGAGTGTACCACGTCTGTGTCAATACCAGAAAAACTTACGATGCAACGGCCCCGTGTTTATAGATAGGCTTATATCCCAGCAGCCTGACTAAAGCCGTGGCGTATATCCACTACAAGAAATATGTCAACTTTAGGCCATCACTATTGGTCCTTTGAAAGGTCATTGTTTTTCATTTGCGACCTTTTGTGACCAAAAACATAAGGTCGAAGCTGGCGATCGTAATGGCCTTCAGAAATTGCTGACCTTCTCTGCGAGAAAGGTCATGGAAAGCAACGACCAAAACAAAAGGTCATTGGTTCAATGACCTTTGTTTTCAGTAAACTAGGCTATCCTGCATAAACCACACGAATCCGACGTGGCAAAATTGCGACAAATGAAAAGGTCGTTGGTTAAAATCAGCCCGATTCAGATTCATTTGTTTATATGGGCCAAGCCCAATAACTAAGCCTTTTATTTTATTTTTAGTTGATGTAAATTCTGGTTGGCTGCGGGCCGACCGACATTTCAGCCTTTTATTTTATAGGCCTTTGGCCTTTTGCTATCCATTTCTTGTTTGGGCCTCGGCCTTTTTCGATCCATTTTGAAGCAGGTCCCACTCATCCGGTTAGGTCCCACTTGTCCAATTTTTTACATTTGTTTCTTTCCATTACGATGTTTAGGTCCCACGTTTGAGGTTCTCTATTTGTGCAATAACCAATAACTAGATTCAATCGAGCCAATAACACATAATATTTCATACAACAGCCGGACAAAGTATTTTACAATCTGGCGATTACCAATAAGGTACTCAGCTACAAAAGCACAACTAAATATTAACATGACCAGCTCGAGTGAGCTAAAACACATTCTTTGGATTCTTCTCCACTGGAGCTCTTGTACACCAACTTTTGACGAATGAAGGCCAGCATCTGCAGGTTATAAATAAGAAAAGTTAGGAACATAATTAAGTATAGCCGTGCGCTCCTAACAATGTAAATAGCTGTAAAATTTGAGATCTAATAAGAAACCATGCATATAACATTCTCATAAACGGCAAAAGCTGCGATATATTTGTAAAAGGGCAAATGATAAATGGCATGAACCCAATGCATTTGATGAGAATATAGCATGAGATTAAGAGCATATTGTTTAGCATCACACAATTGTAGCGATGCTCTGAGCATCCACTAATCACTATTAGCTCTAGTTGAGCATTTAAGTTGGCACATAATGAAGTAAACATTAAGGTGAACATGGAATATCCAGAGGTTAAAGATTTAGCATGTAGTGAACATGGAATCTTTCACACTTACAACAACTCTAAAAATAGACCTTTTGCATGCAATTCAGGACCAGCGGCACATAACCAACGACCTCCCCATGAGCATCTCGGTATCACTTACATCATAGACTCCCAAACGAGAAAGCAACATGTATACAACCCGGTGAAGCATGTAAATGCAGGACACACACATGTCTTGCTGTACAAGATCTAACCACCGTGGCGGAGGCCATGCTACATGTGTGCCTCCCTTGTGAGTGGGGCGCATCTATACAATTTATGCAGTGGAAAAGGAATTAGAACTAAACAACAATTATTAGTATATGAGAAGGCGAGGAGGCTGTACTATGCTCCTATGCAATTTTATCGGTAAAAGCTGAAGTCATAGAACAAAATTTAACGGTATAAGCAGTAGAGACCGTGCAAGTTTATCAGTACAAGCTAGATATATAAACAAAATTTAACTGTATAAACAAAAGGCAAAGACTGTACCGTCAACATTTATCTCCATTTGCAAGCAACGTTGCAAACAGCAAACCAAGTAATATAATGTACACTACAGGGAGAAACAAGCACTGACCAAAGCGAGTTTGACTGGAAGGACATCACATTAAGAACCCACGAAGGCCTGGGCGCCCTCCACATCTTCTCGACCTCCGCTCCATGGTCCTGCGAGGCAACAGAATTTAGTCGGAACAAACAAGCAAGGTATTTGAATATACTCCAAGTACTCAACTTGTTCTAAGCGAATTTAGGAGTCTGTTTTTATTCTTTTTCTTATGCGATGCTGAAGCTTAACTTGTTCTAAGCGAATTTGAGTCGGAACAAACAAGCAAAGAAGCGGCTGCAGATCCACACACGAGATCAAGAGTGACATAGATCACGCATCAAGGCACATCCGGTCTGTCCTCGGCACGAACCCCTCCTCCAATCGCTGCGAAACCAAAATCAGAAAATCAGCTACGCTGCTTGAGTTGAAAGAAGAAGCCAACAAGCAAGCAGAAATCTTGAAATAGTACTAGCGTGATCCACATCTCAGTATCTCACTTTCAGTTTAGTTGATCCCAATCGCAAACCACTATAGCAATTGGCAACATTACTATTTCCTTTCCCCAAACCACAAAGGACACAAATCAGTATGCACAAGTGTTGGACCTTCAAATAAGCAGACTTGAATTCCTTTGGTAGCGATTAAGCGAGAACTAATATATATTTTTCATGATCAATAAACTTATGTCGGTAATTATTTTAAAAAGTGTTCTTAGAAATGAGGTATCATGTGTGAAAATTCATGGCTTTCAAGCCAAATAATCAATCTTATGTCCCACATTCATGACATAGTTTGTTCAAATGATTTCATGCTCGTTGCACAAAGGTCGTCTTTGAATGGCAAACAATGCTGCCTAAGAAAGTTTTCATT
This sequence comes from Aegilops bicornis, assembly GCA_021605145.1. Lineage (NCBI taxonomy): Eukaryota > Viridiplantae > Streptophyta > Magnoliopsida > Poales > Poaceae > Aegilops > Aegilops bicornis. The sequence goes on along the minus strand of CM038669.1, from coordinate 110,168,914 downwards.
TTCTTTGGACAAAATACATTTTCATTTTTCGAGTGCCCAAAATGAGTTTTTTTTTTGTGTAGGACCTACCATATATTTGTTGTGAAATTGGACCAAGTCAATTTTATATAAAATACTAGGGCACATTTAATGTATAATTGACCAAATGGTCGAATTAATAGGAAGCTTTGATCCACCTACGGTGAAAAAAGACAAATTTTAAATACGATTAGGTGAGGAAGCGGGTTAAATTTGAACTACAACTACCTTATAGTTTGCTCTTTATTTTTTCCAAAATAATTTCTAGGTATATAAGTATCTATCTCATTAGAAATATTCCAAAAGTTTTCCAATATTCAACCTAACTTCTGAGCGGTTATGCCGCCATTTTGACTACATTTGAAGCTTGGGCATAGAAATTCAAAAATATATCAAAAAATTGGAAAACCTTAGCATTACATGCATTATATGTGACCAAGTTAGAGGAAAAATAATAAACTTGTATGTCGACAATTAGTTTACAAAAGTGTTCTCGGAAATGAGCTATCATGTGTGAAGATTATGGCTCTCAAGCCAAATGATCAATCTTATGGCTGCATTCATGGTATAGTTGTTGAATGATCTCATATTGTGCACAAGGTGCATCTTGGAATCATGAAACAATGTTGCCTAAAGGGAGTTTTCATTTTCTTTGGACGAAAAATCAATTTTCCATTTTTCGATTGCCCAAAATGAGTTTTTTTGCGAAGGACCTACCATATATTTGTTGCAAATTTGGACCAAATCAATTTTCTAAAATACTAGGACATATTTAATGCACAATTGACCAAATGGTTGGGTGTACAAAGTTTTGATCCACCTCTGATGAAAAAGACAAATTTCCGTCGATTCAGTAGGAAGTGGGTCAAATTTGAACTTCTCAACTGCCTCATAGTTTGCTTTTATTTTTCCAAAAAATCATTTCTAGGTACATAAGTATCTATTTAATCAGAGAAACACAAAAAAATTCCAAGAGTTCAACCACTAGCTAAAGAGCGATCATTCCGCCCGTTTTGACGCATTTTGAAGCGGCATAAAAAATAAAATAAAATTTAAAAATTGGAAAACCTTGGCGTTGTGTCATTATATGTGACCAAGTTACCGGGAAAAATAATAAACTTATGTCTGGCAATTCTTTTAAAAAAAAATTTCTCAGAAATGAGCTATCATCTCTGAAGATTTATGGCTTTCAAGCGAAATGATCAATCTTATCGCCACATTCATGGCATAGTTTGTTCAAATGATCTCATATTTTTTAAAGGGGTGTATCTTGGAATGGAAAGAAATGTTGCCTAAAAGGATTTTCATTTTCTTTGGGCGAAAAAATCAACTTTCCATTTTCCGAGTGCCCAAAATGAGTTTTTTTTAATTGAAGGACCTACCATATATTTTATTTGCAAATTTGGACCAAATCAATTTTACAAAATACTAGGTCATATTTAATGCACAATTGATAGAATGGGTTGGGTGTAAAAAGTTTTGATCCACCTCACGGTGAAAAAGACAAATTCCATTGATTCGAGGAAGGCAGAGTCAAATTTGAAGCTACGATTGTCTTATAGTTTGCTCTTTATTTTTCCAAAATCATTTCTAGTTACATATGTATCTATTTAATAAAAGAAACACCAAAATTGTTCCAAGATTCAACCACTAGCTAGAGCGGTCATACTTTTGCATTGTTTTGAAGCATATATTCTGAATTTCAAACAATATTGAAGAATGAAGTTTTCATTTTCATTTTTTTACTTTAGTTATTTTTGTTTCTTTCTTTGTTTTTCAACAGTATTTTATTATATCTATTATTGTCCATTATCTTTTCTTTATTTTTTTTGGTTTTTTATTCTATATTTTTTTGTGTCGTCAAGAACATTTCTCTAATACAAGTTTAATATTTATTTTTTTAAGAACCTAGATTTTTTTGAAGAACCTAGATTTTTTGAAGAACCTAGAAAATATTTGCAAAGTGGAACAACACCATTTTCTAATATACATATTTAGCATTAGTGCAAGTTTAACATTTCAAAAGAAAACTTGGTCAACATTTAATTAAAAATGTTTAACATATTTTTCTAATGCTTGGGTTAACATTTTTAAAATACATGATAAACCATTTCGTAAATATTATATATTTTGGTATAATGTTTTTCATATTTTCATATACATGAGAAGTTGTAAAAATCATGAAAATTTAAAACTTCAACGTTGCGTCACATTTGTCACGTAGTTACAAATTGTTTTACAAACTTGGAAATGATGAATATTTTTGAATCAATGATTTTTATTAAATTTACGATCATTTTTTGTGAACTTTTTATGAAAGAATCATGAACATTTTTTGAATTCAATTTTTTGGGTCAAATTCACAAGCATTATTTCAATCTGTGAACATTTCTTCAATATCATGAACTTCTTTTACTCCATTTACATTTTTATGTTTTCATCTACATTTTTCCAACAAATTCATTTTTATGTTTGAAAGCGTTTTTGAAATCCCGAATTATTTGAAAGAAGAAGAAATTAAACAGAAAATAATAATAAGCATGCATTTGAGCCATAAAAAGCATACGCTAATAGGCTATGGGCCATAGAGCCCACTCTCAGTGATTGTTGTGTTAATGTAAAAAAGGAGAGAAGGGAGGCCTATCAAGATTGGAAGCCCAAGCCGAGAAGCTCTCTTATGTACAAAAGATCTGATTGTAGTAGAATATCATAAGCGGGGTGGTGGCATTTGTGGTATGGCTCTATTGCTTTTGTGTTGTGCTTGGCGTGGGATCGAATCCCCATTTGCCCATATTTGTTTTCAACTTTTCTTTTCAAAGGTTGATTAACTTTTTACGCTCATGGTGGCGTCTTTGGGCCGTACATGCCCTTGACGAAAAAAAGCCCGGGCGTCGTGAGGATGTGAGTTCGCACCTATGTCAGGCCCAACAAATGAATGACTCTATAAATTAATTGTGTGTGGGAATATATCACAACTTTATTTGCTAGCCCACGTTGGTTTGCCCACCTGTAGCGCCTACCCGAGGTTGCGGGTTGAACCTTCACGCTGCCTATTTTATTTCGCCGCTTTGCTTATGATTGGTTGTAACCACGTAGGCTCATTTGGTCCCCATATGTAAGTATGGCGGGTCCCACACGTCGTTAGGAGGCTGAGGTGTTATTGGTCCCCACTTGCCGGGGGTGTCTGGCCCGACAACAACATGTCATTGGTAGCCTTTGGTGATGTTGGTCCCACGATGTCAGGGATTAATTGGGTCAAATGAGTCTTTGCGGAGCCCCATGTATGCGATCGGTAGGAATTGGGTCCTACATGTCATTGAAAATTCATGGGTGGTGCGGGTCCCACTCGGTGGGGAAGACCCCACACGTCAATGGGAGCATGTGGGTGGTATTGGTCCCCACGTGTAAGATCGTGAGTTCCACACAGCCGATAGGAAACAAATTAAGTGGTTAATAGTGATATGTAAAGGGATGACACCTAAACATGCCATGTAAAGCGAGATTCTTTGAGGTCTACTGCCAAGTCATGTCAAATCAAATCGCCGTAGACATTTCGACTATCTAAATAGGTCATAATCAACAAGAAATAACATTGTAAATCATGTTCACAAATTTCTGACCAACTCGTGTAAGGCAATCACGACCATTCGACCAAAATGGTCGTTATGGTTTAGGTTTGGACCCTCCAAAACAGTTTTTGACCAATTTATTCTAAATGGTGCGTAGATTTTGACCAATTCACCCATGGTCACTAAGAGAAGGTCACAAGTTGACATATTTCTTGTAGTGACTGGTGCAATTGCCTTGGCAAAGGAATCTAGATTTCACAAGAGAATCAAGCAAATCAAGAGACGCTTCAATTCCATCCGCGATCAAGTCAAGGAGGGAGACATAGAGATTTGCAAGATCATATTGGATCTGAATGTTGCAGACCCGTTGACTAAGCCTCTCTCACGAGCAAAACATGATTAGCACCAAGACTCCATGGGTGTTAGAATCATTACTGTGCAATCTAGATTACTGACTCTAGTGCAAGTGGGAGGCCGAAGGAAATATGCCCTAGAGGCAATAATAAAGTTATTATTTATATTTCCTTATATCATGATAAATGTTTATTATTCATGCTAGAATTGTAACATTAACGGAAACTTAGTACATGTGTGAATACATAGACAAACAAAGTGTCACTAGTATGCCTCTAACCTTAACTAGCTTCGTTGAATCAAAAGATGGTTATGTTTCCTAGCCATAGACATGAGTTGTCATTTTGATTAATGGGATCACATCGTTAGAAGATTGATGTGATTGACTTGACCCATTCGTTAACAGCACTTGATCGTTTAGTATATTGCTATTGCTTTCTTCGCGACTTATCACTACAAGAAATATGTCAACTTGCGACCATCACTATTGGTCCTTTGAAAGGTCATTGTTTTTCATTTGCGACCTTTTTTTGAAAAAAAAAAACCAGATGGTCAAAAACGGCTGCGTTAGTAAGCTGAAATTAACGACCTTCTCTGTGAGAAGAATTAAATGGAATTCCACGACCAAAACAAAAGAAGTTCGTTGATTCTATGACCTTCTGTTTTGGTCGCTAGCTCTGCCCGGGAACCACGTCGGATCCGGCGTGGCAAAAGTGCGACCAATTGAAAAGGTGATTAGTTGGTTAAAATCAGCCGGTCCAATTATTTGTTCTACATGGGCACTGTGCCCAACAATTCAACCTATTTGATTTTTTTGTACATCCAATTTTTGAGTCGACTTCATGGGCCAAGCCCAGCGTTGCAGCCTTTTTTTTATTGTTGGGCCGTGGCCTTTTTGTCTAAAAATTTCATTTTCCTTTTTTATTAAATGGGTCCACTAGTCGAGATGGGTCCCGGTTGGCGGAGTTACAATAGCTGGGTCCCATTTGTCATCAATCTAGTAAGTGGGTCCATTCTATCCAACTCATATTCTTCATATTTCAACCCGATTACTTAAATTGGCGAGACAAAAAGCACACATAATACTTCAAATAAAACAGCGGATCACATAATACATTGGCAGCAACAGTAACAATCTCTATCCATGCCAATACATATGACCATATGTAATACAGTACTTTACAAGATCTACAGGTGTAGCCAGCTCTACAAGTGTGATACAGTACTACTTTACAAGAAAATGACAACATAGCGGACTCGCGGACGACCCGGTCGAAGTAGGAACAAACAAAATGGCAACATGGCTTCACATCACCTGTTACATGAATGAGAGAAGAATTAGAAAAAGCTGGGGCAAATATATTATGAACAAACCATTCAAGAAAATGACATTTATAGTTGTACAGTGCAAACCAAGAATATCGAAAAGTGGAGGAGCAACAATTAATAATGTACTAGATTAGTCGGTGAAGCTAATTTAATTGAGTCACGACAACTAATTACCAAAAGCAGAGGCATGCTATGGTAATTGATGGTTTACATTGTTGTTGTTTTAGCAGCAGTGGCATACTCAAAATCGAACAAGTATTAGTACTCTGATGTGCTAGTGCTAGTATTAAAAAAAGGATGAATTTGACTAGAGCAAGGAAATGAAAACAAGGACAGAAATTATTTCTTGCAAATTAGCGAACACATGCATAGCATAGCTAGCTAATGACCCAAGAAAAAAAAAGCGGTGAAGCGGCAAGGCCATGACCACCACCGGTGCATAGCTACTCTACCTAATGGGCCATTAGTAGAAAGCAAGCGTTTACAACTAGCTAACAAACATCAACCATTATAAAAATTAAGATAGCATGGCCCGTGCGAAGATTAGCGGCGGAGTTAGTGAGCGGAGGGAGAGGAGGTGCTACCTGCTTGGGAGGCAGTGCGTGGTCGTGGCAGGCTTGAATCGTCGAGGCTCGAGGCCGAGGGTAGCTTGGTTTCCTTGGAAATAGAGGAGCAGACCCCTTGTTGCGGGATAGGGCCGGTGCCTAGGTGCGTCCCTCCTCCTCGAGCAGGACAAGGCCATGTTCCCGGCTAGAACTGGCGTCCTCCTGTCGTCGTCGCCGTCCACGCCATGGGCGGACTGCAGAAAAGTAAGAGAACTAGAGAAGATTAGTTTGCATAGCTACAAGCTACAGTGTGTAGCAAAGATATTCAATCTATTCAGCAAAAACAACACAAAAATATATGTGATCTGCTTGCTTGAACAACATAGCATCATTCACAAGCAAAGTATAGGATGCAAACAACAAGTAGTACCATAATTCTCATCACAGTCATACATTGAATTCATTAAAGGCTACAGATTCATAAAATTCATTAAAGGCTGTAGATAAAAATAGGTAGATTTCTTTCTTCTCTTTGATTTATGCTAGCAAAGATGTAGCAGCGAGGCGAGGAAGAAGCGGGGAAGCAATCACATATGCATGTATGTATGTAGGCAGATCATGAAAGAAACTTCTAATTAGCAGTTGCCTTCGGATGACACACAAGATGAAGAGCGCTTGGGCCGAGAAGCGATGGGCCTTGGCGGCTGGCGAGATCTGAATTTCTCCATAAGTCTGAAGTAGTATTTGCATCGATGCAGCTACACTAGCACACATGAGTACAAACATGGTATCACCAGACATTCTCTAATTGACTAGCACCCAAACATATACATGCACCAGTTCAGGAAATTCATAGACCTATATAAGAGAGCACTCGATTCAGCAAGAAGATACAGTGGATATATCAAGATTTGATATGCCCCAATCGCTGAATATTTGTATGTGCAAATCTGCAGATTCAGGTGTAGTGATTCAAACCATATGTAACTACAGATTTTTTTCAGTAAAAACTGTGTGTACAAATCTGAATATAGAAAACACAAAGTGCATTCAGGATCCACTTCCCAACATCTAAATTCACCGAACATGTCCTAAAATTAGCACAACTAGAAAATGGGAGATAAGAACAGCAATGCACACCCAAGACTAAACAAATTTGCATTCATGCGATACTGAAGAAAAATACAGATAACTAGGGCTTGGATTCTCACGAGCTCTCGCAGGGATCTACAATGGGCGAGCAGGTGATGGCACACGCTCCTGTTCATCCAACAGTGGCAGTTCAACACCACAGCGGAGTACAAAGCAAAATAAATAAAGGAGGAGAATATGTACAATACTGCCCAGAAGCAAGACATCGAGCAAAGAAAATAAGGAGCCTAAGAATACATCTACTACTGCTTTGCATGCATTATAGCAAACCTCTGATTGATTCCTTAAGAGGTAAATGCATACACGATGTTATGCACTTTATAGCAAACATGCACTTAATTCCATAGAGGTAAATCACGTACACCATAGCAAATGTTACTCACATGTTACTGCTTTGGATTCAACTTACAAATATAAAGAGACAGCACTATACATGCATACCCGAGGCGTCTAGCCTAGCATCAAAGTTGAATTCATGGTAGATGTACTAGAAAAAACTAACTTGAGGCTTGGATCGATCGATCGATCGTTAGGAAGCGAGCTGTCGTACAACGATTGATTCTATGCGGCCAGAGGATACAAGAGATGAGTACATAACTCTACTACGAGATCCTAGCATCTAAGTACTTTGCATTTGCCAAACACCTCCTAAGTTGGTGACACTTGAACAAAAAACAAGCACTGTACTTGGTGCCAATTTGCACCCGAATGTCCGATGGCATAGCTAGCTTAGATCCGTTCATGGATAAATAAATCCAGTCAAATGGTGACACGGAGCAGACCATCACTAGAGCCCCAAATCACAGAAATTTCCAAGGTCAGCGCCAACGTATAAACTAACAGGACAGGGCTCAATGGACAGGCATGGACACAAAGAGCACTGGAGAAAACCAAGGAGGGAAGGTAGTGGCTCACCCTCGTCCATGAGAGTCGGATTTGTGGCCGTACTGGCACAAAGGAAGAATCGAGAGGAGGAGCACGTCCATCTTGTCCCCCAGAGTTCCAGCGGTGATTGATCTTGGTGAGGCCCTCGGCACAAAGGAAACCGCATCAGCCAAAATTAGACCAAACAGCAGAGAGAGAGACCGGGAGGGAGGAGAGGCGGACCTTGCATGGCGCCGAGCAGCGAGGAGGTGGCGGCAGGAGCGAGATCGTATTTGTGCTCCCGTCCTCGGCAGATAGAACATGCCCACGATCTTCCTCGAGATCCGTCCTTGGCCTGAAGTCCATGGCCCGGCGTCATAGAGCACAGGCGTTGGAGTCGATGGGATCGTCCGAAGCGTCTTGAAGGCGGGGAAGCGTCTTGAGGTGGTGGAGGAGGAGGATCCGTTAGGGGACCGGGCCCTTCCTGCGCCATCGTCTCAGACCCCGGCCGTGGGAGTGCGAAGTCGGGAGCCCTGCAGTGGTAGCACCCCGGTGTACGGCCTGTGTGGAGTGGAGGTCGGATCGGCGGCCCAGAGGAGGCCATGGAGCGGATTATCTGAAGCGATCTGCGAGATGGGCCAGCGGGTGATGGGCGGTTCGGGGTTGGGGATTGGAGTTCATGGCGGCGGAGATTTGGATCGGGGAGAGACGGTAATTGGCGTGGTGTGTTCTCGGGGAGAGAGGATTGGAGTTTCTTGCTGCTAGGGTTTGGGTTGGGTTGCTATGACCTGAGAGGTGAATGATAGGCGTTGGATCTTCGGATCTGGACGGTTCAGATCCAAGTGAGGAAGCGGGTCAAATTTGTTTCTGGTGAAAAAGACAAATTTCTGCCGTTTTAGTTCGAAGCGGGTCAAATTTGAACGGCGGCTGCCTCATAGTTTGCTCTTTATTTTTTCCAAAAAACATTTCTAGGTACAAAAGTATCTATTTAATCAGAGAAACACCAAAAAAATTCCAAGATTCAACCACTAGCTAGGAATGGTCATTCCCGCCGTTTTGACCGCATTTTGCAACGGGCATAAAAATTCAAAAAAAAAATCAAAAAATTGGAAAAACCTTCACATTGTGTCATTATATGTGACCAAGTTACCAGAAAAAATAATAAAACTTGTAATACAACAATTATTTTAAAATGTGTTATCAGAAATGAGCTATCATGTGTGAAGGTCAATGGCTTTCAAGCCAAATGATCAATCATATGGCCACATTCATGGCATAGTTTGTTCAAATGATCTAATATTGTGCACAAGGGTGCATATTGGAATGGCAAACAATGTTGCCAAAGGAAGTTTTCTTTTTCTTTGGATGAAAAATACATTTTCCATTTCTCAAGTGCCCAAATGAGTTTTTTTTGTGAAGGACCTACCATATATTTGTTGCAAAATTGGACCAAATCAATTTTATAAAATATTAGGCCATATTTAATGCACAATTGACAAAATGGATTTGGGTTTCAAAGTTTTGATCCACCTCTAAGTGAAAAAGATAAATTTACTGCTGGAATTCGGAAGGCGAAGCGGTCAATTTATTTGACAACTACTTTACCTTATAGTTTGCTCTTATTTTTCCAAAAATCATTTCTAGTTACATAAGTATCTATTTAATCATTACATACATGGTTTTGGTGGCGATAATGCTTGGTGGCGAGGACCCCCAACTCGAGGTAGCGTAAACTCACATACCCTTGGCGTGGTCACCCGTGACCATTAAGCGTTACCATGTCTGCGTTAAATGCAGGCTGCCTAAGCATGTCTCTTGGGTTAGGTACTCCCCAGGTAGGTGCTAGGAATAAAAATTACATCATAATATTATCACAGCCGAGACGAACTATGCTCAAACATGAATTAGCGACCACGTGTTTGATGGCCAATGCAAGGAAATGCACATGGCCAATGGGCGTGAGTTTTGGCTGAGGATGATCATCTACTAAGAAGACCGTCTTCACAAATTTTTCAGCTCAAATGGAGGCCTAGGTGGTACTATCTTTGCAAAGTACCACACTAGACAAAAATATGAATGTTTGCCCTTAGTCTGCTTTGCTCAGGTTTGCCTTTGATTTTCTCTCAGGTCATCCGAGTGCCCTTTGACCGTTTGGTCAATACTTTGAAAATTTATAATAAACTCATATGAACCCACAAAATGGAAAATAAGATATCAAAATGTTTAGAAATACATTACTTTTATGTGCATGCCCTTTGCATCATGGAAAAAAATGATGTTTAAACTACCCAAGGTTATTAATGTTATTAACATTATTAAAAATGAAAAGGTATAAATACTTTTTCATGAATAAAAATATTAGCATGTTGAATAGAATTTATTTGTTAACTAAATGGATAAATTTATTGGCATGTTGAACATTTCATAAATATTCCGTTTCATAGTGGTAATTAAGGGCATATCTAAGCGGACCCTCTACACTTTTATCCCACTTCCTATATATTCTTTGAAAAGCTATATTTTAAAGGAACAAATGCAAGTTTTGCCTACTTTGCTCAGTTTTGCCTTTCGATATCAGTCTAGCGGACCCTTTAAACTTTCATCCATAATCATTTCTAGGTACATATTTTTCAAATGCTTGGATTAACATTTTTAAAATACATCATCAACTTTTCATACACATTATATATATTTTTGTATGTGTGAGACACATTTTTCTCTCTATTCTCGTCATTTTTTAATACATGGTCAACATTTTTTCATACATTTTTTTACATTGTTTTTCTTTACACATTTAACATTTTCAAATATTATCATTTTTAATACATGGCCAAAATTTTTCTACACACATTTAACCATTTTTTCCATATATATTTAATTGTTTTTGAAAATATGGTCAACATTTAATCAAAAATTGTTTTAACATATTTTTCAAATGCTTGGATTAACATTTTTTAAATACATGATAATTTTTTATTACACATTACATATATTTTGCATACATATTTTTATATCGTGAGACACATTTTCTCTATTCTCATTATTTTTTTGAATACATAGTCAACATTTTTCCTATAAACATTTAACATTCTTTTGTTCACACATTCAATTTTTTATACTGAAATGAAGAAGTAAAAAAGCTGAAAAAGTTGATCATGCACTCAAGATGACGTAAAAATGAGAAATGCCATAACGAATGTTATGCATCTCCCTTTGAAGGCAGACCAAATCGAATTTTGGATCATCTCGATCCAAGGTTACATGGAAAGTTGATGGTGAAATTTCATTTTAGATTTAATAAAAACATTTGAACTCCCTAAATTTATGTGGACTCAAACTTGGCCGAATCGTATTTCCCACTGATATTCTTTGTTCGTGTTGACTATGGGCTGTCGGCCCACTCGGCAATGCGGAAAAAGGTTCAGAAAATGGTGTGGGGAGAATGAGGCCTCGTCCTAGTGAGGCCCAGGCCCAGCAAGAGGAGGTAATGTTTAACAACAGCCGGTTTGGTTTGTTATCACGAAGTGCATGGTGGCGTGGTGGTTCGCTCTCTAAGGAGGAAGCGGGAGGTCTCAGGTTCGAACCTTGGACGCCCTATTTTTTGCGCATTATTGGCCACAGTACCAGCGTGCCTGCGTGGCGGGTTATGGGTCCCTTATGTCAGCAAAGTCAGCATTCGCGAATGCTGTAATGGCGGGGTTCCACCGATCAGCAGGCTGATCCCTTTGTGAGTCCCTACTAGAGCTGGTGTGGCATGGTGGATCCCACTTGGCATTGTATAGTTCAAACGGTAGGGGCTGGTCTGACATGGAGGGTCCCACTAGTCAATACGGCGTGCCCACAGGTCATTATGGCGGGTCCCACTAGATAGATGTATAGTTCAAACCTACACGTAACCTGAAATTGACACATGGACATGACACATAGGCAAAATCTGCCACATGTACATGACACATAGACAAAAATAATGAGGTGGCACCCAGTACAACGTCATGACCATCTATATTGGTCGTGATTAGCTAGAAAAAAGGCAGTGGAGCAGTGCTGTTTGCTTTACAACCATTTCGTATAAGGAAATCACGACCTTTCTGACCAAAATGGTTGTTATGGTTTAAGGTTTGGAGCCCCCCGAACAGCTTTTGACCAATTGGTCTCAAATGGTCGTAGATTTACGACCAATTCTTCCAGGGTCACTGACAGAAGGTCACAAGTTGACATATTTCTTGTAGTATACATGTTCCTATGACTATGAGATTATGCAACTCCCGAATACCGGAGGAACACTTTGTGTACTATGACGTCACAACGTAATCGGGTGATTATAAATGTGCTCTAGAGGGTGTCTCCGATGGTACTTGTTGAGTTTGGCATAGATCAAGATTAGGATTTGTCCATCCGATTGTCGGGAGGGTATCTAAAGGGGCCCTCTCGGTAATGCACATCACTATAAGCACTTGCAAGCAATGTAACCTAATGGAGTTAGTTGGGGATGATGCATTACTGAGCGAGTACAAAGAGAGACTTGCGGTAATGAGATTGAACTAGGTATTGAGATACCGACGGTCGAATCTCGGGTGAAATAACATACCCGATGACAAAGAGAACAAGCATTATGTTGTTATGCGGTTTAATGACCGATAAAGATATTCATTACAATATGTAGGAACCAATATGAGCATCAAGTTACTGCTGTGGTTATTGACCGAGATGAGTCTCGGTCATGTCTACATAGTTCTCGAACCAGTAGGAATCCCGCCTACGTTAACGTTCGGTGATGATCGATATTATGAGTTTATGAGTTTTGATGTACTTAGAAGGTTGTTGAATCCCAGTTGATCCACGGACATGACGAGAGTCTTGAAATTGTCGAGACATAAAGATCGATATATTGGACAACTATATATTTGGACGTCGGAATGGTTCCGGGTGAGCTCGGGCATATACTGCGAACCGGGCAAATACCGGAACCCCGGGAGGTATATGGGCCTTATTGGGCCATAGTAGGGAGGCGGAGAAGGGAGCAAAGGAGCCCCCCCAAGTCCAATCCAAGAATTTGGTGGGGGTCGGCCCCCCTTTCCTTCCTCCTTCCTCCCCTTCCTTCCTCTCCTAATCCAACTAGGGGAAGAGGCGAGAGGGCATCCTACTCCCGATGGGAGTAGGACTCCCCTTAGGGCGCGCCTAGGAGGCCAGCCCTCTCCCCTCCTCCACTCCTTTATATCACAGAGGGGGCACCCCATAGACACACAAGTTGATCATTGATCTCTTAGCCGTGTCACGGTGCCCCCCTCACCATAATCCCTACCTCGGTCATATCGTTGCAGTGCTTGGCGAAGCCTGCGCGACCAGCTTCATCATCACCGTCATCCTTGCCGTCGTCTTGTGAAGCTCTCCCTCGACACTCTCTTTGGATCGTGAGTTACGTGGGACATCACCGAGCCGAGCGATGTGCGAGATCACGGAGGTGCCGTACCTTCCCGATTGCTGGGATCGGTCGATCGTGAAGAAGTATGACTACATCAACGCGTTGTCATAGCAGCTTCCGCTTCACGGTCTCGGTGCGTGAACAACACTCTTCCCTCTCATTGCTATGCATCACCATGATCTTGCGTGTGCGTAGGATTTTTTTAAAATTACTACGTTTCCCAACAAGCCCTGCCCCAGGAATGCCCAGTGGCTGACACGTGGTGGCTATGCTAACGGCCTAGCTGTCGGCTTAGTTTAAAACTATGCGGCGGCTGAGACGTCGGCTATAACTGCCGCGTGTCGACCTTCAAACTGCTTGACACTATGACTGACGGCCTGGCCGTCGGCATAGATTTAATCTCTAGTTTTTTCTGTTTCTTTTTCAGGTCAATTCAATTCAATATATACAACATATATACAACACATATTAAAATAGACAAACTAATCACATATGCATAGACAAAGCGGGCATCACAAAGCATAAGCATCTCCACAACATAAGAATCACCTCACAACACAGAAGCATCTCACAAGCATAAGCATCTCACAACATAAGAAGCATCAAGTGTATCATCACCACAAGTCACCCAAAGGAAACTTAAGCGATGGGGCGTCGAGCAGCTGTGATGAAATCACCGCCAAGCCATGAAGCCAATTAAATCCTTTGCTAGCCCAGGCCTTCTGCATAAGACTGCCTCCACCTCGCCTCGGCCTCCATGGATTGGGGTGGTCGGACTCCGTGACTAAAGGTGCTGCGAAGACCACCACCAGCGGTTGATCCACGGTTCCCTGGATGTTGGAAAGACATGTTAACCAGAATATGAGCGTGTTGAAAGGCATGATATGCTTTGGGTGAATAGATTTGAGATGAACTAGCTGGCGAGGAGACGGCGTTACGTGCGAAACTCCTCAAGGTAAAAGCAGCCTTGCTTGTGGTGGAGGAGATGGTGCTGGTTGGAATTGAGGAACCACATGATAGCCATTTCACGAAGGAAGCGTCTTTTGTCTGGCGATTATTACGCTCATGGTATGCATAAAGGCTCTCGTGCCACGCCATGGTCTCCTGGCGTGTGTACTCCATGTAGGCCTACGGTATGACATGATGGAACTCATAAAACTATGAAATGCGGAAAATAAAGTGAGCAATGAAGATAAGAGGGAAAATAGGAGATGGTCTTTGGCAGTGCGGATAGTATGATGTCCTGAATTCGACACCTCCTCTAGGATAAACTTGCACTCGACTATGGAAGCTTCAATCTTAGCTTTGTTTCCACATTTCCGTCGGAGATGCTTGTTACGCCTCTCGAGGGCGTGCCACCCGATTTTGCTGAGGGCCCCAACAATACCTCGTTCGCGAGTGCGAGAATGAGATGTGTCATGGAGTAAAAGCCTGGCGGAAAAGATCTTCTCTAAGCTTGACTATCAACTTTCCGGTGCCTTCTTATGCAATTTTTCCAATCACCTCTTTACTTACTTCTTTAGCACAGGCGTCGCGGAAGAAATGGCTAAGCTTCGGCAAGCACTACGCCGGACATGCTCGGGGACATAGCCTCGAACCATCATAAGCATTATCCATCAATCCATACATGGTAGTCATGACTCTTCAGACCCGGTCACTTTGCCCGTTGAAAGATTGGCTCCCTTACTTATATTCGATGCATAACCATGGTGAACTTCAAAATTTGTTTCAGCCAGATAAGTACTTCTTTTTTTTACGGCGGTTTAAGGACAAAATCGTGTCATCGGCTTGAACCAGTTTTTCGACCCGCTGTGGGAGGCTTCATGTTCGGTAGTCCTATCACAAATTCTCTGTTGATCGGCTCTAGCACTACGTTATCCTTAGTCTTATCAGAATGTTGAGGATCGTGTGGAAAAGGGACTACTTACATTCTTTTTTGGTGTGCACATCACATCAATATTGTAAGGAAGTTTGAGGTCCTTGAAATAGGGAAGCTGCGAGAAGGGGTAATGTGAGTCGATTAATGTCGTCTCACCATATCCTCGAAGCCTTTGTCTTTGGCTTTGCCTTTGCCTTTGACTTTGAAGGCCCGAGGCTTTTAGGCGAGCAAGAACATACTGCTTTAGAAAATGTTGGAATCTCGGTTACTTCATGAACAACTTGGAGCCTTCGTGAAGTTCTTCTTGTCTTCCACTGTCTTGGATGTAGTGCAGGAGGAGGCTGTCGATGCAGGTCCAAAGGCTACATACTTGCCACCCTTACTCCAGCCAAATCATTCGTAATTTTGCATGCACCTTGGGCATGGCATCTTACCACTTGTACACCATCCATGAGAATGAAGCATAGCGTAGGGAAAGTCATGCATGCAATAGTGCAAGCAAACTTTCATCAAGAAATTTCTCTTTATGATCCCGGTCGTATGTCAACCTCGGAAAGTACCAAGAATGGTACAAAGCATCCTGGCGGCTGCATAAACACACCCAATTGCTTCCCCAGGGTAGTCGGGGCCCGGAATGATGAAGCGACAAGAACATGGTCTTCCGTTGCATTAGGGCACGGGAGGAAGATTGACGGAATTACAAACACGAATACTTGTTTTGTATGGATTGGACGACATACCATATGGATTCAACCCATCACGATATGGCCATACGACATTTCAGCGTCGGCTGCTTCCTCGGGGTATTCTTCATCGAATGACTTCCATGCTTCCCCTCCCGATGGATGTACGATTTTTTTTGGATTGTACCTTATACCTTCCATGCTTCGGCAGCACCTCCCCGCAGTTCTCCAGATACACGTCTCGTCAAATAGCCGAGAGAATGTGCTCCGGAGAACAATGGGAGAAGCGCGCCAAATCCTGTCTCGGGCAGGGTAGAACATGGAGAACATACCCAATCTACACATCCTCGGGCTGTCCGTGGAAAAGCGGCTGGACAATCGAAACAGCTGCGATGATAAATATGCAATTGAATGCATATTTATCGATGCAACTCCTTCCAGACGGGAGGCATACAAATTACGCCAGATTGACTTGAGAATGAAATCTAGTCACTTGAGGAAGTAGTCGAACACGGAGGGACAACAAAGGGACCAACAGCTCCTCTGACGATCACTCCACCGAGATGGAACACCACAGAACACACCGTGACAATAATTAAGTACATCACAATATATTCATCATCAACATCTAACAATCATCCAGAAAATCAGCATCCACTATAACATCTCTTCATAAAAAAAAAATCATTATCTATCATCAACATCATCATCTATCATCATTAACATCATCATCTATCATGTAACAATCATCATACATTTGCAACTATCGTAATAAAAATCTATCATCTAATGTCATGCCGCATTAAAAAATTGCTTTTATTGCATTTCTCACATTTGTAACTATCATCAAATCATCTATCAACTAACTATGTATGCATCCATCTAGTTACATAACTATGAACAACAACAAAATTATCAAAAAATCTCTGAGAGAGAGGGAGGAGGGAGCTCGGCATGGGGAGGCCGGCTCGGGGAAGGGCCCTTTCCGGGGTTGGTGAGTGTGTGGTGGCCAGGCCTCGGGGAGTCGATGGAGGTCGGGCGGGGACGGAGGTCGGGGGAGGAGGGCCCGGCCAGCAGGGGATGTCGAGGAGGCAGCGGGGCCAGGCGAATCAAGCGGAGGCAGTGATGGGGCGGATCAGGCGGCCCGGCCTTGACAGCAGGCGGGGCAGAGACGGCGCGGTGGAGTGGGGGAGGCCAGGGAGGCGATAAGCGGAGTTGTTGGCCCAGGCGTGACCCCGAGGTTAGTCTTGTGTGAGGCGGGCTCGGGGCGGAGGTGCAGTGCTCGCAGTGAGCGGCGGGCGGAGGTGGTGGTGGCGGCGGCGGGTGGCGGTCGGGGAGGAAGGGAGATGTGGATGGTGAATGGGTGGTGTGAGGCGAACACTTAGCCGGATAAAATTAGGCCCCTATGCCGTGACTGGCCCGTCGGCATGAAACCCGCCCTTTGCCCGTCATCGATCCGTGGACATGTGCGCACCTATGCGGCGGCTAAGCCGTCGACATAGATACTGCATTTTTTTATTTTTTGTTACGGCATTTTTTTATTTTTATTTTTTGATGCGGCATGTGCTGCACCCCCAACACCATTCCATTAAAACACCCAAAAGATACCCTCCGTGTCGGCCCGGCGTGGCCGTTCCCCCCCTCAGGACATGACATGCGCCCGTGAGATGCCTGCGGCGGGGCCAGGGGCCCTGAGTATGATGCCACCGGGCCGTCCGGCCCCTCATACATGCAGTGGTGTGGTGGCATGTCAAGAAGAGGCGGCCTGCGTCTCGAGTGTACCCCCCTCACATGAATGACGCGCCGCCCGACTTACTGGAGAAGCAGGGCCGTCGGGTCTACGGAGGGGATCTTGCTTGTGGGTGTGGCCCGGGATGTTGCTCTAAAGAATGTTCGTATGGGCTGACCTAACATGGCCAGGGTGGATGAAGCCTTTGGTCAAATCCGTCCGATGCAAAGTCAAAGGGGTAGATCGGTGGTCAAGCGCTTCTGAGGGTTAGGCGGGGCCAGGGGCCCTGGGGGGTAGCAATGCCACCGGACCGTCATGTCGAATACCCTCATACATGCGAGGGTGGTGTGGTGGCATGTCCGAAGCGACGCGTCTCGAGTGTGGCCCCCCCTCTGGTGGCGATGACACACCGCAGTGATAGGCGTTCTAGCGGAAGCGATGCGGCGAATATTATTAAATACTCGGGCCAGCGATAAAATCATGAGTTTTTACATGGCCTGGGCACATGTGCTATAGGACCGATGGTAATTTTTCATAATTTTAAACATTGATGTAGAAATGTCGAACACTTCCCTCTCTGTGATTGCTCTTGTGCGTCTGGCCCATGTTGGTGACCTCAGGGGAGCTATATGCGTCAAATCTTGCGTAGGCGGCCTCTCACAAGTCTGGAAGTGTTGTGGCGGTTGCAAATGCGGCGGCAGCGTCTCCGGTGTGCCCCCCCCCCTCACGAATGACGGCGCCCGCCTTGGCTTTTTGGAGGAAGCAGAGATGTGACGTCGGAGTCTACGGAGGGATGTGGCATGGGTTTGGCCGGATGTTGCTCCTAAAGTGTTAAGTATTGGCTATTCTTTTTGCTTGATGACCGGGTGGAAGGTCCCTTTGGTCAAAACCCGTCGATTAAGGAAGTCAAAGGAGCTAGATCGGCGTGGTCAAGCCTTCACGGGGTTACAAGAGACCAGGGGGCCTAGGGGGTAACAATGCCTTGACCCGTCGTCTGAACCCTCATACATCTTGAGGTGGTGTGGTGGCATGTCAAGAAGAAGCGGCCGCGTCTCCGAGTGTGGCCCCTTCACCGGACGGCGATGACACACGGTAGTGGGCGTTCTGCGGAAGCGATGCGGCGTGAATATTATTAAATACCGAATGTGATAAAATCATGAGTTTTTACATGGCGTGGGCACATGTGCTATAGGACCGATGGTAATTTTCATAATTTTTAATGATGGAAATGTAGAACACTTCCCTCTTGTGATTGCTCTTGGCGTCTCTGTTATGGCCGTGACCTCACGAGAACTAACATACCGTCAAATCTTGCGTGGCGGCCTCTCCACAAGTCTGGAAGTGTTGTGGCGGGTTGCAAATGCAGCCGCATCTCAGGGTGTGCCCCCTCCACAGACGGCGCGCCCTTGTCTTCTGGAGAAGCAGACGTCGGGTCTACGGAGGATGTAGGCTGTGGGTTTGGCGGATGTTGCTCCTAAAATGTTACGTGGCTGACCCTAACATAGCCCAAGGGTGGAAGGTCCGCGGTGAATCCACGTCCGTGCAAAGTCAAAGAGGTAGATCCGGTGGTCAAGCTTCTGAGTTAGGCGGGGCCAGGGGCCTGAGGGTAGCAATGCCAACTGGACCGTCGCCAGACCCCTCATACATCTTGAGGTGTGGTGTGGTGGCATGTCAGAAGAAGCATGCACCGCGTCTCGAAGGTGTAGCCCCCCTCACAGACAGCGATGACCTGGTAATGGGCGTTCTGCCCGGAAATGCGAAGCGTGAATATTATTAAATACTCAGGCGCTTGATAAAATCATGAGTTTTTACATAGCGTGGGCACATGTGCTATAGGACCGATGGTAATTTTCATAATTTTACGTGATGGAGAAATGCTCTGAACACTTCCCTCTCGGATTGCTCTTGGCGTCTCTGACTATGGCGGCGGCCTCGAGAACTAACATACCGTCAAATCTTGCGTGGCGGCCTCTCACAAGTCTGTTGTTGTGGCGGTTGCAAATGCCCGGCACGCGTCTCGAGGTGTGCCCCTCCTCAGACGGGCGCCGCTGGCAGCACTGGAGAAGCAGGGCGTCGGGTCTACGGAGAGGATAGCTGTGGGTTTGGCCGGATGTTGCTCTAAAATGTTACGTATTGGCTGACCTAACATGGCGGGTGGACAGGTCCCGCTGGTGGCCGATCCGATGGGAAGTCAAAGGCTAGATCGCGTGGTCCGGCGCTACCGCAGTTAAGCGGGGCCAGAGGCCACAGGGGGTAGCAATGCCTTGACCCGTCGTCACCGAGCCCTCGCCTTTATGCGGAGGTGGTGTGGTGGCATGTCAGAAGAGGCGGCCGCAGCGTCTCGGTGTGGCCCCCCTCACGGACTGGCGATGACACCGCGGTAGTAGGCGTTCTGCTGGAAAGCGATCGCGGCGTGAATATTATTAAATACTCGGGAATGCGATAAAATCATGAGTTTTTACATGGCGTGGGCACATGTGCTATAGGACCGATGTTAATTTTCATAATTTTTACATTGTGAATGCACTGAACACTTCCCTCTCATGGATTGCTCTTGGCGTCATTGTGGCGGCCGGCCTCGAGAAACTAACATACCGTCAAATCTTGCGTGGCGGCCTCTCACAAATCTGGAAGTGTTATGGCGGTTGCAAATGTGACCACGCGTCTCCGGGTGTGCCCCCCCTCAGACGGGCCGGGCGCCCATGCTTGGCTGGAGAAGCAGACGTCGGGTCTACGGAGGGATGTAGCTGGGTTTGGCGGATGTTGCTCTAAAGTGTTGCGTGTTGGCTGACCTAACATGACCGGGTGGAAGGTCCCTTTGGTCAAAGCCACGTCCGTGGGAAGTCAAAGGGCTAGATACTAGCGTGGTGGCCTTCTGAGGGTTAAGCGGGGCCAGAGGCCACAGGGGTAGCAATGCTGCAGCCCACGTCGTCTGAGCCCTCATACATGAGGTGGTGTGGTGGCATGTCAGGAAGAAGGCGGCCGCAGCGTCTCGGTGTGCCCCCTCCTGCAGACAGCGCCGCAATGGCTTTGGAGAAGCAGACGTCCCGGGTGTACGGAGGGATCTTCTTTGTGGGTGTGGCCGGATATTGCTCTAAAGTGTTAGTATGGGCTCACCCTAACATGACCCGGTGGATGGGCCACACTGGTCAAATCCTGTCATTGCAAAGTCAAAGGGTAGATCCGGTGGTCAAGCGGCTACGGGGTTAGGCGGAATGGGGGCCACAGAGGGGTAGCAGTGATGCCCTTTGGACCGTCGCATCGGGCCCCTCATACATGCAGGTGGTGTGGTGGCATGTCCAGGAAGAATGTGCAGCGTCTCGAGTGTGGCCCCCATCCGCAGACGGCGATGATTTACAGTAGTAGGCGTTCTGCCCGGAAGCGATCGGCGTGAATATTATTAAATACTCGGGGCCTTGATAAAATCATGTGAGTTTTTTACATGGCCGTGGGCACATGTGCTATAGGACCGATGGTAATTTTTCCATAATTTTTCGTGATGGAGAAGTATCGAACACACTTCCCTCTGTAGATTGCTCTTGGCGCGTCTCGACTATGGCCGGCGGCCTCCGAGAACTAACATACACGTCAAATCTTGCATGGCGGCCTCTCACAAATCTGGAAGTGTTGTGTAGGCGGTTGCAAATGCCCGGCAGCGTCTCGAGTGTGTGCCCCCTCCACTGACGGGCCAGGCGCCTGCTTGGCTTTGGAGAAGCAGACCTTGTCGGAGTCTACGGAGAGATGTAGCTGTGGGTTTGGCCGGATGTTGCTCTAAAATGTTACGTATTGGCTGACCTAACATGGCCGGGTGGAAGGTCCACTGGTCAAAAGCCCGTCAAATGCGTAGGAAGTCAAAGGAGCTGGGTCCCAGATCGTGATGGTCCAAGCCTTCTACAGAGGTTAGAGGCGGAACTGCCAGAGGGCCTACTGAGGGGTAACAATGTAATGCATGACCGTCGTCGTGCACGGGCCCTCCTACATGCACCAGGGGTGAGTGTGAGTGGCATGTCCAGAAGAAGCGGCACTGCGTCTCAAAGTGTAGGCCCCCCTCACAATTGTGCCAGCGATGACACCACAGTAGTAGAGCGATTACTGCCCGGAAATGATGCGGCGTGAATATTATTAAATACTCGGGAATGATAAAATCATGAGTTTTTACACATGGCGTGGGCACATGTGCTGCTATAGGACCCGATGGTAATTTTTTCATAATTTTTCATTGACGGATGTATCGAACACTTCTCTCTCAGCGGATTGCTCTTCGGCGTCCTCTGGCTTATGGCCGGCGGCCTCAAAGAGCTAACTTCATATGCCTCAAATCTTGCGTGGCGGCCTCTCCACAGAGTCTGGAAGTGTTGTGGCGGTTGCAAATGCCGACCTGCGTCTCCCAGGTGTACCCCCCTGCCTCCACGGACTGACGCCCGCCGCCTTGGCACCTGGAGGGAAGCAGATGGCCGTCAGGTCTACCTGCGGAGGATGTAGTATTAGGTTTGGCCCGGATGTTGCTCTAAAGTGTTAGCGTGTGGCTGACCCTAACAACGGCCCAGGGTGGAGAGAGTCACATTGGTCCAAAGCTCCGTCAAGTGGGAAGTCAAAGGCTAGATCATCGCGTGGTCCAAAAGCTCACTGGGGTTAAGCCGGGGCCCAGGGAGAATACAGGGGGTAGCAATGCTGCCGGCCCGTCGTCACAAGGGGCCCTCATATCATGCAGGGTGGAGCCAGTGGTGCTGGCATGTGTCAGAAAAAGAGGCGGCTTGCAGCGTCTCGAGGTGTGCCCCCCCTCCCACACAGACCCGAAGCGCCCGCCGCTTGGCACACAGAGGGGGGGAAAGCAGACTGGCGTCCGGTGTGTTAGCCCATGCATGGAGGGGGATCTTGCTTGTGGGTGTGGCCGGATGTTGCTCCCTAAAAGAAGTGTTACATTATGGGACTGACCTAACATGGCCACGGGTGGATAGGCCCTTTGGTGAATCCCGTCAAATACTGCAAAGAATCGAAAGGGTAGATCGGATTGGTCGAAGCGCTCTGCAGGAGGTTAGGCGGGAATGAAGAGGCCCTGGGGCCACAGAGTAGCAATGCCCTTTGGACCCAAACGTCGCGCCGGGCCCTCCTTACATGCGAAGAATTGGTGTGGTGGCATGTCCGAAGAGAAGCGGCCGCAGCGTCTCCGGTGTGGCCCCCCCTCACGAATGGCGATGACTACCTGAGTAGTAGGCGTTCTGCTTGAGCGGAAAAATCGCGAGCGTGAATATTATTAAATACCGAGATAGCGATAAAATCATGATTTTTTACATAAGCGTGGGCATTTTATGTGCTATAGGACCCGATGGTAATTTTTCATAATTTTTAACGTGATGGAAATGTCAGGCACTTCCCTCTACAGCAGATTGCTCTTGTGCAGCGTCTACGGCGTTGTGGTATGTTGGCTGACCTCCGAGAACTAACACTACCGAATCCAAATCTTGCGTGGGGCGGCCTCTCCTGAAGTCTGGAAGTGTTGTGGTGGCGAAGTTTGCAAATACCCGCTTGCCGCGTCTAAAGTGTGGCCCCCTCACGGGCAGACTGGCAGCGCCTTGCCCAGCACACCTGGGAGGCAGAGCCAGATAGCGTCAGGTCTACACAGAGGGGATATAGCTTTATGGTTTTGGCCCGGATGTTGCTCCTAAAGATGTTAAATATTGGCTGACCCTAACATGACCCGGGTGGAGAGGATCCCTTGAGTGGCTTGGAGAAAGCCCGTCCGTGGCAAATCGAGAGGGGTAGATCTAAATAGTCAACCAGCTCCAGGGAGGTTAGAGGCGGGGCAGAAATGACCTGGGGGGTAACAATGCCACCTTGGGAGGCGTCGCTACCGGCCCCCTCATACATGCAGAGGGTGGTGTGGTGGCATGTAGAAGAAGCAGGTGACACGCGTCTCGAAGTGTGCCCCCCCTCACTGCAGACTGACGCCCCGCCTTGGCCCGGCCTGGAGGGAAGCAGACCTTGTCCGGGTCTACGGAGGGGGATCTTCTGCTGTGGGTGTGGCCAGGATGTTGCTCTAAAAGTGTTAAGTATGGGCTGACCCTAACATGGCCAAATTGGATAGGCCCGACCACTGGTCAAATCCGATCCGTTACAAAGTCAAGGGAGTAGATCCGGTGGTCAAGCGCTTCTGAGGTTAAGTGAGACGGGGCCACAGAAGTAATAATGCCCTTTGGACCCTGTGTCGCGCCAGACCTCTATACATCACCGAAGGGTGGTGTGGTGGCATGTCAGAAAGAAGCGTGACAGCGTCTCGAAGTGTAGCCCCCCTCACGGACCCAGCGATGACACCTGCGGTAGTAAACGTTCTGCGAAGGCGATCTGGTAAAATTGAATATTATTAAATACTCGGGAATGTGATAAAATCCATGAGTTTTTACGCATGACGTGGGCACATGTGCTATAGGACCGATGGTAATTTTTCATAATTTTTAAATTGATGGAGAATATCCCAGACACTTCCTCTCTACGGATTGCTCTTGTGGCGCGATCTCTGGCTATGTTACGGCCCTCGAAGAGTTCTAACATACCGTCAAATCTTAAATGGCGTGACCTCTCCACAAATCTGGAAGTGTTGTGGCGGTTGCAAATGCTTAACCGTACGCGTCTCCGAGGTGTGCCCCCCCCCTCGCAGACAGCGGTAGCACCTTTAGCTTTACAGAGGAAACTTGCAGACGTGCTCCGGAGATCTCTGCACGGAGGGATGTATTTTGTGGGTTTGTGGCCCGGATGTTGCCCCTTCTAAAGTGTTACGTATTAGCTGACCCTAACATGGCCAAAGGGTGGAGAGGTCCCTTTGGTAAGCCATTAAGTCCGTGGAAGTCGAAAGAATTGGTAGAATCTCGTGGTCAACGCTCCGGAGGTTAGGCGGGAATGAGGCCACAGAGTGTAACAATGCCACCGGGAGGCGTCATGCCCAGCCTCATACATGCATGTGGTGGTAGTGGTAGCATGTCAGCGGAAAAGTCAGACGGCCACGTCCTCAGGGGGTGTGCCCTCACTGTGAACAGAAAGCCGCCGCCGGCTTTTGGAGACACACAGGAGAAGCAGACCGTCGGAGTACCTGACCGGAGGGGATGCTAACACGCTAGGTGCTGGCCCTGGATCTTGCTTTCTAAAGTGTTAAAGAGAAGTATTGGCTGACCCTAACATGACCAGGGTGGATAGGCCAGCTGGTCAAAATCCACGTCCGATGCAACAAGTCAAAGGGTAGATCCAAGGTGGTCAAACTTCTGGGAGGTTAGGCGGGGCCAGGGGCTACAGGGGGTAACAATGCCACTTAGGGCCGGCTTATCGGGCCAGACTCCCTCATACATGCCAGGGGTGGTGTGGTGGCATGTCCGAAGAAATGACCTGCCGCGTCTCGAAGGTGTATGGCCCCCCCTGGACTGGCCAGAACTTACCCTACGGTAGTAGGCGATTCTGCGGAAGCTTGAGTCACGGCGTGAATATTAATGTAAATACTTTAGAGATATGATAAAATCATGGAGGTTTTTACATGGCGTAGGCACATGTGCTATAGGACGATGATAATTTTTCATAATTTTTACGTGATGGAGAAGTGTCCAGACACTTCCCTCTCTGGCGGATTGCTCTTCGTAGCGTCGTGACATGGCGGCGGCAATGACCTCCGAGGGCTAACATGCTCGTCAAATCTTGCGTGGCGGCCTCTCCACAAGTCCTAGAAGTGTTGTGGCGGTTGCAAATGCGCAACAAACGACGCGTCTACGAGGGTGTGCCACACCCCCTCGCAGACGGTATGCGCTTGCGTGGCGGCACACAGAGAAATGGATATGTCGGGTCTACCACCGGAGGGATGTAGCTGTGGAGGTTTGAGCCCGGATGTTGCTCTAATGTGTTCGTATTGGCTGACCCTAAACATGACCGGGTGGAGAGGATCCACTTTGGTGAAGCCGATCGATGGGAAGTCAAGGGCTAGATCAGCGTGGTCAAATATACTCTGAGGGGTTAGAAGAACCCGAGGGAGGGCCACAGAGGGAGTAGCAATCTGCCGTAGATTAGAAGCCCGATAAATGCAAGACCCCTCATGCATGCTGAAATTGGTGTGGTGGCATATGTCGAAGTAACGCAGCGTCTCTCCGAGTGTGGCCCCCCCCTCCACAGACGGCGATGACACTACGGTAGTAGGCGTTCTGCGGAAGCGATGCAGCGTGAATATTATTAAATACTCGGGACCTTGGCGCGATAAAATCATAGAGTTTTTTACATAGCGTGGGCACATGCTCCTATAGGACCCGATGGTAATTTTTCATAATTTTATCGTGATGGAGAAGTATCTGAACACTTCCTCTCGCGGATTGCTCTTAGGCGTCTCGATTTGTGGCCGGCTGGCCTCAAGAGACTAACTATCACCAAATCAAATCTTGCGTCCGTAAAGCGGCCTCTCCTAGCGTCTGGAAATGTATTATGGCGGTTGCAAATGCAAACCTTGGCACGCGTCTCGAAATTGTGCCCCCTCCGCAAAGACGGTACGCCCGCCCGCCGCGGCTACCTGGAGAAGCAGAATAGCGTCCCGGAGGTCTACTCTGAGAGGATGTAGCTGTGGGGTTTTAGGCCGGATGTTGCTCTAAAATGTTGCGTATTGGCTGACCTAACATGCCTTGGCCGGGTGGAGAGGTCGCTTTGAGTCGAAATCCCGTCTTTGTGCAATAGAGTCAAAGGGAGGTAGATCCATTGGTCAAGCAGCTACTGAGGAGGTTAGAAGTAGGACGAGGGCCACAGGGGCCCTGAAATTATAATGCTGCTGGACCGACGTGCGCCAGACCCTCATACATGCGGGGTGGTGTGGTGGCATGTCAGAAAAGTGACCGCTGCGTCCTCCGAGAAGTGTGCGCCCCCTCTCGCAGACGGCCCGATGACACCTTGCGGTGAAGTAGGCGATTACTGCTTGAAGCGATCGCGGCGTGAATATTATGTAAATACTCGTCTCGAGTAGCGCTGATAAAATCATGAGTTTTTACATGGCGTGGGCACATGTGCTATAGGACCCAGATGGTAATTTTTCCATAATTTTAAATCGTGATGGAAGTATCCCAGACATACTTCCCTACTCTGGCGGATTGCTCTTGTAGCGTCTCTGTTGTGGCGGCTGACCTCAAGGGGCCTAACATACTGGAGTCAAATCTTGCGTGCGGCGACCTCTCACAAGGTACTGGAGAGTGTTGTGTGATTTTGCAAATGCAAGCCGACACGCGTCTCCGGAGTGTTACCCCCCCTCCACAGACTTCCAGCGCGCCGCCCTTGGCACACAGAGGGAAGCGAGACGCTTGTCGAATACTACGGAGGATATAGGCGTAGGTTTTGGCCCGGATGTTGCTCCTAAAATGTTGATGATGGCTACGACCTAACATGACCGGGGTGGAAGGTCCCACTGGTGAAAGCTCCCGATGGTGGGAAGTCAAAGGGGCTAGATCAGCGTGGTCATTGACGCTTCTGAGGGATTAAGCCGGGGCCCAGGGGCCTGAGGGGTAGCAATGCCGGCAAGCCACGTCGTCTGGGGAACCCTCTATACATGCGGGGTGGTGTGGTGGCATGTCCGAAGGCGGCCGCAGCGTCTCAGGAGAGTGGCCCCCTCCACGGAGATGGCCGTGAAGCTTTACTGATGGTAGTAGGCGTTCTACGCGGAAAGCGATGCTTTGGCGTGAATATTATTGTAAATACTCAGGCGCGAAATAAAATCATGAGGTTTTTTACATGGCGTGGGCACATGTGCTATAGGACCGATAGGTAATTTTTTCATAATTTTAAATCGTGGCCAGAAATGTCTGAACACTTCCCTCTCACAGCGGATTGCTCTTCGGCGCGTCTCTGGCCCGTGGTACGGCGGCCTCGAGAACTAGCATACCGTCAAATCTTGCGTGGCGTACCTCTCACAATGCGTCGGAAGTGTTGTGAAAGCGGTTGCAAAATGCCCGACCATAGCGTCTCAAAGTGTGCCCCCCCTCGCAGACCGAGCCTTGCCGCCCGCCTGACACCGAGAGAAGCAGGGCCTTGTCCGGGTCTACGGAGGGATGTAAGCTGTAGGTTTTGGCGAGATGTTGCTCTGAAAGTGTTGTGTTGGCTGACCCTAACATGACCAGGGTGGAAGAGTGCTGAGTGAAAGCCCGTCCGTGGGAAGTCAAAGGGCTGAATCGTCCCGATGGTCCAAAGCGCTACTGAGGAGTTAGGCCCGGAATGAGGGCCTGAGGGGCCTGAGCAATATGCTCAAATCTTGCAGGAGCGTCGCTCGGGCCTCTGTATATGCAGAGGTGGTGTGGTGGCTTCCGAGAAGAAGCGACCACGCGTCTCGAGTGTGCCCCTCACCGCAGACGGCGCCGCCTTGTAGCTGGAGCCAGGGGAAAGCAGACGGCGTCGGGTCTACCACGGAGGGATCTTGCCTGTGGGTGTGGCCCGGATGTTGCTCCTAAAGTGTTCATTATGGGCTGACCCTAACATGACCCGGGTGGATACCGGCCCACTGGTCCAAATACCGTCAGTCTGTACAAGTCAAAAGGTAGATCCGGTGCGGTCCAAGCGCTTCTGACTGAGGGTTAGGCGGGGCCAGGGGCACTGAGGGGTAGCTAATGCTGCACCTGGACACGTATGCGCCGGGCCCTCCTTATGCATGGGGTGGTGTGGTGGCATGTCCGAAGAAATGAGGCGGCAGCGATCTCGAGGAGTGTTTAGCCCCCTCACGGACGGCCGATGACCTGCAGTAAAGTAGGCGATTACTGCCGGAAGCGATGCTTGGCGTGAATATTGTATTAAATACTCGAGATGACGATAAAATCATGAGATTTTTTAGCATATTTGGGCACATATGTGCTATAAGGACCGATGGTAATTTTTCATAATTTTTACGTGATGGAGAAGTATCGAACACTTCCCTCTCATGGCGGATTGCTCTTGGCGTCTGTTGTGGCGGCGGCCTCCAGAACTAACATACCGTCAAATCTTGCGTGGCTGACCTCTCACAGAAGTCTGCGAAGATGTTGTGGGCGGTTGCAAATGCTTGACACTGGCGTCTCGAGGTGTGCCCCCCCCCCTCACGGGGCCAGCGCCGCCCTTGGCATTTGGAGGAAAGCAGACTGACGTCCCGAGGTCTACCACGGAGGGATGTAGCTGTAACAGGTTTGGCCTGATGTTGCTCCTAAAATGTTCGTATTGGCTGACCCTAACATGTGGTAGGGTGGAGAGGTCCACTGGTCAAAAGCCACGTCATTAGGAAGTCAAAGGAAGGCTGAATGGTCCAGCGTGGTTGAAGCGCTCTGAGGTTAGGGGACGGGGCCCAAAGGGCCAGCAGGGGGGTATAATCAATGCCTTGACCCGATACGTCTGTTGAGGCCTCAACCACATCCTTCTGAGGTGGTGTGGTGGCATGTCCAAGAAGAAGGCGGCCTGGCGATCTCCGAAGTGTGGCCCCCCCCCTCACCCGGGCCAGCGATGACCTACCCGGTAATGGGCGTTCTGCTGCCGGAAAACGTCTTGATCGCGAGCGTGAATATTATTAAATACTCGGGGAATGTGATAAAATCATGGAGTTTTTACACATAGCGTGGGCACATGTGCTATAGGACCGATGGTAATTTTTCATAATTTCCGTATTGTGAATGATCTGAGGCACTTCCCCTCTACATGGATTGCTCTTGGCGATCTCACAGCCATTGTGGCGGCTGACCTCGAAGCTAACATACCGTCAAAATCTTGCGTGGGCGGCCTCTCTGAAATCAGGAAGTGTTATGGCGGTTTACAACAAATGCCGACAAGCGTCTCCAGGGTAATGCCCCCCTCCTGACAGAACTGCCAGCCGCCCTTGACGCTTGGAGAAAGCGGTGGCATCCCGGGTCTACGGAGGGATGTAGCTGTGAGGTTTAGCCCGGATGTTGCTCTAAAGTGTTACGTATTATTTGACCTAACATGGACGGGTGGAGAGGTCCACTGGTGAAAGCTCCCGTCAGTGGGAAGTCAAAGGCCTGAATCAGCGTGGTCAAGCCATCTACGGGGGAGTTAAGCCCGGGGCCAAGGGCCTGAAGTAGTAATGCTGCTTAGGAGGCGATCGCTTCACGAGGCCCCTCATACATCGCAGGGGGTGGTGTGGTGGCTTGTCCAGAAGAGGCGACAGCGTCTCAAAGAGTGTGCCCCCCCTCACCGCAGACAGCGCCGCTTGCCAGCCACTGGGCAGTGAAGCAGTTGTCGTGGTCTACCACGGAGGGGATCTTACTGTGGGTGTGGCCGGATGTTGCTCCTAAAGTGTTAGTATGGGAAGCTGACCTAACATGGACCAGGGTGGATAGGCCACTGGTGAATACTGAAATCAAGTACCAAGTCAAAGGGGTGAATCCATTAATTCAAAGCGCTTCTGAGGTTAGAAGCGGAATGAGGGCCCTGAGGGGTAGCAATACCACTGGACCCGTCGCGCATGTGGGCCCTCCATACATCTTGAGGGTGTGGTGTGGTGGCATGTCAGAAAGAGAGAAGCGCGGCGTCTCAGAGTGTGTGGCCCCCTCCGCAGGCCTTGGCGATGACACCACGGTAGTAGGCACGTTCTGCTGGAGAGCTTGATGCGAGCGTGAATATTATTAAATATCAGGGAGGCTGGTGATAAAATCGCATGAGTTTTTTACATGGCGATGAGGCACATATGCTTATGCCGGACCGATGGTAATTTTTCATAATTTTACGTGATGGAGAAAGTATAAAGACACTTCCCTCTCTCGCTGGTTGATTGCTCTTGGCGTCTCGACTGTGTGCGGCAGGCCTCCGAGAGCCTAGCTTATACGCCGTCGTCAAATCTTGCGTGGCAGCCTCTCACAAATCTGGGGAAAGTGTTGTGGCCGTTGCAAATACCCGACGCACGCGTCTCGAGGTATGCCCCCCTCCTGGGGCAGACGGCCTTCGCCGCGCCTTGGCAACTGGAGAAGCAGACGGCGTCGGTCTACTACGGAGGGGATGTAGCTGTGGGTTTGGCCGGATGTTGCTTTCTAAGGAAGTGTTACGTGATTAGGCTTTGACCCTAACAACATGACCGGGTGGAAGGTCCACTAATTGGTGAAAGCCCGTCCGTGGGAAGTCAAGAAGGCTGGAATCGTCGGCGTGGTCGAAAGCAGCTTCTGAGGGTTAAACGCAAGCGGGGCCAGGGGGCCACAGGGTAGCTTAATGCCGCTGACCCGTCGTGCCGAAACCCTCATACATCTTGAAGGTGGTGTGGTGGCATGTCCGAGAAGAAGGCGACGCAACGTCCTCGAGTGTGTAGGCCCCCTCACGGAACCCTGGCGATGACACAGCGATGATGAGCGTTCTCGCACTGCGGAAAGCGATGCAGGCGTAGATTATTACCATACTTTCCGGGAGGCGATAAAATCAGCGAGTTTTTTACATAGCATTGGCACATGTGCTATAGGACCGATGGTAATTTTTCATAATTTTTACGTGGCGGAGTATGCTCCAAGAACACTTCCTCTCATGGCAGTTGCTCTTGGCTGGCGTCATTATTGTGGCGGCGGCCTCAAAATTCTAGCATACCCGTCAAATCTTGCGTGGCTGGCCTCTCACAAATCGGGAAGATGTTATGGTGATTTACAAATGCCGAACCGCGTCTCCGGGGAGTGTGCCCCCCCTCACAGACGGCACGCCGCCCGGCACTTGGAGAAAGCAGACTGGCCTTGTCAGTCTACGGAGGAGGATGTAAGCATGTGGAGTTTAGGCGGATGTTGCTCTAAAGTGTTCGTGATGGCTGACCTAAAACGCTTGGCTGGGTGGAGAGGTCCACTTTGGTCCAAAAGCCCGTCCGTGGGAAGTCAAAGGCTAGGTCAGCGTGGTCCGGCAGCTACGGGGAGTTAAGCGGGGCCAGGGGGCCACAGAGGGGGGTAACAATTTCTTGGGAGGCGTCGCTCGAGCCCTCGCTCCCATCTTGGCGAGTGGTGTGGTGGCTTGTCAGAAAAAAGAAGCGACCGCAGCGTCTCGGGGTGTGCTGCCCCCTCTCCTGACAGCGCCGAAGCAACGCGGCTTGTACCTGGAGCCAGAGGGAAGCAGGATAGTGTCGAGTCTACGGAGGGATCTTCTTTGTGGGTGTGGCTTGGGATGTTGCTCTAAAAGTGTTGGTATGGAAGCTGACCCCTCTAACATGACGTTAGATTGGATAAGGCCGGTCAAACCAAATACCATGTCATTTCAAAGTCAAAGGAGGTAGATCCGGTGGTCAAAGCGCTACTGAGGGTTAGGCGGGAGACGGGGCCACAGGGGGTAGCAATGCCAACTGGACCGTCGCATATCGGGCCCTCCATACGCGCGAGGGTGGTGTGGTGGCATGTATCCGAAAAGAAGCGGCACGCAGCGTCTCCGAGAGTGTATGGCCCCCCTCACGCAGACTGGCTGATGACACACGGTAGTAGGCAGTTACCTGAGGAAAGCGTCTTGCAGCGTGAATATTTAATGCACAAATACTTTTCGGGCCTTGATAAAATCATGAGTTTTTTTACATGGCGTGGGCACATGTGCTATAGGACCGATGGTAATTTTTCATAATTTTTTCGTGATGGAGAAGTATCCCGAACACTTCCTACTACAGCGGATTGCTCGCCCTTAACGATCTCTGACTGTGGCGGCGGCCTCCGGGGAGCTAACATGCCGTCAAATCTTTTGCGTGGGCGGCCTCTCTACAAGTCTGGAAATGTTGTGGCGGTTCTGCAAATACCGTACGGCACGTCTCGGGGGTGTGCCCCCTCCACGCATGACGTGCCGCCGCCTTGGCCTTTTGGAGAAAGCAGACGGCGTCGGGTCTACAGAGGAGGGGTCTTAGCTACATGGGTTTTGGCCGGATGTTGCTCTAAAGAATATTACGTATTGGCTGACCCCTAACATGACCCGGGTGGGAGAGGTCCCGCTGGTCAAAAGCCCGATCCAAGTGGGAAGTCGAGAGGGTAGAATCTAGGTAATTGACCCGCTCGAGGTTTAGGCGGGTGCCCAGGGGCCCACTGGGAGGCCCAGCAATGCCTGGGAAGCGTCGCTCCGGCCCCTCCTTCCCATGCAGGGTGGTGTAGTGGCTTGTCAGAAGAGGCGCTTGACACCAACGTCTCCGGGGAGTGTACCCCCCTCACGCAGACGGCGCCTTGACACAGCCCGGCTTTGGAGAAGCGGACGTCCCGGAGTCTACCACGGAGGGGATCTTGCTGTAGGTGTAAGCGGATGTTGCTCCTAAAAGAAGTGTTGGTATGCGACTGACCCTAGCATGACCTGGGTGGATAGGCCCCTTTGGTGGAATCCGTCGTGGGAAGTCAAGGGGTAGA